>NC_061157.1:54710691-54868191 GCF_022113875.1 Hydra vulgaris
TTTAAACTAATGAAATTTCGAAATAACTTTCGTTAGAGATTGCGTTTGTTTTTCACTAAGATAACCGGAAACGGACCTTTTGTAAACATGTTATAGAAGCCATTATTAAAACAACAATAAATGTACGCCAGTTTTTCTGTATTTAACAGGGCCGAAGCTCAATGAGCCAAAATTATTATTTCAGCAAAAAAGTAATAACTTCTAAAATGTTTATAAAAAACTACCATAATTGCCTGATTAAGTATTTTTAATATTACGGTTCTAGTGACATGATTGGATTGTTTATTTAGTTGCTAGGGACGATTAAAATACATAACAACAGTGTGATTTGCATAGTTACCATGCAAGAGTTCTTAAAACACCAATGTTTCAAACAAAGCAAATTTTAAGCAGCCTGTAACATAATAATTTTACAATCTTATTGAAAACTATTTTATGTATTCAAATTAATACACACATAGTTAATTACTAATTTTTGCTGTTGTTATACAGCTAAAAATCAGTTACTTTCTACTTTTTGAAAGTACTATATAATCCATATTTAAGAAATGAATTAAAGCTACGACCTTTAAAAACAGTCTTAAAAACAAATTTATTTGTATGTATTAATTTGATTTTTGTGCAGACCTTTTTGTATAGCAAGCACGTTACTTACAAAAAAAAAAAATTTCAAAACTAATTTGCTTAAATATTTATGGCGGTATTGGTTGTAACACAACTGAAACAAGAAATAAAGATGGTTTTAAAATTTGAATCACCTCTGGATCAAATAGTTTATTTTTTCTCAAACTTTTTTTATAGTTTCTGATAAGTGGATCTAAGAAACAAAGAAGCTTTCCCAATACATTGATGTTAGTTTTTTCTTCGCAAAAAATTGCGTTAAAAATGCACTCAAAATTTCTTAAAACTTTAGTAACATTATTCTTAAGTTTTTTTAGAAAGCATTCCTATAATTAAAGAAAATTTTTGTACAACCTCATGTCCATGTAAGAAAATACGGTAAAAACTTGGTGGTATATAATACCATACAGTTTTACATATCAATTTGCAGGTATGCAGAACTGTACTGAAAATACAAAATGCCAATGTATGCTGTCTACATATCTTATTAGTGGCATTATGTACAACTGTATGCTGTCTGCAAACCTCGAAAATGCTTTTACCAGTAGTTCAATCATTTAATTTTATTAATTTTTTTTGTTTTTTGTTCTTTTTTTTTACAATATTAGTTGTTTTAAAATTATAATAATTTCAAAAATATAATAGAATGATTACAAGATTAATTAAGTTTGTAAGAGGAAGAACGCGGGATCTAGTACAAGACCTTAAAGTCTTGTCGTCAATAACCGCTTTGTTTTTCAACTACATCGTTACATTTATTGAGTTATATATATATATATATATATATATATATATATATATATATATATATATATATATATATATATATATATATATATATATATATATATATATATATATATATATATATATATATAATTATATTTAGATGAATAAAAGCAACTGATTAGCGGGACTTAAAGTTTCATGTCCCCATGAGGCATGAAACTTTACGTCCCGCTAATCAGTTGTTTTTATTCATCTAAATATAATTATACATAGCTCTATTATTCAGTAATATTTCATGGGGCATGAAACTTTAAGTCCCGCTAATCAGTTGTTTTTATTCATCTAAATATAATTATATATAGCTCTATTATTCAGTAATATTGAGCACTGTAACACGTACAGGAGACTTCGTATTATTACATCAAAATACTTAGCCTCGAATATATTCTATATATCGAAATCTATACAAATATATATAATATATATATATATATATATATATATATATATATATATATATATATATATATATATATATATATATATATATATATATATATATATATATATATATATATATATATATATATATATATATATATGAATATATATATATATATATATATATATATATATATATATATATATATATATGAATATATATATATATATATATATACATATATATATATATATATATATATATATATATATATATATATATATATATATATATATATATATATATATATATATATATATATATATATATATATATATATATATATATATATATATATATATATATATATATATATATATATATATATATCGAGGCCTTCTTAAACAGGCCGCGACAGCTCATTTTCCGTAAAATTAGCGAAGGCCGACTTTTTTACGGTTAAAATTTTTTTTTAACTTTGCTTTTGTAAACAAACTTCAGAAACAAATAAAGAGCTTTATTAGGACAAAATATTTTGATTGAATTTCGAAAGCAAATATTGTAGGAATTTTTTTTACGTTTAGAAATAAGTTAATT
Organism: Hydra vulgaris; assembly: GCF_022113875.1. Lineage (NCBI taxonomy): Eukaryota > Metazoa > Cnidaria > Hydrozoa > Anthoathecata > Hydridae > Hydra > Hydra vulgaris. The sequence goes on from NC_061157.1 coordinate 54,713,081, forward strand.
ACAATAAAAATTTAAGGAGTTTAGCTAAAAATGACTAAATCTCGTTTTTATAACTATATGTTTATTTTAGCTGTTTAACACTTGTAATACAAATAATAAATTTTTTGATAAAAACAAACAAATATATTAACTTTATTTTATTAAAATTATTTTGACTTTTTTGACTCAAAGTATTTTATTTTGAAGTTAAAAGTTTTGCTTGTTTTATTAAACATTCCTTCCCAAAATCTTCAGAGTGTTTTTTACAATAATTGTTTAAAAAAATGTTTGCCAAAATGCAGCAAACTTTTTTAACACTTTGAACAAGCAATTGAAATTTACTATTGCAGTTAATAAAAATGTCAATTAATCCTTTCTTGCACAGCAATGGTGAAACTTTATTCACAAGTGTCACTTCAAATATAAAAAAACAAAAAACAAAGTAGACTAAATTGTCAGAAGGTTCTCTTAGTCTTCCCCTATTCAAAGAACTGATCAAAGTTCCATATTTTTGAAACATATCAAAGCTGTCTGTTTCTTCTAAAATTGAATGTAATTCTGGAAGTTTGTAAGCAATAAAACCTGCAATATATAAAAGTCCTTGTTTGCATTCATTTGGCAACTAATCCTCACAATTTTCACATATTGACATAATAAACTCCACATCAAGTTCACACTTATCACAGTGGTGGTGAGCAGAAGGAAATATTGTAAAATCTGTATGCTTGTCTAGCAACTTTCTAGTTTTGTTGATTCTAAATTTTTGAATAACATTTTGCACAGTTATTAGATATGTGCTACCTGACCCTTGCCGATATTTCCTAAACTGTTTTTCTAGTGCATCTGATTGCATATGTCCTAACAATACATAAGATACACCACAATTCAACAAATACTTGGCACAGCTTGCTAATCTTTTAGAAGTTTTTTGCAGAGCACTTGCAGTATCCATTGTTAACTTTTTCTCTCTTAATTTTGAATTTACGCATTTCAAATTTTCAGCAAAATACGAAATATAGTTCTCTAAGAAATCTATTTGCCAATCATTAACTGAAGTAATAGGCTTTCTTCGAATATCATTTAATCTATTATCTAGACCTTTTGCTTTACTGTTGACAATAAGCCATCACTTAACAACTGTTTCAATAAAAAGTGCAGTATCTTCAGCTTCAGGAAATTTTACACGTAATGCTGCAACTGTTTCATCACAAAAAACTTTAAGAACTAATCCAACATTTTGTCGTTCAATTGGTTTTGGTGACACAGCTTTTTGTGGTGTGACAACTTAACTATTCGACTATCTGCAGCATGAAGTTGAATTATAAATTTCCATTCTGCAAGTCGCACAGTATCGTTATCATTTAGCAATCTATATTTTAAACATTGTAATTTTTCAGTGATCCAATTATTTTGAATACATTTTAAAATATGCACAGTGTCATTTAAAAGATAGTATGCTGGAACTTTTTTTGCATTAAAATATTGAAATGTTTTTTGGTTTACTCGATAGTAATCCATTATTAACCAAGAGTTATTTAATAAAGCTACTTGATGCCTAATATAACTTGCTCACTTAGAATCTGTTTCATTATTAATAACATAACTAACAGCATTCTCCAGTTGAGAATAATATTTAATAACTCCTTTGTTTAAAAAAGACTTAAAGAGAATAATATTTAATAACTCTTTTGTTTAATTTGTAAAAATTGGCTATATCCAGTAAAATAAATATCTCCAGAATCTTCTAAAGTTATATATATTGAAAACTTAGGTACTGGTCCACAATGTTCATATGATATTAAAGATATATTTTTTTCTTTTTCAACAAAATAAAATTTTTCTTCACAGTAATTTATTATTGACTTCAAATTTTTTACAATTGTATTAAATTGAATAACATCCATTTTTTTGAAGTTTTCGAACTCATCAGGTAAAATATTTCTTTCAGAGCATATCAACTCAGTCATATCAACCCAGTGACATCTCGTTTTCTAGACACTATTGGAATACAAGACACTGGTATACCTTTAAAGACTGATGGAGGATGCACTGGAACAAAACTACCACCTTTGGCTTTTTTTAATTCTGCATCTTTAGGCCAGTGCTGAGCACAAATTCGCTTATAATCTGTAAACACAAAGTTTGCATTTGGAAGTTTTTTAATCCATAACTCGCGATCCCCGGATTTAAAGGGGAATCTATACATTGTGACATAAACATTATCTTTTACTTTTGATTTGTAATTTGAGGAGCAACCATAAACGCAGCATTTATTAGGCATTTTACGAGTTTAACTATTATAGTTTAAATCAAACAACCAAAATCCTCATTGAAACTATACTTCTCCGTAAAAAAATCGGCCTTCGCTAATTTTACGGAAAATGAGCTGTCGCGGCCTGTTTAAGAAGGCCTTGATATATATATATATATATATATATATATATATATATATATATATATATATATATATATATATATATATATATATATATATATATATATATATATATATATATATATATATATATATATATATATATATATATATATATATATATATATATATATATATATATATATATATATATATATATATATATATATATATATATATATATATATTATATATATATGAATATATATATATATATATATATATATATATATATATATGAATATATATATATATATATATATATATATATATATATATATATATATATATATATATATATATATATATATATATATATTCTTGACAAAATTAAAAATAAATAAACGTAAAAGATATATAACATTGTGCAATATGCTTCTGTTGACAATAAAGAAGTTCTAGTGTATTTTTATTTACACCACCCCATGCAGGATTAACATAATTAATATCGCAATGAATAAATGAGTAATATAATTGAACTAAAGTATATTTATTTAAAAAAGGTCTTTATTTGTATAGCATTTCTATACTTTTAGCAATTTTATTGTTTTGGTTGTTAAAATGATTTTTCCATGTGAAGTATTTATCAATGTAAACACCAAATTAGTAACTTTAGCTCAATATATTTCGGTATTATCAATATGCAAAGAAGGTACATTTGAAAGTAGATTGCTTTTTTGAAGCTAAAAGAAGTTTGATATTGTCAGTTTAAAAAAGATTTGTGTCATCGGCAAAGATAATTGTTGTCAAATTTGATACTTTATAGAGATCATAAGTATAAATTGAAAAAATCAAAAGTATAAACAATATTTTAAGCTATTACTAGGTCGTAAATGTGCATGAGTCAGAATTTAAAGGTTATTTAGTTGAGTAGACTTGGCATCTCACACTGAACAACTTATATCACGTAAATTTAGTAAATATCCAATTTTTTAAGGAAGCAATATATAATTCGTTTTTCAATAAACCAAGTTAGCCCTAAAACATGTATTTACTTTCTTTAATTAAGTATTGATATCTGCATATAATTTCTTTAAATCATAATTAGTAAGAAATAATCAGCAAACATGACTGAACTCAGTTTTAATGACGCATTGCAAAAATAATTTTTATAAATTAAAAATAGGTACAACCTGTTAATCCATAAAAATCAATTAGTTATACATATACTGTCGGCAACAAGCATTTCAAACAGCATTTTAAGAAGGATATATATTACAGTAGTATAATTTAAAGCTTGCATCAACTTCATTCAAACGAATCTGTTGATATGAATCTTTAGACCACAATAAAAAATTAGAGGTAGTGCTTTTTCTGGTGTACAAGGTATATAATATATTTTGTTTTCTCATTACATTCTGATTACTGTAAAATAGCTTTTGCTTTTTTTTTTTCTCTACTATCAAGTCGCAAACTACAACTTGATGCAAATAATAGTTCTGAAGTAAAAATAATTCAACTAATACTGATCGTTTCCTCTTTGTTTTACTACAAGAATCATCAAAATTCACTTAGGATCCAAATACCACTGTTAGAATAAGAGCATCTTAGTAAGAACTACCCTCATCAATGAAAATAGTTGGTAGAGTCAACATTATTAAGTAAACTTTAGAGCTTCTACATATGTTTCATTATTGGTAAAGATCATAATAATTTAAAATTCATAATAGTTGGCAGGTTTTTTAAGATTTAAATTCATGTCATTTACAAATCAATTTAAAATAATAAAAGAATTTATGCTTGAATCTTAATTATCTTCATGTCATTTACAAATCAATTTAAAATGATAAAAGAATCTATTTTTCTTCTGTTTAATATATGAATAAATATCAATATATTTTATGTTTTAACAACTCTAGGAAAAAAAATTAGATATACACATTTACAAAATATTCTAGATAGATATTTTAAGTTGTATTTGTTTACAAAAATCCGTAACACTAATCTAAGACTCATTAAAACCCAATTAATACATTCATATACAATTTTTTTTTTTTAATAAAAACCAGTCAGAATAAAATAATACATATCAATGTTATTGATGAATAAAATTAGGTACATAATTTAACTTGTAAAAATCATTAACATGGAAGACTCATAAAAAGCAAACATTTTATGATGCTTTTGGAGTAGAGCACAATAGATGCCAACTTCTTTTCAAAATTTCACCACCCTAGGATGTCTTCTGTTCTAGTAAGGGACGCGAAATTTAAAAAATACAAGAAGCCTTAAACTTTCTAATTTTTAGATCACCCACAGATTTTGCTAGGATGCTTTCAACAAATTGTTATAAAATGCTGCATTTACAATAGATGGCGTATTTAAAACAACTGGTAATAAGGAACCCTCACTTTCTCTTATATCACTTTTTTTTGGGGTAAAGTTGCAAATGCTGTATTTTGATGCTTCCATTCCAACAGTTTTTAAAAAAACGTGTTCTTGAATTGATTCTTGTTCATTAGGGGTATGACTAAAAGAAAAATTTTAGAATTTTTTATTCCCCATGTAACCATGAGTGGAGAAATTATATTTATAAACATAAAATCTATTTTTTTTTTTTACGTAAATTGTCAAAAAAGATCACCCCTCAAGCTGAAAATAATTTTTCCTATCTTTTTAGTGAGTTATAAATTACTTAATAGAGACACAACACAATCTTACTCAATATACGACTGTGATTAAAAACATCATAAATTCTATCAGCTAGTAAAGGAGATCCTTCAGAAAGCGAAGAGCAGTGTTCCAGCAGTGATATTGAAGGTCCGTCATCATCATTTAAAACACAAAAAACAAATTCAGCAGTAAATTTAGTGATTTCTGCAAAGATTAGTACCAAAAAAGCACATAAAGTATGTAAAACTCTCTCAGAAAGTAATATTTCTATTTATACTCCAACGCAAAGTGGTATCTACAAAGGTGTTATGAAAGAAGGGGAAAAGTTGAAAGTAAATTATATGGAAAACCTAAAAAATGAAAAGTGGTCTTTTGATGGAAAGATGGAGTTGCACTTTGATGGAAAACACATAAAGAAAATGGAATATCAAGTAGTTGTTTTGAAAAATGAAAATAGAGAAGAAATGAATGAATAAAAATAGAGAGGTTCGGCTTGCTGTTCTGGAGCTGATGAATGGAAAAAGTGAAACAATATATAACGGGATAAAGCATGTGCTAGATGAATATGAGCAGTGGCCAGCCATAAAAATGATCGTATCTGACACAACATCTACAAATACAGGATTAAAAAATGGTATAGTTACACGGTTACAGAAACATTTTAAAACCATTGGACTAAAAAAACCTGTTTTTATTGGATGCCAACACCATATTCTAGATACTCTTTTAAAATATGTCATGAATGATCATTTTGAAGGATTACCATATCTCCATTACTCTTTAGTGACAAGGTTGCAGCAAGATTACGAGAACTTGAAGTTATTATTTTGTAATATTGGAAATCCTTTGACAAAAGTGAAGCGAACTCGCTGGAGAGATGACATGGATTTCCTGAATCACTTAATAGCATGTTGTAGAAAGTTTAAAAGCACAGGTAACTTTCCAAAAGTTAATTTCAAATCACTTCCTGCTATAAGCAATGCAAGATGGAATTCGAGAGCCATTTTTATTCTACTTGCTTACATTTTAATACCAGAATACCAAGAATCAGAATCTACTCAAGCAGCATGTGACTTCATCTGTGGTTCATGGGGTGATGTATGGTTTGGGGGTCACTACTTCCATCCTGCAGATTTTCTTAATCTATTAGAAGCATGCAATAAACATCCCAAAGCATTGAAATCATTAAAAAGGTTTTGGTCCACTGAGCCAACACCAATACCAACACAACGGTCAAATATATGTGCAGAACGTGCAGTGAAAGTGATGCAAGACTTAATGCCATTATGCCATAGCATAGAAAAACTAAATATTAAATACTTATTGTCAAATACACAGTTGACAAATTTTAGTTATACATGTTTATTGGTTTCTGTAAAGTAGTGGAAGATGTGTTGAAAAACTACATTTTTTAAATTTTTTTATAAATATTTTTTAATTGGTGAACTTTTTTGACATATAGTAAAAATGCTTGTAATTTTTTTGATTTCTGAACAAAAACTCCACTAAATTTAGTATGGGGATATAGGGTTGCGAAATTGTCATATCCCTATTGTTCATAAAAGAATAAAGAAAAGCATGGGTTGAAAAGTTTAAAGAATAGAAGAACCACGCTTCATTATATATATGTATATATATCAGCTTGTAAGTGATCTACATTTACAGACTGATAATGCTCGAAGGAATTCATGTCCCACTTTAAGGGAAAGACATTTCTTGCTGATTCATCAGCAAAGCGCCTAGTGTGCATTGGATTATTCATTTTTTTAAAAACCAAAATGCTGTAAACATGCGTTGGAGGGAAGACAAAAAAATTATTTTATTGTTATATCTACCGCGTTTTGCTTATCTCTATCCATTGCTTATAAACCCTCATCAATATCAACGTTCTCAAATTAAGATGAGGCAATGGATGAGAATAAAAAACCTGAATTTGATGACTACGACAATAATTTCAGACCTTCGATATCATCCTCTTTTCAAAAGCAAAAAAAACTTTAAAATACCAATTTAAGAATTCAAAGATGTGGGATATTACTTCAAGCCACGGTTGCTATAGCTCATAGCGTTTTGCAGGTCTTTATTTTAATGGCCGACGTGACAATAGAAAAGGATGATGATTAATACTACCAAAATAATTGTAGAGAATCATTATAATTTGGTGAAAGAACCGTGATCTGTTTACGTTGGTCATGTTACACCAATACCAGAAATAAGTCTAGTCATAACTGAAAGTATTTACTATTATAACAAAAATATGTTTCTGGAGGTTTAAAGCATATTCTTGTTCAGGTTGTGATGAAACGGTCAAAAATACTGGAGTTCACAATGGGTTACTGCGTCGTCTTGAACTGATTATTTGGAAAGCGGTGTAATGACCAATTTTTTTTTTCAACTAAATGTCTCTCTTCCACTTGTTTGAGTTCCTCTATGGTCCCATCTCTGGACCTAATTTCTACATTTGTTGCATTTGAAAATTTTAAAAGACCTGTGAGCTACTTTTGTTGTACATACATTATACAACATTTGAGCCAATTAACTGTACATTGCCATTAATTGATCAAATTTGAATATAGACCAGAGCTATCTTAGGGATATTGCTCTCGCTTTTAGTTCAAGCATATGTTCTCCAACTTACATACCATAATAGAGTTAGTTTTCAGGGTGTATGTTCTATATTGGTTGCACATCAAAATCCGTCATTCGATTTATTTTTGAATATTTGTTTATTATTTATAATAATACCATGCTTTTGTATAACAACTCAGTTCTATATTTAATAAATTTTAGTTAAATAATGAAAAAACAGGGTATTTGTTGATTTTGAAGTAATTTTAGGCTCCATGTAAGAACAGAACATAGTGTCGGTGGGGGCGTCAAATTTTACCCAGTATTTAACCCTATATAGATGCAAATTTTGCATAATATCACATATATATATATATATATATATATATATATATATATATATATATATATATATATATATATATATATATATATATATATATATATATATATATATATATATATATATATATATATATATGTATATATATATATATATATATATATATATATACATATATATATATATATATATATATATATATATATATATATATATATATATATATATATATATATATATATATATATATATATATGTATATATATATATATATATATATATATACATATATATATATATATATATATATATATATATATATATATATATATATATATATATATATATATATATATATATATATATAATATATATATATAAAATACAACTGTAAAACGCAAAATACTTTATTTGTACACTCACAATACATTTTTAGTATTATTTATAAAAGTATAATATAAGTTATTTTTTCCTAAAGTATTATTAACATTCGGATTATCAGTGAGTTCAATTATATAAAAGTCAATGTTTTCAACTAAGTTTTATTTACTTAAAGTATGTTTATATGAAGTAATGATATATTGCAATAAATGTGGTTTAATAAAGCAAATGCAGTTTTTATATCTATTTATAATGTTGACAGACAGAATTGCATCCATGTTCCCTTATAGGCTTTTTTTCAACTGTTCACCTTTTTAACAATTAATAGTACATCTTTTTTAAATTAGCATTGATCTGTATATTTGCTTTTTTCCCTTTTTTTTTCCTTTTTTTTTTTTTTTTTTGTAAATTTTGGTTTAATTTTATTTGATAAAATTATTGAAAAAGATCTTTTTATGGGTCAATAAATCAAGTTCTTTTTATTGAATCAAAAACAATATTAATACAAAATGTGGCAATGCAACCACTTGCACCAATAGGACAACTGCAACACTATTTTTCTGAATTGAAAAAAATCCTATAAAACAGCTGGTCTTAAATTGTCACCCTGTGATTTTTAAGGAAGGCTGAAAAAAATATAATTTAATCTTAATTAAAATTTTTATCTAGTTTTTCCACACATCATTCCATTTAACGATTATATCTAAGAGCTATTAATTTATCAAATCGCTTAAAATTAAATTATAGATTTTATAGATGTTTATATTGTATGATTTACATTAAACTTCATTTTAATGTTATCTAGCAATAAGGTTCATTTTAGTTCATTTTAAAATTATCTAGCAATAAGGGTAACTAGCTGATCGGATTCGTAAAAATACGGGTATTTGTAAGCCTATCCCACACCGATCATTTCTTATTTACTTCAATTTTTTTTTTTAAATAGTTTATTCTGAAAAATTGCTTTAGGAGCAAAAAAAAATTAACATGCTTATCTTTTCCGCATACGTAGAGGTTATAAGAGAGATTTATTTTTCTTCTAAATGCATATTATTGATAGCTCAGTGGTTTAGTGCTCCGCCATCAAGGTTGTTTTTAGGGATTCAAGAACTCCCGTTAGCGTAATATATTTTGAAATTTTTTTGATCTTGTTTATATATTTAAAGCAAAAAAATATTTATGTATGAAGCAAAAAATATTTCAAATTGTTAAAGTAAAACTTTAAAGTTTTCTCATATTATTCATACATTGCACAGGATTTAAATAATCGGTCAGCGAGCTTAGATGCTAAAGACCGTTACACTTACAAACGTTTGTACATAACGCTATACAAATGACGTAATTACCCAGTGAGCACAAGACGTAAAATAGACGTCTTTTTTAGGTCCCTTGCCCACTGGGTAAAAAGATGACGTAATTTTAACAATCAGAATTATTAAGAGAGGAGCAAATCTAAAATCGAAATGTTAATTTTTTATAAATACATAACATAAGTATGAAAATTCAAAACAAAATAGTTTAAGCAAAATAAGAATTCTAATTATCAGAGAATTTTTATTATAGCCTGTATATTATATAACATAATTGCATATTGTTATATAATGTTATATTAGATGATATCTAATAAAGCTGCGCTTTTTTAGAGAATCCGCTTGAAAAGTGTTGATTAATTGAAATAGGTATAAGAACTTATAAAATGGTTCATTTTTCAATTACATGCATAGATTCTATAGAATAGTGGTCTAATTTAACTTCAATCAACAATATGACTTCATCATTCTTATGTGCGAGAAAGATCGCCTGTCTGTGCAGGTTGTCAATGGTATCGCTAAGTTAATTTTGAGAAGTTTTGATATTTAGAAAACATTATTGAGACTCCTTAGCGTTGTTTAACATATCAATTATAGTTGTGATTGATGTTAATTGTTTAATGTTCATTTTACATTCATTTTGTAATATTAAAGTTTCTTTACTAAATTAAGCAAAAAGAGTTTAGCTTTTAGTTTATCATAAACTATATCATTTTTATAGAAAACTTTTATAATATGTAAAGCTTTTATGTCCGTATCACTATTTACAGTGGACAATAACTTTTCTAAAGCAATTAATAATGCTATGACTTTCCGGAAACCGTTGAATTGATTGACTTTTTATAACGTATAGTATTTCGTAATACAGGGACCAGTAATATTTCATCATGTTCCATTTGTGATTGTTCAGAGTTTTATTATCAAAGCGAGAAGATGTTAGATGTCGTCGAGGCAAGCAAGCATTAGGTAAATTGTAACCATATTTATTAACTTCTTCATTAATACAAGATTCAAAAAACGATTTAAAATGTATTTCTGACCGCGTAGATGATATAAGAACTATTAATAACATTATTAATGAAGCAATTGTTTGAGCATCTACTTTAGCAGATTGCATATGTTGAGAGACTTGCTCAAAATGCAAACACATCATAAGCAAGGCGAAGCCCAAAGTATGATTGAAATTATAATAACTTGTCAAGTAGACCTTTTAATTTAGCTCTGTTAGAATCATTTGATTTTGAAATATCTTAAAGCTCTGCAACAATAACTTGAAAATTTGTCAGAACTAAACCATACGATTTGGTCTTTGCCGTAAAATGAGTTGGACTAGGATGATTTAAATTGCTATGCTTGAAATCTTCGTCAAGTATATCGCATTGTAATTTTTTAAGCTTTTTTCTAGTCTTTTTGGAGCGAAATAAATAAAATTATACAACAGCTGGCACAAATCCTGTCCTTAATTCATTCATCCAACTTATTTACAAGCATATTGAAGAACAAGGTTGAGCCGATGTGCGTAACAATGAATAAAAATTTGTAAATTACTAGGTATCGCAATACCTAGTAATTTACAAAATACGAAGATTCAATCAATCGGGTTTTAGAAAGATCTTTGGTATCAATCCTGAAGGTCTTTCTCAATTCCTGGATTAAAAAACATTAATCCCAGGATCCCGGGATTGAAAAACATTTTAATATTTATTGTAAATATATTTATTAAATGAAGGCAATTTACACTACATTGTTACATTAGGGTATACCATACTAGAGCCAAAAATTAAATTTTTAGAATTTTGACTAGCATAGGGAATTCAAATATAATAAAATTTTTACAAAATATTGATGTCTAGCTACCGGGAAACGGGTTTTAAAATTAGGGTTTTTTTTCAAAAATTAGTCTATTTTAACTAAAGCTTAATTTTGGAAAGGTTTTAGACAATTAATACTAAAAATTACAATTATATTAGGTAAAAAGTAAACTATGTGAAATAAAACAGATATAATTATTATTTAACTTCCAGGATTCTAGATCCAGAGTGCGTAAAAAGGGCTACGGCTCCTCCCCCCTCCCTTTTTTTCAATATTTGATAGTTTTATTATGATTATAAGATCAAGGTATATTACAATTATTATATATATAATATATATATATATATATATATATATATATATATATATATATATATATATATATATATATATATATATATATATATATATATATATATATATATATATATACCCACACACTGGATTAGGAGCAAGGGGAGGGTGCATAGGGCGAAAGCCCCCTCCCCTCAAACTTACTCAAAATACCCGTTTAAATTAAAAATCTTGCTGTTGTTTTTTTGCTGCAAATTTTCTTTTCAGCCCCCTAACATTCTTTTAAGATCAACATAAAAAACAAGAATTTTTTTGAACGTTTAATGTCATGCACAACAAAGTTTAAATAAAATAAAAAAATACCAAATTAGTAATTAAATAAGCTACTGAAAGTCTTTTTTTGACTTAAACAAAGGCATTAGTTCACGATTTCGCAAATGTGTTCTAATAAAACCATCTCTTTTATCCCAACCACAGACTGACTCAGCTGCTTCTGTGACTAATTTGACTGCTCTCTCGCAACTTTGAGTATGTAATGAGTATGGAGGTAGCTGCAGGGGAGAAACTATCAATGCATTGAGTTGGACTAACAACATATTTGTAGCGAAAATTGGTTCAGTAACAACCTCTTTTTTCCAATCAATAAGTTCTTTAATGTCACATGCATCAAGGTTTATTGTTTGTGGAACTTTAAAAGGTCTAACATCATTTGAGCCCAGCTCACTTCCCTTCCTAACGGCCAATATTGTGTCGACTGCAAATAACCTTTGTTCTGAGATATCAGAACAGTGAAGCGAGACAAGTATATTCTCACAATGAGCCCACCAAGATTCATTTCTGAGATAAAGTTTAGATGCTTCTTTAATCCTATCATCTTGCTTCTGCCAAAGTCGAAACAGCTTTAAAAGATGACAAGAACCGTATTTAATGTCATGCTTTACTTTAATCTCAAAGAACATTGGAAGATAAACCTGAGTCACCCAAGTTGCAAGCAGTCTTAAGATCTCTGCATTAACAGGTTCAAGATCATGCTTACTCATATAGAGAAGCAAGCATCTCATGCCACAAGTAAGCCATCGACTGTGAGACAGTCTACCACATTTAAGAGCTTCTACTTCAAGATCAAGCTTTCCTTTCAGAATTGCATTCAAGTACTTCCATGCAACTAAACTGTCAGCGCTCATTTGCTTTAAGAAATCTTCACTGATATTAACAAGAGGCTCCAGAAGCGAAATAGGAGTAAATTGAGTAATTCTTTTAAGATTATCAACTTTGGAAAATAGTTTACCTACTGCTCCACACCATCCTTTATCTGAAGAAGTTGGTTTTTCAACAATATGACGGAATGGAAGCTCATTAATGTGAAGCCAGCAAAAAGATCTAAAAAGTTTTCGATTGAGAAGTTCTTCCACAAAATGAATCATTCCACCTTTCCATCCAGACATTTCATTTGTAGTATCACTGCCAATTAGTTGGAGATTAAGATCTTTACCTCTTTCATTAACCAGTTGAATAATCCAATAGCACATTGCTTAGCTGGTTTAGATGTTTCTGACTTAGGCTTTGGTGTATAATGAGTAAGGTAACGACCTCTAGATTCTTCTGTCACAGTTATATGATTTTCTTTGATAATTTTTTTTCTGAAGGTGCCTGTGGTTTTATCATGGATAAGAATTAAAGTTTTGTCTTTTCTACCATCAACAAAAATTCCAGTGATTATATTTCTTTCATAGTCGAAATTTTCTTCTATTCTGGAATACTTCATAGCACGCTCTTTGGCACGAAAAACTTTTATGCTATCACATATAAGATTTTTTTTATCTTCAACAAGTTTCCCTGCTTTCATAATATCTTTCAGTAGACCATTAATGATTGCAGCAGTAGCAGTCGATGATACACCAAATCTAACAGAAGCAACGGCAGCATTACTAATATCAAGGTAGTTTCACTTCACATAATTATCTTGCTTTTCTATGGTCGAGTCCTCTTTGCTATCACTGACTATATCACTATCACTAACTTTATCGATATCACTGACTTCTTCACTATCACTGACTATCACATCATTTGAATTATTATGCTTTTCTATTGTAACATCCACATTTTCAACATCAAATCTAACAGCCGGTGGATAAAATGTTTCTAATGACTCTAACTTAGATTTTGAAGCTTCTTCTCGTTGTCGTGCGAGTTTTGCTTGATCGATTGACTTGCGTAAGTGTTTTAACCTAAGTTTGGCAGTCTCTTTAACATCCAAACTAAATTCTTGCATAGATGAAATACTGCCTTTCTCGCTGGTTTTTTATCCAATTAAGCTCTTTTTGAGGAATTCTTAAATTTAAGTCACATTTGCAAAAGCAATGAGTACCGCTATCACAAGATTCTTTGCAAGGGAGATCATTCTCACTGCAGTAAACAATTCTGCATTTGCAAAGAGCAATATCTAAAAGTTTATCAAGCTAAAAAGTTTATCAAGCTAAAAAGTTTATCAAGCTTAGGTTCTCAGTGTTTTATGTAAGATTTTTGAGATTTGTTTCGAGCTATCTTAGAGAATGCAGACCAACTTCTACTAAGTCTTAGTGTTATTCCTTTTGTTTCACAAACTATGGGTTCTTTAAATTCTGTGTTGGAAATAAGCCATCGTTCTGCAACCTCATAAGTAACATTAGAAAAAATTTCTTGCATTGATAAATTACGCTGATTTTTTTCATAGACTAGTATTCTGTCTCGCTGTAGATCCAGACAACGCTGTAAACAGTCACGTAAGGTTGGAAATTCAGTTTGGAGGAACTTTCTAGGACCTCCAAGATACTCACTTAGTTTGGTGTTAATCGATTTTCTGGTTTTCTTGCTAACTAATAACGCCATTTTTCTTTTTTTAATATATTATGAGTCTGAAAGATATAAAGGCAGCAATAACAGCAATTAATTTGAAATTAAATTTAAATAGCAATTATAATATTTATAAGGTATATTTGTATATTAACTGATACTTATACATAAAATAGTTTTTAAAAAAACTCAAAACATATTATCAAAATTAAGCATAGGGCTAAACAGTATTTTAAATAACTATTATGTACATTTTTGCATAAATAGTCATCAATTAGAAAAAAACAATATTTTTGGAAAATTAAAAACGTTTTCCCGGTAGCAAAACTTATTTTTTCACTAAAAAAAATTATACCATTCAACTCAGGGTATATGAATACATAGGAAAAGTGATGTACTGAATGAAATTCATAACATGCAAAAGTATGATATACCCTGTTGTTACATGCATGAGAGAAAAACATTTTAAATTAACAAGTTAATTAATGTTAAGAAATTATATTAGAAATGAGGAAACATTATGTTTTATGTGCTTGGAAATGCAATTTAAAAGAGCACAAGGCGTTTAAACTTTCATGATCCAAACGGTTAAATATTGTTGTAATGAACATCCCAGCGGAAGAAAATGCCCTGTCAGCCTCGACACTAGTCGGTTTCAAGAAATAAATAAGTTTTTTCTAAATAGTTGTCAAGTGCACCACCATTTTCATGCAGTGTCATTTCTTTTTGAATTTTTAATAACAATGTCTCATGCATAACTAATTAAATTGGTGATTATCCTTCTATAATAAAAGAAGTTCCTATTCAATACTTAAAGGATTACTTACAGACTCAGGTACCATTTCAGGTTCCTTAATCAAATTCAGCATATCAGAATCAAATGACGCTTTTACTAGAGCAGGATTAAAAGCGTTTAATCTTTCCAGAATTTCTACCAAAATTTTTTGACATTTAAAGATAAAGGCAATGTAATAATTTTATAATCAACTTCAACGGATCTTTGACCGTTACGCAGATATTGCAGAAACCTACCCATATCAGTTCGGCGTTCATTCATACAAACCATTAAAGCTGCACACATTTCATCGCTTGTTTAATTGTCAACATTTTTTAATTTTGTAAGCATAAAATTATTTGCTATGGCTGTAAATACGCTAGAACCTCGGCGAAAAAGTGCGTTGACCATGTTACTTTAATGAAAACTTAGGTTGTAATAATCTCTAAGAATATTATCACTTCATCACGTGACAGAGCATAATTACCTTTGACAAAGTTTTTTTTGCTTCCAACAAGACTGCAAGCAACCACTATAAGAGTTGGAAGTTACTGGAAGAGAAAAGATGAAGTTTGTAGAGCAACATAACGATTGACAGACAACTTAAAAGATAGAAAATTATATGAATCAGAAAAGCAAGATGAAGGAAGCGAATTCCAGAGAACTGATGACTGCATCATTTGAAGATCCGCCCCAGATATGGCAGATAAAATTGAGTTTTATCTGAATTAAAGTTCACAAGCCACTGTGAGCCCATGCCGAAGCAGAAGTTAGATTCTTTTCAAGTTCAAATGCCACCAACAAACAACCCGAGAGTGTTGGCTTCTTATAATTGCAAGAATTAATGGTAATATATTCAGCAAACAATGCTACCTTTATATGTGAGAATATCTCAATGATCGTTAATGTAAATTAATAAGATTATAGGGCCAAGTATTAAACTTTGAGTAATCCCTGAAGTAACAGGATATAAAAAAGAGTGCTGTCCATCGAGGACAATTTTTATACTATGATTGGAATGGAAAGATTCAATAATCTTAAAAATGTAACCAGATACACCGTAAGAAGAAAGCTTATAGAGAAGACCAGCATGCCAAACTTTATCAAAAGCATTAGAAATGTCTAGAGCGAAATTATTAATCTCTCGACCTCTGTCTAATGCACATTATAACCTATCGGTTATTACTTTTAACAAATCAGCTATAGACTGAAAAGTCTATATTGATGATCAGAAAGTAAGTTATTAGGTTGACGGACAGTAGGCTAAAGCCAACTCCGACTTAAAATACCCCCTATCTTGAAGCTCTTGGTTGAGTAAAGGCTAGAGATGGTGTCTCGATAAAAATACTCATGCTGGGCAGATGTCAAACGCATCCAGTTATTGTCTTATAGAAGGCCTCCTAGGCAAAGACTTAAGAGGTAAACAGATTCTATCTGTTGACCAGTGCCGCACCCCACATTATTTTCAGTTTAGGATGTTGAATGCTGGGTCTTTTTGACTTAATGCATGGGTTTTGCTTCTGTCTCTGTTTTTATGACCAGGCAACTATTATCTCCTGTGGGTGCAGGGTGCAGCTTTAAAACTCAGTTTTATGGTTCTGAGGTTGGCTGGTACTCAGGTTTCCCGAACTGTCTAAGCTTTGGTCAAGTTCTTTAACAAATTTAAAAATGAATAAAGTACCAAAAACTATAAAACACAAAAAACTATCGTCATCACCAAGTTCTCCAAACCTGTAATTCACTAATATTCGTGGCCTTCGAAGTAATTTTTCTTCTGTTAAATCTTATCTCGTGCAAAGTTCATCAGGTCTACTTGTTCTTTGTAAGACTAATTTTGGTTCAGCTAATTCATCTTGTGATCTAAGTTTTGATGTTTATCTTCCTTTAATTCACGAAGATTCCAATAGTCACATGTTTGGCCTGGGCATTTACATTCGTATGAATTCACCAATTTTTCGGGAAACAAAATTTGAATTCACAGACTGTTCTTTTATGCGCTTTTGTTTAGCAATACTTTACTCTATCGCATTTCTCTTTGTTTTATATTGTTCTCGTTCATCTCAAGAATACAACTTTTTCGATGTCATTTTTGATCAATTTGACGAAGCCCTTTCTCTTTATTTATTAGGTTAATTACGTAACTAGTTACGTAACTAGCCTAATAAATAATATAGCCCAATAAAAAAATGCAAGTAAATATTTTACAACTGGTTTATTTTACAACTGATGAAACTTATAGTGTGATATTTCATGCCACGTGGCTAAAATTGCAATATATAAAAGCATATAAACTAGCTCTATTTAAACATAGCTGCAACTAACCTAAATAATGATACCCATCAAAAGAAATGTTAACATTTTTAATTTTACAACTGATTTAAATTTATATCGTTAGTTACTACATGTCACGTTTAAAATTGAAAACTATACAAGAATATATACAGTCATATAGTCTATATGATAGAAATTATTGTACAACTAACTATTTGGTTTATCATATAAAAAAAATTAAAAATATATTCAATGCATTATAGAAAGTTTTAAAGAAGTTTAACAACATTCAAAATTACCAATAACAGAGTGCAATTTAAACTGTGTTTATCCATTTGGTTTCTCTACTAAAATTTAGTTAAAAAAGCAAATAGATAAACACAATTTAAATTACACTATTTTAAAATAGCTTCACATT
Source organism: Hydra vulgaris (assembly GCF_022113875.1). Taxonomy (NCBI): domain Eukaryota; kingdom Metazoa; phylum Cnidaria; class Hydrozoa; order Anthoathecata; family Hydridae; genus Hydra; species Hydra vulgaris. The sequence goes on from NC_061157.1 coordinate 54,731,111, forward strand.
TAGTCGAAATGTGAAGCTATTTAAAAAATGGCAAATTTAACTTACTTCAACAAACCTTTTATTTACGAAATAAATGTGGTTTGAGAAAAACCCTTTTTTAAAACTTTATCATTTATAAATAAAGAACTATAATATATGGACAAATCTAAATCAAACAAACAAGATTTAAAAATATAATCTACATAGGAAGCACTTCGTAATTTCTTATGGAAGCACTTTTTAATAAAATTTTCAGGCGTTTTTAAACGGATTTGAATATTTAATCTGTCGAATTAACAAAATTTTGAAAAAAAATTTTATTAATTTTTCTTCAAAATTTTGTTTATCTAGCAGATTGTTTTTAGTGTATATATATATATATATATATATATATATATATATATATATATATATATATATATATATATATATATATATATATATATATATATATATATATATATATATATATATATATATATATATATATATATATATATATATATATTGGTATATTACCAAATCATTAAATGAGTTCTAGTTGCATTGTTCAAGAAAATTTTTTCAAAACTATTTTGTTCTTTAAAAAATTTATTTTTCTCTTTTGACAAATACAAATTACGAAAAGAAACTGGGAAAGAATTGATTTTACATAAAAACATAAAACATAGAACATTATAAACTTTTTATATTTTAATTTTTGGATTATAAAAAAGGCTGAAATCCCGGGACTTCGGGATTATAAAAAAGGAATTTCCCTGGGATCTCGATTTCCGGGGATCCCGGGATTGAAACCGACCGAACACAAACTGCCATTTGCTCAATACCGGAAATGACTCGAGTTTCATCACATCTTATAGATAAAAACAATTCTCGATTTAATAGCACTAAGTACATTTCTTAGCAATGAAGTTTGTTATTAATTCTATTATCTCGTTCTATCATTAGACAGGTATTAATTCTATCATCTCGTTCTATCATTAGACAGGTACTTATTGTTTGAATGCCAGCTCGATAGATGCGCATAATATTAAGTTTTTATTCAAAAGTAACTGATTTAGATTGCCTTCAATTTCATCATTCCGTTGAATAGCTAAGCCTTGTCGCAAGAGCAGAGGGTAGCAATAGGGGCAATCGCCTCTCCCCACCCCTCCTAAGATATTTGGAAATCTTTATAAGATGGTATGGATCCGCCGTTGCCTTGCCGTGATTACACAAATTAAGCACTCGTAATGCTCATCACATTGTTATTGTGTATTTTGCTTATCATTTTATGTCGTGCATTTTACTTATCATTTAAATTTTTGAACCTGCTGCACATATTGTGAATAATTTTTCCATCCTTCTTACGAAGTGATGGAAGTTTTCGCAATCTTTCTACAGCTTTTTTCCAATTGTCATAACTGATTGTCAAAAAATTTTGTTCAACGCATTTTAAAAACGATACCAGATTTTTCCTGACAGCACCAATGCAAATAAAGCAAATTAATTTCTTTTTGGAATGAAATAGATAATCCAAGTGTAATCTAAAATCCATTTTTCTTTGCAGAATCTAAGTTATTTGCCATATATTTTTATTTTACATGTTTATTTTACAACTACAAAGTATTTACAAGTAACCAATCACAGATTGGCGGTAAAGATATACAAACATGAATATCATAAACATAAAGTTTGAAATATACGAAGTAAACAAAAATATAGTTGCATACAACTCCGAGACACGATTAAAACAAACGACAATTACAAAAATGTAGTAACGTGTACGTAAAAATAATCCGATAAATATATCTCTATATTATTCCAGTTAAAATAAAAAAACACAATAAATAAAAATAAATTAGCTAATTTTTCGGAGAAGTGTTTAGATATTTGACTATAAATTTATTTACCACATTTCAAACTAATGTTTGCGTATAAATATGACAAAAACGAAAATTGGGTAAGATTGACAAGAAGAATTACTTGTTAGTAGTTATAGGAAGCTTGCAGAAGACTTAAGTCAGTCTTGTCATCGAGTACCTTTTCCTGGACGTGTAATACAAATAAAAATCAGTTGCATACGTGGTATATATGTATGTTGTACATATATACCTTGTTATTAATAATATTATTTTTTACTATCGATTTGTATTAAAAGTTAAGCTACATTTTTTAAAATTTTTTTTATTAATATTAAAAAAAAATCATTATAGTTGTTTAATTTGACTGTTGTAGATTTTAGCTTTATTTTCAGAGAGTGTTCGTTGTTTAGGTTTAATAGTGATTCGTTTCTGGAAACTAATTTGTTAAATAAATAGGGACCACGATATGTAATTGAGAATTTTGAGAATCTTGTTGTTTCAAACGGTATCTTAAAGTTGCCTGTTGCTCTTGTATTGTATTTATTTATATTGTTTTTAAAAAAATGTGCTGCAAAATGTTCTGGAACCAGATTTAAACATGAAAATTTAAACATGAAAAGTATGTTTTGAAAAATATTTATTTGAAATATGTTTAGTGCGTTCATTTATTCCAATAAGGGTTGAGCATGGGCAAATTTATTTTTGTTGTATACTAGTCTTAAAGCTTGTTTTTGACGTAGGTAAAGTAGTTCTAATTTAGTTTTGTGGGAACTGCCCCATGCAATATTGGCATACATCAGGTAGCTATGTATGAATGAAAAGTAGTCAAGTTTTAGACTTTTTTGTGACAAAAATGGTCTTGCTTTGTATAGTAAACCAATAAAAAAAAAACTAATTCTTTGATATTTTTGTGTTAATGTAGTTTATGTGGGGTTTCCTGGAGATATGTTCGTGAATTAGAACTCCTAAGAACTTTGTATTCAGAACTCTTTTGATGGTTATACTTTCTATATTAAGTAATGGTAGGTTTAGGGGTATTTTTTTAATTTGTTGATTAGAGTGAAATATTATGTACTTAGTTTTTTCTATATTGAATGACAGTTTATTGGATTTAAACCATATATTAATTTTATTTAGTTCAGCATTTGTTTTTTCAAAAAGGTCTTCAATTGTCTTTGCTGAGTAAAATAAGTTTGTGTCGTCGGCAAACATTATAGCTTTAAAGATATTAGAGGTATTTGGAAGATCGTTTATATAAATAAGAAACAAAAGAGGAGCAAAAATGGAACCTTGAGGTACACCACATTTTGTTCTCATTAAACTTGAGTTGCTTTTTTTATCTATAATAACACACTGTTGTCTGTTATTTAGGTAGTTTTTAAACCAATTTAAAGCTTGATTTTTTACGCCATAGTTTTTCATTTTTTCCAGTAAAATCTCGTGGTGTCAATTGCCTTTGAGAAGTCAAGTAAGATCCCTAATGTGAATTTTTTTTTTTTTAAATGATCTACTTATCTTATTTGATAGGTCAAAGATTGCATGCTCAGTTGAGTTTACACGGGTACCCTGAAGGTGACCTAAAACCTTATTTCATATTCCATGAAATTTTTCTTTTGATTTTGAAAGTAGTTCATGTGCACATTCTAAAACTATAAAAGTTAAATTATTTATTGGTAGCTTTTTGAGAAAACTAATTTATAAGACTAGTTTTAACCAGAGGTTAATACCCTTCTGACTCACCCAAAGATCTATTGGATTGACTCTTTGAGGATCATATTTATAAATAACTTCTGATAGCAATTAGTTAGAATATCGACTAATTTATCACTTTTTAAAAGTTAGCTATCTTTTTTCATCAACAGAGAGTAATACCACCAAATCTAAAGTTTTGTGAACATTAATGTACTTGAAATCTTTACATCTATACTCCTGAGAATATTTGACTCTTTTTTTAACTTGAATATGTTAATAGTTCTGACTTTAATGCAATTGATAAGGTAATCTTTAGATAGCCTTGCCCTCCATCTACCCTAATCTTAACATCAACATTCTCTGGTTCAAGGGATTTATTTTGTAAAACTGTTGCAATGAGCTCATCAACATTATTGCTTATTACACGAGGAATAGTTCTTTTAATACACTAAATATTAAAAAAACAACTTTAGGTCCGATGATAATGATTTATTTTAAACTATCAACTTTCAAATTAATCAAAATATAAAATTATAACACTAGTAGCAAAAAATATTGGCGCGATATTGTTTTTAGCATGTAAAGTGTGTACACAATATTGCGCCAATATATCCTACTCAGTAGCATAAAATAATATATTTGTTATAATATATTACTTTTATAGAGCTTTTTAGTGATGCTAATTAAAGTAAAACACTAACACTGTATACATATATATATTTATTTATTAATACCACTTTTTTATTATCACCGGTATCCTGTTTAGACTGAATCTAAGCATAAGCTCAGCACCAAACAAAAACAATAGATTTTTGTTTTCTTATGTTAACTTTTTATAAAAACAAGATTTGACAGATTTTTTTCCTCCTTTCACTCATATAAGTCGGGCAATTTCTAACATCTTATAGTCACTAGTAAATTTAATACAAATGTTAAAAAAAAATTAATGTTTTTTAAATTAATTTATATTTTTTGAATTTTGTAGTAGACAATCTATACACTGTATGAAATTTGCTCTGTAGTTGTTTCAGTTTTGAGAGTGAAAAGTAAGTTGTTTTTGGTTAACTACTCCAATAGAAACAACGAGCTTCTTAGGGCCAAAATTGTTCGGCGTTATTTTTGCGTCATGGTTTACTAAATTGTTAATTGTAGTTAATAAAACTTTTCTTGTTGTTATAGGTAAGCTGGATTGTACAATGCGTCAAATTCCTTTGCTTAGCTAACTTTGTGCAAGGAAGTTTAATACCTTTTTTTATTTGTTGAAAACGACTTCTGCATAGAATAAAATTTTGATTGATTGTGGAAAGATTTAAATTAGTGATTATGATCTATATCTGTACTAGTTTCACATTATACCATTCGTGGAAGAGTTGCTATTTCAGTACCATTTTTACGCTCATTAACACAAATAAAACACTCACATTTCTCACCTAGAACAATTTTAGAATTAAGATCTAAAAGTAATATGAAGTTGTTTTTTTAGTGTAAATACAATATTGTTTATAAGCACAACAATAATAATGCAAAACATAATTAGTTTTTATTGGCTTATTTTTTTTTATAAAACTAACTTTTGTACTTCGGTCGAATGTTGAATAAAAATCATTTTTGAATCTTTTTTTTTTAAACTCACTAGATTTTTTCTACAATAAGTACATAATATATTAGGCAGATTGTAGTTTTCAACAGAGTAATTTTCCCAAAAAAATTACTTAATAAGACTTTCATAATTTATTTCTTGTTTTGGACCTGGTTTATTGCATTTGGTTTGAATACATCTTAAGTCATTAATTTTGTTTATATAGCATATGCAAAATTTTATACAGCATATGCAAAAGCATTTTAAATAATCGTTTTGATCTTTAGCAAAGTATGACATTTCTTTTCTATTCTCGAGAAATCTATATTTTTCAATCGGCTCTTAAATTTAAGTTGATATAAATTTTTTACTTAAATAATTAAATAAACTCGCTGTTGTTGCTTAAATGTTGTTAAAGTCTTTTAAAACAAATAAATATTGTTAAAGAAATAAACAAATATTAATATAGCCAACCGCACTGTTGCAGTTACAGAAAGTAAACAACTATAATGGCTGACGGAAAAATATTATTTTAATACAAAAACATCGTTATTTATAAAACTTCTTAATAAGTTTTCTCAAAAAGCTACCAAAAAATGATTTAAATTTTGATAGTTTCAGAATGTATAAATGTACTATATTTAAAATCAAAAAAAAAATTCATGGGACTTAATATAGGGTCTTTGGTCACCTTCAGGGTACTCGTGTTTATTGATAATTGCAGAAGGTTACTTCAATATCGGCATAATTTTTTGTTTTGTTTTTTCCGCATTCCATTTAAAGCACGAACAAGCAGTAAAAATTTTTTAACATCTTTTCTTTACTGACTATTTTCTTTCATTGATACAGTTGTATTTGAAGAAGGCTTGTTATGTACAAAGAAAGAAATTGGTGTCCGTTGTCTTTTATGAGACGCTTCCATTATAAATTTTCACAAACATTAGGAAATATAAGTCGTAAGATTAGGAGTTGTGAATTATGTGAAAATGTCCTTATGTATACATATAAAGTCATTAATTTAAATACGAAACACTAATAGAAACTTGGAAAACGTGATTTGAAGCAAACACAATAATATTTCATTTCAAATACAAAACGTTAATTGCCCTCTAGCGGTTTGAAGACGTGATATAAAACAAGATAAAACAATTTAAAATAATAATTTTAAAAGTGAATGGAAGAGAAGGGGCAACAATACCAAAAACCCCTACGCTTTTAAAGTAAGGAGGCTGAAGCCCCCAATGCCATCAATGTTACCATTCAAATAGTTAGATATCAGTTTGAGTTTAGCCAACCATATTGTATTTTGCTTAATATAGGAAAAATAAAAGATTTCTGTTATTATAAGAAATATATATGGTTACTGTTATAGGTCTCATAAGTGGATACCTGATAGGTCTCGTATCTCGCATACATATACCTGATAGGTCTCATATACCTACCTGATAGGTCTCGCATCTCGCATCTCTCGTATGTCGTATCTCTCGTACCTCGTACATCACGAGCAGCCGTGGTGCAGTGGTTAGAGTTCTGACTCAGAACCCAGATGTCCTAAGTTCGACGCCAGCTCTAGCCCAACAAGCGACATTGATACGGAAGAAGGCGTGAACTTAAATGCTCTTCCGCGGTGCTTATTTATATAAGACCGTAAGGACTTCTTTGAGCACAAAAATACATAGAAAAAAAAATAATAATAAAAAAAAAATCAGAATAATTATTGGCCGTAGCAACAAGATTGGAGGTTCAAATTCCGGCTCCGCCTATTTAGCGTATGAGTAGTACTTCGGTACGAAGGGGATTAGCTTTGCTATTACGATATTTTTTATTCTCGACTAGTAAAATAAATAATCTAGTCGAGTAAATGAAAATTATCGTTTATCGTTTTATCGTATCGTATCGTTTTTACCTTGAAGTGCCGCATGTGACATTACCTTTGGAATATTAGTGAACTTTTTTCATTCATCAGGTACTATATCCAATTTGTAACAGCAGATTGAATAATTTTATAAATTTTGTTAAGTATAGTTAAATAATTAATAGTTAAATAAATAAGAATAGTTATATAAATAGTTCACATGGTAATAATAATAACTGTTATTATTAATAACTATTATAAATAACTATTGTTATTAAATAACAATAGTAACAATAATAATAATAATAACAATAATAATAATAATAATAATAATAATAATAATAATAATAATAATAATAATAATCAGAGATTAAAGTACCATCATTTACAACAATCACAATAGTGATGAAATAATTTAAAAGCACTGAGAAGGTTTACTATAAATTCTTGAAAGCGTCTGCAAAAAGTTCGAATCTTAGTCTTTATTTGACAGTTTCTAAAATGGTTGAGTTATGTGTGTTTATAGACAAGCCATTCCATATTTGAGTTTTATATGTAATAAATGATATTTTATAAACTGTTCTTTGATGGATTGGTAACCATTAAAGAGATATTTGGCAATTTTTCTGATTTTTAAATGGAAAGGAAAATGAGAAACTATGCAAGATTTTTGTTTTTGTAATAACCTGATAAAAGACTGTTACAGCCAAGTTGAGAGTTAGCAATGCTACTAGCAATTGTGTCATACAAACAACACTTAAATCCTGCAACTGTCATAATTGTGCTCTTCGCTACATGCGTCAATGTCTCACCAAAGAAGTAGCTAACACAATTGTTTGTAAGATTGTTAACTCTCAACTTGACTATTGTTACAGTCTTTTATAAATTTCTTATAAAAAAAATCTTAAAAAACTCAAACGCTGGTCTAAGAAGAGTGTTCAATCTAGGGTGACACCCAAGTTTTTCACCGAATTTACTGTAGTTAGTGCTTTTCCAGGGAATATTGTTTTAGGATCACTTTTAAATTGTCCAGTTTTTTTCCTAGATCCAAATAAGATAGCTTTTGTTTTGCTTGGGTTAAGCAGAAGTCCATATTCTAGAAACCATTTTGTGACGGCATTATCACATTAAGTGATTTTATTAAATACCTATGACACCAAATTCATCTTTGCAATACCTATGACACCAAATTCATCTTTTATATAAGCAATTAGCAGGTTGTATTCAATCATATCAAACGCTGCAGATATGCCCTGAGAGAGGGGAATGGTGGTTAAAGCATCATCAATGTTTAACAGGATGTCATTGCATATCTTTAGGAATGTTTTTCTGTTGATTGATTTAAACCTAAAACCAGATTAAAAAGGATTGAAGTTTACAGTTAAAGTTACATGTGGAAGAAGCCGAAATAAAGCAAACTTTTCAAGAGTTTTGGATATTGTATTGAGATTTGATATGGGGTGTAGATTAATGAGTTTAAATACTGTTTATCTTGGTTTTTTAGGAATTGGTGTAATTTAAACAACCTTGAATGAGAATGGAAAAATTCCAAATTTGAATGAGAGGTCAGCATAGTGAGTTATAATTGAACTAAATAATATTGAACATGATTTAAGAGTGTTTGTTAGAATAATATACTGAGAGTAGCGATGTCTTAGGTTTGAGAGTTTTGATTACATGTGAAACATCAGTGGAAGTGACTGTACCAAATGTTGCAAAAATATCTACAGCTCCCTCTGTAATTGCTCCATAAAGAAATTAGATTTTGGGATTGTAACAAGTCTTTTTTTAGATTTTTTTTTTTTTTACTTTCAAGTTTGCTTGCAAAATATTGACTTGTGTTATATTTTGTTTCTGGTATTGTGTAATTAGTTTTAGGATTATTTGAATGGAGTGTTTCTTTGACAATAATCTGTGTTTCTTTTTGATTACCATGTGCTGAGTTAAGTTTTTGTTAGTTTAGTGTAGATTGTGCAAAAGGTCCTGGCAAGGTTCTTTTTTTATATAATTTATTTTTCTACTTAGTTTATGCAGATTTAATTTCAATCCATTTGAGCTCACCTGATTGTATACCCTAATAGTATTTTTTCCATTGTGCACATTGTACTGTTGCCTCCCATTTGTTTCCTCGATTTTCATAAGTACTTTGTTTCTAGTGTTTCAATTTTTTCTTAGCTCACTATTAAACAATCTCTCATTTTCTATATTATCTTATTTAATATAAAATTTTTTGTTATTGATATTATTCTTTAACTTTTTGGAATTCATTGTCATAAAAGTTTGTTTCTTTGTTTCCCAATTCATCTAAGATGAGGTCAGGTGGTCCTTCTGGTCTTTTGGTATGGTTTGTTAGAAAAATTATTCTTTTTGCATTTTTTATTGAACAGTCAGGCTTAATTACTTTTAATATAGTTTCAATTGTTTGTTTATGGGTTTTTTTCATTTTTTTATTTGTCCATACTGGTTTGATCAGATCAACTCCACTTATAATATTGTTTTCGATTCTTTTTTTGTTATTAAATTCATTAGGTATTTTAACCATTATTACCACTTCAGTTTCTTTTTAGTTTTGTTTTATTTTTCCTAATTGATGCTACTTGTGCATATAAGAATATTGTTGTGGGTTTATTTGCTGTTGTTGTCGAGGCAACTGCAAGAGCTTTAATTTACTTTAAAAAACTGAAACAATTAATGATATTTTTCCAAACCATATGTGCATGTTTTTGGTAACTTCAGCAGATGCACTTGCAATTGTTGGCTCAGAGTGCTACCACTCTGAATAACAGTGGATTACCTCTTTATTTTATTTTTTAACCTTATTAACGCAAATAAAACTGTTAGTTTTTTTGTGTTTTTTTCTGTGATATTTATTATATATTGTAATATTCATATTGATATATTATGGTATTATTCATATTGTTATATTACAATATTATGATATTATTTATATTAGTAAATTATGCTGTTATGATATTTATATTAGTAAATTAGGCTGTTGTGATATTTATATTAGTAAATTAGGCTGTTATGATATTTATATTAGTAAGTTAGGCTGTTATGATATTTATATTAATAAATTAGGCTGTTATGATACTTATATTAGTTAATTAGGCTGTTATGATATTTATATTAGTAATTTAGGCTGTTAGTAAATTATTATGATATTCATATTATAATAAATCAATAACATTTAAATATTAAAAGGTTTTCTACAATAACAACAACAACAAAATTGAAGAAAAAAAAAATCATTCTGTTTTTAAATTTAAAAATTAGGAGTTTTAAGTTAACTATTCTGTTTCTATACTATGTAAATAGATTTAACCATCCCAGTCCCATCATCCCAGTAATGTTGTCTGTTTTTGATCAGTTACTGATCAATAAGAGACAATTTACTTTTGGCTGCTGATCTTGAATCTGATCTCATTTTTATAACAGCTTGAGGGTTACAGTGGCTTGTAAATTTTAACTCAAACAAAACTAAGTCATTTAATGCAAATAACAATCGTAATATTGTTGACATTTCTATATTAATGAATATAAGAATTATTAACAGGATGCTACTTTGCTAAGTTGTCATTCAACATCCTTTTACTGCATCTGTCGCTTAATGCTCTAAAAACTCTTATTTGTTTAGTTTTTTTTCCTGTACATCAATGCTTTGGAGCTCTCTCTCATCTTTATGTTTTCTTATATAGAAAGGTAACCCTCTCACTGAGTCCTCTACTTGTATGTCTTCTTAAATTATCATTTATTACATATCTCTCATGAAAACCATTTATACAATCAATTTCAAAGTTAGCATCTACTTAAGTTGCATCTCTTTTTTATGCACACCATTTTCTTACTCCTGATTCCATTCTATACTTCTACAAATTTTTTACTTGTCCCTGTATAGAATAGGTTTATCATATTTGGACTGTTTCTTCTAATGATGCTTTTTCTCTTCTAGACAAAATTTTAAAAATGCCTTAGAAATGTAGTTAAATCTGCTTTATTTGTCAAGCTTAAGTTGTGTCCCATTGTTGTAAGGTTGCATCTTTATCTTTTTATAAAAAGTACTATTAAGGTACCCATGAGCTATCATTTCTAGTTCCATCAACCAAAACTCATTCTTGCTTGACTTGTCATTCACATTCTTTTAGTGTATCTGTCTAAAAATTAGTCTAACTTTTTTTGTAAATAGTGGTAGATTTTATAGAATTTTCAATAGTGGATTAAAATGTATAATTCAAATACATAGAAAATATAATTAAAATATATCTTATCCATATGTTTAATTGTATTTAAATGATATACAGTTAAATCGAAGTAAAAGAAAAAAAATGTTAATAAATTTTCTTGGTGCCAAATAATGACTTATTTTTATATTATTTTACTGTACTGATAATTAAACTTTTTATTTTATAGTTCATATAATGTTCAGAAGAATACTTTCTTTATTACCTAATAAGCCTTGTAAGTCTCTTTCACTCTTTTCTTATTTTGTTAATAGCGTTTTTTTAGCCAATACTGCAAAATTTACACACAAACATATATATATATATATATATATATATATATATATATATATATATATATATATATATATATATATATATATATATATATATATATATATATATATGTATATATATATATATACATATATATAATTATATATATATATATATATATATATATATATATATATATATATATATATATATATATATATATATATATATATATATATATATAAATATATATATATATATATATATATATATATATATATATATATTTAAACTTTTTATTAATAAAAAAAGGTTTTAGATCAGTTGCAGTTAATCAACCCATAGATGAAGATATTTTAAGATCAAACTTTAAAAAAAAAGATTTTTCCAATGAATTTGGAGAACAGATCAAGAAGAGAAAATTCTTTACATTTAAAAGGACTTCAGAAGATCTTTATATAGTAAGTTTTTGCTCACCATAATACACACTATTGTTACTATTTTTTTAAATAGTTCAATTTGTTTTTTAAAATCTTTTTTAGTGGTGTAGCAGTATTATTGGTGTGTCAAGCATTATTTATTGGCATAAATGGTTTAACCAAAGCCCTTCTCACAAAAAGTTTGATGAGGAAATACTTAATATTTTGAAAAAGTTAAGTTTGGAGAATAATATTGTCTTAGCAGTAAATCCTGGTTCCAAAATTTATGAAGATCCTTCTGCATCTTTAAAGAATTTGTCTCTTGAAGAAGTTAGTGATGTAAATCTTTATAAGAATTTTTTTGTAAATAGTAATTTTGGTTGTAATTATTTTTGGAAAAAATGCAAAAAAATTCCTGTTAAATTTTATTATGATCATGCATTTTTTTAACGTACAAGTTTAAAAATGTTTGAAAAAAAAACTAAACTAAAAATTATCACTTTCTTTTTTTAGAAAACTTGGGAATGTGTAAAGGCTAACTTTAAGAAAACTGTTGATGAATGTTCAGCTTTGTTATATAATAAATTGGCAATGCAAATATCAAGAAGTAGTAATCATAAAACGGTAAAAATAAATATATATTATGTTGGTTTTTATTACAGAAAGATTTTTAGATTTTATACTTACGCAGAGTTTCTTAAACAAGAACTTCTCCAGGAAGGAATCTGAAAAATTTAGTCCTAAGTTAATTGGAAAATGTCAATACCCTAAATCAATATTTTGAATTACTCTTTGATCAAATAAACATCCAGATACTAATTTTTCATGTCTGTTATAGGTAAACTTATCAACTTTTGTGTTTTTTTCAGCAAACATCAACTGAAAAAGTTATTAGCTTGTTGTAAAGTGTTTATTTAATAACTTAGGCCAGAGTAACAAAATTTTGAAGTAGTTTGATTTTAATTAATTAGTTGAACTGTTAAGACATTTAAAAAAATTATTACTTATAATTACTGACACATTCTTTTTTAATTTATAATTACTGACACATTCTAATTTAATTTTTAATTCATTTTTTTGATTTAAAGGTGTTTTGACAAAATCAAGTTGCACTGAGGTTAAATCAAGATTATTAATAATAATAATCTTAATTTTTGGCCAAATTACTTTAATTCAATCATCAGGAGTTTACGATTCCACTAGCACTGGTTCTGTTTTTTCTCATTTTTTTAATCTATATCTGTGAAATTTAACAATTTTCAATTTTTTAATATCAATTTTGGGGGTTTCCATTTCTGTGTGTGAATTTTTTTTTTTTTTTTGTTTTTGTTTTAGCAATTAAAAGCTATGATTTAAACCAATATGCATACTGTTATGATTTTGTCTAAAAATATTTATAACAAAAATATTTTTATCATATTTTTGGCTACCTGATTAAATTAATTTTTTTTTTTTTTTTTTTTTTTAACATCTTCGCTTACAACCAGGCTGCAAGCAACGACTAATTAGTGTTGAAAGTTACTGGAAGAGAAAAGATGAAGATTGTAGAGCAAGATAACAATTGACAGACGACTTAAAAGATTGCAAATTGTATGAATCAGGAAAGCATGATAAAGGAAGCGAATTCCAAAGAACTGATGGTTGAGGAAAAAAACCAGACAAATAAGAGTTAAGTACTCCAATACTTAGGAACAGTAATAGAAAAAGGATGAGACTTAATTGAATGACGAGTAACGAGAGTGAATTTTAGTAGATGGCACAAGAGATGCTAGCTCTTTAGAGCAGTGCCCATTATAGTATTTGTAGAAAAGAGAAAGAGAAGCAACATTACGTTGATGTGATAATGGTTAAAGGTTGGCTACAAGAGCAGGTCCAACTATGTTTACAATGCGTTTTTGCACCTTGCCTAAAAGAGAAAGGGCATCATTAGAAGATCCGGCCCAGACATGGCAACAGTATTCAATACAAGGCTGGATTTGCGATTTATAGAGATATAGAATAGAATCCAGAGTAAGAAAGTGTCAAGCTCGATAAAGAGATGCAACTTTAGCAGATGCTAATTTTACAAAGGATTTAATATATGGTTTCCGAGAAAGATCAGAAGTAAGAGTTAATCCTAGAAGATGAAGGGTAGATGACTCATCGAGTACATTACCGTTCATAAATATAGAAAGGTCTAAATTATTGCATAATGATTGGCTGAAAAAAATTGAGTTTTATCTAAATTAAAGTTTACCAGCCACTGTAAGCCTTATGCTTTAGCAGAAGTGAGATCTTTTTCAAGCTCAAATGCCCCCTCCAAACAATCAGAGGGAGTTGGCTTCTTATCGTAACAAGAATAAATGGTAGTATCATCAGCGTATCAATGCCACCTTAGATGTGAGAAAATCTGGAAGATCGTTAATGTAAATTAAAAAGAGTTTAGGCCAAGGATTGAACCTTGGGGAACCCCTGAGGTTACAAAATAAGAAGAAGAGTGCTGTCCATCAAGGACAACTTTTATACTACAATTGGAAAGGAAGGATTCGATAATCTTAAAGATGTTTCCAGATACACCGTAAGAAGAAAGCTTATGGAGAAGACCAGCATGCCAAACTTTATCAAACGCTTTAGAAATGTTAAGAGCGATGGCCTTAACCTCTCCACATTTATCTAATGCACGATAAAACCTATCGGTTATTACGGTTAGCAAATCAGCCTTAGAACGAGAAGATCAAAATCCATATTGATGATCAGAAAGTAGGTTATGAGATTCGAGATTCGAGATTAAGTGTTTGTTAAATAAAGATTCAAAAACCTTGCTTACGATAGGAAGAAGACTAATGGAACGGTAGTTAGACGAATCGGATCGCTCTCCAGAATTTTTAAAAATAGGGATAACAGATGCTGCTTTCCAGCAGGCTGGAAAACAAGACTCTGATAAGCACTTGTTAAATAGTTTTGAATGGATAGACAACAGCTCTGGAGAACACTTCTGCAAGACTATAACGTGTATGTTGTCCGGGCCGCAAGCTGTAGAAGAGTCTAAGCAGAAAATCACTTTAGATACAGAAGCTGGAGTGATACGGATGTCGAGCAGTGGATCAACCTGTTTGACAGCTATATCAGGTAGAACGCAACTAGTGGAATCAAGAGATAATATTGATGAAAAGTTCTTGGCAAGCAATTCAGCTTTGTCTTTAGGTGAGGTGACAAAGTCTGAACCGTACAAAAGAGGTGGAATTACAGACTTGCCCTTATTAATGATACTATTAAAGATTCTCCAGAAGTCACGAGAGCCTAATTTTTGTGATGAAATACGAGATTTCATGATCTGAGAATAGCGGGCTTTGGCGTTAGACAAAACCTTTTTACAATGGTTCCTATCAGTAATAAACAGACGTCTGTTTTTTGGAAAATTGTTTTGCTGATAGGTATGGAAGTAATGGTTTCGATTAGCAATTGCAGTAGCACAATGTGAGGAAAACCATGGAGAAGAGTGAGGCTTGACCTGGAATCGTTGAGAGGGAATAAAGGATTCCATACCAGCCTGAATCCACGAAGTTATGTAAGAAGCATTTTTGTCAACAGGAAGACGAAAGATTTCTACCCAGGGGCCATCACGAAGAAAATCACGGAATGAGTCTCAGTCAGCTTTAAGGTAGTTGTAAGATGTACAATGATAGGGGGATTCTGATGGTAAAGAAGAATGAGATAATAGTTTTAGAGAGGCCAAACCATGATCAGAAGCACCTAAGGGTAAGTGTGGTGAAACTGAGCACTGACTAGGATTAGAAACAAGACATAAGTAGAGTAGAGAAGGTAAATGATTCGGGTTGTCTGGAAAGCGAGTTGGAAAGTTAACTATTTGAGTTAGGGATTGAGAAAGGCAAAAGTTGTGGGCTTTAATGCCTGCGGAGTCACTGACACTAGAGCCGAGCCATTCAGTGTGATGAACATTAAAGTCACCGACAACAACAATATTGACTGATGGATAAAGAATGAGGGCTTGGTCAATATAATCAGAAATAACATCAAAAAGAGTGCAGTCTTGAGATGAAGGAGAGCAATATAGAACAAAGAGAAAGGTGATAGAGTGAAGTGGTGCTAAACGAAAGCACATAAAGGAGTAGTCTGTGGATTCAAACCTAGTTTCCCGACAAATGGGTGAATTCTTACGAATGTAAATGCCTAGGCCAAGCATGTGACTATTGGAGTCTTTACGAATTAAAGGAAGATAACCATCAACACTAAAATCACAAGATGAGACAGCTGAACTCAAGTTAGTCTCACAAAGAGCAAGTAGGTCTGGTGAACTTTGCAAGGGATCAAAGACTCAACAGAAGAAAAGTTACTTTGAAGACCACGAATATTGGTGAATGATAGGTTTAGCGATCTCGGTGATGACTGTGGTTTTTTTGTGTTTTATAGTTTTTGTTACTTTATTCATTTTTAAATTTGTTAAAGAACTTGACTCAAAACATAGATAGTACTCAGTACACTGTTTTATAGCCCAAGCAATTGCCTCATTTCCACTAATAAACTCCAAGCCGTAACAAAGAGCTCCAATGTGGCCTTGTCAATGCACACCAAAAGTTCAAACAGGAACACCATCCATGCGCAACATGGCACTGTTAGTACTTTAATATTTTTCAGCTGTTGATGGAATCAGCCTCTCTGAGAGCTACCACAGAGTTCGGGAAACCTAACTACCAGCCGGCCTCAGAATCATGAAACTGAGTTTTAGAGCTGTACCCTCATTTGGAGATAATAGAATGAGTTGCCTAGTCATAAAAACAGAGACACAAGCAAAACCCAAGCATCGAGTCAAGAAGATCCAGCGTTCAACATCCTAAACTGGAAACAATGTATCAAAAATACATCTACGCTAGCCTAATAGATGGAGAAGGGGTGCGAGGCTGGTCAACAGATAGAATCTGTTTACCCCTTAAGTCCTTGCCTAGGAGGCCTTCTACAAGACAGCAGCCGGATGCATTTAACATCTGCCCAAGATGAGTATTTTTATCGAGACACCATCTCTAGCCTTTACTCAACTAAGAGCCCCTAGCCTTTGCCTAAAAAGGCATATGTTTTGATCTATTTTTGATTTATTTTTGCGTAATAATATCGCTACAGTTTGAAAATAATTAACAATTTTCAAAATGCTATACTTTAGCTAGCAATAACAGGCCTTGTGATGAATAAAAACTGCGCGATGCATAAGCTCGACGTGATTTTTGACGTCATCAAATTCTTTTTATTTGCTTTTCATATTTATCAATATTAACTGCACCAATTTACTTAAATACCGCAAAATTACTTTAAGACATCAATGTAGAAATGTTATTATTTAAAAATGTTTTAAAATGTTTCATTTTTACGTTTATTTTCTCAACGTTTGACACGCTTTGTCTATACTTATCGAGTAAAAAACATAACTAAACATTTAAAAAAGATTATAAAATGTGCTACTCATTAATTTTTTTTTCTCAAATATATATTTTAAAGTTTTTCAAATAATTATTTTTTCATTTTAAAAAGTCAGCGAGTAATAAACTGGAAGTTATAATATTGTACGATTAAAAACTGTGCAATAGCTAATATTTTTACCAGCGATTTTGTATAATATTTTTTTAATTATTTTTATTTATTTTCATAAAGGGGCTGATAAGCACAATCACTTGTATTACTAAAAAACTTTAACGAACGTTTTGAATAGATTTTTAATGTTTACAAGGAATTTTATTTCTAGTAAAATAAAATGAAATGTTAGAATTGAGTACGCTTCGTTGAGTTTCGGTAACTTTTAACAAAAAAGCGATTGTTATTAAATGAAGTGATTTTTTTTGAGTTACTTTTTACAAAAATTTTAATAACTGTACTATTTTATTGAATTAAGTAGAATACGTTTTAATATTAATCCATTTATTTATTTTTTTATTTGTGCTTACCAACTTTTAAAAAGTTTCCTCAAAATTACTCTTAAATACTTTAAATATGTCTAACACTTAATAAACATTTTTAAATCTATGGAATAATTTTAAAACCTAACAAACACCCATAAAATAATTATTTAAGTTAAAAATCTAAAACTAAAAGAAAGTATTTTTGTTCAATTTTATTGATAACTTTGCTATTGCTGAATCATTTTATTAAAATGTTAGCATAAAGGGATCCCAAACTCCCAACACATGTTGTGTTCATATTAATGTTAAAAAAAAAGGTTTAAACCAAATTTTTTTTGATTAAAAATAAATAATGAATGCATACTGTGAAAAACAAATGTTGTTTTTGCCGAAGCTCGTCTTCTCCATTTTTTTCAACTACTCTGAGTCTTCAAATTATGCGTCGCAATCTACAGACTTTGGCAATTCCTTTGAAGCGCGTTTAATTCATAAAAGTTTTAGTATTTGACATCACGGTAGACTTTTAACAAAAGAAACTCTGGAAATATTTTTATTTTTAGTCAAAGTTTTTTTGGTTATTTGTTTATTTTTTTAGATATTAAAAACCTTAAATATTTTATGCTGGTTCGTTGCTATAAATTGTTATTGCGCCATATATTTAATGTTTATAAATTATGAATATTTATCTCAAAATTTTTATCTCAAAAATTGTTTTACATTAATTACCCGTATAAAATTAAAAATATTTATCTAAGTAAAAAATATTTATCTCAAAAATTGTTTTACATTAATTACCCATATAAAATTTGTAACAGCTTTTTTAGGTTAGACGATATTTTGTTTCAATTTGCTTTGCATGAAGTTCGGTAAGTCAAACGAAAAAAATTAGTTTGAATAATCACGTAGAAATATATTTAAAACAAATTATATTAATGACGGGAGTTCTAATGTTTTTTATAACAAATGTAGGTAAAAAAATAAATAACTAAATAAAAAGTTCAGTATTAAACACCATTTCTTTATTATATTGCAACTGTAAATATTAAATTATTAACTTAAACTAAATTTACTTATTATTTAGAATGACTAAGCAATAAAAATAAAATGCCCCTAAAATTATGCGAGATTGTGTAGTTTATTTGATAACTGTTGTTGGTAATGTTGTTTATGTTGATTATTTTCATAAATATCAAAATAGTTCCAGATTAATCTGTTCGTTGCTATGCTCATTGTTGATTTATTTCTAATTTAATTTTATCTCAAACTATAATTATATGTTAAAATAGAAAAGTTTTTATTTCATCGGGCGCTCTTTTTATAAAAGAGTAGAACAAAAGAGAAAGAAAAGTTTCGCACAATTAAGCTTTGAATGAATAAGAGTTGTATAGAATATATATATTTTTTTGCGTCACTCGTTCTTTTTTTAGATGAGAGAAATAAAAGTTTAATAGTAAATTTTCTTTGAATAAATGAGAGTTGGAAGAGAAAATTGCTTGAAAATTTGTATTTGTTAATTGTGTTTTTAAAGATTTTTCATGTTAAGAGACAAATGCCAATTACGACACAAATTTGGAAATACCAAATATAATATGTTTTTTAATTCGCGTTATGACATTTTAACAATTTAAATTACCATCTATCTTGAATTATTGCCTTTAATTAATGTGTTAATTATTGCGTTATTTAATAATAATTTGTCCGTATTTTTGTTAAATATTAGTTGTATAAAACGGGCAAAAATATACAAACTTCATGTTTTTTATTTGATGGTTATAAAATATTAAACAGTAAATTTATAATCAAAATTTATAATGCCGACTTGTGTTGCAATTAATTGTACTTTTAATGCAAAATCAGAATCTCACATATCCTTTCACGATTTTTCATATCTGATACTACTGTCAACTGTATTGTTTAGTGTATTCTTGTACATTTTTTTCATAATCTTAACAGGTTCTAATTGGTATGGAGTTGCTGACATTTTAAAAATTTCATTATCAAAAATCAAATGTAAAATAAAATGGTATTTCCTTTTTATCCGTATCCAATTCAGCAAATTTAGCAATTTAAATCAAATCAGCGTGATCAAAAAAATTTTATAATAAAAAAAGTTAACAATTCATTAAATATCTCTAATTAATACTGTCCGTTTATGAAAGTAATTGTTAATAAATACTTTTTTTCAACGGGAAAACAAAAAATTGTCATAGCGTAAAAATAACCAGAGAAGTTAGAAAATAGTTCCCATTGTTTAAATAAAAATAATTAAGAATCAGAATATATAATACTACGCTCTCTTGCGCAAAAACAAGAGACCGTATATAAAATGTTCTATATAATGTAAAATACTCGTATGAAAATCATGAGATTGGTAAGTAAAGTTTTAATATTTGTTTTAATTTAAATAATTAAAAAAATATAAGTAAGATATAAATCTAAAAATTATTAAGGTATCTGTAAAAAATAAGTTGCTCCTATAAAATAAAAAAAATAATTTATTGTTTTTACTTTTTACAAAATTTTTTTTGCGATGTTTGGAAAAATAATACAAATAAATTTGTTTTGCTGTATGTTAAAAAAATACTACAGTAGAAAAACGCAGCTTAGTTTAATTACACTTTTCTTTTGTTAAAAGTCTACCGTGACGTCAAATACTAAAACTTTTATGAATTAAATGCGCTTCAAAGGAATTGCCAAAGTCTGTAGATTGCGACGCATAATTTGAAGACTCCAAGTAGTTGAAAAAAATGGAGAAGACGAGCTTCGGCAAAAACAACTACATTTGTTTTTCACGGTATGCATTCCTTATTTATTTTTAATCAAAAAAATTTGGTTCAAACCTTTTTTTTTAACATTATCTTTAATATGAACACAACATGTGTTGGGAGTTTGGGATCCCTTTAAAAAGATTCAAACTTTTTTTTTAATCTTAATTTTTTCTACTTGTAAATAATGAGCATATTTATTTTTTTTGTAATTCAAACTTTTATATTAACTGCGTGCGGTTTTTAAAATACTTTATTAAATCTTAAAATAATCGTAAATTACTTCATTAAAATTCCGCTAAAAAATATCTTTAAATATACTCAAACAAAAAATATTTTGCTCGACGCAAATAGCCCAAGCTACACGCAAAATCGCTTTTGGACAATGTAAAATTCACATCGCCCGACGCTTTATCGCAAGGCCTGCAATAATTGATAACTGCCATTTCTCATTGAAAATATATTAAATATGAGTTGTAGAAGTATAATATTTCACTTAAAATACTCACTAGCAATTTATTTTCTTAAAAACATCTACATGAAGTTAACAAATTTGCAACTTCCATGCGTGATCATTCATGAGCTGCATTTAAACGAATGCTGTGACTCTATGATACATAGTGCAATCCTGTAACTTTCTAGAAAGCTTTACTAATGTTTAGAATATCATTTAAATATATATATATATATATATATATATATATATATATATATATATATATATATATATATATATATATATATATATATATATATATATATATATATATATATATAAAAGCTGAAATTTATATTTTTTGAAGAATTAAAGTTTATTTATCTAGTAACTAAAATTTGAGTTTTTCTGTTCTGTGCGTGATTCCCTTTCAAACTTAATTTATTCTTTGTTAACATTACTTATGTATAACATTTTTTTGTTTACAAAATATTAAGGTTAGAATTAAATGAGAGCAAATTGGAGATTTGCTCTCATTTAATTGCCAGTTTTGTTATGAAAATAATAAACAAAACATATACGAGTTTCCATGCATGATTTTTTGGAAATGCCCTTTTGTGAAATGTTTCATTAACATTTTCTCAATCTTCTGTTATTTTATCTGAAAAATTTTCTTTTTTAGGCAGTTCCAAAGCAAAAATTATCACATTACTTTTAATGCTACATTTTTTATTTCTAATAACTTCACTTTATCTTCTAATTCTTTGATTGTTTTAAATTTGATCATCTTTAAATAGTTCAAATTTTGATTTAAATGATTTATTAACATATTGAGTCATACTTAATAATTTAATAATTTTTTGTAATTTGCTTTGACCCTAACCACAGATACTGTTTTATATCCATGCATTTTTACACCCACCCACTCACCCACGCATTTTTAGGCCCACCCACCCACTATGAGTTTTATGTGTGATATATGATATCAAAACTATAAAAAGTTGCCAATTTATAAATTGCCAAACTAATAGTTTTTATGTTATTTTTATATGTCAAAAAATATTATTTTAAAAAAACAACATTTGTGTAAAAGGTTTGCAAATTATGACATTTGCCATTTAATCATGGCAGAGTCAATATCATCAAGAACTAGAAAAAGGAGCAGATCAAAGCTTTCGAAATATATAGGTTTTGGAATAAATTTTTTTGTATCAGAGTTACCAATGCTAAGAAATCTTCTTATATTTTGTCTGTGTTTATAAAAAAGAAACAATAAAAATAAAAGAAATTACCTTATAAAATACTTAATGAACGATGTTTACATAAAGTTGATTGGTAAATGGATCCACACAAATGCTTTATTTGTATATCCTGTAACACATATCTAACATAATATTACTGCAAGATTGGTGGATTATTGGAATGCAGCCAGCCTGGTTGCTAGGGAAAAAGCAAGCTTAAAGGATAAAGATAGATTAATGGCTAAACAAATTCTTTGATATACTGAATTGAAATTTTTATTAAATAAAAATTAATTTAAAAAGTTAATAAAAAAAAAAATCAGAGTTCTTAACTTGTTTCTCCTCCTACAACAAAGAGTTGGTTTGCGCACTCCATACAAATGAACTTCCTCTGCATCATCTGATGACAACTTTTAGTGGAGACTCTGAGCAGCAACAAATGGAGAGGCAGTATTGGAAAATTACATAACTGCTCTGACATAACTACTCTGGAAATTGATCCATCTTTTCAAAAAATTGATGTTGGAAATCCTCTTGTTACTCTAAAGGATGAAGTAATAAATTTTTTTTTCTCCAATCAGTTTTATGGATACAAAATAGTCTCTCAGACTTAGCTTTACTTGAAATTTGGACATCTGGAATTATTAAAATAAAAATTTTAATCATTCCAGATGGTCGATAACTGCTAACAGACTTTGCTGAGTTTGTTACTCAAAACATGAGTTGGACGGTAAAAATTTAAAAAACCTTAAATTAATAATTGAGTTCGTTGTGAGAGCCTATGTTGTTTAAAATTAAAGTCAAACACAGGTTTACTGAAGGACCGAGACACTTCCTTTACCAGCTTAACCTTCTGAAACATCAATCAAGTGAAGTAGCTGCAGTTGTTATGCTAAGAGCTCAATGTTTAGTGTTGAATGCTTTCTCTGAATCCGTCATATAGACCATGGTCTGCTCAGAGAATGCAGAGGAAAGAAATAACTGTATAGAGTGAATTGTAAAATAAATATTACATAAAAATGTCAAAGAAGACATTAAAAAGAAGCCATAAATGGTACATAACATTGTAAATGTATAATTAGCAAATATTATTTAAGTCCGTTTTTTTTGATAATTTTTTTAAAAAAGGATCTCCAACTGTTTGTAGAAATTTTAATGCCATTGTCACGGTTGAGAAGTATAGGAGCGTGTTTTATTTCCTGGTATGTTGAGGCGCAATTAATTTCAAGTGATTCACTATCTTTACGTTTATAGTATTCTGATTTTATTGCGAGAGTTTTTGAATTTATTTTCGATTTTATTGCTAATAAATAAAATTATTTTGCTAAATGCTGCTAAATAAAATTATTTTCAATTTTATTGCTAGAGTTTTCGAATTTGACCAATCAAACATACCATTCTCTACGGTGTTCAGTTGCACCAAATGCATCCCATTTACCTTTTAAAAAGTTTTTTTGATGTTCAATACATCTCGTTAAAATTTTCTTTTTTGTTTCGCCAATGTATATACTGCCACAAGAGCATGTGAGTTTGTAGACACTGGGATTGCTATTGGGAATTAACTTTGACTTGTTGTTGCATAAGATGTTTTTTAACATAGGTGGTGTAGTAAAAATTATTCTGACGTTGTAATGTTTAAGTTCTTTTCTAGGTTTTGGACCTATTCTTGGGAACCATGGAAGCTTGACTGTATATTTACTTGTTTCTGTTTTACTATAGTGTATTTTAAAAAGGTTGTTTCTTTTCTGAATATAGTTCTTAGCAGTTGTTTCAAGCTTAAATCTATCGTGTCCATTTTCTGCAAACATGTTTGCTAAAAACTGTATTTCATCATTAAGATACTTTGTGGAACAAATTTTAATGGCACGAAATACAAAACCTTTAAAAACACCCATCATTATTTTTGGATTAACGTTTGATGTTGGTTTTATTTGTATATTAGTGATAGCCGACTTTTGATGAATTTTGAAGTTATGGTATGAGTTATTTGTGTTGGTTATGGTTATATCCAAGAATTTTTTTAATATATATATATATATATATATATATATATATATATATATATATATATATATATATATATATATATATATATAATATTAATTTAATTATATTTTTTTATACATTAATTCGCCTCCCGTAGTGTTTAATCTATACACTTGTAGATGAAAGTCCTTATGTTTTAAGAAAGATTAATAGAGATAGAATGATATGTGAATTTTTTTTTTGTGATATCACCTTGGTCACATGCCACAAGGGTTTTTTGTGCATAAAATAAAACTTGCAAAGCTATATTTTATTATCAATATTATAAATATTAGCTAAATCCTAATTCCTAGTACTGTGGGTAGCAGTAGTAAATATCAGTGATACTTAAGTTAACAATTCAATTTAATTGAGCTCAATTAAATTGAATTGTTAAATGACTGTTTTACAATTATTGTTTAATTATATATATTTTATTATATTATATTAAAAAATTGTTTTAATATTGTTATCTTGAAACTTTGATAATGATACTTAACAAGTTAATATCCAGTTAAAAATTTCCAAAAAAACTTTATAGAAGTGAAATATTAACTAAATTAGGAACTGAAATAAGAAATAAAAACTGAACTGAAATTAATTTTAAGAGAACTGATTTAAAACTGAAATAGAAATAATTTTATAAGTAAAATTAGAATTAGAAATTAAATCAACGTCACGAGAACTGAATAGAAACTGAAATAGAAATTATATTTCGAACTTGAATTTCACTGGTATATACATTTATAACTTTAATGTAACTATTGAACACCCTTGATGTAACTATTGAATACCCTTGATTTATAGAATAATAGATATAACAAAGATTCTTTTTTTATAGACATAAATATACTTTTTATGAGTTTTATAAAAAAAAAACATTTAAGCAAAAGACAAAACAACTAATCAAAACTACTGTTTCATATTTAAACCAACATTCCTTCAATGTTGCAAATTCAATGTCTTTAAGGATAAACTTAGTTAAATCAAAAAAAATAAGAAATAAAGAACACTGACTCCATAACAAAATAAAAAAGGTTTTTTTTAAAAAAAATTAATAAAGAAGTTATCTTAAAGTATTAAGAACTGCTTGAAATCAAACAAATCAGCAAAAATTAACAGCTGCTTGAAATCAGACAAGTCAACAAAAAGCTAATAGACACTAAAACTATAAATTTAAAAAACATTTGACACTTAAAACAAATTGAAAAACAAAAGTGATGTTATTGAATAATTTGATCATATCCTAACTAAAAGAAAAATCCTGTTTTTTCCAATTTGATATACATATCTATAAATATTGAAATACTAAATAAAGGCATTTTTTGAAAAGCAGTACATTCCCATAACTGACGATCACCTTAGAATTATCAAACACAGCAGAAAATCATTATATTACAAAAATGGATAAAAAAATGTTAACATATTTTTTTTATATTGTGGTGGTGGCAATTTTTGTGAACTTGTAGGAGTTTTCATATTCAGCAAAATATTTGAAATAATCACTAAAAAAAAAGGTATTACCTTAAAGCTGATTATACAGAGATGACAGCTGATATTGCAGAATTACAACAATTAGTAAAAAAAAATTAGGAAAGTATTTAAAAGAATGTATTTTCAATTTCATATAAAAAAAGACTTGAAATTAGTAAACTTTCTTGACGTCACTTTTAATTTAAAAAAAAAAACCAAATGGCAACCTTCACTATTCACATATTTTAAACTCATCTACCACAAATTCCAATCCATTTGCCTCCATTAGTTGCAACAGACTAAATCAAAATTCTTTTAGTAAACCATTAGATTGTCACTGCTTAAATATCTACATCAGACTAACAGAAGGCAAATAGAAAACAAGATACAACAACCACAAGTTATCCTTTAAAAGCAAATTATATCAAAAACTATTATATCTAGCTATGTTTGGGACTTAAATCACAAATAAAGCAAATCTCCCACATTTGCTGGGTCTGTTTTAAGTTCTAAAATTCTTTTTTCAAAATTTGAAAAAAAAATGTCATCTTTGTTTAAGTAAAAAGCATGCAATTATTTCTTATTTGAAGCCAGAAAACTACTAAATAATCTGTATTCATATCAAAATGTTTTCTCACAAATAAGTAAAATAGTTACATAGCTATCTACAAACCTAATTAACTAATAATGTTCATTAATTGAATTTTTCATCTCCAAATTTAGAATTAATTATTTAATCATACATGACTTGTTTTATCTTATTTATAAACATATATTTGGCATTCTAATTTAATTTAAATTACCTTAAGTACAAAAAAATTTGATTCTAAACTCTACATGCTAATTACTATAAATTAAGTAACACTGACCTACTAAACAAATTTCTGTTTCAAACCTAAGTAAAAACTATTGTTATTTTAAATTTTTGTTGGTTTAGGCTTTCGATTTGTTTTTAAAAGCATCAGAAAATGGCAGTATTGCGTCTTTATATAATATTGGTCTTTGTTATGAGTTGGGACATGGAGTAAATCTGTCATTAGAGAAGGTATGCTTATGCTATTAAGTATATACTTTTTAAATTAAAAAGTAAAATGTTTTATACAGTTAAATAAAATGTTATTGTGCTGTCAGAATGATGATTTTTAAGTTGAAAAATAATGATAGTTATTGTCAAAATGATAAATGATGAAAATTGTATTAAAAAATAAAAATTTAGGCAGCTGAATACTACAAGCTTGCTGCCGATAAAGGTCATTTAAGAGCAATGTACAATCTTTCATCCTTGCATTACCAAGGCGAGGTTTCGTTTTTTCTTTTATTTATTATTTATTATTTTTTAGTAAAATTGTTTTATTTCAGGTAATTTATTTATTTAATATTTAATCTTTAATCATCATCTAATCATCGCTTTTTTTGAATTCATTATAGAATTGGCAAATAAATTTAACAATAGTGAAACAGGTTTTTATTATATGAAGTTAGCTGCAGATAATGGTCTTGTAAAGGTTTGTTTAATTTTTAGAGTGGTGTTTTGTTATGTTATTTGAATTACTTTTAAATGTTACATAATTATTTCAAGAAAATGGTAGCAAAAAACAGATAAATCAAAAATTTTGTTTTGTTCAACTGAAGATTTACAAAACTGAAAATTATATAAATTAGAAAAACAAAAAATAGAGAAAGAATTTTTAAGCTTAGTTTTAAATTTAGGTAGAAATGAGGGAAGGAGAAATGAGTAAGCACAGATGTTTGTACAAATTGTATAAGTAATTAGGGTCAGATTGACAGAGTTACCAGAACTAAGAGATTGTTTGTTTTTTGTTTGTTTTTCAAAAACGAATATAGAAAGTATTTTCAGATGAAATTTTGAAACATTTATTTATTAAAGTTATTTAATAGTGTGTTAGTATGTTTTTAACTATTTAAGAGATATAATTGGACCAGGAGGTGCTGGTCCAAGGTATGCTATGCTTCAGAGAGTTATCTCCATTTCTATTAAACAGAGATGCATTATTGTCATAATTAGAAAACTAGTTTTTGTTATATGCAAATGTTGTCTACAAATTTTAATAATGATGATGATGATTAAAAAATATAATGGTTGCGTTTTGAGACAAAATTTAAGTTAGGTTTGTACTTCAAAAAAGCATAAATTGCAAAAATTCAAATTATCTTAAAAAGTCAAATAGCTGCAACATTCTTTTTTTAATAACATTTTCTTTTTTCTTTTTATATTGCAAATAATAGTTTTAGAATTTAAAATTTAGTTGCTGATTTAGTATAAAGTCTGATTAGTCTAACTAAAATTATTTTAACTTATTTTAACTTATAGTCATATATCTAAATGCAGAGCTTTTTTTCCAATAATAATTTCCTTTACTGGATATTTACTTTTCCAATACTGCCAATACTGGATAACTTGCAGTTTTGAACAAAATATTTATCAACAACATTATAAACTTAGTTTACTAAGTCGTTTTGTTCTTTAGTTATTTCATTTCAAGTTTATCTCTAGTCTTTTCAATTAATCTCTGTTTTTCATTTCACTTTTATTTCTATTCTTTTTACAAGTTTGTTTTTTCTTTGGTTATTTTATTTTAACCAAAATATACTGTCAGTTGGTTGTTTAACTTTGACTCTAATATTACTTAAATCAATAGAAATTGAACATAAAAAAATAATTTGAATATTTTGCTGAATATCTATTTAAAATTTTTTCATATATTTAAATGAAAACTTTTATAGCTCTTATGTGAAACTTTTTTTGCTTTTGCTGTCTTGAATCTTTTTTAAATATCTTTACTTAATTCTATTATTGGGCTTGTAGGATTATTTTAAATTAATTTATTGAAGTTTTTATTATTCATTAATGCTCATCAATATTTTAAACAGTATTACCAGAGGCATAGTGGATTTTTCTTTTAATAGTAATAGGAAATTTTTGATGTGCTGGCAAAGCCAGTGAGTGTGTTTTCATGCGCACTTGACAGCTGTTATGCTTGATTGCTCCTCAACCAGCAATCAAGAATGACTTTAAAATTATCAACGGATTGTGCTGTTATGACTTTATTTGCAAGCATATTCCACAGATTCGCAATTCTATTGAAAAAGAAATGTTCTTTTGATGGAAGTCTGGCAAATTCTTTATAATATTTAAAAGTTACCTCTCAAGTTGTTCTTTACAAATGAAAAACTTTTGTTGATTTCTTTATTTTCAATGCCATGTACAAATTTATATAACTGAATCAAGTCACCTCTTTTTCTTCTTACATTTAAAGTGGTTACGTCTAAAGAAACAAGTCAATCTTACTTGAGGTTACTTATTGAAGGTACAAATTTTGTTGTTCTATGTTGAAATATATTGAAATTAATATCAAGATATCTTTCTGATTTTGATTCCAGCAGTTGAACGCCTATTAATAAAAAGAGAACTCTTTTTGCTACTTAAACCATAATGCATGACAACACATTTATTTCATTAAATCTTAATAGCCAATCTTTGGTCCATTTAAAGGCTCTATCTAAATTATTTTGAATTTCTCTCAGACACAGATCAGAATCCACACGTGCTAAAATCTTAGTATCATCTGCATATAACTTACTGATATTTTTCATTATCATAGGTAAGTTGTTTATATAAATAACAAAAAGGATCAATAACTGAACCTTGCGGCACACCACTTAAAATGTCGACCCAGCTAGATACAATTTTACCTTTACCTATTCTTTTTCATCAATTTGTTAGGAACTATTCAATCAATTTTAAAACAAGATCAGTAATTCCATATGCTTTTAACTTTAATATCTGTCTTTTATGCGCAACAGGATCAAAAGCTTTTTCAAAATCTAACAAAACTACATCAGCTAGTGTACCATTTTCTATGCATGTTATAAAATCAATAGTTTCTTGTAAATTTGTTGTACACGACTTTTTCTTCACAAACCCATGTTGCTGCTGTGCCAACTAATTGTTATTATAAAAATATTTTTCAATTTTACTTCAGACTATTCCTTCTAGTATCTTACACAGAACTAAAGTGAGGCTTTTTAAAGCAAAACAAAAAAAAACATTAAACAACTGCCAAAAAGCTTTAAATTGATCAAATTTTTATTAAGGGAAAATTATTTTTATATTATTATGCTAACATGTTCAACATGGTTGTATATTTTATTCGGTACAGTTAAAAATAATATAAAATTAAATGAATAATGGTAGGTTTTATTGAATGTAGAAGAAGAATAAAGTAAGAATTTTCAAGATTTTTTTGTTTGGTCAAATAGGAGATGTATAAATTTAAATTAATGTTGCAAGTTATGTGAATTTGCATAAGATTTTATAGAAGAAAAGAAAGCTATACGAAATGATATTTTTAAAGCAAATAACCTTACTAAAATTATAAAATAATTAAAATTGTTGATTTTATTTTTTATTTTTGATATGTACATAAAGTATTAGATAAATATATTTTTGTGCTAAATATTTAGGCTCAGTTAAAGTTAGCTCTCATATATACAGAAGAAAAAAAGTATTGTAATGCTGTTAAATATTTTGAAATGGCTGCAAATCAAAATGTAAGTGTTTTTCTAATTTTACCCAGCTAAACTTCATCAAATATTTTGAAATATTACTGCTGTATATTTTAGTATGTTAACCTCTGGTGGCTTATTTTAATATCTAAAAAAAGTTACACATTACAGACTTGTTGCAACTTTGCACCTCAACTAGAAAATCCTAATTTGTCTTGAAAATTGATTGTAAAAATTGTTGACCGTTCAAAAAGTACTGTGAGTAGAACCTTAAAGAAATATTTAACACTTAACACAATAAATAAAAGGCTGAAGACTTGGCCTTAAAATGCAAAACTACCAGACAAAAGGTCCAGACTATCAAAAAAATTAACAAATCAGTTTCTTTAAGAAACAGATGACAATGCCGAAAAAAATATAGTGGCAAGAAGTTGTGTAAGAAAATTATATCAATTATTTCCAATATATCTCAATTGGACAAAATTTTGGGTAATTTGGAGTATTGTGTTTTAGGTATAAAAATCAATATCATTGGCATCATAGAAGTTTCCATTGATTTAAAGTAATGGCAAGACGTTAGTTCCGGGCAATGGAATGAATTACCATTTTTGGTATTTCTTAGTGACAATTCACACTTTTTTTTCGAAGCATTCTTTTTTAATGAATGTCGCTATTTGTTGTAAATTTAGTGACAAAACTTTGGATTTTCATTTTACATTGGCAACTGGTCTGCCACACCTTAATTTTTTGGGTAGTTTCATCAAGTTTTTTGTCTTAAACTTAATTTTGTACCTTTTCCCTACAAACTTCCATATAAAAATGGTGTTTTTCAAAGCTCAAATGAAGTGATCCCAAATTACGATATCTGGAAATATTTCTGGTCATCAAATTCTTAGTTTATTAAAAACTGTAAATACTGTCTTAATGAAATGGTCAATTTATCATATTGCGAAATTAAAGAAAAAACACTTACATTTACTACTGCAAAAAAAATTTAAGTCAATACTTACATATTTTGAATTATTGTTTGTTTAAATACCAGGTAATTCATTATAAACAAAAAGGATTATAAATAAAATAATTATAGGAAATAAAAAAATTACCAAAGGTCCAAAAAATTTGGTATGGTATGTTAAAAATCAACCAATAAAAAATTATACTAAAGCTATTTGGTATTTTATGAAACATTAAAATCGATTTTTGTTTCGGGGGAAACTTTGAGGAATTTAAATATTTAAATGTTTTAAATTAGAAATTAATAAGTTTTTTTTTTTGTTTTGTTTTAGAATGATTATAAAAAGTTTAAATTAGTTTTTATATGTTTTTAAACTACTCTGTCATTAATTTTGAAAACATATCTGCTAAAGAGTTAATTAATTATGAATACATATCTGCTAAAGCGTTTCAAGCATTTAATTTATAAGAAGTATCGAAAAAGATTTAAATAAGATATAAAAGTAATTTATATCTTATATCACAAATTCTTTTATATAAAATATTTGATCATCGCTAAATTTTTTTAGACTGTTATGATTTGCAGTTGTTTTTTAATATCATACTGTTTGCTTTTTTATAATTGTACTGTTTGGTTTTTTCTAACTTTATCTGATGATTTATAAAATAAAATAAAATATTAAAGTTTAAATCATACTCTATATAGTAATGTTAAACTTAATAATAGTAGTAGTGCACTTTCAAGCATGTCTGACACAGAACTCTTGGCAGCCATTGCAACCGAGGTAATGGCAAGAAAGAATCACAGCACTTTTTTATTAGAAAGTGAACAAAAGTGTATCTAAACATCTAACTTATTCAAACTTCAAATTATATAATGTTTAAATATATATCAAGTTTTTACAGTTAAATTTTTACTTGAAAATTGCATTACGTCAATATTTCCTGAATTTTGATCTGTGGCATTTATCTGCCGTTTTATAAAGTCTTTTGTTTGTTAAATAATTAAAAAATGCTCATTAGACAACACATCTGTGTAGTCGAGTGGTTGGCTCGCAGAGTATCAGAAGCAAAGTGCCGTGGTTCGAGTTCTATCAACGTAATTTTTTTTTTTAATTTTTTTTTTTAGATTTTTCTAAATTACAAAATAAAACACTTTTAAAGTTTTATATACATTATATACATAACATATGCAAAGGTATTATACACTGTAACAAATGAAATTTTTAAAAAAGTTTAAACTTTCTAAAACATCAAAACACCAGAAATTTGTTAAAAACATCAAAACAGAAATTTGTCTAAAACATCAAAACACCAGAAATTTGTTGCGCATATATCAAAATAATTATTTTATTAATGTTCTCAGGTAATTAGTCCTAATAAACGGTGGATAGTCTGGAAAAATTACAGTCCAAAATTTAATAAAGAAAAAATTAATAAGACTGTCCTACTACTTCAGAAGGTGCTACTGTGGAGGCAAAAAAAAAAGCCTGTAACTAAACTTTAAAACTTTATTTTAACAGTTAAAAGTTTTTTTTGTTATATTAATTTTTTCGCTATATGCCCAGATTAAAAAAACTGAAAATGTTATATAATAAGGGGCGGATTTGACATATCTAGCTTTCCGTGACCCATATTCCTGGTCTTCTTTTGCTTTGTAAAGTGAAGAAATAGAGGATAAATAGCTGAATAAGTATTAAAATAGAGGTAAATGTGAAATAAACTCCCCTAGACCCATAATTTATGAGTCATGACTGCTAATAAAAATAATATATTTAGTATGGTTTTATAATGATTTTATATCAAAATTCAAGATCAATATAAATATTTTAAATTGAATAACAGAGTGATCGAAACAGAGTTTACAGTTGTTAAAAAGCTAAATATTTAAAGACCATAAGCATTTCCAGATAAGCAAATTACGATCACTTAATTTGACCCTTGTTTTGGTATTGTTTTGAAATTTAATCTCAAATTAGTTTCATCGTCTATATTTATACTTTTTTTTTTTTTTTTTTTTTACATGATAATTTATATAATTTTCTTACACAACTTCTTATTGCAAAATTTTCTTTACCACTTTACCATCATGACCAAGTCTTCAGCCTTCTATTTTTTGTATTAAGTGTTGAAATACTTTACGGTTCTACTCACAGTACTTTTTGAACGTTCAACAGTTTTTACTGTCTGTAAGGTGTGTGTATATATATATATATATATATATATATATATATATATATATATATATATATATATATATATATATATATATATATATATATATATATATATATATATATATATATATGTGTGTGTGTGTCTGTGTGTCTGTGTGTATATATATATATATATATATATATATATATATATATATATATATATATATATATATATACACACACGTTTTTATAAGAAACTATACGGCGCAATGTTTCTTACACAAACAAACACGCTGTATTGCATAAAACAAAATTATCGTTTGCATCGCTATAGCTTTTGAACATGTAAAAACCATGGAAACCACATTTGAAATCAATGTTTTTTTACATTTAAAACTAACTGATTGAATGTCTGCTTTTTATTTATAGTTTTGAAAATGTTTTTATTTATTATTTCTAAATATATTTAGGAATTTGACAGTTAAACAACTATTACAAACAGCAACTACACTTAAAAATTAAATCCTCTAGGTTGACGGTATTAGAAATTGTAATACCGGGATATTGAGGATTTTTTTGTATGAAAAACTTGTACAAACAGTAATTAAAAGTATGATGAATCCCATCATCAAATTTACGGTTTAAATTCTCTATTAATTTTATTTTAGGATGCGGAATCTTTGTATTATTTAGCAATATGTTATGACAATGGTTTTGGCGTGAAACAAGATACTAAAACGGTTTTATTGCTATTATTATCATTATTATTGTTTATTATTACTATTATTATTATTATTATTATTATTATTACTTTTATTAATATATTTTTTTCATTTATTAGGTTTATTATTATGAAAATATATCACATTTAAACTTTTCAAAATGGTTTCCACAAATAGATAAGATTTCTGTTTACAGTGTTTTATCGGCAGTTTAAGTAAATTTTTTATAAATACATATTGTAGAAAACTTGCATTTTTAGGCGATGTTACACTATAAAAAAGCTGCGGAGATGGGTTACGCAGGTGCCCAATATATTGTAGGACATCGTTATAAAAATGGTCACAAAGGTTAACTTTTTTTTTAATTATTTTGTTAGCGTTTTTTTTTAGTTATGTTTTATTTTTATTTTTACTTTCATTTTAACTAGAGTGTCCAAAGGACTTGGTTAGTGCTTTAAAATGGTATAAATTAGCTCAAAAATCTGGTTACAAGAACATAGAAGAATGCATAGAGCTTTTGGAATACGAAATCAAACAACATAGTGAAGAGATTTTATTGGATGCGTTAGATTTAAATCCTATAAAGAAGTTTATTTTTCCAGTTGAAAAACACATCAAAGCAATACATAAGTCTTCATCAGCACCTTGTTTAAGACCATGTTGATGATAAAAAGGAAACTTTATCAATTATGAGCAACGACACGATGGTTTTCATCCTCATCTAGAATATTATATAACCCTAAAATTATATCTATAATTTTAAAAAAATTACAAGACTTAGCTATTACTAGCTATGTAAATATTGCTAAAGATCATCTTGATCTGTTTATTTATCATTGTTGTTTATACATTTACTCTCATTTTTATTTACAATTTACTTTTAGTTTTGTTAAGATATAATTAGGAGTTATAGCTTATAGTTATTCAAATATAATTAAGTATGTATTAAAATAAAAAAGCAAAAACAATTTCTTAAAATTTACAGCAGGTAAATGTGTTATCTCAAACGAACTTTCTTTCCAACAGTTGTAGAAATGAATACAACAGTTTTTATGTTTTGGAAGGAAAACATTGTCGTTTGTAAAACAAAATTTATGTTGTAAAACAATTGTTGCAGAAATTAAAACAAATCGGTTTCTGCGAAAATTTCTACTGTACTGTTTTTCTATAACTTTTGAAAACTAAGCATTCATTAGTATTTCTGGAAGAAAAAAAAGAAAGTCCTAATATAGAAAAGAATGTTTTCTATATTATGATTGTTTTAAAATGATTATTTTTTTATATTAGAAAAGTTTGAAATAATTATATTAAAAACATTTTCTTAAATATGCATCAAATACTTAAAAGTAGTTTTTGTCGCCAAATAAACAAAAAAGTTATATCTATCTCTTGTTTATGTCCTTCTCTGGTCATAATTATTTCCTTTGTTAATTTCTCTTTCAGCAAAACTAGTTTTTACTTTAATTTTTTTTTGATAATTCTATATAAAAGGTGAAGTTTACTAGAACTAAAGGATGAGTCCTTCTAAATCATGTGTATTTAATAGTGGTTTTAAGGATTATTTGTAATTCGATTTATATTTTAAATTTATATTTCTATTCATGTTTAAAATTACCCCTTTCCCTCTACTTAAGGTAGTTCCTAATTTTGGAAGGTTTTTGATAAAATAAATTTTTTATAAATGTGATCTTATAATGTAAAATTGAACTTTTTCACGTAGATAATTTTTGAAACATGAGTAATTTATCTCTAGCTTTTCTAACGTTGCCTTGTACGTCCATGTTGTTTAGTAATTAATTACTAAAAGCTGCGATGCTAAAAAGTGCAACCAGCTTTAATAAAAATTAATTACTAAGTAAACCAAGGTTACTTAGTAATTAATTTTTATTTTTACTTCCTTTAAATGTTTTTTTAACATTTTATTACAATTTAATAAAAAAAGCTAGTGAAACGATAACGATTGTATATTGAAAACTTTTGAAATAACAAGAGAAATGAGTAAAGGGTGGTCGTAGTTATAAAATTTGCATAAAATATACCAGTGATAAACTTTTTCAGGTTATATCAAGTATTTTGGTTATTTTTTTTAAACTTTAGTTTTTTTCGTATATCCAAAAAGATTTCCGTAATTAAAATTTTAAATATACTTAGCAATTTTTTTTTTCCTTTTTCAGTCATTACCCATAAAAGTTTCAAAAAATTGCGAAACCCATCGGTTTGAAGCAAAATTAAGGAAAATAAATCCGGTTATATGACGTGGATGATTATTGTTGATTTGGAGTTACCAAAGTGATTGAGTAACTTGGAATACAGATGGGTGTCTGCTTTAAAATAACTTCTGATAAAGTTAAGCGATGCAGAAAGAAATAAAATATTAACTTATTAAGGTGTTATGTTGCCAGGTTATGATCTTTTCATGTTTTACGATCCTGATTTAACATAAATACAGACATACAAAACTGCGTAGTTTCATGTTTGAAAGTTGTATCTCAAAACCTCCCAAAAAAGATTTTTAATATAAGACTAAATGTGTCTTTTTTTTAATAACGTATATTTTTTCATTTCTGTATTATGTACTTGTTTTAAACTTTACAACAATCTCTAAATACAACTATTTTTTAAATAAACATACAAAAGTTTTAATAAGTCATATAAAATTTAAATATTAATTGTGAAATATACTATTTATATTTTTGTTAGTAAATTTATTAAAACCTATTAAAAATATTAACATGTTATGCCGCGTCAACAAATTTCTGCATCTCTACGTCGTCTTATTTCTGAGGTCCCTTTAAATATTTGCACACATCGTTGTGCCAACACTTTAGGGCATGTACCATTACATGGAAACTTGCAATCAGCTTTAAAATGACGTAGTTCGTCACTTTGCAAGTTACGGTCAAGAAACCATTTAAAAAAAGAGTCTTCAATGCTGCTATTGTTAATTCGAACTTTAGACCATGTATAATCTATAATTGCTTGACCGTGTACAAGACACGAGTTCGCAAATACGCCAGTGTCTTTTTTGAATGTTTTTATTTTAGTAAGTACACTGTACATGTGATTGCGAAAATTTAGTATAAGATCGTGTTGTTTAGTGTTGCATTTTGATTGATCGTAAACACATTGAATTCCTTCAAGTTCTGATAGTTGCCAGTGATCGTAAAGTGAATTAACCAGAAAGATTGGTAGCTTAAGGTATTTCAAAGCATATTCGGGAAAAAGACACAAAAATTTTTCTTTTCTTGAGAAAGAAGCTAAACATTCTTTGTTGAGGATTGGCTTATGCAAACTGTATAAAGCTTTAAATTGTTGACGGGCTAAGTATATTCCTAACGATGAACTGCGATCTAAAAAAATGCCTGCGTCGCATAAACCACGAACATTTGCATTTTTTGGAAGAAAATGACGCATGTAATCTCCTTGGAGAACAACTGCTAGTCCACCAGCAGACGTACCGCTCAAGACGACGTCCGTTGCGCTTTGCAAAGATTTTTTGTAAAGGTCTTCTATAAGGACCTTTAGTATTTTACGTCCTTGAAAATAAAATATTTTTCCTTTGCCAATGAGAAATTTTTTTCGATTACCTGAAAATAAGCCCCCGTCACAATAAGATAAAACAACAACATTCCAATTGAAAAAATTAGGGTTTACGTTTTGGTTTTTTGACAAAATACCATGAAAAAAACTGTTTATATTTTCTTTAGCTGAATTTTTAGTGGAACCTAATATAGTTCCGCGTCGTTTAGAGCAACTATGTACATTATAACACCACGCTCCTCCGTGAAGATGTATAATCCATTTTGTTGCACCATTATTCCACCCTTTTCTTAAATAGTAACCAGGGGGAGAGCCATCTATACAATGAGCCTGGTTATTATGATTATTAATACTGTAAAATTTTATGTTATGTTCGTCTGTTAAACTTACATTTTCATTTTTTAAAAAATTTTCAAACTTTGAGTTTGATTGATTAAACGCATGCGTGTTTACAGCATGTATTATTTTTTCATCCTGAGAAGATTGGTCGTCTACAAAAAAGTTTTTTGAGTCTTTATAATTTTTATGGATTGCATTTATAATTATATCTTGCATCTCCTTTTCGTTTGGTTCACTTTTAATTATATGGTTTAGCGAAATCTCTTTTATATTAGGTAAAGAAGAACTATTAATTGATTCTTTAAGTGACGAGCTTATAATGGGTTCTTTATCTTCATTACCAGATGCGTTGTTAAACCTGTGCGTTGCTAAACCTGACCTTTCAAGATTTTCATTTTGAAAAGAAAATGAAAATTTGAAGTTTGGATAAACTTTTCTACTTTTATCCTCGTTCATTTCAAAAGAATTACTGTTAGCAATTTCACCCGAAAATTCCATGGGATCTTCTAAGTATTCCATAATTGATGCACTAGGTTGAATCTGCTGCAATGTTTTATTATCCTTGATCTGATCAAAATTTTCTAAGCTTTCGCTTACTACTTGTTGTTCGATTTGATGATTTTCATCAGCAGTTTCTTGATTTTCTACACTTGGTACTTCATGGTCAACTTCTTTGCTTAGTATTTCATGGTCATTTAATAAATTGATGTTATCTTTTATATTTTCGTCGTCTAACAGATGATTTTTATTATCTATTTTATTTAGTTTAGAATCTAGAATACCTATATCTTCAAAAAGATTCGGTGACTGTCGGTTTTGTTCTGTAAAAAAGTCAATAATTCGTGAATGTAAGTCAGATACTGGTCTACGTTTAAATCCCGTTATGTAAAAATTTTTTGAATCATAAAAACCTTTTAACAAACCATAGCGGTTTGTGCTAAACTTACTGTTTTTAGGACTGATAGTACCAACGTCGTTTAAACTCTTATTTCTGTAATGCTCATAAACTTCGTTTGAAATATTAGAATCGACAGCCTTATATAATGGAGTGTTCGGTTTGTCAATAACTAGGGATGGAATACCATATTTGGTAATATTATACAAAAGAATATTTGAATCGTTGGTGTTTAGAGACGTAACATCTTGAAGTACTGTACCATTCTTTGTTTTTTCATTTTTGAAAATATCATAATGTGATAAATTGAAATGGTTGTTTCTTCTGAAGTTAAAAAATTGAGCATTTTCATGTATGTATTTTTCATTTAATTTCCGAAGATCTATATTTTTGCTATTAATAAACGATTTTATTTGCAAGCTACTAACATCAAACAGTTTATCTTTCTGAAACAACTCAACTAATCGAAATTTATTTTCGGATGTATTTATATTTTTAAGGCGGTTTTCAAAATCGTAATTTCTAAACGACAAAACTTCTCCGACAAACATTAAAAAAAGAACTAAAACATATAACTTGTGTGTCACTATATATAGATGGAAGCAATGATGTGGCGTTAACCATAATCCCATTTTGTATTTTTCAGAAAGCGAAAAATCCGAGACATTTCTTTTTTATTTTTTACTATATTAATTAAATGTTGATTTACTTGAAAAAAGGTCACTTTTTTGGTGCGCTTATTAAACTTCGCGTTTTGCTGAACTATTGAACCAAATAAACAGCGCTCCGCCTTATTGCCTAACTTTTAATAAGTCTATCATAGTCTTAATAAAATTATACCGAACTTTCTCAAAGCGACAAAGAGCTTTTATCGTATCTGTTGTTTAATTTTCGAGGTCTTTATACCTATGGTAAAACCGGTCAATTAAGATTGTTTGCACTTGTTTAACATTGTTTTCAGAGTTTGGTGTTTGAATTTAGAAGAATGATTGAAAATGCTACGCTTGTCGGTTTTTTTAAGGCAAAATGCTATTACAGAGGAAACTACATTGTTTTAAGCAAGGCCACAATCAAAAATAGTGTTGTTATTATGAAGATTATTTATGTCACTTATAACTAATATATTTAAATAAATATTTAAGTTAATTTTTGCTAATAATAAGTTTTGATAAATTTAAGATTTTAAAAACTAAACAAAATCTGTTTTACAAGAAGGTTAACTTTGAGCATACAATTACTTTTTAAGCGAGAAAAAATTGATTCGCAAGAAATTTGCCGTTATTATCAAAAAAAGCTCGTATCTGAAAAAAAAACTTAAATGACAATAAATAAATTAAATGTAATAGACCAAAAATAATGTAACTAACAAAATCACTTAAATTGAGTTTAGTATATAATCCAATGTTAGTCTTAGGGTTAGTAATAATCTGAAGGCAACTAACGAACATTAATAACTATTTTTGTGCCGAATATCAGAATATTTCGGGTTCGCATTGGTTTATACGAAAAATCTCGATTTTCAAACCATGTTTTCTCTGTTTCGCAAAAAATGTCAGTTATAACCTTTTTGTTCTGAACCCGCAATTAGACAATGTACAACTACTGTACTATTTTTTTATACCTAATAATTGAGGTTTTCTAAACTTTTAAGGCCCTAATAAGAGTAGTGTTGATATACGGCAAAAATATTCTCGCCTCCAATTTTCTTCCGCAGCAGACGATGGCTGCCTCCCAATTTCTTTTTAGCGGTAAAACTTTCTTTATTCCATCTCCAGTGGCTTCTGCCTTTCTATTTGCGGCCGCAGTCAGAGTTTTTTTTGGAGGCAAAAAGTTTTGGAGGCCGACGCCAATAGAGAAGCGGAAGCCAATGGTGGCCACCTCTAGAATAAATTTTAGAGGCAAAACCATTTAGAGCCGCCTCCATAAGCTTCTGCCTCCCAGCTGGCTGCTGACGCCAAATTGCAGGCGGAATTGTTTGCCTTCTGAAAAATATTTGCTCGTTTCTTTGACAAATTTTAAAACTTGTCAAAGAAAAGTAGATGAGTCTATATCTTTTTAAAAGTATAGAGTAAAATATAAATAATATTTATAAAAGTATATATATCTAAAGTTTATAAACTTTATTTTGTTGTAATTCGGCAAAACTATTAGTGTTATACAGCGTGGTCGCAAATTTTTAATAAACATCAGCAGATATTTTTCAATAACTTTTACAATATCCAATTATTAAAAATAAGTATTTAACTTTATGGCAAATGGTAAAATAGATAAAAAGCTTACATATCGACTTGTTCTAAAAAACTTTGACCAAAATCAGTCAATTTAATTACTTATTATAATGTGTTTCTTTTTTTGTCAAAAAGATTTATTCGCTAATGGCATAAAAGTAAAATTTCCAACTTTTAACTTTTGTTTTGAATAATAAAACTACTAATTTATTCTACTTAATTCATTAGTTTGAAAAAAAAATTAAAAGTTTTTTAAATATTCAAAATTTTTCCAAGTAATCATACAAAATGAAACTTGATGTCGAACATTTATTATTTGTTTCTAGTTAATATTTAATTTCTTTAAAGTAAGCGAGCAATTATTTTTCATTACATCCGCCGGTGGGAGGCATATATTGAAGCAGCCGTGGCGCAGTGGTTAGAGTTCTGGCCACTTGCGAGTTTTCTTAAGCAATACAACGACAAATGATTTATCTTGAACTTTTGTTAATTTGCTTTATATATAAAAAATTTATATTTTTTAGACAGTATTTTTTATTCCCTTTTAGAATCTGGTTTTAAAAAGATATCTGGAATTGAACTTGTTGAATAGTATTAATTTCAGTAAAATAACTTTTGTGGTGCATGTCGGAACAGCAAGTTATATTACTGACTATATTACTACCATTTTGTGTTTACAGATTGATAATTTTATTGTTATTCTAAAATATTATTTTCCTTATTTAGAAATCAATATTAGTAATAAATTCAAAAAAATTCTTATTTGTATAACTCAACTTAGATTTTTCGAAATGAAAAACAAGTTCCATTATTCTTAGTTTTTTTACTTGTTAATTGGCTCTTATTTTGATATTTAACAGAGTTGCCAATATATTTTAATGAATATTGATAAAACTATATGATGTTATTTACTTTCTTGATTTAATGGAAACATTTATGCAAGCTTTAACTCTTTTATTATATTGGAGATACTATTTTTTTTAACTTGTAAAGCCCACCTAGGGGCTCTATGAAAAGATTGTGGTGACTTTAGTCATCCGTATCTTCTTTGAGCCCCTGCCTGTTTATTATAAATTCAGTTTTTTTTTGTATGTAAACGTTTCTTTGTAATTATATTTCTTATTATATAAACAGCAAATATATATTAAATAAAAAAAATAAAAAAATTTGATTAATAATAGTGTTTAATGTAAACAACGATGGTAAGAAATAATATAAGAAAGATCAATCGTCCGAAATGATATGAATTGCAGTTTTAGTTGTGAGTAAAAAGGAACTTAAGGAATTCGAAAAGCTGCTGATTCATATGGCATAATTAAGTTTGCCTTTAATCGGCATATTGCTAATAAGCAAGCTCATCAAAAATGTTGCCAACTAGTTTCAAGATATTTTTTGTGTGGTTTATGTGATCCTTAATATTTTTTGTTTAATTTTAAATTCAGTAGTAGTTGCCAATTTAATAATATATAGATTATTGTTTTTTAAAAATTTTTTTTATTTTAGTTGTTATTTGTTTTTGTGCTGTATGAGTGTATTGGCGTGTAATTTGTATAGGTATGTGACTTTTTTGAGAGATTAATGTCTGAACATGTTTAAATGATAGATAACTTTTATTTTTTTTCGTTTTCTTATTTTAATGAATTTTAGGAAACTAAAAATAAAAAACAATGTTGACTATGATTAGTCTATCCTACATCAAAATTAAATTTTTTGTACGACAAACGAAAATTAATTTGCATAAAAGCTAAAACTATTTTAACACGAGCTAAATAAAAACAAGAACTATATATATTGCCCGAACGAAAATATCATTGGGAAACGCGATGTCGAATGTTGATTCGACATCGCGTTGAAGGAAATTTCTTTGCGATAAGAAAATGATGGGAGGAAAAGAAAGACTAAAAGCAGTTTAAAAAATAAAAGTATTTTAGAATTGCAATAAGGCAAAGTATTTATTATGTATATCCAATGAAAAAAGTATATGGCCTGTTTTATTTCACTATTGTGAAATTTTGGATGAACTATCTTGTCACCAATTCTGTATACGTACAACAAATGGTTGGTGTGCCTGGCTATCAGACAAAATTACTTAAAAATCAACATATAAAAAGAAACCAAATTTGCCATTGTCTATTAAATCTATATTTAGATCTCTTAAAAGATGAATTTTTAAATAAATGCTTGGATGAGCAAAATCAAAATAACAACGAGACGTTGATCAATATTATTTGAAAAGAGTGCCCTAAAGGTGTGTTTGTGTTAAAGAAAGTACTAGAACTATCTGTACTTTCAGATATTATTGAATTTAATGATG
Organism: Hydra vulgaris; assembly: GCF_022113875.1. NCBI lineage: Eukaryota > Metazoa > Cnidaria > Hydrozoa > Anthoathecata > Hydridae > Hydra > Hydra vulgaris. Next base: position 54,774,478 of record NC_061157.1, read on the forward strand.
GAGTTTATGATGGAGATGAATTTAATTATAGAATGGAACCTATTATTTTAATTAATAATAATAGAATGGAACCTATTATTATAACTAATTTTTTGATAAGTAATGCTTTAATACTCCATAATCAAAGTATAATATTTATGAAAAGAAAGTTTCTTCGCTCAGTCTCACTAAAGAAGCAACTGAGCGAAGAAAGAAACTGAAAGCCGTTAGGAAAGGATTTGCTAATAAAAGAAAATCAAAATAAAACTAGACGCTCTTTACTCAGAAATCTCCATCTAGAAGTCCTAGACTGATTGACAGAGACAATCCTAGACTGATAATCAAAGCAAATATAAAACCGATCCAGAAGAAATCTTCCACCATTCCACCTAGTCATCTACGCTACTGGGCAAACAACCCATCTCACTCAAAAATGACAAACGCCAAGAGCTGTTGGCCAAACTATCTGCTCTGCCTAAATCTAGTTGGCCACACGCCATATTTTTGGCGGAAATTTTGTTCACAGATTTTTCAGACGTTGCCATAGGCGGCTACCAACCTCATCGCAAAGACAGAGACAATAGGGGCGGTGGAGTTGCCATTAACATAAAAGACAATATTATAGTCAATGAAGTTAATTCTACTTAGCTCAACTCAATATCAATTGAGCAAGTTTGGCGAAGAATCTTTTCTCCTCGGCTGCTTATATCGTCCTCATGACCTTTATGATTAGGTTCTTTTTTTCTTTTTTTTTTACATGTTTATTTTACAACTACAAAGTATTTACAAGTAACCAATCACAGATTGGCGGTAAAGATATACAAACATAAATATCATAAACATAAAGTTTGAATATACGAAGCAAACAAAATTATAGTTGCACACAACTCCGAGACACGATTAAAACAAACGCCAATTACAAAAATGTAGTAACGTGTACGTAAAAATAATCCGATAAATATATCTTTATATTATTCCAGTTAAAATAAAAAAACACAATAAATAAAAATAAATTAGCTAATTTTTCGGAGAAGTGTTTAGATATTTGACTATAAATTTATTTACCACATTTCAAACTAATGTTTGTCTATAAATACGAAATAAAAATGTCTGATAATGTCTGATAAAAATTTGTCTGATAAAAACGAAAATTGGGTAAGATTGATAAGAAGAATTACTTGTTAGTAGTTATAGGAAGCTTGCAGAAGACTTAAGTCAGTCTTGTCATCGAGTACCTTTTCCTGGACGTTTAATACAAATAAAAATCAGTTGCATACGTGGTATATATGTATGTTGTACATATATACCTTGTTATTAATAATATTATTTTTTATTATCGATTTGTAGTAAAAGTTAAGCTACATTTAAAAAAATTTTACATTTAACATACAATTCTACATTTAAAAAAATATTTAAAAAATTTTTTATTAATATTTAAAAAAAAAATCCTTATAGTTGTTTAATTTGACTGTTGTAGACTTTAGCTTTATTTTCAGAGAGTGTTCGTTGTTTAGGTTTAATAGTGATTCGTTTCTGGAAACTAACTTGTTAAATAAATAAGGACCACGATATGTAATTGAGAATTTTGAGAGTCTTGTTGTTTCAAACGGTATCTTAAAGTTGCCTGTTACTCTTGTATTGTATTTATTCATATTGTTTTAAAAAAAATGTGCTGCAAAATGTTCTGGAACCAAATTTAAACATGAAAATTTAAACATGAAAAGTATGTTTTGAAAAATATTTATTTGAAATATGTTTAGTGCGTTCATTTATTCCAATAAGGGTTGAGCATGAGCAAATTTATTTTTGTTGTATACTAGTCTTAAAGCTTGTTTTTGACGTAGGTAAAGTAGTTCTAATTTAGTTTTGTGGGTACTGCCCCATGCAATATTGGCATACATCAGGTAGCAATGTATGAATGAAAAGTAGACAAGTTTTAGACTTTTTTGTGACAAAAATGGTCTTGCTTTGTATAGTAAACCAATAAAAAAAAAACTAATTCTTTGATATTTTTGTGTTAATGTAGTTTATGTGGGGTTTCCTGGAGATATGTTCGTGAATTAGAACTCCTAAGAACTTTGTATTCAGAACTCTTTTGATGGTTATTTTTTCTATATTAAGTGTTGGTAGGTTCAGGGGTATTTTTTTAATTTGTTGATTAGAGTGAAATATTATGTACTTAGTTTTTTCTATATTGAATGACAGTTTATTGGATTTAAACCATATATTAATTTTATTTAGTTCAGCATTTGTTTTTTCAAAAAGGTCTTCAATTGTCTTTGCTGAGTAAAATAAGTTTGTGTCGTCGGCAAACATTATAGCTTTAAAGATATTAGAGGTATTTGGAAGATCGTTTATATAAATAAGAAACAAAAGAGGAGCAAAAATGGAACCTTGAGGTACACCACATTTTGTTCTCATTAAACTTGAGTTGCTTTTTTTATCTATAATAACACACTGTTGTCTGTTATTTAGGTAGTTTTTAAACCAATTTAAAGCTTGATTTTTTACGCCATAGTTTTTCATTTTTTCCAGTAAAATCTCGTGGTTGACGGTGTCGAATGCCTTTGACAAATCAATAAAGATCCCTAATGTGAACTTTTATTTTTTTTAATGATCTTTTTATCCTATTTGATAGGTCAAGCATTGCATGCTTAGTTGAGTGTAGCTTTTGAAAACCATATTGACCTTTATTGATAATTTTGTTCGTTTTTAAATATTTATTTAATTTATTATAGATTATTCGTTCTAGAAGTTTTGAGAATACTGAAACAATTGAGAATGGTCAGTAATTGCTTACAGAATTGGTTCCTCCTGATTTATAGATTGGTATAATTTTAGATAATTTTAGTTTATCAGGTACAATACCTGTTATAAATGATGAATTAAATACTTTGAAAATTGGATTACGTATCTCCTCAAAAACATCTAACACTACTTTGCAAGAGATGTCATCGATCCCTGGGGACTTGATTTTAAGTGATTTTACAGCTACTTCAAGTTCGTTTTTATTTATTTCATTGAAATTTAAAGAGCAGTGTAAGCCTGTTAAGTATCTTTTAAATGTATTATTTGTGCATTGAATTTTTGATGCAAGATCAGCACCAATGTTAGCAAAAGTAGTTGTTAAATTCATTTTAAATATCTCGCTTGTTGTTTGATTCACTTTCATTAATTATTACTCTAGAAGGCATTTTGTTAAAATTAGATTTACTTTAACCAATTATTTCCTTCATAATGTCTTTTTTAAGTCTTTAATAAATTTTTGTATTTGATTAGAATAATATATAATTTTATGTTTTTTTTTTTATTTTTTCAAATAAGTTTTTGTATTGCTTGTAGATGGATAGGTTCGCTTCTACTTTTAAAGTATTTTACGTATAGTTTTTGCTTTTGTTTTGAGGATTTTCTTATTTCTTTTGTTACCCATGGACAATTTAAATATTTTGCTTTTATTTCTTTTTCTTGAATTGAAAAACTTTTGTTAAACTGTAGGATAAATAAATTTATAAAGTTAATGTACGCAGAGTTTGTGTTACCTAGATTACATTCTTGGTAGACCTTTCGCCAATTTGTTGCTGATAGCAAGTCCTAAAATTTTCGAGTAAACGTTTCATCGATAATTCTTTTATAACATAAGATTTTTAATTATTAATTTTTGTAGAATTTTGTGACAAAGAGAAGTATATTGGAAAGTGATCTGAAATATCTGTTTTTATTATTCCTGATTTGAGAGAAGTATCTTGTATTAAGTTTGTTAATATATTATCAATAGCAGTAATAGATTTGAAAGTTACCCTGGTGGGTTTGTTAATAATGGGGAAGATATTAAGATGAAACATGTCGTCAAAGAAATTTTTTGTATTCCCATGCTCGTTGTATATAAAAATATTTATGTTTATAACTTCAATAATGAATAGCTTTTTCTGTTCTCTATTTTTTGTAATTAAATGTTTCATATAATTCAAAATTTTACAAGTATCATCATCAGGTTGTCTGTAGCATGAAACTAAAAGGAAGTAGAAACTAAAAGGTTCTTTGAGGCAGAGTTAATAACTTCAATAGTGAGGACCTCATTATCGCTATCAGAGTTTGAAAGATCATTTCTTATCTTTTTATTTAGATCATTCCGTATATAATTCAAAATTCCTCCTTTTCTTTTGCTAAGTGATCTTTCTTTAGAGAATATTTTATAATTTGGAATTTGGAGGTCAGAGTTTATATTAGGCAGTATCTGCCGCTCGGCAGATACTGCCTAATATAAACTACTCGACAATGCTACTATATGGAGATTTCAATTTTAGCCATACATCTTATGAGTCTATTGAAGTTAACGGTGGCAATGCAATAGTTGCTGACATGAAAGATGAGTGTCAAGGCCATACCAGATTACAAAAGTGCCTTGATGAAGTCACCTAACTCAGCTTGTCACATTCCCAACGTACCATAGTAGTTGATACGTCGAGCCCACTAACACACTTCTGATCATAATAAATGAGCCAGGCCGTACTTTCTTCATCGAACAAGGTTATTCTCTTGGTAACACTTAAATGGGCCAGGTACACTGTTTCATTGAAGATCAACTCTCTGTTGTAGACCTTGACAACTTACCTACTTTGCCGCTACAACCTTGACTTATTTATCCCGAGCAAACTACGCAGTGTATCCTCGCACACCGCAGCTGTTGATTGGGAAACAGAATTCAGTGGCCTAAATGCAAACAATAACTACCAGCTTCTAGTAAACGTAAATAATGAAGCCATCAATCTATAAATCCCATCTACAGTTACTCCCTTCACTGAGAAACAGGAGCAATGGGTAACATCAGATCTTATTAAGGTGGTCAAGGCTAAACGCGCCTTTTGGGCCAAGTACATTAATGTAGGTCACCATACGTACCAATTGCTCAAAGAATCTCACCGTATGAAAAAAAGTTACTAAAATGTTAAAATCTGCAAGGCACAACTACAAAGAGAATCTCGCCAGAGAGTGAAAAAGCAACCCTTACAAGCTTAAGCAACCCTAAACGCTTATATGCAAATGTACAAAGCAAACAGAGCGTCAGGAATACTCTTTCATTGCTAGGGGCAGCTTATAGCAACATCACTACCAATCCGGCGATATATGCTCATTATTGAATAACTATTTTGATTTGGTTTTTGTTTTAAAGCCCGAAGCTCCAATGCCAGCTTTTGAAAGTCGTTCTGAAGCAATTTATGTTATCGACTCAGCAAGTGATTCTATTAATATAGTACAAAAGTGTCTCGACCACCTTGATAAATGAAAATCAACCAGCTACGTAGGTTTACACCCGCGGGTCATTAATAAATGTGCAGCCACCTTTGCCAAACTTCTTTCGCTTATCTATAAGTGCTCGTTCGCGACTGGTGTAGTCCCCGATTTGTGGAGAAAATCGAATGAAACGCCTATTTTCAAGAAGAGGAGTAAACTAAATGTATCAAACTAACAACCTATCTTGCTCACATCCATTTCATGCAAAATGATAAAATAAATTTCAAATAATTTGCTAATGGCTTAATTACTTCAAAGCAGCACGGCTTTGTTCATCGCAAGGATTACGTCTCAAACCTGCTAGAAACTCGGGACATCATGACGGATGCCATTCATCGCAGCCATGCAGTAGACGTCATATACACAGACTTTTCAAAGGCGTTTGATAAAGTGCTGCATAAACGCCTTCTTCATACACTAATGGCCTAAGGCATTCAAGACACGCTCCTTAGACTGGATCTTAGCTTGTTTACGCAACCGAAGTTAACGAATGGTCATCAAAGGCATCACATCTGAGTCACTAGTGGCGTGCCTCAAGGCTCGGTCTTGGGCCTATTGTTCTTTGTAATTTTTATTAATAACCTGCCGGACAGCATCAACCATCATATCAAACTATATACTGACAAAAGTAAAATTATTTGCATAATTAAAAACGAGTTGGACAGCATCACTCTTCAAGCTGACATTGACAAAGGAGTGGAATGATAACATATTTGGATCATGCATTTTAACATTGAGATATGCAAAGTAATGCATTTTGACCGCGCATGTAACAAGTTGACGTAACTATTCAATGGCCAACGTTGACGGCACGAGTTATCCACTCGAAAAGATTAAAGTCAGACAAAACCGTAATTTAATCGTCTCCAAAGACCTATACATCAGACCACAAGTAGAGTCAGCCACATTAATTGAGAATAGAATGCTAGGGCGAATCAAAAAAACATTTCGAAGTCGCAGTTTTTATTTATGGCGCACATTGTATCTTATTTACATTCGTCTCTACCTTGAGTTTGCTGTACAAGCAGCATTTAAAGTCCAACAATGCTTCCTCGATATCCTCGACCTTTTATCAATGCTATCCTCGATATCCTCGACCTTTTATCAATGCTATTCCTCGAACAAGTCTAACATCGAACAACAAAAACAATATCATCTATTAAACACCTGTCCTATGAAAATAGAATCAAACAGCTCGGTCTAACAACACTTGAAGAACGCCGTAAAAGACAGATCTAATCGAGCAATTTAAAATCACGCGTCAACTCGAACTTGTCAATTTTTTCGTCCCGAAAAACTTTTAAACAGTAAAGCCAAGTATATTTTGAGAGGGCATAATCAAAAACTAGAATGCCAGCTTGTACAAAATTGTGAAGAACAACATGTTGTCCTATGGAATGCGCTTTCTCAAGCAGCAGTGAGCGCTCCATCAATCAATTACTGCTTTATCTGTAGATTCTGTGTGTTTTTTTTGTCAGTATATAGCCTGGTGAAGCACCTTTTCATCAAACGAGAACAGATTTATTGTATTTGTTATTTTTTGATCACTGAATAATAATAGATAAAATAAAAAACTAGCTTTTGAAGCTGGAGCTTATTATTTTATTAAAGATTTTTGTTTGTTTGTTAGTACTAACAAAACTATAGTTTTAGCTTGTTTTTTATATTTTGACTTATTTTGAATTTTATATTTTAAATATCTTTTGATCCGATAATCCACTTGATTAAAAAAATTTCAGGATATATTTATAGTGGTATTTTATTGTAGAGTTAAAAAAATCTCAAAAATTGGTTAATTCGTAAACAAATGTGGCATACCAAATTAAATGCAATTATATGTAGCAATTATATCTAATAGTATATGGTTTATTATTATTAAATCTCCGATTTTTGAGATATGCGATCAAGTCATGGGCGCCCGCAGGATTTTTTGATGTTTTAGATAGATCACTCCAAACTTAACTAGGTTCGTATCTATGCTAAATGAGGAGGCCTTGCAAAAAATTTGAACGGTGGAGGTCCGGGAACAGAAAAACCCTAAAACAACTTGCCCCTGCCTAAACGTGAGTACTAATGCAGTAAAATTTTCAAGTTCATTAAACCTTATTTAAATTTATCGACAGATTATAAATTTCGTAGAAAAATATTGTAAATTACAAAAGTTATTACAATGCAAAATTTAAAGCCATAACTTTTGTAAATTTTTTTGGGAATGACAGTATATTTTTTTGGGAATGTCATAAATTTTTTTGGGAATGACAGTAGTAGAATACAAGTTGCTGAGCAGTGATCCAAATGGCGGACAAAATGAAAAAAACTTATTTTTATTAATAAAAATATTTCACAATTTTTCAAAACTAGAATGAAATACTAGTTAAATGCAAAAGAAAAAAGAGAAGAAATGACAACCTTTCAAAGTTTTAACAAACTTGTAAAAAAAGCCGTTTATAATGCATTATATACGTTTATAACGCAGATTCAATCTGCGTTATAAACGTATATTATGCGTTATAAACGGCTTTTTCCCAAAAAAATTAAATTACTTATTAAAAAAATTAAAGCGCTTATGATTTAATATAATCCCTTTCTTTTAACTCTTTTTTTAATATAATCCTTTTTTAATATAATCCCTTCATTCTAACTTTTTTTTTTTCAGGCATAACATTCCTTTTGCTATACTGTAAAGTAGTTCTTAAAAGTATATTTTGAAACTAAAAACAGGCGTCTGGAAATTACATTAAAATTCATTACATAGTAGCCATACAACTAGGCTTTGAATACAAATGTGTGGTCTCGAGTACCAAAAATCTATATTTTTTTAAAGAAAAATAATAAAAATGGGTTACCTATTTAGCTGTAATACATTTTAACAATGGCAGAAATAGTATCCTTGTCATCATAGAAAAATTCGGAAAGGAATAGTTTTGCGCCGAATTGCAAATAACTGAATATTTCACGTGTATAATGCATAACCCAAAAAGCTAATGACTATGTAATAAAGCAAAGAAATCCATCAAAGTAAAGCAGAAGGGCTACAGTGACATTCTAAAAGAAAAAGAAGCTACAGAAGGCTCTTATGCTACAGAAAGTTAATTGGATTTAAGGATTGTTTTTTTAGTTAAGATTTTTACTTTCTAAACTTTCTTTTATATTTTTCTCAGTTTCGCATTTCGAGCATTTTTTAAAAACTTAAAACTCGATAACTTGATATTGGATTGAGTATTCGTTTCTAAATTTTCAGTATATGTTTACAACATATATGCGCTTCCTTTAGCAATTAGAATTTTTATGAACCACTCTAAATACTGATTTATAGGCATAAAAATTTCAAAACATTTCACAAAAACTATTGAAAATTAATAGAATTATTAAAAAAGTTAACTTTTTTTTTCTAGATTCGCTGTAGAGTTCTCTAAAATTTAATTGAAAACAGATCAATTTGCTGATTTTGCTGTTTTTGTGACACCTTTTCCAAATTATTATTCAACCAAAAAATTTCTTTTTTTAAAATGAACGTGTCAGTGTTTCCAAGAAACAAACACTTCAACTTAGTAGATTTTTATTTTCCCTCAGAATTATCTTTTTTATATTAACACCACCTTAATAATATTAAAAGAAAAAATTAAATATCTTGTTGTACAAATTTTAGGATGAGAATATCAACAAAGGTAAACTGTTTGTTCTTGGAAACTGTTTGTTAAAAACTTCTTTGCAAAAGATTTCTCAGACTATTTTATATTGAGAAAACCATTTAAGTGGTTAAGTACTAGAACTTCAAAATTTTCAATCACAAATTACAGTGGCGTTCCTAGTTATGGTGTTACCCGGGGCGGCAAATAGGGTGTCACCCATATATTATATGTAATTATTTTTATATACGAAATTATTAAAGCAGTATTTAGAAACGTTGACACATGTAATTTTAAACCTTGTTTTTGACAATAATAATTTAGTGTCTATAACTCTTTATAAATAATTCTCGTCTATAACAGAGAAAATAATTATTTGAAAATAAATTGTTGCTAAATAATTATTATCTCTGTTTTAGACGATAATAAATTATTATCATCTAAAATCGTCTAAAATTAGCTTTATTCTTTTATGTGCTTAAAAAAACAGTAGTACCTGGATTTTATTTGATAGTAAAGTATAATAATAAAATAGCAAACCTACTGATTTTTTAACTTCTTATCTGTGAAAAATAAGTTAAACTTTCACTTAACCTTTGTTAAATACGCAGATTTGTCCTATAAATGAATCTATGCCACTGATGTGTTCATGTATAACAACATATTAATGTACTTAATTATTTACTATCTGTATGAACTAAATATATTTTTTAAAATAATATGCACAAAAGTTTGAACTTTGTATAGTTTTTATTCACTGTGCAATCACTACACTAATTTTTAATCACAAAACTAAATTTTTCAATCATTAACCTAAATTTTTCAATCACTAAATTAATTTTTTAATCACTAAACTAAATGTTTTTATCACTAAACTAAATTTTTCAAACACTAAACTAAATTTTTTAATCATTATATAATTATTATCCTAAATTTTCATAACACTTAACCTTTAAAATGTTTCTTTTCCTACTTTTAAACTTGCAAATTTATCAATTACGTTATCAAACTCAATGCTTTTGACAAACTCACTCTCTATATATAATATCGCAAGATCAGAAAGTCTTGATTGGCCCATAGTTGATCGTAAATAATTTTTTATCAGTTTTAATTTTGAAAAGCTCCTTTCCCATAATGCAACGGACACGCAAATAGTTAAGAATAATCTTAAGGTGAGAAAAAGCATTGGAAGCGTTTTTGTGAAGTCCCATTCTGTGATGAAAGTCAAAATATCTAAAGCTGTCCAATTTTTAACTATTTTCAAATTATTTCCTGCTGCTTTAAGATGTCGCTTGAGTCGTGGAATTTCCAAAATTAGTTCATCATGGGATATTTCATGATAAAATGAAGTTAATTTATTAGTAGATAACGTCAAGTCTTCTTCATTATTATGTTCAGAAACTAAAAATTTAGCTTGGACACATTCAAACATATCTAAAATATTTTTTAATGGTTTTGATCTTGCTTGAAGTTCAACATTTAGACGATCAATACATTCATACATAGTTCTTTTATTTTCTTCTTCTATTGTGAGTTTAGTATGACATACCAATTCTCCCGCCATCTTCTTTCTCAATCTTATTCTTCTCTCAATTGGAATATCGTGTTCTTTTGATACACAAAGTGCTTTATTTAGTGCCTTGTCAACTACATTTTGCCTTTCTTTGTTTAAAAAAAGACTAAGAGCTTCTATTTTTATTATAACTTTATCAAGAGATAGACCTTTTGTCTGTAGATAAAAAATGCCTCTTTTATTTCTACCTTTTTATTTTCAATTTTAATATATCTGATCACCTCAGACATTTGATCCACGTTAGATATATCAGGAGTGCTATCAAACATCATGCTAAAATATCGCGCGGATTTTATTTCTTCAATAAGTTTGTCTTTTACGTGACTTGCCAGAAAACTGATAAATTCATTTTGAATTTTTGGGGAAAGATACGAAACCTTGGAATAACTTTCCCTTAATTTAATTAATTGCTCCTTTAATATAGGGTCATACATTGAAAGCAAATCCACTAATTCCTTTTTAATTCCAAAATTTGCCATTTCGTGGACATCAGGAGGATGAATCGTCTTTGAATAAATTACCTTTATTCAAAGACGATTCATCCTCCTGATGTCCACGAAATGGCAAATTTTGCTTAGCAAGAAACAAAGTTACATCTAAGAGCCTAGATAATATGTTTCGCCATTTTTTCTTTTCATTTTCTGTAAAAGAAATAATTTCGGCATCGATTGTATTATTAGATTTTAAATTTGTTTCTAGAATCTTCCATTTTTCCAAAAATCGCAAATGATTGTCAGATGATTCATGCTCATATACTTTTGGATTTAATTTCCACCATTTTTGAAATCCAGTGACGAATTTTGATGTCAAATTGGTAATTACTGGCAAATAATAGACAACAAAAACAGTATAAATTTCCACTGTTGGGTGAATATACCATCCATGAACGTAAAATTTTTTCACCATTTTTCATTTGTTTATAAAACCATTTAGAGGAAAGGTGACCATCATGGCCTTTCATTTGAGTGACATTTCGTTGTACTACATTAAATGGTCCATCTTTGTTTTGAAATGTAGAACTTCCCTTTTTAATAATCTCAATTCGAAGATGGTCTTGAAGCGGTAATTTCCAAAAAGAGACATCAGAAAAGATTTTAAAGTTAGTTTTTCCACCATGTTTCTCTAAAACGGTAATTTCTAATACTTGTGGAGATTCAGCTTCATTTTCTTGGTCGTTTTTTTCCATGTCAACAGTGAAGGTGCTATTATTAGAAGCTTCATTTTCACTTTCTTCTACTACTAATCGAGCTTGTATCAAAGTACTATCTTTTGAAGAACATTGGCCTTCATTTGGGTTATCTATGTATTGAAGTACTGACCCTGCATATTTTTTAAGGGGTTTAAGTTTAGCTTCCTTTAATTTTCTTTGTTGATGTCCACTTTATCTCTACATTTTATGCACCCTACGCGGCATTGTTATACAAAATATTTAAAACTTTAAACTAAATATTAAAACAAAATTTTAAAACTTAAAATTTAAGCACTAAAAACTTTTTAAATTAAATGGTATTTATTAGGCACTAAAAACGAAAAATTAAAACAATTAATAATATACGATATTGTTTCAAAATGTATCTATTACAAAGTCACTATAATTTATGCACAAATTTTATAAAATTTTCAGTAATATGTAATATGGCAAATTTTTAAAATTGTTATCATAAACAAAGAATATGTTTTCGAATGTTTTAGTTCGAATTTGATGGTTTTGATATTTTGCAATGTGATGCAGTATTAACATTGAAAAAATATACGAATAAGACTAAAAAAGCTGATAAAGTGAAAAACGGTTAAAATCGCACCCACACAAAGTTATCCAAATCCAAACAAAATTTGAGTATGTTTTGATTATGAAGAATTTTTTAGACATTAATTATTTTTTTTTCCTTTACTTTTTCTTGAAATTCTATTTGCTTGGTTATTTAAGTTGAAGTTCATTGTAAAAAAAAAAAAAAAAAAAAAAAGCATATGTATTGTAAATATTTTATTATATTTGTATTTGGTTTATATTTTATTATATTTTGTCAACGACAAAAATGGGGCAAGATGATAAGACTATTGTCTTCTACTTGCTCCAGTCATATATTTCACGGTAAAATGTTGTACAAATTTATATTAATAATGACGAAATATATATATAACTGACTAAAAAAAATATATATATGTATAACTAAGTCTTTATTTCATTTTGTTTATATTATAAGAAAAAAAGCTAAGCGATTATATTTTCTAAATAACGATAACTATATCTTTCAGCATTCAGCATTTCGTAGATCGTGTAAATAAATACCCATTTATTTTTTTATGTAAGACTGTTTAATTATAAACCAAAATAAAATATAAGATATTAATAAATTGGGTGTCGCCCAAAAGTGGATGACACCCGGGGCGGTGAGCCCCCCCCCCCCGCCTTCGTAGGTACACCACTGCAAATTAAAAAGCTTGTAAAAAAAAAATTAAAAAAGATCAAATAGAACTCTTATAACTTGTGGCATGTGACTTGTGACTTGTGTCAAAATTGAGGTGGTCATTAAAAAGTTATAAAAAATTTTTTAACTGAGTTTTAAGAAAGAAGAAACTACTTCAATTAATTTGTTCTCAACTGGAAACGGCTCTACGCGAATAACAAAAATAATTTCAATATTCTTGTGAATAATAAAATGACTTTTGTAATTGGCCGTGGCGCAGTGGTTAAAGTGCTTGCTTTGTAAGAAGAGATCCAGGGTTTAAAGCGAGCTTTGTATATTTCAGGTCATCGGTAAGAAAGGAGGCGTGAACTTTCTAGTTAAATGCTTTTCCACGGTGCTCTGTGAAAAGACCGTTATGTCTTCCTGGAACACCTAATACAAAATTTTTTTTTCAGCAACAGATTATTAAAGTTGATAACATAAGTTTATATGAACAAAGAGATATAGCTCAATAATTTAACAAACATTTTACTGATATAGGTCAAACACTTTCTGAAAAGATACCTAACACTAAATCTTTGTCTACAGACTTTTAGTGGTAAATACATTTGTTCAGATGAGTTATCATTGGAATTAACGTTTGAAGAATTTGAAAAAGCCTTCAAAATTTTAAAAAAATAAAAAAAGCAATTGGAGCAGATCAAATTAGTGGAAACGTGATCATAAATTGTTTCCAACAGTTAAAAGATATTCTTTTTAACATTTTTAGAGATTCTATTCATCAAGGAGTATTCCCTGACCAATTAAAAATTGCAAAAATTACTCCTATATTTAAAGATGGGACAGGGCTGTCCCGAAGAAGGAAGAGGTTGTAAGGGGTGTCCCCCAACAAAGTTATTATATAAGCAATTGAGTCGGCACATTGAGCAAGTTTTGAACTATAGTTGGCAAATGTTAAGGACCTTTTTTTTGTTTTTGTGTTTCTAGTTGGCATACACCCCCACCCCCATTGAAAGACCTCTTCGGGACGGTCCTGAGAAGGAAACAAATCTTTTATCAGTAGTTTCGCCCAATCTCGTTTGTAAGTAATTATCGCCCAAGTTTTTTCCGCATTTTAAAAAATTTTAGATAGAATTATAATCAACAGAGAACACAAATATCCTAATGGAAATAAATAAATTTGTAACAATCAATTTGGCTTTAAAAAATATAATTCAACTGAACATGCAATTATCCAATAAATACGTGAAATCTCAAAATCATTTGAAAATTCACAATATAAGTTAGAAATTTTTATTGACCTATCAAAAGCTTTTGAAACAGTTGATTGCCACCTTTTTGATTTGTAAACTTGAATACTACGGTTTAAAAGTTACTTATCAAATTGAAAACAATATGTTTCAACTAATGACGATTATCAAATCACTTCTCTTAGTATATAATATATGTAATAAACTAAACTTGAATAAACTAATCTTTATCTTATTCAATTCGCTTTCAAAAAAACAATTTTGCCATCAATATTCCCTCAAATCTTTATTGATCAAATTGAAATAAAAACAGTTTCCGTTACCAAATTTTTAGGTGTTTATATTTAGTATTTTTTATCAAAATGAGAATTATAGATATATACTAGTTAAATACAGAGTTGTTAATCCTTGGCCTTGGCCTTGACCTTGGTCTTGCCTTAAGGCCAAAAATTGAGGCCTTGGCCTTGATGCTGTTGGCCTTGGCCTTGGTCAGGGCCTTGAAAATATTGGCCTGGGCCTTGGACTTGGCTTTAAAATGTTTTCTTATTGATTTTGTTGAATTCTGCCCATAACCTTGGTTTATTTTTACAAAATGTGGTTTTATTGTAACAGCACTTGCTACTTACAGTTGTGTTAATAGTTTGCCTTAACGTAAGACAAAAGTTAAAGTCTTTGGTCTTGAAAATGTTTGCGTAGGCCTTGGTCTTGAAACTCTTAATCTTGTCCTTGATCTTGTAACGCGTAACCTTGGCCTTATCCTTGGCCTTGTAACTTTTGGCCTTGTTAACAGCTCTGGTTAAATGTATTTAATGTTTTATATGTTTTGTATATATGTGTAAAAATAACTTATCCCTATCCGTCTTTAAAAATCTTCTTTCTTTAAAACCTATTAATAAATAAATTTTGAGAAATAATAACTATTTAAATATACCTTTTTGTAGCACGAATTTTGATCAATTTTATATTGCCTATCGGGCACCAAACTTTAGGAATAAAATTTTTTCGCCGAATTTTGATGTTGCTTTACTTTCTTTTCATCTTTTTTAAAAACTCTCAAAAACCGTATTCTTTTGTTAGATAATATATTGAGATATATTGAGATCAGTACGATTTAGAATAATATTTATATACTTATTAACGTTTATATTAGGTTTATTTTTACATATTTTACTTTACAAATTTATTTAAGCTTGTTTAAGAGGTTCTGACGACAAGATTTTTTGTGATCTTTCAGATATCTTGTTTACGTTTCTTATATTACTTGTCATTGTAAATTTGTGAAATAATATTTTTTTTTATTATTATTGGTTATATAAAGTTGTATAACCACAAACAAATGTAAACAAAAAGTAAACAAAACAAAACAACAAAAAAAGTTTAAAAATAATAATAAAATAAACAGACTTGAACATCGAATAATATCAACCATGACACCTATTAATGCCAACTATTACAACAAAGCAAAGTATGAGCCAAAAAGCGTTTTTGATTGATTTGTTTCTTTACCAAAGGTTTTTTTTCTGCATTTTTCCTCAAGATTTTTTGCATTCAAGTGGATAATAAATAAATAAATAAAATTTTTCTATTGTACATCTTTATTTATAGTCAAGACATTTTCATTTGGTTTAATTTTATAATGGCTGTTGTTTACTCCATTTTTTTAAACCAACACCATCTTAAGTTAATAGAGCTATTAAGTTAATAGAACAAAATCTTAGAGCGAACTATGTACAACCGAATTTTGACTGTAGGTGTAAATACCTTTAAAATCTGCTCATAGATGATATAAACATAAACTTTAAAAAATAACTCTTATTAAAACCCTCCCTACTTATTTTTACTTGTTATGAGCAACGAAACTGTTTCTCAAAAATAATAAAAAACTACATTATTAACCGATCCTGAAAATTAAAAAATATAAGCTTACTTAAAAATAAAAATAAATATAAAAATGCCCACCCATCTATTAGATTTAGAAAAAAATTCCAACCCACCGGTATATTCCCACCCCACCTTGTATAAAGCACCTGAGCATTTTTTAAAAAAATCTTTAGTTATAACAAACGACAGTAAAAATAACCATAAATGTCGCGATCACAATTTAACTATTTCATTATCTGTCAGTGAAATTAATATATATCATGTTTTCAAAAATCCATTTTTGAAAATTGCCATTCATATTTTTGATGCTAAATACTACAAATGAATGTTGTTTGTTCGTTTTATTAATTATAATCACTTTTTCACATTTAGAAGAGGCTGTCGTTGCCGCTGCCGCAAAGATCATACAGTTTAAAATATAATGATTCAAATTTCATATTTACGTTAGTTTTATTTTGTTTGACATTAATTCTTTACATATTGATTCATATATAATTTGCGTTAAGCTTCTAAAAGCAAAACAATCAAACCAATTTTTAAAAATAACTTTACAGTTCAAAGTCTGTTTTATAAATTAAGTAAAAAAGGTCAAGTATTAAATTTTTTCTTCTCATTTAATAAAATTTATCATAAATATTAATAAAGATTTTTGGAAATACTCACGTATTTACTTTTGAATGTCAGGATTTTCAATCTAAAAAGAAAGTCGGAAACTCCGACTTTAAAACTTAGACTCAATGTTAAGTTTAAATTAAATGTCAAAACTTCCTGTCTAAAAATAAAATTTCCTGTCTAAAAAAGTAACAAATAAAACTAAACTTTGCTGCGTTTCTTTTGCCGCCTTGGAAGGATATATTCGCTATATTTTTCTTTTAAATAACTTTCTAAAATAAAAATAAAAAATTTAAAAATTTCTAAAGAAGTTTCTCTTTCTACTTTATTTATATCTTATATTTTTATTTTTATTTAATATATAAATAAAAATATAAGATATATATATATATATATATATATATATATATATATATATATATATATATATATATATATATATATATATATATATATATTTGTGTTTATTAATGCGTAACTTACGTAAATAGTTAAGACGTATGGATTTAGACAAAAAAAAGCTTCAAGCTTCACCTGCTTTAAAAAGATTAAAGTTAAATTTATGATTTACGATAAAAAAAATCAATTAGTGATTAAATCAAATATAATTTATCTTTGAGTTTCTAATTTAGGACACTCTTTAATGTAGATGATGTCATTAACATTTGAAATAACTAAAAAAATTATAACTTATACTATGTTCACTTTTTAACTATATTTTATATAACACAATCAGAACTTCGTTCTTATTCTATTTTAATTATGCCTTATTTATTATTATTATTGCTTATAATCAATAATATTATACTATTGATAAACATTATATATTTTTATAATCAACGTAAAGATTTCTAAACTTATTTATGGCTTCATTGTTTATTTAATATTTATAGATAAATGGCTTCATTGTTTATTTAACATTAATAGATAAATGGCTTTAATGTTTACTTAATATACTCTGTTTTATAATTCCTGTTTACAATAAAATCTTTGATACTTATTTATTTGCTTTTTATATATATATATTTTGGTAGAAAAATAATTAGTTTTAAAAAGTTTTTTTTATCTTTATTTTTAATTAATATTTTTATAAAGATTATGATATGATTTAATAAAATACTAAAAAGCAAGTAAAATAAATGACACGAATATAATTATGATTTTAAGCGATTAATTATAGAGAAGATTAAAAAAGAAATGTCAAAGGGTGCAATTGATCCCATCATTTTGTTTTCTTCAAAATGGACGCAATTTTAAGCGAACTCTTTTGAGTACAAAGCTTAAGTAGCTTAACGGAGGTGTGTGATGCAAATAATTAAAGTTCAATTGAATTTATTACTGAAGACGGAAGATTTTTTGATTATCGCAGTAACCTTGCATTGTTTTTGTGTCGAATTGTTTGATAAATTTTTTACAGGTAAATTTTGTTTCCACGGGCAGATGATTTTCTTAGCGTTAATATTACTTTTAAACAGATAACAATTTTAGCTTCTAATGCTACAAAGAGCTATTGTCATAAACTTTGAACTAAAATTTTAAGTTCACGCAATTGTTGACGCTTAAAGTGCATGATCAAAATCGGTAAATTTCTTTTTGTTAAAACAAAAACAGGCGAAATAGGGTTCTAAATGAAATGTTTTCATTTCTTTTAGGATGATGCTTAATTATACCTTATCGTGATCCGTAATATTATATCATTTTATTTTAAATTTTATATCTTTAGAAATAAGGTTATTAAAAAAAAAAATTCTGTTACTTTTTTTAAAAAAAAAAAAAAAAAAAAAGACATGTTTCTAAGACGTATCTTTGTAACGTTTAAAATTAAGTTACTAATTTGACGCCAAATTGTTGGGTAATTTATTTGCTCTGCTATATTTAAAAACGCTACTAAATTAACATTAAGTAAAGAAAGTTATCAAATTTAGTTAAATAAAACGTTTGTTCTATATTTTTTTAGTAAGTTATAGTTTTAGGTAAACGCACCAACAAAAAATTACACCATAACAAAATAAAGCTGTTTAACTTAAAAAGCTTTAAAAATATTTATTTTTCTTACTTTTTTAAAATCTTGATTATTAGATAATCTCAAATTATTTAAACGACATTTTCATTCGGATTTCCTTAAAAAGCTACTACGTAGAAAATCATTGAATTAGAACTATTTGTATTTATTTATTGTTTCTACTACAGAAATTAAGTTAAAAAATCTCTCAAAATTAGCATGGTCACTATTGTAACTTTTTTGAAAAAAATTATTTTGTTTAAACGAAAGCATAAAATAAATAATTTATTTCCTGTATTTGGATAAAATAATATGTAATATAAACCTCATAAAAAGCAACTATTTAATTTGCGTTAAACGTTAAACGTTGCAAAAACATAGTTCAAAAAAACGTTGCCAAGACCAAGTTAGTTTAAACAAAAGTTATCAAGAAATTTTCCCGATTATTATTTATTTGTTAAACTCCGCTATCGGGCATTTATATTTTTGTGATTTATACTGTGGATTTTTGACTTGGCTTTATTTATACTCAAAAGAAAAGTAGCTTATTTCTATAATTAACATTTAAAAAGCAAAGCAAACAAAAACACGTTATCACTTGATTAATACAGAGAAACGCAATCTAACGGAAGTTGCAATAATTACTTTATATTTAAACATAACAGTCGAAATGATAACTGTTTGACTATCGATGGTATACAGTGATAAAACTATTAATGACAAAAAATAAACTTTTTAGTACAGACAAATTATAAAAACATTTTTTAGTTTAAAATAATTTTTCAACCGTTGTTACATAAAAATTACGTTGTCACGCTAAATTTGTCAAAAATGTTTTATGAAGAATTTCGTCTTTCGCTAGTTTGTTTGATGGTACAAAACGAGTAGGTAAACAAATAGAAATATGTTTTAAAAAGAACCTTTCTTTTTGTACAGTGGTAGGACTCCAAGTGTAGGGCGTTGGGGCCTTACCAGTAAAGATTGGTTCATGATATTCATATATTATTACTGTTTTTATTACTATTACTAAATATATATACATATAAATATATATATATATATATATATATATATATATATATAAAATTTTTTTTTCTTCATTCGTTGGTTAAATAAAACAAACTCTTAGTTAAGTGGAATTTATCAAAGAATTGTTAAGTTGCTTTTTAATAAGTTGTACTTAATAAAAAGCATTATGAATGGATCAGAAATATGGAATGTTTATAGATGTTAAAGTGTTTTTGTTTTACATATTTTTTTATATGAAAATTGTTGGCAAATGGAGGAGAGGAGATTTAGGGAGTTTAACCATCATAAATCTTTCGTAAAAATTAATTACATTTTTCGTGGTTATTAAGGTGCTTCCAAAGGTGCTTATGGACTTATAAATAATCAAGGGTCAGTTGGGACCCCTAAATATATTTTTATTCAAATATTTTTTAAGTTCAGTGTTATTTCATTATATAGATCAAATATAGTGGTGAAAATAATCATCAATGCCATAATCAACAAAAACGCGCGTGTATTAAAATTATATAATGATGCTTTGCTTGCATTATTAAATGTTGTGGATAATGATGACATTATGTGGTTTAATGTATTAAAAAATTTAGCGCTTACTTTAATTGTTAAACAAGTTTTAATTAAAAATTCTAAGTATAAGTATGACGTTATGAATATTTACCGCGTTTTGTTCCGTAATTTGCTACTTATACCTTTATATATTTTAGTAAAAACGTTTTCTTTATAAGATTCTAACACAAATATTATTCATTTCAGGGGCGGATCCAGGATTTTTTGGTGCTTGAGTTAAATAACTTTTAGGTAAGTTCTAAACTCCAAACTTTTTTAAGTTCATAGTTTAGTCGTTTAAGGATGATTTGCCCAAAATTACCCGCCCAAATGTGGGGGATTTGGTTTTTCTAAATATAAACTTTAATATCCTAAACTAGGTGGTAATATCGTTAAGGTTGTAAATTTTTATTGAAAAATTTTATGTTGTTTAGAAATTGTACCAGTTTGTACCATTTGTACCAATTATACCAATTGTACAGTTTAAATTTACAACCCCTCGTTTTGAGGGGGTTCTAAACTTTAAATGGCTCTAACTTTTAAACGCTAGATGATTTTTCGATCATACTTTAAATATAGATACACATTTGAATTTTATTAAAAAAGTAACTTTTTTTTAAAAAAACCATTTCTCTTCTCATATGGGCGGGTGATGCCTGCTATTTAGGGAACTTTCGTTCCCAGGCTCTAATCAACGCAATTTTTGGCAAAGCATTTTCAAATGACATAAATATGAACATGAAAAGTTTGAAGTTTAGAACTTACCTTAAAACTCACGCACCAAAAAATCCTGGATCCCCCCTTGCATTTAACCTTTGCAATTAAAAAAATAGGGTTTCATTTGTCTTCTAACTTGGAATAAAGTTATATTCTTTCCTCATAATCTATCTACAGTTTGTGTTGGTATAGTATATCAACACTAGTCTTTCATTCGAAACGGAACTACTATTACTTTTTCATTGTACATTTAGTTTACATTTTAATAACCTTTTTTTAAAAACGATCAATTATGCTGACGCAAAATGAAATATTATTTTGAGTTAAATTTACTAAAATGTAAAGCTCACTTAAGAAACTTTACTTTATTCAAGTTACACCTTGGTAAATAATTTTTTAGTTAAACAATCGAAAGAGAAACTTCAAGACGAATATTTTAAATATCAGATTTTAAATACAGGTTTTAGAAACAGATACTTAGAGTAAACAGTTTTAAAAAGAAACAAGGTACAAGTGTCAATTTAGGAATGATATTTATTATTATTATTATTATTATTATTATTATTATTATTATTATTATTATTATTATATAGTAATTGCTATTTAAATAAAAATAATTTTTAGATTTAAGAGACGTTAATATAAATCGCAGAAAAAATGGTGGTTTTAGTACTTTTACCAAGTTTAACGATAATACGATATAACTTCGATGAATATGAAAATTAAATATCTTTAAGCAAAAAAGATACTTTTGGACATTTCTAAGAAGGAAAAGCAAGAAAATTGATTGGTTTATATTACCATAGATAAGGACTGTTTATTGAATATTATTAAATTAGATGGCTGTTAAAAAAAACGATAATCAACCTTTAAAGGAAAATGAAGAATTTGCAAAACATAATCATAATTATATGGTATTTGAAGTTGGTCTGCATGGATGGAAAAAGTGTTTTCTATTTATAGTTATTCTTACGACACTAATTTTAGCTCTGATAAACACAGCGCTTATTGTATGGATAATAAGAGTTCAAGATTTTGGGCTGGTACACAACTTTTATTTAAATTTAAAACAAACTGTCATTATATTTTGTATTAAAAAATAAGGAATGTTACCAATGCTTATGAAGTTATTTTTGTTTTTAATTTTTAGAATGGTATGGGGAAACTTCGCATTTCAAGTAATGGTTTAAGAATGGATGGCACAGCCGAATTCATGGCTCATTTAAGATCAAAATATATATCATCAAGAAACGTAAAAAGAATTTGACCATTTATTTTTTTTTAATTATTATTATTATTTTTTTTATGTACCAACTTTTGTTTTTTGTAAAGGACGCACCTCTCCGAATAAATTCTCGAAGAAACATTTCACTTAGTGCAATCGATCTGCAAAATAATGTCGTTGGACAAATAACGTTAAGTAGCAAAGCAATCATAATGAAAAACAAAGAACTGCATATACAAGATCAAAACGGACGAACGCTTCTCTATGCAGATGACAAAAAAATAAAAATGGACTTAGACAACGTAAAGTTTATAGGTAAGTATTTCTATTAAAACTATTCGTAACTTTTTACTTAATATTTTTATTTCAGCGCAAAACACTGCAAAATATTCTTGTTTTATTTAACTAATTTTAGTAAGGGTGTAACTTGATAGGGCAGACATAGGTTTCATAGCGAAAAAGTTAGATACAAACAAGTATATTTGTTTTATACTTTAAAATTTTAATTCTAACAAATAGGGATGGCTCTTTTACTTACTTTTTTTTACTATACTTTTACTTATATTTTTTATTTACACTTTTGTTAACTTTTTTACTTTAAATTTTTGAAAATGTTATTTCTATATGATGAAATAACATCAAGACACTTTTCTTCACAAGCGACAATTTGAAAGTGTGCTTTTTGAACCACCCTGCCAAAATCGCTATATTAAATAAACTAAAATAAGCAGCTGTTGAGGTTATAAAAAGTTATAATTTCTTTTTAAGTAAATTACTTTTATTTTTTTAACTTTAATTTTTTTTTTTTATTAATCTTGATGTTATCTAAATCAGCTGTTTAAAAGTTTTTTTTCAAAAATCTGGTTTACTGCTCTTTCTTTGGAAATGGTTCTACATTTGGTAATTTAATCTAAATTTTGTATTTTGGCTTCTTTCATTCAGCGTGGTTGTTGTTAAAAACCAATCTAACCAAAATGAAAGTTATTTCTGGAAATGACTAACTGGATTAATTGTTGTCTGGAATAGACTAATTGAAATTAGTTTATTCCGAACATTAATAGCTATTAATAAATAAACAAACAAAAAAATTATTATTTTCATTTCTTTTAGAGTGGTAGTTACAACCAGGGCCAACCAAACAAGCTTTGAAAAGGAATTTAAATGCCTTTTCAAAGCTTTTTTGCAAAAAATCTTTCTTTCTAAAAAGTTATAAACCCCAAATGTAAAGAAAAACAAAAAGTTAGAGAAAAAAATAAGGATACGACCCCCCTTGCCCAGGAAACAAATTTAACATGCATGTTCATTTGGACTTCACAAATACTTTCAAGATAAAGTAAAATCAAAGTGAAGTCTGAAAGATAAAGTAAAATAATAAAAAAAAGAGATTTAAAAAAGTGGAGTTCTCCAGTTGGCTCTGAAAACAATTTTGAGATGTACTTTTGTTAAACTTACACAAATGCTGGAAGTTTCAGAGCTCTAGCTTGTCTGGAAGGTAATAATTAATTGCAAGATTCCGGGACAACTGCTAACCGACAAACAACTTGTGAAGTCAAACTAAAATTTGAAAGATAATTACAAATTTATTCTAAAACCCTATTTTAATTGAATAAGATTTTATTTTTCTAATCATCCTTGTGCGGGTTGGACACCGACGCAACAAAAAAGAGATTATTAGGGTGCCCACAACCTATAGTAAAAGATTGAACAGCTTTCCTTACCATCTTTTTTCAATTAGATTATATATGATAAAGCGCAATAAAAGATTATAACTGATATACACTCCTTTAATCATATAAATTATATCAGATAGTTTAAATGACATAATTTTTTGAAAACTGTTTTAGCAGTCTATGTCCTTAGAAATAAAAATCTTCTTTTTGTTTATTGTGTAAATGTCCGTTCTTAGTTACCTTTAATATTGCATTATTCCTTAATCACTGGTAATACAATACTTTTACAATACTCGTCTGCATAATCATAGTCATAAGAAAGAGTCTGGCCACTTGCGGTATTTCTTTGATCAAATTTTGTTCACACTTTTTCAGTGTCCATTTGTTAGCGCTTGTTTATTTATAAACTACTTTGTGAAATTGCATGTTCTTCATCCAATACTTCGAATTCCTGCTGGTAATTGTTCTATTTTTGGCAGCAGTACTTCTGGGAGACTTTAGGAGTTTCCATATTTAAAACTCCTGCTTCTAACGATGACTTTATTTTTTATTAGTTCTTGAAGGAAAAATGTAGAAGCAATTATTTCTAGAAATTGTATTGAAACTTTAATATAGCTTTAAAAAAGTACTATAATCTGGATGATATCGATTACTGAAAAAGTTTCTACCATCGTTTAAAGGATGGTTTAAAGAGTTTATAAATCACATAATTGCTAAAAAGGATGGTTTGATAATATCCAGTAGTTTTTTTAAGCATAAATATATCACATTTGAAGAATTTACAAATCGCATTTAGAAGGTAAAGAAATCTCATTGGACCATTAGTGAGAGTAGTTATATACTTCAAATTCAAAATGGTAGAATTTAAAGTATATAACTCAAAAAAAAAAAAAAAAAACTCTTTGATATAAAATATATGCTGTTATCATTTGAGAGCAACAATGATGCCCCAGATTTGAGAGCAACAATGAAATACTTTTGTACTATTTTCAACTAGACTTATATTTATTGATAAATTTTAAATTTCATAGTAAAATATATTAGTGTTCAAAAATTATGACCATACAAAGTTTTAACCCCCCTCAATTCGAGGGGGTTGCAAATTTTATATAGTCGTAATTTTTGAACGCTGAGAGATTATACTATGAAACTTAAAATTTATCGATGAATATAAGTCTAGTTGAGAATCATACAAAAAATATTTCATCAACTTGTTGCTCTCACGTTTGGGAAAAGGGGCGAAAATATTAGGACTTTTTTGTTCCCAGCGTCCAATCGTTGCAATTTTTTGCAAATCCTCATTATTTGACATAACTATAAGCATATAAATGTTTGGAGTTTGCTCCATTTCTGGAAGTTAGATATCTCAAAGATCAAAAAATTCTCGATCCGCCCCGGTTACAAAGCAACATAGAGATGTACATATACATGCACAGTATACACACAGAACAACGTTTGGCATATCTTAGCCCTCTAAACTTATACATGTTGTTACCTTGTTCAACCTTTCTACCGATTCAACTAATGTCGTTGCATTAAAATTAAAAGCTTATATTATACATTGTATTTCAAAAATGTTCGATTTTTAATCATTTAGTGGTGAGTCTCCCTTGAGTAAAACTGTATATATATATAATGTAAAAACTTGCATAAGAAAATAAAAGTGTTACATTAATGGGTGACTTCAACATTAATCTTCCTAAATATCAAAACTTGCCCAAAATATTATTTTTCGTTAATAATATGTGCTCAAATGCTTTTTTTCCCTTATATTTCATTACCAACGAGAGTCAATTTAAATTTAAAACTCTTATCGATAACATTTTCATTAATTTTCACTCTAACAACATTATATCAAGTAACCTAATAACTTCCATTATAGATCATTTAGCACAACTTGTACAAATCCAAAGTTTTCAATTCAAATATATAACAGAAAAGATATAAAGAAGGTGTTATTAAAGGTTCAACCATGATGCTTTTCTAGATGATGTTAAGAGTATTCCTTAAAACCGATTAATAAAAGAAAAAGATGACCCTAATCAATGTGTTAAATTATTCATGCAAAATTTAGAAAATATTCTTAATATACATGCGCTATTAAAACCTCTTACAAAAAGGTAATTTAAATCTAAAAGTAAGCCGTGGATAACTCGAGGCATTTTGAAGTCAATTAAGATAAAAGATGAACTGTACGCAAAATTTCTTAACCATTTGTCAACTATAATAAAAGAAAAAACATTAAATTTACTTAAAGCATACAGAAATAAAATCAGTAATTTATTAAAAATAGTTAAAATAAATTTTATTCAACTTTCTTCGAAAACAATTAACTCAATATGAAAATAAACGGAAAGGAATTAGAGAAATAATTAATATTCTTCTCACCAAATTACAATACGATGATGTTCGTGGAATTCCACTTAAATGGTTTGAATCTTGCTTAAATAATAAACTTCAATACGTTAAAGTTAAGGAAACATCTTCATTAACCAAACTTAGGGAGTCTATAATTTTAATATATCATTAACCAAATAATTCTATAATTTTATCATATCATTAACCATAATTAGGGAGTCTATAATTTTAACCTATAATTTCGGAAGTCCCTCAAGGGTCAGTATTAGGGCCTTTGCTTTTTTTGCATACATCAATAAATTAAACACCTGCTTTAATTATGTTTTGACTTACCATTTTGCCGATGACACTAACCTGTTAACTGTTGAAGATTCGCTTGAAAAAATGAAGTTAAAAACTAATGATGTTATATTTTCTGTTATTAATTGGCTTAAAGCAAATAAAATTTCACAAAACACTAAAAAAACTAAAATAGTTGTCTTTTAAACAATAAAACAAGAAACAATGCACTTTAAATATTTTGTTTTATGTCAAGATAACTTGAGGTTAGTATTTCAGTTTACAATTCAGTTTACAATTATAGCCAGATTTTTTTAAAGCTTCTTTATAAGGTGGGATAGCACTGACATGTCAGATAGTCTGAATTCAACAGTGTGAGGGAGTCTTTTCATAATACTAGGCGAGTGGTTTGAATCAGAGTGAACATAGTTCAGCTCATTGTCGCGTTTGTTAAGTAATATTGTTTATCAAGCTACTGTGATTGATAAAAATTCTAATTCTAAAGAAAAAGAAAAAGTATATTTCAGTATTAGTGAGACACCATTCAAGCTTAGATACGTAAATCATTTAAAATCTTTACTGCCGTGAAATACAGAAATAATACCGAGTTTTCTCAGGAGACTTGGAACTTAAAAGAAAAAAATCATAAAACACACAATAAAGAGGAAAATTATAAAACGCTGTAAACCTATCAAAACCACATCCAAAATTTGTAACCTCTGCCTTCATGTGAGATTCATAATTTTATATCATAAAGAAAACAACCTGCTAAATAAAAAAGACGAAAAATTATCTAAATATCGACTTTCCAACAAATTTCTTCTATGCTCTTTTGATACCGTAAACTAAATAGTTATTTATCTTTTATTACGTCAGAAGTCGTTCTACTGTAATTTTTAATTCATTTGTAAGAGTTTGTTTTTTTAAACGGTTTTTATATATATAAAAAACGGTTTATATATACATATATATATATACATATATATATATATATATATATATATATATATATATATATATATATATATATATATATATATATATATATATATATATATATATATATATATATATATATATATATATATATATATATATATATATATATATATATATACAATATTTACTTTCAATATTACTTTGTTTTTTCTTAACATCGTGTATTAAATGGCATCCTCACTTACAATTTATATCTTTGACATTAGAAGAACTTGCTTTAATTCATATTTAAATGATTTATTAAAAAATCTAATTTAGATATTAAAATGTTCCCAAATAAGATTTTAAGTAACATTTCAAGATCACATATCACGAAGGCTTTTAAAGTTTTTCATGTTAGACCTCTTTTCATATAGTGTATCTGGAAAAGTTTTTTAGTTTTTTAAATTATCAAAATACTCAAATGTTTTGACCAAGTAAAACTTGCGTCTTAAACCTCACATGATTGCATGATCACGTGATCATAACCTTTAAATACTAAAAGATTATCATTCGAGATTAAAAACCTTTTTGTTTCCAGGTTTTAATTGCCGCAGTTTCATTTGACTTAAGCATGAAAATACTTAAATTTAAATTTTGTGCATTATTTGAAAGTATCATATCTTAAACATCAAAAAATCATGCCTATCTCACTAAACGGCAAGTAACCTGATAAGAAATTTTAATGTGAGTCATATATGGCATTTGCGTGCTAACCATATGCTTACCATTCTCCTTTATGGGATGGCGTTGATGCGTCCCATATATGGCTATAATGTTTATCCCACTAAAACCAGACTAAATAACAGCAAACGCCATGCTTCATTTGTGCATGAAAGTTTCAAGTGGCCCACGTGTGGCAAGCACATGTTAGCCATATATTTACCACTCTCCTTTATGGGATGGCGTTGATGCGTCCCATATGTGGCTATAATGTTTATCCCACTAAAACCAGACTAAATAAGAACGAACGCCACGCTTTATTTGTGCATGAAAGTTTCAAGTGGCCCACGTGTGGCAAGCACATGTTAGCCATATATTTACCACTCTCCTTTATGGGATGGCGTTGATGCGTCCCATATGTGGCTATAATGTTTATCCCACTAAAACCACACTAAATAAAAACGAAAGCCACGCTTCATTTGTGCGCAAAGGTTCATGTGGCCCACGTGTAGGAAGCATATATTAGCCATATATTTACCACTCCACATTAAGGGATGGCGTTGGATATATATATATATATATATATATATATATATATATATATATATATATATATATATATATATATATATATATATATATATATATATATATATTAAAAATATCAAAATATCAATTAATACGTGTTCTCTCAATACTATTGTTAATTTAAATTAACAATAGTATTGAGAGAACTCGTATTAATTGATGTTTTTATATTTTTAACATATATACTCTCATACAAGATGTCAACATTCAAATCATATATATTTATATATATAAAAAATAATATTCTTCTTGCTTTTTGTTATAAATTCATTTACAAACATATAAGTATACAATAACTTTTCATTAAATTTATTTATTCATTCTTCTCTCGATGCATACGTCTACCACCACGATCTGCTGAGTTATGCAGTGCAGCGGTGATGGTTTCATTACATCTTTTTCTGTAGCATTTTTGCAATGCCTTCGAAAAGCAACTAAAATCAGTTTATTGTTATTTATTATTTTGTTGATACAAAATAGTTAATTTATTAAGGTTAAAGTCAACTTTATTAATAAGTATGATTTTTGACACACGGTGAACTCTAATGGAATAGCTACTTTACTTACTTGCAATAAATTTACAAAAGCCTTAATTGAATATTTGTTTGAGCGTTTCCCAGAACGACAAAAATTCATTTGTAACTCATCAGTCATGAAAACATTCAAACTGTACCATATCAGATATATATTTTCCACCTGCTGTTGCTAGCCAGTTAATCACATTCAGAAAAAGAAAGTGAACAATTTAAATGTACACAAAGGTGTATAAATACATACATAAATATATAAGTGATTACTAAAAAATAAAATTTATATACGAGTAAAAGTTATACAAAAATAAAAGTTTATATTATATAAGTAAAAGTTAAATATTCTAATATTTAATTTTTCAATTGATTTTCGATTGATGCAACAGGAGTTTTAATTTAAAAGTTTTTCAATAATGTTTAAGTAAAACTTGCAAAAAGTGAGGCCATTTCTTCATGCTGACATTGCAACAATACAGCATTTCACTCTTTTATGTTACTTGATTTCTTGAATAAACTTTCTTCAGTATGACCTAATGGCATACGTTCTGTCAGATGTTTAATTTCTTTTATCGCAGAAGTTACAGATTTTACTAAATCTAATCAAATGAAATTGTTATAAGTATTTAAAAGAAAGACAAATTAATATATGTACTTTAAAAGATTTTTCACTTTTAAGTAGTTTTTCAATGGAAGACAATCGGTATTCAATTGACTGTGTGATTGGTGTAAGGGTGTGAGTGGAGTTTTCGGTGTGAGGGATTGGCAAGAACTCCTAAGATAACTCCAACAAAATATATTATAAATATATTATTAATATATCAACATAAACAATTTTAAAAATATAATTTTCTAGTTTAATTACATTTGTGCATATTTTAATTTAATGATCATTAATTATAATTATTCTACTTAAGAGCAAACTTACAATTACTGAAATAAAATTTACAAAAAGCTTACTGAAGGTAAATTTATTTCTTCAGGATCATTTGGTAATGACACGAAGCTTTGAGTAGATTTGCCTTGGTGTTGGATCTCTCGAAAAACGTTCTAATCATTCATCAAATTTTAATATCTAGTAATAAATTTAACAAATTTTAACTTAAAGTATTGCTATAAAGCAACATGTTTAATACTTACAGCATGGCGTGGTATTGGCAGTAATGGTTGGCTACGAGGTGCTGTTGTCTAAAATAGTTTTATATTAATTATTAAAACCTAGTAAAATTTTATCTAATTTAAGAAAATAAAAACTTACATTTGTTGATTGTAATCAATAAATGTAAGTCCATGTTTAAATAAATATTTTCGCTTTCACATTTAAAATAATTATTAAAAATTTTTTTCATTAACTTGTTTACGCTTTTAATCCACACGAAAGCACTATGACCACATGTGGGCCACATATACCTTTTTTGTCGGAAATGCTTCTTCTCCATTATGAAAGCAACTTACCAAGGAGAAGCCTTTTATTATATATGAGTTTTGTATATATTTTTTGCATATAATTTGAATGAATTCGAAATTCATTCAAATTATATGCAAAATTCATATAAAACTTTAAACATTTCTTGTGTTGCTATTAAAAAAATACTCAGTCCTGGTTTACAAAACAGGTTTAAAAATTGCCAAGAAGAGGGCATTGGGTTGTTATTGTAATTAACTTTTTTTGTAATTGTAAATAATTCTTCCTTGATATCATAAATTAAAAAAAAAAAATGGCATTACGTAAAACCTGATGCGAACGAAGTATGAACGTTAAAAATAGGCTTAATAGAGACAATGATTTTTAAAACTTCAAGATTAAAAAACTCGGGCTTGTGGAACTATACAAAGTGGGATTTCCTAACCCTATCATATTGAAAGGGTTTCTAAAAAATGTTTTGATCTTCCTACGCCACTACGTACATAATTCTCCGAGAAAAAAATTTGGGTCAAATAAAAGAAAAGTTCATAACTAATAATTTTAAAAACAATTTCTGATTTAACACATTAATAATAATAATATTATAATAATAATATAATAAATAATAATAATAATAAAATAATAAATTTTTTGCTGTACACATACAATGTGTGAGTCTAACATCTGTAGATGTTAAAACTTTACAGCCGTTGCAAAAGTTTTTTTTTTTTTACCTTTTTAAATATTATATTTTGGTTTTTTTTTTTTTTTTTTTTTTTATATTTTTATTTTGTTTTTTTCGAAACGATCAAACTTGTTTTTGAAGATGTTCACATTTTTAGAATTAATTATCTCCTCTGTTAAATTATTCCAATTGTTAACTATTCCCCAGTGGGCATTTCGACGTCGAACGAACGTCGAGCGACGTCGGATCTTGACGTCGGATCGACGTTGGGTTTACGTTGGAAATGGAAATGTTATTTGACGTCGGATAAACTGACATCGCGCGACGTCGGCATTCCGATGTAAATCCAACGTGTTTTTTGAAAACTAAAAAACGTTGCCTTTGGCAGGAACCGAACCTCGGTCTATCAGAAACTAAATCTTATGCGCTTACCACTACACCACGGGGACACATTATTTACTGCTTTTATTTAGTAATTTATACTTGTAGCTATTTGGGAATTATTACTTCGATAAGAAATAATTTTTTTAAATATTATATAAATATTAAAACGAATAGTTATATATTATAAAAAATGTATACTCGAAAATGTTAATAGTTTAAAAACTATGCTAGTGCATCATACAAAACCTCATGATGTTTTATCAACCATTATTCAAACTTCTTTCCATTAATAAAAAACACGCTTAGTTCACATATTTATTGAAGAGCGCAATTGCACACATATTGTTGGGTTTGGATTAAATTTTCATCAGCGATGTCTTACGACGTTATTCCGACGTCGTTTTAAGGACGTTGGATTAACGTCGGAAGACGTCAAAAGACATCGGAGTACGTTAATATTATGACGTTGCCCGACGTCTTTTTATCGACGTTGGATCGATGTCAGTACTGCGACGTTTTTTGGACGTCTTTTATAAGATGTCGGAACAACGTCAAAATACATCGAAACGACGT
The DNA here is from genome assembly GCF_022113875.1 of Hydra vulgaris. Lineage (NCBI taxonomy): Eukaryota > Metazoa > Cnidaria > Hydrozoa > Anthoathecata > Hydridae > Hydra > Hydra vulgaris. The sequence goes on from NC_061157.1 coordinate 54,806,728, forward strand.
CAGGGGATGTTAAGATAAAGACATCGCCCGACGTCATTTTACTGACATCGGAACAACGTCGGAATAGGTCTTTTGACATCGCTGATGAAAATCGTACGTAAATCCGACGTCGGATTGACGTCGGGTGCCCACTGGGTCTGTTTGTAAGGAAGTTAAATCTTGTGGTAGAATGTGTGAATTGTTTTTGTATTTTCTGAGTATGACCTCTTGTTATTGCATATTTAATTATTTTAGGAGGACGATTCCATTTAACTTTATCCATATTTTTACTTATTTTATAAAATTGATTCAAATCGCCTCTTTTTCTTCTTGTTTTTAAAGTAGTCAAGTTAAATTTTTTTAGTCTATCTTCATAGGAAAAGCTTCTTAAACTATTTATTTGTGTAGCATCTTTTTTCAATTTTATCAATATCCTTTTGGTAGTTAGGGTTCCATACCAGCACCGCAAACTCCAGGTGTGGACGAACCAATGACGTGTATAAATGTTTCATTAAAATTTCATCAAATTGACAAAAAGATTTCTTTATCTGACCGAGCTTTCTATTAGCCCTTGCCGCAATTGTGTTGTCTAATTGTTCTATTAGTCCTTGCCGCAATTGCCGCAATTATGCTTTTCCCATTTGACGTCGTTTGATATTATTACATCAAGATCGCTCTCTAACGTGGTTTCTTCCATAACTAAAGCATTTTGCTGAATTAATTTGAAAGCTTTTTTAATTATTTTTAACAGTACCATAAATAAATCTTTACCCTCCCTTGAATAGCAACTATTCATACAAAAAAAAAGTATCATTTTTAAGAATTATTTTATGACAGATAATTGACTACTCCAAAAGTTACTACTATTTTCTTTGAGTTTTCTAATATTTTTTTTTATTTTTTTACATATAAAAAAATCTTCTTCTGGAATAATGTAACCAGATAATAAATTTAAAGATGGTTCTTTAGATACCTAAATTGTTTTTTAGACACCTTGGTTCTTTAGATTCCTTGAAGGTACTTGATTTCTGCAAGGACTACAAATTTAAAACGAAGAAATCTAGATTAAACTCACCTGTTTCTTAAAATTTCATTTGCAAGTAATTGTAAAACAATTGCAGCTGATTTTTTTTACCGAATAAGAGAAAAATACGAAAAAGTAAAAACATTAGTAAAAAAATATTAGTAAACATTAGCGTCGTTAGTAAAAAAAAAAGTATTAATTACATTTTTTTACTAATGAGACAGCGACGAGTGAAAATCCAATTTTTCGAAAGTTGGCGACATTTTTACTTTTGATGTAACTTATAATTATATATGCACGCAAAAAATAAAAATGTCCAGTTTTTCCATTATATTTGTAACGTCATCAAATGAAAATGAAAATGTACAATATTTCCATTAGATTAGCAACATCATCAAATTAGACCTTCGAGCCAAATAACTAATAACCTGTTCAAATACTGCACATAAGTTATTGATAATTTTTGTTCAAGATAAGGTTACCTGACGTTTGACGCAAACAAAAATTTGTAAAGTGACGTCATCAGTACTAAATAAGGCCGTGAATTTGACTTATAAGCATTTTCAGAATGGCCCTTAAAGTTTTTCTCATTCAGGCCATGAATTATTTAATTAATTTTTGTAATGTTCGCATCATTTGTGATGTGAAAAGTAAAAAAAATGCATTTTTTTGAAAATATATCACGCATCAAAAATAAGTTTGTTTATCAAATTATTACACAATTATTAGTTAATGATTATTTTATATGCTATTCATTATTATTATAACTTTTATACAACCTTATATTATCATAAATTTTTTTTACTATTTGTCATATTGTTCTTTATTTTTGCTTAATGCTTCTTTTGATTAGTAATATTTTTTCTGATTACCAATTTCTTTAAATTACATTAATTGTTGTAGTTAAAAACCAATTTTTTTAATATTACATAAATATGTAGTTAAAAATACTTTATAAAATTTTTGAAGATATTGTGTTATACTTTTAATAGTTCCTGGTGGTTTAAATTTTGAAAATTCAGTAAAAACATCAGAAGTGCGAGCAAGTGAGTTTAACGACCTGCGCTTAGAGTCTTTAACAAAAAAGATTTACATAAATGCAGCCGATGGTGTTGATATAAACTCTCACGGAAGCGACATCAGTTTAAACAGCCTAATGGATACAAAAATAATTTCACAAAAAGGAACGGTAAGCTTTTATTTGCAAAAATGTTTCCAAAATATAAAAATAATTTTACAAAATTTTAAATTGCTTTTTTTGGATAAATTTTTTAAATTTAAGATTGATCGTAAAATATTAAAATTTGGCGAGGTTGTGTGACTTAATTTGAGTCTAACCAAAGCTGTGTAAATAATTAAGAAATGTTCAACTCTAATAGTAAATTTATAACTTTTTATTTGTATCAGGGAGACGATACAATTTTTGTACCCAAATTTTTATTTTTATTCACGTAGATTGTTTTCGATTCTGAAAAAATACAGTTCAAAAATTTACGTCATTCAAGTTTAATAAATCCTCTTGCAGCGGAGGTGTATGGTGATATTGCTGAAGTTTGTATGTGCAAAGACGGTACTTTATTTTTAGCTCCCCCGGATTCAAATAAACCTTGCAAAGTCACAAGTGGTGTTTGTGGCATATAAAATAGACATTATCAAATGTTTTTCTTTTAATGAAGCCTGTATCAGGTCAATTCAACGCGGACTTTCCCGTTTATTTTTCAGTTTTACTGACTCGATTTTCAAAGATATAAAATTTGCGGCAACTGTAAAAAGTATTAAAATATATATTTTGTATATATTGCATAAGATTATTTTTGAAAATTACTTTTCAGAGTGTTTAAATAAAAAACCAAACTAAATAAATTAAACATAATATTTTATTTGTATTGATGTTACCTTGATTAGCCTCTTGGCGCTAATGCCCGTGGTTGTGGGTCGTGCAAACAAAGTTTCTTTTTCAATTCAGCACTATTTCCCTCAAGTAAATTAATTAGTGTCTAAGGTTCAAGCCAAAATTAAATAGTTAAACTACTTTCTTCAAGTAAGTCTGAAAAAAAAGTTTTTATATAATCTAGTAAATTTTAATCAAAAGTTTAATAAGAAAATAAGTTCAAAAGTAAGTCTTAACCAAAATAAAAGTTCTGTTCTTAATAACAATTGACACATTTAACACAATAAAAGTTCTGTTCTTAATAACAATTGACACATTTAACACAATAAAAGTTCTGTTCGTAATAACAATTGACATATTTAATACAATAAAAGTTCTGTTCGTAATAACAATTGACACATTTAACACGATAAAAGTTCTGTTCGTAATAACAATTGACACATTTAACACAATAAAAGTTCTGTTCGTAATAACAATTGACACATTTAACACAATAAAAGTTCTGTTCGTAATAACAATTGACACATTTAACACAATAAAAGTTCTGTTCGTAATAACAATTGACACATTTAACACAATAAAAGTTCTGTTCGTAATAACAATTGACACATTTAACACAATAAAAGTTCTGTTCGTAATAACAATTGACACATTTAACACAATAAAAGTTCTGTTCGTAATAACAATTGACACATTTAACACAATAAAAGTTCTGTTCGTAATAACAATTGACATATTTAACACAATAAAAGTTCTGTTCGTAATAACAATTGACACATTTAACACAATAAAAGTTCTGTTCGTAATAACAATTGACACATTTAACACAATAAAAGTTCTGTTCGTAATAACAATTGACACATTTAACACAATAAAAGTTCTGTTCGTAATAACAATTGACATATTTAACACAATAAAAGTTCAGTTCGTAATAACAATTGACATATTTAATACAATAAAAGTTCTGTTCGTAATAACAATTGACACATTTAACACGATAAAAGTTCTTTTCGTAATAACAATTGACACATTTAACACAATAAAAGTTCTGTTCGTAATAACAATTGACACATTTAACACAATAAAAGTTCTGTTCGTAATAACAATTGACACATTTAACACAATAAAAGTTCAGTTCGTAATAACAATTGACACATTTAACACAATAAAAGTTCTGTTCGTAATAACGATTGACATATTTAATACAATAAAAGTTCTGTTCGTAATAACAATTGACATATTTAACACAATAAAAGTTCTGTTCGTAATAACAATTGATACAATTAACACAATAAAAGTTCTGTTCGTAATAACAACTGACATTACAGGTCAGACAACTTGGGAGGAAGATTTTCTTCTCGTATTTTTTTATTAAATAGTGTATAGTTTATTTTATCTCCATAAAGTGAAAGTTTGTTACCCCGCAAACAATAGTTTACTTTATTCAATATTCATATCCACATATATTTTTTAATATCATTGTTAGTAATAAATAGATTAGTGTCATCCGCAAACATGACTCAAACATGTTTTAAAGATGCATTACAGAAATTATTATATTTAAAATTAAAAACAGAAATGGACGGAAAATTGGTCCTTGCAGAACTCCACATAACACATTTTTTACTTCATATTGAACATCATGCAAGGCTCCAATAGTAAATTTTATTAACTATCCCGTAATGTCTTAATATATCTTAATATAGGATGCAATGATCCACTGTATCAAATGCTTTTGATAAATCAAGAAATACTTCTAAAGTAAATTTATTTTTTCAAAACCATTAGTTATTTGGTTTACAATGATTACAAGTCGAAATCTTTTTTTGAAAACCAAACTTGTGGTAAAATAAATTACTTTTAATGAAGTAATCATAGATTTTATTATAAACTACATGTTCGAAGAGTTTTGAAAATACAGAAAATATTAACATAGGTCTGTAGTTCGAAATGTCAGAATGATCATTACTTTTGTATAATGGAGTTACTGCTAATTTAAGTACATCCGGAAAAATCCCAGAATTTAATGAGAGTTTAAGTATATGTATCAGAGATTAAGACTGTGTTTGCTTGCAATAGCTATACCACTAAATATCTTACTAAGTTCTGCCTTATTTTTTTTTTGTTTAAAAAGATTCCGACCAATATTTATAAAATATTTGTTAAATTCTTCCGATATTAGTTTTTGGATGAATATATGATTGTTCTTAATAACAATTTGTTAAGGTAGAGAAGGTGAGTTTTTTCTTCCCATTAAAGGCAGATTCAGACCATATAGTAAGTGGGAGGGGGAAATATTTTGTTTTTGTTTCGGTGAATCTAGACCATCTGGTAAAAAGAAGGGACAATTTTTTAATTTAGATGGTTAAGGCTATCTTGTAAAGTAGGGGGCGGTTTTCAAGTTTAATAATTTGTGAGAAGGCAACCCCACTAATCATGCAACACTCCAATTTTTATTTTTATTTTTTTTGCACTACGCAATTTTACTAAAACACCTTATCACTTTCAATCAGCCTCCATAATTTACTTTTTGAATTAACACACTTTATTGAATATATAAATATACAAAACAAGTTCTTTCTAAAATATCTAAGGGGGAACGACTGCCTCCATTGCTCCCCCTATGGATCCGCCCTTGCAATCAAGTTTGCTATCAAGTTTGCACTTGCATATATATATATATATATATATATATATATATATATATATATATATATATATATATATATATATATATATATATTTTTTTTTTTTTTCTTTTTTGCATTTTTAATGAGTTCTTGTAAAAAATGTTTGTAATTTTTCTTCCTTACACTTGAAGAAGTTTTACCCAAGAGTGTTACATGTTGCAATCAATTTTTAAAAGATTTTTTTATTATGAGTTGCGAGTAATTGCTTTAAAATCTGTGAATTTGAAAGTTTGATTTTTCAACAGTCTGTTCAATAGGTTTATTTTTTTTCAATAGTCTGTTCAATAGGTTTTTTTTTTTCGAAGGAGACAAGATGAAATTAGCTCTATTTTAAAAAATGAACGCAGAGAGTTTTTACGATATTTTGAGATTTTTTTTTTCAATATATTTCGCTGCTTATATAAAAATAAAATAAAAAATAAAATTGCAATGAAATTTTACGTTACACAAAGAATATATATATATATATATATATATATATATATATATATATATATATATATATATATATATATATATATATATATATATATATATATATATATATACATATATATATATATATATATATATATATATATATATATATATATATATATATATATATATATATATATATATATATATATATATAACAGAAAGGGGCTCAAAGAAGATACGGATGACTGGTGTCACCACAATCTTTTCATAAAGCTCTTTACAATATAGTTTAAATCCCACATGGCTTTAGTAAATTTACAATAAAATATATTTTCTGAAAAGTACTACGTGAAGAATAAAAACTCATATATGCATTATACTCATATATACATATACACATAGATACACAAATACAAACATACTTACATATATGTCAGAAATTAAGGATATGCAATTTCATTTATCGTTTAAAAGAGAAAGTACTTTTCAAATTTTTATTTTGTTATTTTTTAATTGATTCCATAATGATGGGCCTTGGCTAATAATTGAGAATTTTGACACTTGCAATTTTACTCTGCTCAAGTGATGGAGTGGTGATATAGGACGGTAGTTGCAAACAGAAGAACAATCACCATTTTTAAAAACTGGGTGAATTTTGGCTGATTTTAATTTATCAGAAAATATACAATTCTCAAATGAAAATGCTATTAAGTTAAATAATGGTTTCGTTATACTATCCATAGCATAGATAGCTACATTACTGGTAATGTCGTCATATCTACATGACTTGTTACGCTTTAGTTCAAACAGTGCTTCTCTAAATTCATGTTTATTTATTTTTTCATTAGATATGCTAGTCGCATGTTTCTCTCCTAAGTATTCATCAAACACTTTAGCTGACTGAACAATGTTAGATGCAAGAGAGGCGCCTACATTAACAAAATATTTGTTAAATTCTAGACATATTTTTTTCACTTGTTATAGTTTTGTTGTTAATAATTACTTATTTTGGTAAGCAAGAGAGTTTTTTTTTCTCTCTTCCAGTTTCTTCATTTATAATAGACCAAGCTTTCTTGATTTTTATCAAGCTCCTATTTTTATATCCTATTTTTATCCAGCTGGTTAGAATATTACTTTATTTTATCTTGTTTTAAGTTATTTTGATAAAACTTTTTATAAGATTTGTACTCATTTTTGTCATTTTTCTGTTTAGATTTTTAAAATTTTATATAAAGTTTTTGTTTGCTTTTTGATGATTTTATCAAATTATTTGTCATCCATGGGTTTTTTAGTTGTTTGTTTTTTATTTCAGTGGTTAATTTTAGGCAGATATTGTAAACATTTTGAAAAGTATTCAAAAAATTATCAAACGTGCTATTGGTGTCTGCAGAGGAATAGACATCTTTCCATTGCTCTTCGTACAGCTTATTTTTGAGTTTATCTAGGCTTTTAAAACAAAGATTTCTATTAGTAAAAAATATTTTTTTATTGCTGTCGTTATTGCTGAGATACAAAAAATGTTGTTATTGCCGTTATTGTCGTTATTGCCCTACAAAAAATGTCGTTATTGCCAAAAAAAACGTTATCGCTGAGTTAAAATTTATTATTATTGTTATATTGTCGTTATTATATAATTATATTGTCGTTATTACATTATTATATTATTAATATATTATTATATTGTCGTTATTGCCGATTTAAAAACAAAAAAATGTCGTTATTGCCGAGATACAAAAAATGATTTTAAAACTGCTCTCTAAAAGCGTCTGATATCAAAAAAAAAAATTTTTTTGTCAACCTGATACGCAGAACTAAATTCTAGTTTTGAAAATGTTAGGACCCTGCAAAATTTGTGTGTCTGAGGAGGAACCTCAAAAACTCATCTAAATCCAAAAATATTTTTTCAATTTTCTGTTATAATTAGTAGAACACCATTCGCGTCTCAGAAATGTTTATTTTTAAATTTTTTATTTTATTTGCTATGAAAACCGCTCCACACTAATTGTGCTTGCTGAAAAGAATGATCATGTAACTAAAAACCATTATATTTAGAAATTCCACAACTGGCATTTACCCTTGGTATAATAAGTGTGTTTACACAATGCCCACTTTGTTATCTTATAGTAGCTAATTGTTTTAATTTTTTCAAATAAAAAGTAGAAAAAAACAGTTTAATACAGTAAAAAGACAAAGTAGAAAAACAAAGTAGTAAAACAAAAATACAAAAAACATAGAAACATAAAAATACAAAAAATATAGAAAAATACAAAATACATAGAAACAAAAATACAAAAAAGAAAAAGAAAAATACAGTAAAAAGACAAAGTAGAAAAAACAAAGTAGAAAAAAATACAGTAAAAAGAAAAAAAAAAAAAAAAAAAGAAAAAAAACAGTTTAATACAGTTATTATTTTTATCAAGAATAATTTTTCTTGAAAAAAAAAAGAGCCATATAAATCATGAAAACAAAGTTGCTAAAACATTTTAAAAGTTGTAAAAAAGAAAACATTTTTGAAAAAACGCATTTTTTACATATAAATTTATAAGAATTTGCCATCTCGCGAGGTTAGAATTATTTTGTTCTATCTCCTCATTTTTTAATTTCGAGATAAAACGATTTAAAAAATAAAAACTTTAGGAGACGGCATATAAAAAGATTTTTATTACTTATGTTTTCTCCGAAACTTTTTTGATTTTAACTTAGATTTTAATATAGTAGAAAAACATTATTTTTAGGTACATTACACAATTAATAACTCATTTTTTTCAAAAAGTTCTTTTCAACGCGATCTGTTAACCTTGATTCGAATCGGTAATAGAACAAATCGGTAATAGAAAGTACGTAATTACGAGATTTTTTACTCCATTACTAATATCGATAAAATTGATTACGTGAAACATCGTTTAAGGAAACCAATTGTTAGCAAAACAAATAACAAAAAAATGATTTTTACAAAACTAAATCTATAGAGAAAAGTGTTATAAACTTTGATATTCAAAATAGCGATCACAAATGGCCCTCAGGAACATCTTTGATATGCGGTGATTCATTATTAACAGGAGTTAATAAAAAAAGAATCTATAAATTTGTGAAAATTAATTAAAGAAAATTAAAGTGAAAATTAAAAAATGAAAATTAATTAAAGAAAATTAAAGAAAATTAAATAAGAGTTTTTAATGGTGCATCTATTTAAGACATGCATTTTTATTTAATTTCGCTTCTGAGAAAAGAACTTGCTAAACTAATTTTCCATATTGGAACGAACAACTGAATAAATGGACTCATCGGAAACTGCTATTAATAAACTGAATGATCTCGTATCACAAATATCGATTCTAAATCCCTTCTGTTTGGTTATTCTATCAACGGTGATTTGCCGCTACAATAATGCTAAAGCCCATCCAAACACTTAGCTGCAAACATAAAAAGAGCCACGCATTTAAAAATTGATAATTCAAATTTGCAGACATTGCTTCCTTTATTAATAAAACTGTTGATACTTTTATTATTGAGAAAACTAAGCTATACGAATCTTTTTTAACCAATCAGTTCTTATTAACAGGTTATAAAACTCCTAACCGTCTTGACATTTCTAATCTAAGCAGAGGTCTTCTTGCATATATTAATTAAAACATCTCTTTAAAAGGGTAGAACTCTACCAAATGCAGTAATTTAGTACAATCACCAACTTTTTTAAAATTGGTTATGAACCCTTCTTGTATCGATCTCATCCTCACAAATATAAAATTTTGCCTTCAACATTTAAATGCTGTTTGTACGGGGTATGAGCGATCATTACCAGCATGTCTTTACTTGTACCAGCTAGCCAATACTTTATTAAAACGGCTGTTGAGAAATGTATAAACCATCCGAGTGTAAAAATTATAAAGAACAAATTTAAAATGATATTTCCGAGTTTTAATTTCATAAAATTACACCGGACGATATTTCCAATTATTGATACAATGAAGATTAAGAACAAAACTATCGGCAGATTAATGCAAGGTTTTCTTGATGAACAGACGTGTTTTTGCAGCGTTAAACATTAAAAAAAAAACTGTATAAATTTTAAATCTTTAGTATATTTTATTTATTTTTCGTTAAGAAATCAATTCATTTTTTATATAATATGGGTGTGACATTATCAGAAATAGCAAAATTGTTTGAAGGCTATAAAAAAGAATTCGAATTGATGTTAAAACAACAGGAAAAAGTTTTTATCGACATTATTAGTGGAACCTTAAAAATATTTAATGGCAGATTGGAAAAAGTTGAAAAAGATATAGAAGAATTGAAGCATAGATTAAATTTTCATCAAGAACTAATCGATGAAAAAGTTAAGAAAGCAAATGTTTTCAGTAAAGAAGACAATTCAGAAATTACACGCATACAAAAAAAAGTTAAGGGAAATAGAAGATCGATCGAGACGTAATAATTTAAGAGTGGACGGAATTAATGAAAATGAAGGTGAAAGCTGGGAGGATAGCAAACTTAAGGTAAAAAAAGTTTTTGAAGAATTACTATCTGTTAAAAATGTCCAAATTGAACGGGCCCATAGAACTGGGAAAAAAGAATCAAGTAAGCCGAGAACAATAGTGATAAAACTTTTGGATTTTAAAGATAAAGTTGCAATATTGAACAAGTCTGAAAGGAAAAAAAACGTCTATATAAACAAGGATTTCTGTTCTGAAACAACGCAAATCCGGAAAGGTTTGAGGGAAAAAATGAAAATCGAACGAGCAGCTGGTAAGATTGCATACATATGATAAATTGATAATTCGCGATTGGGTTGACAAGAAAAGCAAAAATTCATCTTCATAATATTTTTCATTAATTAACGGAATTTTATTTTTATTATTACTTATTTTAAATTAAACTGTTTTTATAATGGAGGAAAATTTCATAATTAAATTTTCGGATGAAAATGACATTCTCGGTAATTATGACACCGACTCAAATTATCTTAATCACAAAATGTTAAAAAGTAAATATTACTCCGTTGCTGAATGTTCGTAACATCTAAAACAAAATAAAAGCACTTTTTCAATTTTAAATATCAACATTCGAAGTTTAAATAAAAACATTGAAAATTTGAAAATATTATTAAATAAACTTAAACACGATTTTAAAATTATATGTCTGACGGAAACTTGGTGTAAAAGTGGTGAAACAAATTATGAATTTGATCTAGTTAATTACGCATCAATTCACCAACCACGTGAATTTAATGCAGGTGGGGGCGTTAGTATTTTTATCCACAATTCACTTAATTATATTTTACGTAACGACCTCTGTGTTAACAAAACAGATTGTGAATCAATATGCATTGAATTAGTAAATAAAACTGAAAAAAAAAATAATTATAAATAATATTTATAGACCACCATCTGGTAACATGAAAAAGTTTAAAACTCATCTTAAAACATTTCTAAACAAAGTTAAAATTTCCAGGAAACATATTTATTTGGTCGGGGATTTTAACATCAACCTAATTAACTATGCTACTAATAATAATGCTAAGAATTTTATAAATACTCTTTTAGAAAATAACTTTATTCCAACAACAAACAAATCAACAAGAGTTACAAAAAAGTCTTCTACTCTACTTGATAACATCATAACTAACAGTTTTTATAATAGTCCTCTTTTCACAGGTATAATTCAGACTGATTTATCGGATCATTTTCCAACATTCTTAGCAAACAATAACATTTTAATTAACAATATTGCTATAAAACTCACAATATTTCGGCGACAGATCAATGAAAACTCCTTAAAGTATTTTAAATGTTGTATAAAAAATAATGTTGATTGGAATTTAATTTTGCAATCAAGTGATGCTAACAATGCTTATAACTTGTTTCTTGGTCAATTTTGCAAGCAATATGAAATAGCGTTTCCAGAAAAAGAAATAATCATAATTACCAAATCACTTCAAAGTCCCTGGATGTCAATAGGCTTACTAAAATCTTCAAAAAAGAAAGAAAAATTATTTATAAAGTATCTTAAAAAAAATCTTATAAAAATGAAATAACTTATAAAAATTACAAAAATATATTCGAAAAAATAAAAAGATACTCAAAAAAGCTTTATTATGCTCAGTTATAAAAAAAAACCAACGGAAACACTAAAAAAGTATGGGATCTAATTAAGGATTTAATTGGAAAAAATAATTACAAAAAAAACACTCTGTCAAAAAATCATTTAATTAATGGAAAATTATTTTATGATAAATCTATTATAGCTGAAAAACTAAACAACTGTTTTGTTAATATTGGTCCAAAATTGGCTGCTAAAATTCCATCTAACTCCATTCCTTTTGATTCATACTTAAAAACTTATGACAAACTTATGGACGAAACTAACTTAAAACTTAGCGAGCTGAGAGCTGCATTTAGCAGTCTCAAAAGTAAAAAAAGTGAAGGTTTTGATAAAATTAGTATTGATATTGTCAAATCAGTATTTGATATTATTGAACCTTCTTAATTTCATGTTTTTGATCTTTCATTTAAAACAGGTATTGTTCCTGACAAACTAAAAATTGCCCGTATAACACCAATTTTTAAATCTGGAGATAAGTCAAATATCTTAAACTACAGGCCTATATCCATACTACCTTGCTAATTTGTCACAACATGTTGTTCTCAGTTAGATAATTATATAATAGATTATATAATTATCTAACTGAGAACAACATGTTGTATTGGAAGCAATTTGGTTTTAAAAAAAAAATTCCACTGAACATGCAATAGTTGAACTTTCTAATCAAATATATAACGCCTTTGATAATGACTGTTATACATTAGGAGTTTTCATTGATCTGTCAAAAGCTTTTGATACCGTAAATCACAATATTCTAATAAAAAAACTTGAAAACTACGGAGTGAAAAATAAAAACTTACTTTGGTTCAAAGGGTATCTGACAAACCGAAAGCAATTTTTATATTATGATCAAAATAACACAACTCCATATTCCATAACTTGCGGGGTTCCTCAGGGCTCAATTTTAGGACCACTCTTGTTTCTATTGTACATAAATGACTTATACCTAGCAACAAATCTTTTAGACCTAACTTTTTTTGCTGATGATTCCAATCTTTTTTATTCTCACAGAATTTTTTAAAACAGAACAATTTTCCAAAACACTGGGAAAACAAAACGTCTCAGTACTATAAAACTACAACTGATATATTAGACAAAAACGGGTCCCTTTTTACCATCCCCCTAAAAACAACAAAAAATTTTTAATTAGAAGTGGCAAAAAACAAAAAGACAGTCGTACCAGCAGAACTTTTCTGGAACGGTTCAACAAAAACAACAATGCCGTGGACCCAAATTTGGAAAAAGAACTTTAGCTCCCACGCATGCGGACCGACTCAAAACATCCTCTTTCGATTTTTACATAACAGTCAACCTTCTGCAGCCTCGCTAGCCAAAAGCACAAAGCAACAGATTGTTAAAAACAACAAATGTAAAACTTGTGGTAGAATCGAGGACAATCTACACATCTTTGCCTATTTTCCTCCCTCTGTTGAAATTTGGGAATATTTTAAACACGTATACAACTCCTTGACAACCCAAAACTTTTATTCTCCGATAAACTCGATTTTTTCTATTGGGATTGCGAATTTATCGGAGAAAAACCCTACCTCGCAACTGCTGTTGACACTAACTCAAACCATTATGAGCGAGATATGGAACAGCAGATGCCGCCACATGTATAATAACATAAAAATTGATCCAATAGCAGTGATCAGGATAATAATCAGGAAAATCAGGAATATTATTACTTTAAAATATAATTATCGTGTCCGTAGAAACACAACGGACATTTTCTGCCAACTTTTTTGTGTTAAAAATATAATATGCCAAGTAGAGAATGGGAATCTAAAACTAAACATATGAGCTAAGCAAATAGACCAGCTAAATAAAATAACTATATGTTTAGTGATTTTTTTCCATTTCTCTACAAATTACCTTTTTTTATTTTACAACATAATATTATTAACTATAATTAAATAATCACTGCCAGCCATTATTTTATCACTTATAATTTCCTTATTTAAATGTTTTTTCTATAGCGTACGTAATGCGTTTTTTGTGTTGAAGTCCTGTAATTGTTTCTGTTATTTTATTATAAATTTCTTCCTTTAAATAAAATTTTCTTGTAACCTTTTTTAAACATCTTACTCTTCTACTTTACCTTATTTTTCGATTTCTCTCCGCACAATGGCACTAAAATAAAAAAAAAACAAAAAAATTCAAAAAAATATAAAATCGAAAATCACAAAAAAATATAAAATTAAAATAAAAATAATAAAAAAAAAAAATTATATATATATATATATATATATATATATATATATATATATATATATATATATATATATATATATATATATATATATATATATATATATATATATATATATATATATATAAACATAAAGTCAAAACGTTATTGTAAAAAACTATTGTAAAAAATTATTGTAGCCGTTATTATAAGGTTACGTTATTGTACCAAAACGTTATTGTATCTAAAAGTTGTTGTAAAAATCTATTATATATATAAAGTCAAAAAGTCATTGTGAAAAACTAGGCATATAGATTGGAATATATATGTAAAACTTATGTAAAAACCATTTAATGTTACGAGCGTATATTTTATGCAAAAATAGTATATAAAACTTTTTATATACTATATAAAAATATTTATTATTTAAAATAAATTTTATAAAAAAAAAAAAAAAAAAAAAAAAAGATATTAAAACACTTTTTAAAATAGTTAATGAACAGTTATGTAAAGGTAATGAATGGTTCGTAAGTAACAAACTTTCATTAAATGTCATTAAAAACAAAATATATACTTTTCCATAAAATAAATCAGAAAATATTCCTCTAAATTTACCAAATCTTATAATTAATAATACTTATATTAAAAGGGAAACAAACGTAAACTTTTTAGGAGTAAAACTAGATGAAAATTGGTATTCACATATAAATAGTATTGAAACAACACTTTCAAAAAATATCGCAATGATGTTTAAGGCTAAACCTTTTTTAAATGTAGCATCCCTGAAAAAATTATATTTTGCCCTTGTTCACAGTTATTTGTCTTACTGTAAATTTGTGTGGGCTAGTACTGGCTATACAAAACTTAAGAAAATCTACAACAAACAAAAACTTGCAAGCAGAATAGTGTTTGGAGCCTACAGAATTACTCCTTGCGAACCACTTTTACGTACACTCGGTGCTTTAAATGTGTATAAACTCAATTTACACCAAGTTTTATTGTTTATGTTTAAAACAAAAATGGGATTGTCCCCAATATTTTTTCAATCCTATTTTAATAAAATTAATCATAAATATTCAACAAAGTTTTCTGATAACAACTTTGTTCTTCTCATGTATAATTTAAAAGTAACCTCCTATTCAATTAAATATCGCGGACCTTATCTGTGGAAAAAATTCCCAGATATTGTCAACAAAAACAAGACTACATTAGAACAATTTAAAAATGAATCAAAACAGTTATTACTATTCAGAGATCTTAATTTATCTGACTTCAAATGTTTATTTTAAAGTTTAATCAAATAAAAACAAATTTATTTATATCAATAAAATTTAAGTAATGATGTTAAAAATTCATCTTGTGATAATGTTAATTACGAAATTTTTTTTATTTATTTAAAACCTTTTGTTTAAATGATTTTTAAATATTTTATCGGTTGTTAGCATTTCAACAATTCTTAATTATTTGCTATTTTGAATTTCTTAATTTTTTCAGTTATTTTCTGTTTTAATTCTGATCTTTATTATATATATTTGTATTATATAAATTTGTATGTTACGGTTATGTAGAGTTTTTTTTTATGCAGAGTTTTTTTTATATGTGGGGCTCGGCGATAAGGCAAACTGTGCCTTCTTCTTGCTCCTGCTATTAATTTTGATATATGTATATGCAATGTAAACATTCTTTAACGGCGAAATAAATTACACCAAAAAAAAAAAAAAAAAAAAACGGCAATATACCACTAATGAAGATTAAGAAATAAACTATCGGCAACATACCAACAATGAAGATTAAGAAGAAAACTATCGGCAACATACCAACAATGAAGATTAAGAAGAAAACTATCGGCAACATACAAACAATGAAGATTAAGAAGAAAACTATCGGCAAAAAATATGTTAGACATACCAACAAATATGTTAAAGTCCCATAATAAGTTTTTCAGACAAAGTTTCTCAAAATATATAAATAAAAGCATTTCAGATTGAATATTACCTTCTTTGTTAAAAATGACTGATGTCATACCTTGTTTTAAGAAAGCTGACACAACGGATAACTCAAACTATCGACCAATAAGTATCCTTCCAGCTTTTTCAAAAGTATTTGAGCAGATATGGCATTTATGGAACCTAGATTGAACATTCTGTTATGTAGCATTTAAATGTTGAAGACAAAACTATATATTTGTGAGGGTGAGATCAATACAAGAAGGGTTCATAACCGATTTAAAAAAAGTTGGTGATTGTATTAAATTACTGCATTTGGTAGAGTTCTACCCTCTTAAAGGGATGTTATAATTAATATATGCAAAAAGACATCTGCTTAGATTAGAAATGTCAAGACGGTTAGGAGTTTTATAACCTGTTAATAAGAACTGATTGGTTAAAAAAGATTCGTATAGCTTAGAGTTTTCGTAGACACAGTAAAATAAAAAGCATACGCTTTTTATTTAACTGAAAAAATGTCAGGAATGTTTGCATGAAAAAATGGAATGAAAAAATGTCAGGAATGTTTGCATAAAGAGATGTAATTGGGTCCATGCTTATGGATCTTTCAAAAACTTACGACCTAATTTTTCGTGAGTTATTTATAGCTAAATTGGAAGCTCATAGTTTTTCTCATGAAAGCCTTAAACTTTTACTGTCATATTTAAGCGATCGTAAACAAAGGGTTAAATTGGGTTCATCATTTTCTGAATTGTTAGGAACTTCATTAGGGGTGCCACAAGGATCAATCTTCGGCCCAATATACTTTAATATATTTATAAATGACTTTTTTCTATTTATTAAAAACTCTGAGATATGCAATTTTGCTGACGATAATACTCTCTATATTTGTAATAATAACTTAGAGAGTGTTATTCTTCGATCTCAAAACGAAACACTAAATGCCATTAAATGATTTTAATTCAAATATATGATCGTAAATCCCAAAAAATTTCAATTTTTTATAGTTGGTCAAAAATATTCAAACAGCCAATTTATAATGGTTGACGAGATTTTTGCTTCGCATAAAATTAAGCTACTTAGGTGATCGCATTAAATATGCGGAAAAGCTAATAGTAAGTGCTTTTCCTTTTCCTTGAATCAGAAGTTTTCTACCTTATAAACAAGCTACTCTATTATTTAACGCGGATATTTTGTCTAATTTTTTATATTGTCTTTTGATTTGGATGTTTTGAAATACAATGACAACCTTATTAATAAAATTCATAAAAAAGCACTCCACTAAGAACATAAAAAATTTGATTTGTCAATGAAGTGTTAAAATTATATAACCCAAGAATCCATCTTCAAAATTTGCAATTTCTAATTGTTGAAGTTTTTAAATCCCTTAATGGCTTAAACTCAGAATTTATGATGGGCTCATTTATAAAGGAAGCTTTACCATTTCATCTTAGATAAATTGCAATAAATTGACGCTACGGCCCAAACGGCTCTAATCATAAAAATACAAATAACTTTTTATATAGAGTCACCTTGACTTGGAATTCCCTTGACAATAAAACCATGGGGCCAGAGTAACAACATCAGTTTTTGCTATGTCTAATATCTTTCCAACAACATCTGTAAATATAATGAGGTATAATAACATCTGTCCAACAACATCTGAAATTTCATTGATACCTAATAACATCTGTGCAAAAATTAAATGAATATTACAGTGTAGTTACACCTTTAAATTATCAAAGTGTAATAACATTTGTGCAACTACATCTGTAGATTTTAAGATGAATTTACTTTTAAAATGAATTAACAAATAATGCATTATTTGAACCAGATGTTATTACATATAGAAACATTCTCAGATGTAACTACATCTGGAAAAAATTCTTCCAGATGTTATTGGGCTTGGCGAAAAATTACCAGATGTAGTTACATCTTTCTAAAGATGTTGTTAGAGGTCGTTGAGTTTTCAGATGATATTGGACAGATGTTTTTAGAGTAAAAGAAAGATACAGATGATCTTGGATAAAAGTGTACAGATGATCTTGGACTACTCCACAGATGTTGTTGGACAGATGTAGTAATCTTTTACCAAATCATGTGCTCTAGATGTTCAAAAATAATATTTTACATTGGAATGGGGTAAAATGTTTTTTGTAAAATTTGTAAAACTTAAATCTATTTATTATTATTAGTAATCATGTTATTTTTACGAATTTACAAATTTATTTATTTATTTTACGATATTTATGAAATAATTTTTTTTTCTTTTTAAGATTTTTGTGCACGATTATTTATTTAAGTATGTTGTTATGTTAGTTCTCAGCCAGCAAGTCATATTTGGCCCTACATGGGGCCCAACTGGGCAGCTTTATGGGGCCCAAATGGGTTGCCCACATTCCGCCCAAGGAAAATTGTCACTGGGCGTGAGTTGTACACATATGTAGTCCATATGGGTAGTGTAAATATAGTTGCGTACATATCTTTTTTGTACCTACTACCTACCAATCTACCATAAAGATACATTCGATTCAAGAATTGTTATAAGTTAAGGAAATCAAATAGTTCATCACTAACAAACAGGTAAATTTATAACGGTATTCTTCGAGGTTTTTCTAAAGAAAACTGTTCAATAATTTTTGCAAGGTTTTTTTTTTTGCCTCCTCGTTTTCAATAAAGAGTATCGCAAGCGACGTCAATCTTTTTTAAAACCTTGATCTCTACAGTTGTTTAGGTCTAGCCTACAAGACTTTATTTCTTTAATAAAAAGGTTAGAATAGCCTTGAACAGTCGACTCAGTCATGAACATAATGGATGGTTAGAGAAGTTTGGCCTTTGTGACTAAGGTTGAGAGTGCAATCCTTATTAACTAAAAAATACTTTTCGAACTTTACCCTTTACATTTAATGTACAGCTTTGATGAGCTCCCACGGAATGCAATATTATGTCCACCAAGTACATAATCACGCTATTTTCTTATAAATGTTTCTCCACTTTTCTGCTTTTTTGTTAATTTGTTGGATAACACCTTGATTGACAGCTTGTTCATTTTTATTCTAGTTGATACCTCGATCCATTTCTTAGGAACTGAAATGAGATGGAGATGCCTCATGCATTTAGGCTTACTCTGTGATCTTTTTCTATTTTGACGACAGCCAGCCGTTCCGGCTAAGTGGATGGTTCATTAGATAAGAATCTAATGACCCATCCTAAGATTAGCCGGGTGCAGTGGTTAGTGCGCTTGCCTCAGAAGCTAGAGATCCATGGTTCAACGCCACTTCTGGGCAAGTTTTATAACATCGGTGAGGAAGGAGGCGTGAACTTTCTTTCAAATGTTTTTCTGCGGTGCTCCGTGATAAGACTTCTTGGAGCACCTAAAATAAAATTAAAATGAAAATTTTTTTTTTGCAAGTGTTACTTCGAAAAACCTGTTGTAATTGTGATACTCTGTTACAACCACAAGCTTTAAATTACATTCAGACTCTTTGTTTTTCTTTGATGCTTTTTGAAATTTTTTATCTACAAATGTCTAAAAATGAAGTTGATGAACATGTGGCAAAACTAGCTGAATAAGTTGAACTACACAAGAGAGGGTTACTCACATTATTTTCTTTTTCGTTAGATTGAGACAGAGACATTAGATGTTTTTAAGATGTTTCCATCACACAAAATGATTAATTCACAAGGTTGCAAAGAACTTGGAGAAAGAAAAGAATGTGTTAGCTTTGGCATTTTACTTAAAACAGCTTCATGGTTTACTTTAGAGTCCTTGGCTAGTTTTTACTTTGAGCACGTGGCAGTTTTTTTTAACATCTTCAATAAAATAATAGTCAATATCAAATTAACAGTGTAAAACTTTATTTTTTATAATATATATTATATGTATATATATATATATATATATATATATATATATATATATATATATATACATATATATATATATATATACATATATATATATATATATATATATATATATATATATATATATATATATATATATATATATATATATATATATATATATACATATATATATATATATATATATATATATATATATATATATATATATATATATACATACATATATATATATATATATATATATATATATATATATATATCTATATACATATATATATATATATATATATATATATATATATATATATATATATATATATATATATATATATATATATATATATATATATATATATATATATATATATATATATGTATATATGTATATATATATATATATATATATATATATATCGACGGCTTAATCCGCAAACGAGATAACTGTGGAGCTACATAAAAGTATTTCATATGCCCATATATACATTAACATGGATTTATGTATATTCAACAATACTAAGATCAAAGTCATGTCATTAAAAAAAAAATATATATATATATATATATTTATATATGTATGTAAATTTTTTTTAATGACATGACTTTGATCTTAGTATTGTTGAATTGTTTAATTACTTGGATGTACAGTTAAGAAAAAGTTTCAAGTTAAAAAATATTTTTAAGTTATTAAGTTGAACTTTTTGACGGTAAAAAGTTTATTGAGTAAATATAAATTTTATTTTAGTTTTCGTTGTTTATAAAATAGTTTTCGCTGATTATAAAATAGCTTTCTCTGTTTATAAAATAGGCCCTCTAATCAAATATGTCATTTGCACGGTGGCAAGACCAGCAGTATAGATCACCGTGCATTTACCTATTTGTACAAAAAAAAAAATTCGTATACTTAACGAACTTGAAGTATATTTATTTCACAGAAATAAAACACTTTCCTTGTGTGACTTTTAAGATACATATGACTATAAAATATAATATATACCTATATATAAATCTCCGTTTAATGTGAGACAAAGTACAAAACGAAAATAATGCTCCATTAGATTTCAAAAGCTTGAAATTTGTGAAATCTAATATTTACGCTTTTATAAATAAAATATCGTGATTTGAGATTTTGGCAACTCAATCGTTTTGATCATTTTCACATAAATAAAAAACAACCGACTCGTATACCATAAACATTACTGCACAGTTTGGAATTTGACAAAGTAATTTTGTTCCAAGGCCGCCATATAACGCAGGTCTACCTTCTTCTTTGTAAACCAATACTAAAGTTTGAAAAAATTTTTGATACTTGCGTTCTTTATCACGAGTCTCTTGTCGCAGTCGTGTTCTTACTACTTCATGAGGGTAAGCAAAAATAGCAGCACAAGTTTTTGAACATCCTGCAGATAACATAAAGTCTGTTAGCTGATTTTTTTCAAGATGATCGAAACTATTATCCCTGTGATATTCGCGAAGTATCTTTTTTAAACGCTCATATATAACGAAATGAATAATTGTTTCCACAACACCAAAATATGATGCTGACAATCCTCTGTAAAAGCCTTTTATACCTTCTGATTTGTAAACTTTCGCAATGCATCGCATCATTCCGTATTTACTAAAAAAAAAGTAGAAGTTATGCACATGTATATAAAACAAAATAGATACTATGCACATATTGGAAGAGTGGGGGACTAATACAATATTGTAAAATTTGAGCTATCTTTATAGATAGAATGTCAAAAAATGTTAAGGATTTAAAACTGAGATAAAAACGAAGATAATAGAAATCTAAGACCAATAACAACTTAGTAACCAGTAACAATTTAGTAACCCATAACAAACAAAGGATTATTAGAGCATAAAAACTAATAAGTTAATACCCATTAACAAGTGAAATACTTAGAGAATAAAATGTCTACTAAAAAGTCTTAAAACAAAACGTTTAAAAACAAAGGTTCAATGCTTGGTTAGGCTATAAAAGCAACATCAGCGAGAAAGGCTGCGGTAAATTCCTCATTGAATGTTTCTGAACGCAGTACACTGCAACAAGGGTCTTCTTGGAACGCATTATTAAGCAAAGAGAAAAAAAGTAAAGACCTAAAAATGCTAAACGTTCTAATAAAAATTCCAAGAGTATAGTTTTAAGGCAACAAAACAATGATAACATTAAGGAAGCATATATAAATTTGAAAAAAAATAATTGTACTAATTTATATATATATATATATATATATATATATATATATATATATATATATATATATATATATATATATATATATATATATATATATATCATGTTCTACATTTATTAAAAAAACAAAAATAAATTGGTGATTTATTTAAAGCCTTACTGACTGCTTAGTTGAAGTCGCGTTTTCACAAACCAAATTGGAGCTGTTAAAGTATGTGTAACAAAACCTAAAGCAATTTTTATAAACAATAAAATATATTTTTGTGTGTGTACCCTTACCTAAAATTATATTAGGAGCTTTACATTAGAGTTTCCTTTTTCAAAGTAAGTTATGTTATTATTTTTTAAGCGAGCCTGATTAACTGGGCCAGTCTGATTCATATAAATAGCCCCTTAAAAAAGTAACTGTTGGAAATTATTCATTTTAAGCCTAAGGCTGTTGGAGACATGGTAATTATTGCCAGGTCTAGAAATTCTATTTGAAGCGTGAGATAATTTAATGTCCGGAAAACAAACATAGCCAAAAAATTTATTTGAATAAAAAAACATTGTTTAAAAAAAAAAGAATTACTTACAAATGTTTAAAAAAATTTATAAGAATTAAAAAAAAATGTATGCTTTAACCCTTTAATTGTCACCTAACATTTGTGCGCAATATTTTAATGCTGCAGCATCAGGCTAACTTTCAAAAATTACAAGTATTAAAAATAACTAATAAATGGACCTTGATACTTTTTAAAACCAATATTTTAATAAAGTAAGTCAAAAGTAAGTTGAAAGGGTTTCTTTTGAGTATTATTCACTTCTATTTCGAATTTTAAAACAATTTGCTCTACCAACTTTAGTTGAAAATAAAGAGCATCAAGTTAACCATTCTTTTTGTTTTAAATGATGTGTGCATTGAAACAAGCCATGTGATGTGTGCATTTAAACAAGTCACTTGATACATCCATTGAAACAAGTCATGTGATGTGTGCATTGAAACAAACTAAAGCCTCTGTTTACTTAATGACTATGTTTACTTAATGACTAAGAGCCTTTTTATAGTATTTTTTAACAAACTTTGTTCTATATAATAAAATAATATTGAAATTAAAAATGTTTGAATAATTTTAGAGGTCCCTCAAGACCCTTAAACATCAGATGGGCCCCTTTAATTATCAAAAAAAAGTTCTTCAAAAGTATATCATGTTGGGTCTCAAAAAGAGCGTAATTATATAAAAATTTTCATATAATTAATCTAAAATAATATAACTATATATTATATAATTATTATTTTAGATTCACTGCCTAGACATCTTTTAAGAAAAAAATTTATCTTTTTAAATTTTTATAAAATTTCACTTCTTTTAAAACCCAACGGATATACTTTTGAAAAAAAAATTTTTTTTTGATAATATTAGAAACCTGTGTGATGTTTTAAGCTACCTCTAAATGTATTTTCATTTTTAAAAAAAAAAACTTTTTAATTCTAGTATTATTTTATTTTATAGAACACATTTAGAGGGTGGAGCAGGCATTTTTTTAAAAAAGATGTTTTCAGGGACACACTAATATATATATCATTAACGGCTGGTTAACATGCAACAAAAATAAATCAACTAATACCCAATTAAAGTACTAATGACGTTTTTTAAACAACAAATTCACAATTTTATATTTAATCAACATCATGAAACAGGCAAAAATAAAAAGAACATGTATATTTACACATGGTTGTGAATTTAGATTTAAAGAGAATCCTAACAAAGCGTTTTCAGCTGGAAGTTACTGGAAGAAAAAAGATGAAGTTTATAGAGCAAGATAACATTTGACAGACGACTAAAAATATTGCAAATTATATGAATCAGAAAAACAAGAAAAGAGCAAATTCTAATGAATTGATGTTCGACAAAAAAACTGAATGAATAGGAATTTTCAGAGCACTTAGGAACAATCACAGTAAAAGGATGAGACTTAATAGAATAACGAGTAACATGAATTTTAACAGATAGCCCAAGAGATGCTAAGTCTTTAGAGCGGTGCCCATTATAGTATTTATAGAAAAGAAAAAGAGAAGAAACATTAAGATAATAAGATAATGGTTGGAGGATTATTGCAATAAGGATTAGCTGAAAAAAATTGAGTTTTCTATGAGTTAAAGTTCACCAGTCACTATGAACCCCATGCTGTAGCAAAAGTCTTTAGAAGAGTCTGAGCAGGAAATCACTTTAAATACAGAAGCAGGAGTGATACAAATGTCAAGCGATGAATCAATCTGTTTGTCAGCTATATCAGGTAGAATGCAACTAGCAGAATCAAGAGATGATATTGATGAAAAGTTCTTGGCAAACAATTCAGCTTTGTCTTTAGGTGAGGTGACAAAATCTGAACCATACAAGTGAGGCGGAATAACAGATTTGCCCCTATTATAGAAACAGTTAAAGATGCTCCAGAATTCATGAGCCTAATTTTTAAGATTAAATACAAGATTTCGTGACCTGAGAATAGCAGGCTTTGGTTTGGACAAACTTTTTTACTATGGTTCCTATTGATATTAAACAGACGTTTGTTTTCTGGAGAATTGTTTTGCTGATAGATATGGAAGTAATGGTTTTGATTGGAAATTGCAGCAGCACAATGCAAGGAAAACCATAGATTCTGATAATGAAGAAGAATAAGATAAAAGTTTTAGAAAGATCAAACAGTGATCATAAGTATATAAGGGTGAATGTGGAGAAACTGAGCACTGACTAGGATCAGAAACAAGACATAGGTCGAGTAGAGAAGGTAAATGAATCAGATTGCCTAGAAACTGAGTTGGAAAATTGACTATTCAAATGAAAAAGGCAAAAGTTGTGGGCCTTAACGCCTGCAGATTCACTGACATTAGAGCCAAGCCATTCAGTGTGATAAGCATTAAAGTCACCAACAACAACAACAATATTAGCTGAAAGATTAAGAGAATGGGCTTGGTCAATTTGATCAGAAATAACATCGAAAAGAGTGCAGTCTTGAGACGAAGGAGAGCGATATAGAACAATGAAAAAAGTGATTGAGTGAAGTGGTGGTAAACGAAAGCACATAAAGTATAGTCTGTGGATTCAAACCTTGTTTCCCAACAAATGGGTGAATTCTTACAAATATAAATACCCAGGCCAAGCATGTGATTATTGGAGTCTTAACAAATTAAAGGAAGATAACCAACAACACCGAGATCACAAGATGAGACAGCCGAACTCAAATTAGTCTTACAAAGAGCAAGTAGGCCTGGTGAACTTTGCAAGAGATAAGACTTAACAAAAATAAGTTACTTAGAAGACCACGAATATTAGTGAATGATGGTGATTTGGAAACTTGATGATGATGATTTTTTGAGTTTTATAGCTTTTGGTATTTTGGTCATTTTTTAATTTGTTAAAGAACTTATCAACAGATAAAATCTTTTTTCCCCATTAGGTCTTTGCCTATAATATTTTACAAGATTGTGGCAAGATGCATTTAAGATCTGCTCAAAATGATTATTTTTATCCAAACACCATCTCTAGCCTTTATTAAACCAAGAGCCCCAAAGCAGGGGGTGTTTTAAGTTGGAGTTGGCTTCTCCTAGTCTTTGCCTAGAAAGGCATATCCTACAGAGCTTGTAATGGCTTACATGTTACCAATAGCATATATATATATATATATATATATATATATATATATATATATATATATATATATATATATATATATATATATATATATATATATATATATATATATATATATATATATATATATATGTATATATATATATGTATATATATATATATATACATATATATATATATACATATATATATATATATATATATATATATATATATATATATATATATATATATATATATATATATATATGTATATGTATATATATATATATATATATATATATATATTTAACATCTTCGCTTCCAACAAGGCTACAAGCAACCACTAATTAGTGTTGGAAGTTACTGGAAGAGAAAAGATTAAGGTTGTAGAGCAAGATAACAATTGACAGATGACTTAAAAGATTGCAAATTATATGAATCAGAAAAGCAAGATTAAGGAAGCGAATTCCAAAGAACTGATGTTCGAGGAAAAAAACTAGACAAATAAGAGTTTTTGGAGCAATTAAGAGCAGTAACAGAAAAAGGATGAGACTTAATTGAATGACGAGTAACACGAGAATGAATTTTAGTAGATGGCACAAGAGACGCTAGCTCTTTAGAGCAGTGCCCATTATAGTATTTGTAGAAAAGAGAAAGAGAAGCAACATTACGACGATGTGACAGAGGTTAAAGGTTGACTGCGAGAGCAGGTCCAACTATGTTTACAATGCGTTTTTGCACCTTGTCTAAAAGAGAAAGGGCATCATTAGGAGATCCGCCCCAGATATGGCAACAGTATTTCATACAAGGTCGGATTTGAAATTTATAGAGATAGAGAATAGAATTCAGAGTAAGAAAGTGCCGAGCTCGATAAAGAGATGCAACTTTAACAGATGCTAATTTTGCAACGGATTTATTATAAGGTTTCCAAGAAAGATCAGAAGTGAGAGTTAATCCTAGAAGATGAAGGGTAGATGACTCATTGAGTACATTACCATTCATAAATATAGGAAGGTCTTAATTATTGCAATAACGATTGGCTGAAAAAAATTGAGTTTTATCTGAATTAAAAAATAAAAAGAAGAGTGCTGTCCATCAAGGACAACTTTTATTCTACGATTGGAAAGGAAGGATCCAATGGTCTTAAAAATGTTTCCAGATACACCGTAAGAAGAAAGCTTATGGAGAAGACCAGCATGCCAAACTTTATCAAACGCTTTAGAAATGTCAAGAGCAATGCCCTTAACCTCTCCACTTTTATCTAATGCACGATAAAACCTATCGGTTATTACTGTTAGCCAATCAGCCGTAGAACAAGAAGAGCGAAATCCATATTGATGATCAGAAAGTAGGTTATGAGATTCAAGATGAGAGATTAAGTGTTTGTTAATTAAAGATTCAAAAACCTTGCTTATGATAGGGAGAAGACTAATGGGACGGTAGTTATATGAATATATATATATAATAATAATAATAATAATAATAATTAGAGATTAAAGTGCCATTATTTACAACAATCACAATAGTGATGAAGTAATTCAGAAGCACTAAACAAGTAAACTATAAGTCTGAAAAAGAGTTCATAAAAAGTTCATATTTTAGTCTTTTCTTGAATGTTTCTATAGAAGTTGAGTTTCGCGTGTTCAAAGATAAACCATTCCAAATTCGAGGTGCAGCCATACAAAAAGATTTTGAGCCTAAGGAGGTTTTTTGTTGACGACGTGTAAGTTGGCAACTGTCTAATGATCTTGTATTTTGTTTTGAAGTTCGGACTTCTAGGAGTTCAAATAAATATGCAGGAGATTTTGATAATAAAATTTTATATGTGATAACTGATATTTTATAGATTATTCTTTGATGTATTGGTAACCAATGAAGAGATTTCAGCAATATTTCTGATTTTAAATGGAAAGGAGAATGGAAAACAATACGAGATAAGTTATTTTGAATTCGTTGGAGTTTTTTAATATTTTTTTGATAAGTGCCAGATAAAATGCTGTTACAATAGTCAAGCTGAGAGTTAACGATGCCACAAGCAATTATGTTTGCAGCTTCTTTGGTCAGACATGGACGAATATGGCGAAGTGCACGAATGTGGTAATTGCAGGATTTAATAATATTGTTTATGTGGTTGTCCATAGAGAGCTTTGAATCTAGGATGACTCCAAGGATTTTTACTGAATTTATTGTAGTTATTGTGGTTCCAGAAAACGCAATATTCAAATCATTTTTATATTTGCTAGTTTGTTTTCTAGATCCAAATAAGATAGCTTCTGTTTTATTTGGATTAAGCAGAAGTCCATTTTCTAGAAACCATGTTGTAACTGCATTAGCACACTCAGTGATTTTGCTGATGCTATCTTTGCCAGGGCTGAGGAAAGTATAAAGTTGGGTATCATCAGCATATTGATGATGATTTGTACCAAATTTAGCTATAATACGATATATAGGTGAAACAAAAATGGAAAATAGAAATGGGCCTAATACACTACCCTGTGGTACTCCTGTTGAACTTGCTATTAGTCTAGAATTTGATGATCCAATAGAAACAAAAGATTTTCGAGAGTGCAAGTATGATGTTAGCCATTTTAATGCAATATCTGTGACACCAAAATCATTCTTAATACGGGTAATCAGCAGGCTGTGATCAATTGTATCAAATGCTGAAGATATGTCCAGAGATAGGAGAATAGTGGTCAAACCATCATCAATGTTTAGCAGGATGTCATTGCATATCTTTAAGAGTGCTGTTTCGGTTGAGTGATAAGATCTAAAACCAGATTGTAGAGGATTGAAGTTGACAGATGATGTTACATGTGGACGAAGACGAGATAAAGCAAGCTTTTCAAGAATTTTTGAAATTGTATTGAGATTTGATATGGGGCGTAGATTTGTTAGGTCAAATTCTGCTAGTCCTGATTTTTTGGGAATTGGCGTTATTTGAGCAACTTTATATGAGGTTGGGAAAATTCCAGATTTGAATGAGAGGTCAGCAAGGTGAGCTATAATTGGACTGAATATTTCTGAACAAGATTTAAGGATGTTTGTTGGAATAATATCAAGTGGCGATGTCTTAGATTTGAGAGTTTTGATTATTTTCGACACATCTTTAGGTGTGACTGTACCAAATGTGGTTAAAATATCTACAGGGGGAGATAACTCTGAGATAAATTTAGATATTGAAGTTTTTGCAAGCCTTTCCTGAATAGTGTTCTTTATAATTTCGAGTTTGCGTATGAAATATTGACTTATTATATCGCATTTTGCTTCTGGTATTGTGTTATTAGTTTTAGAACTATTCGAATGTAGTAATTTCTTGGCAATGTTCCATGTTTCTTTTTGATCACCGTATGCTGAATTTAGTTTCGCCCTATAATGACTACATCTGGATTCGTGAATTGCTGCTGCAGTCTCACGGCATGCAGTTCGATATAATTTTTTATCTGATAAACTACCAGTTTTTCTATAACAACGTTCCAGTTTACGACGCCTGATTTTTTTATTCTTGGCATCTGAAGATAACCATTGATCATCGTGTTTACCAATTCGCATTGAATATTTTCGAATGGGTGCTAAATGATCAAGAACAGTTGTTATATTTGATCTTATTTGTTCAGCATAATCATCCACATTGTTTTCAGGTGATAAGCAACATGGCATCACTTGCAATTTTTTTATAAAGCATGACAAGTTTAGTTTTCTAAAGTTTCGTTTTGAAAACCAAACAGTTTTAGTATTTGAAGGTTGATGATAAAGTTCTACCCGAATCATATAGTGATCTGAAATACCCTCGTCAGTTACTTGGATACTCTTGAGTGAAATATCATCATGTCGATTTATTACAAGATCAAGCAAGTTGGCTATACCAGTAGTAGATGATATGCGAGTTGGAGATTGAACTCGTTGTATCATGTTGTAGGTCTCTAAAATCTCATTAAGTTTTGAATTGCAGGTTATGGGAGTAGTACCTGGACAGTTAAAGTCACCACACAAAAGTATTTCTCCAGATAATGTTTGAAGTTCCTCTAGGAGTTCAGATAATTCGAAAAAGAAAATGTTTGTTGGAATGATTGGATTTGATCGATAAATAGCAACAATATTGTAGATAGTATTTGCCAGGTTTAGTTTAGCTGATGTACGTTCATAAGACAGACAGGTAGATGATAATGAGAGTGGCTTGATATTCAAGTTGTCTCTATAGACTATTGCAACGCCTCCTCCACGATGGTCTGATCGGCAGTATTGAATTGTTTTAAAGCCTGGTGGGGCCATATCTTCTTTAATTGCGGTAGGGTCGTCTGACTTTATCCAAGTTTCAGTGAGTATAAAAATATCTAGAGAATGATTTTGCACTATATATATATATATATATATATATATATATTTTGCACTATATATATATATATATATATATACATATATATATATATATATATATACATATATATATATATATATATATATATATATATATATATATATATATATATATATATATATATATATATATATATATATATATATATATATATATATATATATATATATATATACAGGGGTCGAAATAAGTGCCGGACATCGCCGCCTCTCAGACCATTTTTGAGACCTACCAAAAGGGCAACCAACCATTGTCATTTGAGACCTACCATGAGGGCAACCAACCATTGTCATTTTTACTGCAAAAATGAACAATGGTTTGTTGCCCTTATCTAGCAGGTCTCAAAAATGGTCTGAGGGGCGGCGATGTCTGGCACTTATTTCGACCCCTGATATATATATATATATATATACATATATATATATATATATATACACACACATATATATATATATATATATATATATATATATATATATATATATATATATATATATATAAATATATATATATATATATACCACTACAGCATATAAAATCTCTCTCTCTCTCTCTGTATATATATATATATATATATATATATATATATATATATATATATATATATATATATATATATATAGGGGAGAGAGAGAGAGAAAGAGAGAGAGAGAATATATATATATATATATATACATATATGTATATATGTATATATATGTATATGCATGCATGTGTGTATATATATATATATATATATATATATATATATTTATATATATATATATATATATATATATATATATATATATATATATATATATATATATATATATATATATATATATATATATATATATATATATATATATATATATATATTAGGGCTGTTCAGTATGCTAATTTGTTTTCAGAACATAGCTAATTGAAGTTTTTCCCATTCAACTATCATATTGTGGTTCAAAAATATTTTTTACTAAATTTTATTATTTGCCCTAAAGGTCCCTCAAAGCCACTAAACATTTGACAGGTCCTAAATATTATTAAAAAAAAAATTATTTAAAAATATGTTAACTTGGTACTCAAAAGAAGCAAAATTTTATAAAAATTTTAAAAATTAGATTTATTTTTTATAAAAAACAACTTAAAAAAACTTATTATTAAAAATGTTGTGAATATTACCTTTTTTTCATTTTTCGTTTAAAAAACCATAGTTTTTATTCAAAAAAACCTAAAATTGTTATTTTTATAAAAAATACTTTTTGTTTTTGAAATTTTTAAATGATTTTGCTTCTTTTTGAGTACCAAGTTGACATATTTTTAAATAATTTTTTTTTCAATAATATTAGGGGCCTGTCAAATGTTTAGGGGCTTTGAGGGACCTTCAGGGCAAATAATAAAATTTAGTAAAAAATATTTTTGAACCACAATATGATAGTTAAATGGGAAAAACTTCAATTAGCTATGTTCTAAAAACAAATTAGCATACTGAACAGCCCTAATATATATATATATATATATATATATATATATATATATATATATATATATATATATATATATATATATATGTGTGTGTATATATATATATATGTGTGTATATATATATATATATATATATATATATATATATATATATATATATATATATATATATATATATATATATATATATATATATATATATATATATATATATATATATATATATAACTTTAAATCAACATGATAATAAAGTCTTTTTTGTTATTATATTGATATCATATTGTCATAAAGTTTTAAATGTAACTTTTATTAATGATTAAAATATATTACATTATTTATTGATAAAATTGTTTACCTAAATTTTAACTGTCATTTTATAATATTTATTTTTCTTATAATTTAATATATAATATTAACAATCTTCAAATACTATAAGTTTAAATCTTCAAATACTATAAGTTTTTTGATAAAACATTTGTGGAGGACCCTAAATATTAAACTTTTTTTTTGATGAAATATTTGTGGAGGAAGTTAAAAACTAAACTTTTATTTTTAATAAAATATTTGTGTTGTTGACATTAAATATTAAATATATTTTTATTAAAGTCATTGAGGTTTTTTATTAAGACAACAAAAATGCAAAACCTGTGTTTAGTTAAGATGGATGATGATAAATGAATTTAGTATGTAAGTAGATGTGAATTTATTATTTGATGACAAAGTTTCCGAAACATCCGATAAATAAATGCTGTTAAAATAAATAAAAGATAATCAATGATTACATATTGAGTTGTATAAAAATAACACAAATTGTTTGGTATTAAAAACAGTAAAAAATTTTTTATTAAATTTAGGTTGCAAATTACAGAAGAGTAGAGGATAAAGAAAAATATAACTTTATTATTAATAATAATATAATCTTTGGTATAAATAAACCCCAAAGTAAGAATTTATATACTTTTTTGCTAGTGCTCCTAAAAAATAATTAATATATATATTTTCATATTATGCAAAAAGTTAAAGTGATAGCTTAAATGTAAAAAAACATTATTACATACCAGCAGAAGCACCAGCCAGCATATGAGTTAATGGATTATCTTGGTGTACTATTCCTTTCTGTTGAATATATTTAGAAGATTTAACATATACTGCAAAGTAGACTGCTCTGTAAAAGTAACATAAGAGAAATTATTAAACTTAATTACTTAAACCACAAAAATGTTTTATTGACAAGAATTTTTTTTATTATTATTTTATAGCTTTTTTATTATTTTACTTTATTTTGTTGCAATCCAACAACATTAATATTAATTGAATCAATTTGTAAAATTATCAGTATAAAATCAATAACAATAAATACCTAGATGAGTTGCAACAAATACGCAGATGAGTTGCAACAAATACACAGATGAGTTGCAACAAATTGATAGATGACTTGCAACAAATACATAGATGAGTTGGAACAAATACATATATGAATTGCAACAAATACATAGATGAGTTGTAACAAATACATAGATGAGTTGCAACAAAAACATAGATGAGTTGCAACAAATAGATAGATGAGTTGCAAAAAATATGTAGATGAGTTGCAACAAATAGATAGATGACTTGCAACAAATAGATAGATGAGTTGCAACAAATACATATATGAGTTGCAACAAATACATAGATGAGTTGCAACAAATACATAGATGAGTTGTAAAAAATTACCTAGGAGAACAAATGGTTTCTCAATTTCTGATATTGTTGCACAAGTACCATTTAAAAATTTATTAAAAAATACAATCAGATGTTTTGTACAATTACAAAAATAAATGATTTTTTACCACAAAGAACCACTTAATACTAATGAAATTAGTGTAAAGATAATATTTAGTTACGGTTTTGATGGCAGTTCTAGTCATTCAGACTATAAAAAAGAATTAATACTGCTGGGTGATGTTTTGATTCAAATTTTATTGTGATAACTGTTATAACTGTTTTCACTTGCAAGATAATAAGATCTTATGAAACATTTGCATTTCTTTGTCTGGTATTCTAATTTATTTAAGGTTGAATACATAAAGGAATCCAATAAGCACATTAAAAAAAAACACATGATATCTATGGGCAAATAGATAAGTTATAGACTTAAACAACTGTCTAGTAATAAGAAAATTCAAATTAACTTTATTTATGAGGATAACTGATGGCAAAATTTTAATCACATTAACTGAAACAAAATCAAACAAATTGTCCAATATGTTGAGCAACTCTCAATGATTTTGTTAAAGTACAGATATTCAAAAACCGAGAAACATTCAAGCTCAAACCTTATGCTTGAACCTTATACAGTCCAATAGATGGTTAAATAAAATTTTTTGAATGTATTATACACGTCTTACTTAAAAATTGGTATATATAGCAAATTTTTGGTACTTATAACAAAAAAATTTTGTTACATAAAAAAAAAAAGAAATACAAAACTTCTTTTTAAAAACTTCGTGTTGATAACACCTTCATGTTGATAAAGCAAAAGTTGGAAATATTGAAAGTACCAACAATGGCAACAATGCACACCAAGCGTTTAATGTTGAAAAATTTGTTGAAAAAAATTAACTTATGTTAATGAAAGGTTGATAAAAAAATTTAAAACTGTTCTAATATCTTCATCCTACAAGTATCAAATTAATTTAGAAAAATATAAAAATATCTTTTTGATACTGCAAAACATGTTATATCTATACATTCCTAGTATTCAATGCCTGAAAATGTATACAAAGTTTTAGTATATGGTAGAAAAATTCTCTAAAATTTGTTTACCAATATAAAAAGTGATACCTATAGGTTATTTTGGCTAATAGACATTATTCCCAGGCGCCTCCATGTGTCTGGGGATAATGTCTATTAGCCAAAATAACCTTTCGTAGGAGGCGCCTCCATGCGCCTCCTATGAAATTTCTCTGACCCAGACTTACAACTCCAAGCAACTCTGGGGCACTTTATCTTTCAATTCGGTCCATAGATTTTCATTTGGATTGAGGTCAGGGCTATTTCCTGGCCATTTAAGCACTTTAACTTTGTTCTGGATTGGAAACTTGATTGCAAATTTAGTATGGTGTCATGTTTGAGCTTATCTGAAAACAACTCAACATACTTTGGTCCTTTCATAATGGTTCCTGGGATCAAATAGTAAAGACCACCAAGCCTGTTCTTAAACATTGCCTACCAAACTATCTGACTTGGGGGTGTTTTATCACTAATATTGTATATCACTTGCCAGATAGTCTTCTGATGTGACATTTGTTTACTACCAACTGTTGAGGTGTAGGCTCTGCCCAACTGTGCAGTCATCCAATAGCAATGCTTAATGTAAATGCCAGGCGCTTAGCTTATATGACAGGTGTAAGCTTCAGTTTTATAGCCAGTTTTCAAACCAAATTATTTTAATAAGCAAAGAGTAAGTGTAGCTGCAGAGAGTACTCACTTTGTATACTCTCTGTAGCTGTTCAGCCCTGATTTTCTTCATGGAGTTAGTTGAAGACCTGGCAACAGCTCTTTTGATCAAGATGTTGTCATGCTTCGTGCTCTTCCACTCCACTTCCAGTTCATGATTCTAGATTCAAGTACAAATTTTTTGTACTTGATGATTGTGCATATATATATATATATATATATATATATATTATATATATATATATATATATACAGGGCTTGCGATAAAGCGTTGGGCGATGTGAATTTTACGTTGTCCAAGAGCGATTTTGCGTGTAGCTAGGGCTATTTGCGTCGAGCAAAAAATTTTTTGTTTGAGTATATTTAAAGATATTTTTGAGCAGAATTTTAATGAAGTAATTTACGATTATTATAACATTTAATAAAGTATTTAAAAACCGCATGCAGTTGATATAAAAGTTTGAATTAAAAAAAATTAAATATGCTCATTATTTACAAGTAGAAAAAATTCAGATTAAAAAAAAAGTTTAAATCTTTTAAGCTAACATTTAAATAAAATTATTCAGCAATAGCAAAGTTGTCGATAAAATTGAACAAAAATACTTTCTTTTAGTTTTAGATTTTAAACTTAAATAATTATTTTACGGGGGTTTGTTAGGTTTTAAAATTATTCCATAGATTTAAAAATATTTATTAACTGTTAGACGTATTTAAAGTATTTAAGAGTAATTTCGAGGAAACATTTTAAAAATTGGTGAGCGCAATTAAAAAAAAAAAGGATTAATATTAAAACGTATTCTACTTGATTCAATAAAAAAGTACAGTTATTAAAATTTTTGTAAAAAGTAACTCAAAAAAATTACTTAAATAATAACGATCGCTTTTATGTTAAAAGTTACCGAAACTCAACGAAGCGTGCTCAAGAACAGCTGCTGAAAAATAAAACGTCAATAGTTTTTCAAATAATTTTTAATAATATTTTTTAAGAATAATTTTTTGGCTGAAATATTTCTTTCATACCTATAAGATTTTTATTCTAACATTTTATTTTATTTTACTAGAAATAAAATTCCTTGTTAACATTTAAAATCTATTCAAAACGTTCGTTTAAGTTTTTTATGATTCAAGTGATTGTGCTTATCAATCGCTTTATGAAAATAAATAAAAATAAATAAATTTATATTATATAAAATCGCTTGTAGCTATTGCACAGTTTTTAATTGTACAAATTTCCAGCTTATTACTCGCTGACTTTTTAAAAAGAAAAAATAATTATTTGAAAAACTTTAAATTACATATTTGAGAAAAAAAAAAATCAAATATTAGCATATTTTATAATCTTTTTTAAATTTTAGTTATGTTTTTTATTCGTTTAGTATAGACAGAACGTGTCAAACGTCGAGAAAATAAGCAAATGTTTTTACATTTTAAAAAACGAAACATTCCAAAACATTTTTAAATAATAATGTTTCTACATTAATGATTTAAAGTAGTTTTGCAATAATTAAGTAAATTGGTGCAGTTAATATCAAAAAATATGAAAAGCAAATAAAAAGAATTTAACGACGTCAAAAAGCACGTCGTGCAGTTTTTATTCATCACAAGGCCTGTATATATATATATATATATATATATATATATATATATATATATATATATATATATATATATATATATATATATATATATATATATATATATATATATATATATATATAAATATATATATATATATATATATATATATATATACATATATATATATATATATATATATATATATATATATATATATATATATATATATATATATATATATATATATATATATATATAGAATATATAAATGTGAAAAATATTAATGAGATGATTAATGAGAGAATATATAACCCTTTTGTTTTTTAGGAAATTCTAAGAAGACCCTTTTTTGAAGTTTGAAATTGTAATAGATAGATTGAATCATTATAATATCTATGAGGTATATGCATGTTAATGATATCTGTGAGATAAAAATATTACCTGACATGATGTCATGATACCTGACATGATGTCTAGCTATATATAAAGGCAATATATTTATGAAGTTTGTAAAAACAAATTGTTATAAAGCATTTAAAGATACCATTATAAAAATCTATATAAAAAAGTGAACAAAAAAAAGAATTAAATTTTAGAAAAATGTTTATTTTTAAGAAACAAAAATACCTTGCTGGAGCCACACCTATGAGATTAGGTCCCAAGCCTTTATATAAGGATCTGTAACCTTCAGTATTTATTATATGCCTAAATATGAAAAAATATCTGATAAATTTAAAATATAGCAGAGCATTAATAAATAGTAGAAAATCACTTGTAATTTTTTTTATTTTACACTTGCATTTATTTTTATTTTTATGTTTTATTAACAAAGTTTTAAGTAAGCAACTTTTATAGAGAGTAAAAAGTACATGACTATCAACAAGACTCACAACAAAGTGCTGCTACATTGACTGAGGGTTTGGTTTGGGTCAGCATCAAGGTCAGGCTTAGGGTTAGGGTTATGGCAACGTTTAAATATGGTTATATTACTGTAATTAATCCTTTTTGTAATTAGATGGAAAAAAAAAAAGAAACATAATATATAACAAAAATAACAAAAATAAATATAAAAAATATATCTTTATAATAAAATAATAAATTTAAATAGGTATAAACAAAAATAGAAACAAAATGAAAATTAAAAAAATTATATAAATATGATAAAAATAGTAGTAAAAAAGTTAAAAAAAAATATGTTATGGGAATAAAAAAAAACGTGTCGGAACAGGAATGAACTAAAAACCATCTAAAAGTCATCATCAAAAACATCTAAAATTCTGGCCAGAACGGAATTCCAAATATATATACATATACATATACATATATATATATATATATATATATATATATATATATATATATATATATATATATATATATATATATATATATATATATATATATATATATATATATATATATATATGCAGGGATACTCTTGCAATATAGGTTCTCATTATTAATATAATTTCAATTTTTAAATTGACTTAATCCAGACACTAATTCAAAAAAAATAGAAAAAGAATAAAAAAACAAGTTTTAATCTTTAAAATTTAAATCATTTCTGTTTATTAGAAATTTGAACACCAAGATTCAATGTCATTGACTCAATCAGGTTTCTTTTGATTGATTAGTGTTAATCAATGAAATATGGAAACAAATTTAAAAAGTTTGGCGTGTATTAATTAAAATTTTCATTAAATTTAATTCATTGTGTTGCAAGTGTTAAAAAAAGTTTGCTTTCAAACTTTATCAACACTGACATGGTGAATTGCATACTATTGAACTAGTTAATAAACAATTTAACAGTTAGACTTAATAAATAGATTTTCAAAATTTGATAGTTATGACCTAATAAATAGATTGTTAAAAACCTCAAACAAATGAAAGCTATACAAACTATTTAAAAAATTTATTTTTTTAAAAGCCAAAGTTTTGTTTAATACATTTTTTTCTTTTTTAATGACAATTTTGTTATTAAATTTTTAAGCAAATATGAATATGTTTTTTAAGCAAATATATATATATATATATATATATATATATATATATATATATATATATATATATATATATATATATATATATATATATATATATATATATATATATATATATATCTTTTTTAAAGATTAAACAAGCAAACCTGTAGAGCAAAATGGTAAAATATTTCAAAATGAGTTTGATTTCTTAAAAACAATAATTTAAAAAATAATAACAACAAAAAATACTTAAATCATTTATATTTACCTCATACATCCAAGTATGCCATTTGGTTTAATTCGTTGTTCTGGCTGAATTCGTGTAATAGTTGACACACTTGTTATTTGCCTTGTTATTGGTTTAAACACCTCACCTGAAGACTGGTGAAATTTTTAATATTTTTAAGTAAAATAATATTTTGAAAAAGCATTAATATAAAAAACATAAAAACTAAAATAAAATGTATTAATATTAACTATTTCATCATTTTATTATAACCATCATTCAATGATAGTTCATGAATCCATGTTTTATTATTGCTTACTTAAATACATGGCCTTTCATTCTGCATTTTAGCTGAAAAAATAGAAGGCTATTTATATTCACGTTTATATTTTTCATATGTTTATAATTAAATTCACAAAAACATCTAAAATGGATTTATATGAAAACTTTAATAATATGTCTTGTTTATTATAGTAGCTGTTTAACACATAATAAAATACCATAAAATATAAAGAAATTTCTTTTTTGTCCTGATTAAAACAATATTTAAATACAAAAAAATATTTTATAAGAAACAAAACAGAAAAATATTAATAATATAAAAAATTTTATTCCTTATGTTAGTCGTAAATATCTTTCGATTTTTGTTTAATTTCTATATGATGATCAGAAAATGGAAATTAAACAAAGCAAATTGTTATTACAAAGCAAATTGGAACTTGAACAATATCATAAATGAAAACAGAAAAAAAACATGAAACAAGTAAAATGAAACTAATTACAAAATTAATGTTACATAAATTAAAAAATATGTATTAAAAATTATTTCACTCCTTGTTTTTTTAAAAAAATCTAGATTGTCTTTATGAACATCAGTAATAATTTTTTGATGATTGTAAAAGTGTGTTTGAAATGGTGTAATTAACTAGATCTTGACCCATAATTAAGTGGGTGAAACATGAAAATGCTTCATGGTTTATTGCAATATTGAGAATAAGTTTAGCTGCTTTTCTGTCTTGCAGTTTTGAACTATGGATAATATCAAAAACAAAATTGATACACACAAAAGCATGACAAACAAACTAAGAGTAGGTTGAAACGTTAGTAGCATGGTTACCATGGTTATCACATACAATAGATCCTACTCTAAAACCACTCTTATTAAAAATATTTAAGCAGTTCAAAATTTTATCTTTTAACTAATCACTGATAGTTTTGGTGATTAGCAAGAATGGTACATATGCATTGCATATGTACCATTCTTAAGCATGCATTATAATGCATGGTACATTTCCTTTTAACCATATTATCATAAAACATATAACACTTCAATAAAGTTAATTCTTATCATTGGTGCCAATAAATTCTCCTCCACAATACTCTGCACACTTTTGTAAGTTTCATCAAATAAAATAATAATTTAACAATAAACTTTTATTTTCCATCAATAATTTTACAACTTTTATTAAATTAATTTTACTTTCTTTAAACTTGTTTAAAAGAGAAACAAGTGAAGGGAAATATTTCCAGAAGAAATTTATAAAATTGAAGTGATATATAACATAGCAGCAAAGCATATTGGATAATATTAGCAGGATAAACTTGCCTTTTTTGAAATTGATGTTTGATCTAAAAAACCAAAATTTTTGGCTTGTCTTTTAAAGTATGAAGGAAGGTTTTCAAACATGCTTATTTTACTAAGTTTACAATATTTCCCATGAACCACTGGGGGAAAGATACAGGAAAACCCTTTATAAAACCATTTTCACAAGTTTTCATCAATCTTCTGAACCTCTGGCGCGGTGTTCGCTCACCCGTAAGTTACTTTATGTTTATATTTTTTATGTTTTTTTATGTATGTTTGTGTTCTGTCTGAACCTCTGGCGCGGTGTTCGCTCACCCGTAAGTTACTTAATATTTTTTATGTATGTTTGTGTTCTGTCTGAACCTCTGGCATGGTGTTGACTCACCCGTAAGTTGATTTATGTTTGTTTGTGTTCTGTTTATACTCTAATGCAGCGTGAGCTCAGTAACTAACTACTTACTCCAACTACAAAACCTACACTCACCTTAGACTCCTGTATTTTGTTAGATGCAGTGTTTTTCCTAATGCACTTCCAAAATGTCATGTCTGGTTTTCTCAAAGTACTGTTGCGGGAAGTAACTCTTTTTAACTACTCCAGGTCAGGTCAGGATAATCGAGATCAATCTTGCTACTGGTATCATGTAACCCAGTAACACCCTCCCACAAGCCCTGCTGCCTTGCAGAGTGTGCTCTTCTTATGCAAAGGCTAGGAGAAATAAACTCCGACTAAAAATTCCCCTGCCTTGGGGCTCTTGGTTGAGTAAAGACTAGAGATGGTGTCTCAATAAAAACACTCATCTTGGGCAGATGTTAACTGCATCCAGCTAAACATCCCCTGCCTTGGGGTTTTTGGTTGAGTAAAGGCTAGAGATGGTGTCTCAATAAAAACACTCATCTTGGGCAGATGTTAACTGCATCCAGCTAAACATCCCCTGCCTTGGGGTTTTTGGTTGAGTAAAGGCTAGAGATGGTGTCTCGATAAAAATACTCATCTTGGGCAGATGTTAACTGCTACCAGCTACTGTCTTGTAGAAGGCCTCCTAGGCAAAGACTTTAGGGGTAAGCAGAAAAATTCTGCTAACCAGCCTCGAACCCCTTCTTCATCTATTAGGCTGGCGTAGATGTAACCTGAGTTACATTGTTTCCTGCCTAGGATGATGAATGCTGGATCTCCTTGACTCTACTCATAGAAATTTGCTCATGCCTCCTTGATAATGGGTATGCAACTCTTCCTGTTATCTCCATATGAGGGTACAGCTCTAAAACTCAGTTTAATGGTTCTGAGGCCGGCTGGTAGTAAGGATTCCCGAACTCTGTGGTAGCTCTCAGAGAGGCTGATTCCATCAACAGCTGCAAAATATCAGAGTATTAACACTGCCATGTTGCGCATGGATGGTGTCCCTGTTAATGCTTTTGGTGTGCATTGTCAAGGCCACATAAGGAGCCCTATGTCACGGGTTAATTAACAGGACTGAGACAACTGCATAGCTCATTGATTAGGAGGCTGTGCTCTATCTATGAATGAGTCAAGTTCTCATTAAACCCAAATCATGACCAAAGTAACCAAAAATTTAAAACCTAAAAAACCATCCCCACCACCTAAATATTTTAATATATCTTTTACAAATATTCGCGGTCTACGAAGCAACTTTCCATCAGTTGAGTCTTACCTCCTGCAAAATTCACCAGACTTGCTTGCAGTCAGTGAAACAAATTTAAATTCTGCAATTCCTTCTTCAGATGTCAGTGTTGATGGGTACTATCCTTTGATTCGTAAAGACTCGAATAGTCACATGCTAGGTTTAGGGGTATACATACGCATTAATTCCCCTATTTGTCGTGAAATCAGGTTCGAATCCTTTGACCATTCTTTTATGTGCTTTCGCCTAGCACCTCTTCACTCTATCACCTTTCTCTTTGTTCTTTATCGTTCTCCTTCTTCCCATGATTGCACTCTCTTAGATGTTATCTCTGATCAAATTGACCATGCCTTCTCTCTTTACCCCTCTGCCAATATTGTTGTTGTTGGTGATTTTAATGCCCATCACACTGAATGGCTTGGCTCTAACACCACTGATCCTGCTGGCACTAAAGCCTTTAACTTCTGCGTTTCTCAATCTCTTACTCAGATAGTTAACTTTGTGACTCATTTTCCTGACAACCCTAATCATTTACCTTCACTCCTTGACTTATGTCTTGTCTCTGACCCTAGCTTATGTTCAGTTTCTCCCTTTTCTCCCTTAGGTGGTTCTGACCATGCAATGATCTCTATAAATCTTTCTTCTCGTACTTCTTTTTTGGGCTCACCTTATCATCGCACCACCTACTACTACCCTAAAGCTGACTGGGATTCCTTTCGTGATTTTCTTTGTGATGGTCCTTGGGCTGATGTTTTTTCTCTCTCAGCTGACAAATGCACCTCCTACGTAACCTCCTGGATTCAGGCTGGAATGGAAGCTTTTATTCCTTTGCGTCGGTTTCAAATCAAGCCTCATTCTACTCCATGGTTTTCTCCTTCTTGTGTGGCTGCTATATCCAATTGTAATCATTTTTTTCATCTTTTTCAAAAGAACACCTCTCTTGAGAACAAACGGCTATTTATTATTGCAAGAAATCGATGTAAAAAGGTGCTTTCTGATGCTAAACTCCATTATTCTCAGTTCACTAAATCTCGCATCTTATCGCAGAAGTTAGGCTCTAAAGACTTTTGGAAAATCTTCAACAGCATTATTAACAAGGGTAGATCTAACATTCCATCTCTCATTCATGGGACTGATCTTATTACCTCTCCCAAGGATAAGGAAGAACTATTTGCAAAGAACTTTTCTTCTAATTCCACTCTTAAATCTTATGGACATTCTCTTCCTTCCATTCCAGTCAAACAGATTGACCCATTGTTAGACATTCAAATCACTCCGACGTCTGTTGCTAAAGTCATATCTCAATTAAACTCGTCCAGACAACATTCCTGTCACAGTCTTGCAGAATTGTTCTCCAGAACTTTCTTCAATTCTCTTTAAACTATTTAACAAGTGTTTGACTGAGTCTTGTTTTCCTGCTTGTTGGAAAATGGCATCTGTGGTTCCAATATTCAAAAACTCTGGAGAAAATTCTGAGTTTGGCATGCTGGTCTTCTCCATAAGCTTGCTTCATATGGTGTTTCTGGGAAAGTTTTTGAGATTATCAAATCATTTCTTTCTAACCGGTTTATTAAAGTCATCCTTGAAGGCCAACACTCTTCTTTATTTCCAGTAACTTCTGGGGTTCCCCAAGGTTCCATCCTGGGCCCTGTTTTGTTTCTTATCTACATAAACAATCTTCCTGACAACCTTTCATCTAAAGTAGCTCTTTTTGCTGATGGTTCAACTTTATACTCCTGTCTTGACAAAAAGTCTTCTCTTTTCGATCGCCTAGAACAAGCAGCTGATCTTGAATCCGATCTCACTTCAGTAATAGATTGGGGTTCACAGTGGCTTGTGAATTTCAACTCCAAA
This sequence comes from Hydra vulgaris, assembly GCF_022113875.1. NCBI lineage: Eukaryota > Metazoa > Cnidaria > Hydrozoa > Anthoathecata > Hydridae > Hydra > Hydra vulgaris. The sequence goes on from NC_061157.1 coordinate 54,850,794, forward strand.
AAAACCCAGTTGCTTACTGCAAACAACTACCGTAATATGGTCAACATTCCTATATTAATGAATGGCAATCCTCTTACTGAGTCCTCCTCTTTACGTCTTCTTGGATTATCGCTTACTACTGACCTTTCATGGAAACCATATATACAATCGATTGCTAAACTAGCTTCTGCTAAGGTTGCTTCTCTTTATCGTGCTCGCCATTTCCTTACTTCTGATTCCATTCTCTACCTCTACAAATCTCTTATTTGTCCCTGTATGGAATACTGTTGTCATACTTGGGCTGGTTCTTCTAATGATTCACTTTCTCTTCTTGACAAGGTCCAAAAACGCATTGTAAATGTTGTTGGACCTGGACTATCTGCTAAGCTTGAACCTCTTTCCCATTGTCGTAAAGTTGCATCTCTTTCTCTTTTCTACAAATACTATCATGTTCACTACTCAAAGGAGTTATCATCTCTAGTTCCATCAACTAAAGTTTATTCTCGTTTTACTCGTCATTCAGCTAAGTCTCATTCGTTTACAGTATCTGTCCCTGCATGCTCTAAAAACTATTATTCATCTAGTTTTTTTCCCCGCACTTCAATCTTTTGGAACTCTCTCCCATCTTCATGTTTTCCTGACTCATACAACCTTCAACTTTTCAAGTCTTCTGTCAACCGTTTCCTTGCTCTATAACTCTGTTCTTTTTTTTCCTAGTAACTCCCAACTTAATAGTGGTTGCTTGCAGCCTTGTTGGGAGTGAATGCAAATTAAAAAAAAAAATCTTAATACATTCTATAACTTCTGGCAAACAATCATTATTCAAGTTTATAAAAAACAACATAATCATCATATTTGGAGAAGATATATTCTGGAGAGCTGTCTATCTCATTGATTTATAATAAATTTATAATAAAAGAAGAAAAGTTTATTAAAAATGATTGATACTCATTTTCTTGAAATTTTTTTAGCAGATCGTTTTTTTAGCTTCCTGATAGAAAAATTGTAGGAATAAAAATTTTTGGTTAAAAATTGTAAAAGAATAGCTAACGAAACTTGGAGAAATTAACTAGTTTTAAGGTTTTAATCAAACAAAATCTTTATTTTACTTTATTTTACTTCTTATTTTACTTTATTCTTTATAAGTTTATAATGCTTTACACAGATTACAGATGAGGAAGTTGGTTGCAAGTTTTTTCTGCTTACAAATCAAATATTTTTTTTATTTTTTTAGATCTTCACTTGTTGGAAAAGAAAATACAGGAGTCGATTGATTTCCTGAATAAATAGATTGACAACACATTTGTTAACCACATTTTACCAACTGCTTTGCGTATATTGGCCTTCTATTTTTTCAACAAAAATGCACTATGTATTTTAGTCAGGCAATTGATCAATCTTTAATAATAATCATTCCCCATCCTAATCTTACACCCAAAAGTAACTTTTGAAACAGAGTAAAACAATACTTTTGACATATTATATCAAGCTCACTCAAAAAAAAAACAAACTATTTTTTACTTTTTTTATTTATAATAAAATAAATTTTAGTTTATTTTTTTGTTTAACTGCATCAAGTATATTTTATATATTTATATTTCTATTTTTAGACACTTTGAAATTACCTGCAATCTTGTTTTAACAACTTCAAGAGGGCATGTTATAATAGCAGCGCTCGTACCTCCGATTCTAAAAAAAAAATTGAACAACTTTATCATCCAAAAGTTATTAAAGATAATTCTTAAACTTAAAACTTTTTTACTTTAACAACTAAAATAATTTTTGTATAAACTAATATTATAAAATAATGAATGATAATTTTTCTCTTTTAAATAAAAAAACATTTGCAATCTCTTCTTCAAAACATTTTGCTAAAACTATTTTTTGAAGAAAAATTAGTGTAGTATTGATTAGATCATGGAAAATGATATTCCATTTCCAGATATTATATCTGTTTTTACTTGTCTACTGATTGTTTTTCTTCAACTAATTTTCAGTTTATTTCCTTATTATTAACTATTAATAATCTTTTTAGACTCGAAAAAAATTATTTTTGCAATAAGTAGCTTTATCTAGTACAATAAATTTTTTATTTTTTTATTTTAGCTTTGAAGCAAATGATGTCATAAAGACTAGTCAGTAAATAAATATTGTAACTTTGTAAAAAATGATGTCATAGACTTCAGACTTGTCAGCAACTAAATACTGTAATTTTGTGACTCTTAACAACATAACAATTGTGTACCTTTTAACTAATAGATCTTTTTTCATTTGCAAAACCCAGGAAGCCATATAGTTGAGAATATTGCTCATTTTTCTATATATTTATTTTTTTATTTTTATTTATTATTGTAATATATTATATGTCATGATATTGCTAAGTAAAATAAGTTTAAAAAAAAGTGGCAAATTTATCAAAAAAGATAACATAATATAGAGATGTTACGGTTGGAATAAAATGACCCATCACTGCTCATACAGATTTAAAGGATTCCTTATTATGGAGACATGCAAATTTTGTAGACTTGCAAATTGTGGAGCGTAGCATACTTCTAAGGCTTACATACCTCTGAAGGTTACATATAGCGAGTATACTAATTTTTATTAATTCGAAGTCAAATTTTAATTTGTTTCACCAGTTAATTTTTATTAAATTTTTCTTTGAAAGCTGAATCTAAATTTATATATAGACAAATCAAAAAAAATTTACTAAGAACAACAAGGAATATTAATTGCAAAATTGGAAAAAAAATTCTTTATTCAGACTGCCACTATGTGTATCTTATGACTGTGTATTATGCTGTGATATTTAGTATAAATCACAGCTTGAGTTAAAATTATTTTAATTTTTAAATATTGTTGTTTAAAGTCTTTAATATTCTCATTTACAGTTTAACTATGTTCTTTTTGAAAAAAATAGGTATTTTTCATAATCCAAGATAGACTACTTCCACCCCCTTATTACAGGCTTCCTACTATTAAAACTGAGGCTAAAAGTAAGGGTTTTAAGGAGATTTAAGGTTATATTTTTCTAATATTTAAGGAGATTTGGTCACGAACGAAAATTTTTTTGAAAGAAAAAATAAGGAGAATTAAAGAGAAAATGATTATTTAAAAAATAGAATCTTATCTTTTTCAATAAACTTTAAATATAAACACAGAAATTAAAATAAATTAATATATTACTTTAAATTATTATAAATTAATATATTTACTTAATAAAAATATAGATTAGTAAACTATTAAAAAACTATATATTTTCTTCTTCTTTATTAATAAGTATAATCAATTCACAAATAAAATTTCCAAGATGATTAAAAAAATAAAAAATAAGGTGAAATTAATGAGTGCAGTCAAATTTTAACTTTATTTAAGGTTATTTAAGGACATTTAAGAAGGTTTTATTAGGGATATTTAAGGTTTTTAAGGAGTAGAGGAACTCTGTATTATTAAAATATAAATATTTAATATATAATAATATATAACCCAGGTCACTGATTCCCTGATTCTCTGATTCACTGATTCCATAACGCTGTAATTTCTAATTTGCGGTAAATTATAATAACAAAAGCAAATTGTTTAGACAATAGTTTTGAACAATTGTTTTGACACATACCCTTAGTAATTAAGCAATAATTTTAGACATTTTGAAATAAAAGTTGAAACATTTTATCATCAGTTTAAAAATTTAACTTCATGAAGCAAATAATTATTTATTTAATTACAAATATATAATAAAACATATATTTGAATGATTTCAAATGACTATAATGATTCATTTGAACTATTCAGCTATTATATTATTGATATCATAATAAAATTTATTTTGTTAATAGTTGCTAGGCGCCAAAGGCACTCCTGAATTAAATATTTATTAAGTATGCATAATATATTTTAGCCTGGGCCATTTTTCTTCATAGTGAAATTTTTTGACAGAAACTTTAATTTCTTCATTAGAAGAGGATTTTAAAGTTGGAGGCACAGAGTTAGCGGATTCTTTGTATGATGCTTTGGTTCATCAAACTAATTTCTTCCAAGCATTCTTTCTCTCCTGGAGATGTTGGAATTTGTCTTCACTCTTGGCCTTCTCCACATTCTGCTGGATAAGCTTGACAATCTGCTCAGAGCAATCATTAACAACATCAATGGAGTTTATAAATAAAACTTAAATTATCTAGGAAACTTATACTAAAACTGACACAGTAATTTCATCTAAATACACTGATCCATGGTAAGGCCTAGAATATTGAACAGAGTCCAACTCTCCTTCATGATAAAACTGGTTAATGAGGGAGGCATCTCAGCCATTTCTCTATCTCTATTGAGTGGCTTTCATTCTGAGAAAAACAGAACCTTAGCCATCTCCTCCATCTGCAAAAAGATATTACTGTCCTTGGAAACCAAGACCATTACTACTGAGAAAGGATCTAGATACAAAATGTGGTTTCTCCATGACTTCAGTACTGACTCAGCAGCAGTGGTTCAATCTGGGCATAGTGGCACATTTGCTGAACTGATCCTAAACAAAATTAATTAGAATATTGTTTTTACCTCAAACCAAGCTTGCACAGTACAAACATATATACAAAACACTTTCATTATTTCTAATACTATACTTGAAAAATGAACATTGCATACTGCACAATGAAATCTCACCATTATCTTTTTATTATATTACAAGATATACTTATATTAAAGTTAAACTGAATATAAAGTTATATTGTAATTTAAAAAAATAAGATTATTTATTTTCTTTTTAAAAAGTTTAATTTTTATTTCATTTTAATCAAGCTTTAAAAGAACTAGAAATAACTTTATAGGAACAATAACTTAAAAAGTTTAAAACTAAAAACTTTAAAATTATATTTCAAGGAATGTTTAAAGTAACTTGTTATTTTTTAATTATAAAAATATTCCAAGATTCTTTTTATAAAGTGTTATAAAAATATGAAACGTTCCCAGATACTTTTTATAATAGAGATCTTATAAAGTGTTATCAGGAAACTCATGAGTAAGGAACCAGGAAGTGTAGAAGATGGCAATAAAGTCTGCCCTTCTCATGATCTCTTTGATAAGATCATCACTGATCTCAATATCATGTTGGATCTTGGGAAAAAGGTGCTGAAACTATAGGTAATAGAGGGCATTTCCCCATGAACCTAGCATGTGATATGGCTCCAAGCAGAGTAGTTGGTTTTCTGGTCTAACTGTTCTGTTGCCAGCAACTTTGGAATTGAAGCGGGATATGAGGACTTTTCCAACATGGTGTCTGCATCCCAACATAAGCAATATTCAGTCATAAAAGTAAGCTAACCTCATGCACGCCCCTTTGAGGCATTTTGAAATGAAAGGTGAAACAGTTGATAGATACAATTAAATACTGAAAAGGAGGTTTATATATAAATTGTTCCATTTTTAGAATTGATTGATGATTTATGAGGTCCTAACAGTTTATCTTATATTTTAATATATAAATTTGGACCTAGTTTACTATTCCCGCTAAATATATAAAATTTCATAAAATAAGGGAACTTTAAACTTTAAAACCATCCCGCCATTGGTTTTAAAGTTGTTTAAGTCTCTAACTAATTTTTTGTGTGGCTTTTTTAAAATTTAAAATATATCATTAAAAAATTTCAAAGAGTCTCTAACAAATTATGCCACGCAGTATATGACCATTTTTGACTCCTCTCCCCTCCTTATCACAACAACTTTTTAGTAAAAAAGTTTGTATGAGTTGTCAGAAAATCACTAACAGGTTATAGGGTGGGAGCAGAAATGCTCGCTTCCTATGACCTTAAGTTCTATTAATTTTTTGAGACTTCAGATTTAAAGATGAAAAAAGATTCATTGGACTGGATAATTAGAATTATTGATAATGAAATTCTAAATAAGAAAGAAACTCAAGAAAACTATACATAATGGCCACACACAACTGAATTATAAATAAATTTTAATTATACTATTCTTAAATAAACTTCACTACTATATTTGAATTATAAGAAGAGTTTTGTTTCAAGTATTTTGCATTTCTTATCTAGCAAGGATTGCATATAACATTTAATGTAGCTGAAACTGCCCAAGAATTGCACGTAACATTTAGTGTAGCTGAAACAAATGCTTTGTGAATAGTCAGCAACCATTTGTAAAATTGTAAAGGAATAATTTGCTGAGATGCAAAACACTGGTAACTGTGAGGTGCTATTTTACAAGGTAGTAGGTTCAAAAACATAGTTAAAGAAATTGTTTTGAATATTTGTAAACTGTTAAAACAAAATGACTTCACAAGTTTCATATTATCATCATTTAAAAGTTGATTTAAACAGAAGAAAATTAAAAAATTTCATATTAATATTATGTTCAATGTAACTTGCTACATTTTTTAAATATGTATATGTTAAAAGTTTATAATTTATCCCTTTTCTAAAATGAACTTTTTGTGTAAGAGAATGTGTGTTAATTTGTTTGCTTTTTTGAACATCAGGAATCTTTTTTAGACTTTTTACAGTTTTTTTTTGTGATTTCTTTAAGAAGTTATTTATTGGTTTTCTAGCTTGCTATTTAATCTCTTAATATTGCAAACTCGAAGACAAAAATGTCAATAGTATTAATAAAAAATAACTTGACCAAGTTAAAACATGCTGTTATAAGTTGCTTTTGAATTTTATCACAATATATTTTTATTAAATTGTTTTGTTTAAATTAAGACTTTTGTTGGATAAATGGATACACAGCTCACAAAATCCAGATCAGGATATGGCAATGGGGATGCAAAAGCAGATCTATCTTTGCTTTACTATGGCATACAACTCCTGACCTAAATATCTATAAGTGTCAGTATACAAAACTGTAGATGTTGTTGTTGAATAAAAAATAAAAATTATAAGAAAAACCTTGTAAAGTAGAAAAACAAAGCATAAATGCTCAGAAGGCAGGAGAGAAACAACTAACACTCTAGTCACTCTGTGTGTAGACCATATGTAACAAAGAACAAATTTGTGATTTACTGATATTAGAGACTCTACAGGTGCGATGGTTTAGTGCATTAGTAAGTTCCATTCATTCCTCTGGTGTGATCTCGTTATGTTTTCGCTCACTTTCAAATTGGGTAAATAGAAAAAAAAACACACTCACCAGCACATCAGAGCCAGATGTAAGACCTATAGAAAAAGTTCAATTCATCAAATGCACACATTAGTCACCATAAGCCACAAGCCATCACTCTTAGCCAAAAGAGCGAAGACCCTGTACTGGTGTGGGATGACGTGCTTTGAAGTGAGATTTTAGATCTAAGCACATAGTCAGCAAGCGCTGATCTGACGTGCATTGTAGAGCATCCGAATGAACATGTGCATAAGTGTCAGCATAGTCATTAGGTTATTAAGCAAAGTAACCACATCCAACAGGATAGCCTAATGCTTGTTTTGTCATTGTGGTGTACATTGGAAGAAGTTGAGGCTCACCAGCCACAACGAATATAATGGCTCGCGTGACTAAAAAATTTTGTACATTATAAAACAATAGAGTAAAAAAATAGATTAAATAGTAAGAAAAATAATGATTAATCCGGTTCTGATAAAATAAAAAGAAAAAAAGAAAATGTGTTGAAAAACAAAAAAAGTACTGTCAATTCCTCTTTTGTTTATAAAAAATAAACTCTTATTTCCCATAAAGGTAAGAATAACTGGGAGTTAACTGTATGTACTAGCTTTATTTAAACAATTTGCTGTTAATAAAATTTTTGTTTACTGTTGATAAACTAAATTTGCATTTCTAAACGACTTTCTTTCTATGATCAATCTAAAAAATGAATATCCTTTTAAAATATATATTTTATTTTTTGTGATTTGTATACCTTGAATAACAAAATACTATGTGGTTTAGGGTATCTAAAATACTAGGTTAGTGTACTTAAAACGTTACACATTTAGAGCAATTATTCATAAGGGATTGTTTTCTCAAATAAAAAAGGCATTTTGTTAGCAGAATAAACCAATTAATGACATATAATATGAATATGATTATATTCATGCCATAAAAATATCATCCATAATTACCACGATCTTTAAACTTTATATGCAGTAGACTCTGCAAAAGTTAAACTCAATATCTATCACAGTATTTTTGGTGCACTGAATAACACGGTCCTCAACAAGAATAAAAAGTTGAATAAAAGAATTACAGAATGTAAACAGGTGAACGATAATTTAAGAAGAAGACTTGGTAAGAGTGTTGCCATCAATATATACGATTACCAACAATATTACAAAAAATATTAGCAGTAAACAGCTGAGTTTTGTTTGAGTTAAAATTCATAAGCCACTGTAAGCCACAAGTTCTCATAGGAGAGATACACGAATAATAAAATGCTAAATGAAAAAATAATGAAGTGCTAAACAAAACAAATGATTTAAAAAATAATGAAGTGCTAAACAAAACAAATAATGAAGTGCTAAACAAAACAAATGATAAACAAAAAAAATAATGAAGTGCTAAACAAAACAAGTGATACAAATATTTTCATATTACAAGTTAGTATTATCTTACTATTACTAATATTAATGAAATTTTATTTTAAAAATAAAATTCTTTATTTAAATAATTATTTTAATAATTTTAAAGCTAATTTTAAATAATTTTACTTTTAATAATTACCACTTATTTTTTATCATTTATCTTAAATATTTTCTAATATTTTTATCTGTTTCATGCATTTTACATTATACCATTTTTGAAATATAAAATACAATTTTACATTTAAACATTTTGTATTTGTTTTTATTTATCCTATTATATTTTACAGGAACCTGATTAATAGCAATTTTTTATATTACCTGAAAATATCAATCATGTATAAATTTTTTTATTGTTATTAGGTTATTTTTATTGTTTTTCATTTTTAATGTTTTTCAATAGTTTTTAATGTTTTTAAAAACTTAAATAAAAGTATTTTTTTTTTTAATATTTGAAAATTATATTTTTTGTAGAATTTGAAAACAATGTAAAAAACATAGTTCACATAAGATGTAGTGAAAAACAAGAAGTTCTTAATAAAAACAAGGAGTTTTTAATATTGTTGGTTTTGATTGTAGAAATCGTACTTTTGGTAAATAAGAGTTATAAATTAGATTTAAATAAATTGTACTGGAAAAGATAGTGTGTTGGTAAGTTTTGTTATGTTGGAGATACAGTTGGATTAGCTAGTGTAGCAGAAAAGGCATCAAGAATGTGTCTGGTTCAAACAATAATCTCAACGCCTAAGCTGAGATTATTCTTTGAATATATATATATATAGAGAGAGCAAAAGGGAAATCAATAAAGAAAGCTTATACATCACATGCATCTAGAGTTTTATGCTGCTGTATGGCATTGAAACATGGAGAATTAAAGTTGATGATCCCCATCATTTGGAAAAAACATAGTACATAGATCATCCAGATCATATTTTAAAAATCGGGAAAATTGTTTGGGTAGAATATGCTACCTAAACAATTTTGGTTAGCATATTCTACCCAAAAAAATCAGGAACATATTTTCTTTTATTTTCGTTATAATTTTGCTTTTAGCTGAGTTTTAACTTATTTTTCGAACTTATTTTAATTTTGTATGAGTGCTGAGTGAAAAAGTGTAAAAAAGAAATATATTACAAAAATACATACCTAAACTTGTATGTATGGAAAACATTTTGGATATCTGGAAAAACTAAAAATTGAGAAAAAAATCCGGATTTCAGGAAATATCCAGAAAAAGATAATCCCTGATAGTAGATGATGATTAGCTAGATGTATGGTGTGAGCTTATTAGATAAAAAAAATAATGATGATGATGATTTATGTATAAAATATAACATGAATTTTAACTAAGATTAAAATATATTTCATCCAAATTTAAAAATCACACTCGTTTTGATGTATTATTAATAATTTTTATTTATACTTAACTTCATAATTTAAGCACAAATTTTCAAAGTATGTTGTATCAATCTATTTTAATATTTTAAGGATAATTACATAGCATACAGCACTTTTTCACATATTGAAAAGTATTTAGGAAATACAACATTAGTGAAAACAAAAAAGAACAATTCTTTACTATAAATATTTTTAAACCAATAATTACATTACAATTTTTTACTATGAACTCTTTTCTAAAGATTAGAATTTGATGATCGAGATTTTCTTTAGTGAATACTTTTATCTTTTCTGATCATAATGAATCATAAATAATCTTCCATCATAGCAGTATTCCATCATCCTTGATATCCACTTTTTATTTTTGCAATGTCTTGATGAAACCTATCCCCATGCCACCACTAAAACCATTTGTTTTTGTAGAAGAAACCTATGTGTGAATTCAACATACATTTTTATGAACATACACCAACCTTGAACCCAGTTTCTTGAACTTTTCAATAAGCTTTGCAACTAGTTGTTTGAATTAGGGTCCTTGGGATCTCCTAAGTCTGGGGTCTTTGGGATATCCTAGGAATTCACTAACTAGATCACAAAATGCACACCAAGCTTCTTTTTCAACTTTTGATATTGTTTTTTTGAGTTTCTCTGACTTCAACATTGCTGTTATTTGTGGCCAAACAAAGATACTACATTTTAAGTCTTCCATAAAGTAAGGGGTCGTCCAAAAAGTACATACGCTCATACACCTAAAGCATATGAGCGTACAAAAGCATATGGGGGGAGAGGGTTCAACTTAAAAATACGTTCTTCAATTTTCTAATTTATCATAATTAACCAGCTAATCAATAGAAAAGTTAAAGTTCAGACTAAAAATCTTAGTTTGCCAAAATAAAAAGATGTATGGTATAGGGAGTACTTTAACCCCTAAGCACAGAGGTATAGGAGAAGGGGATTATCCATAAACTTACAAATGCTTACAAGAAGGGTGGGTGTTAAAGAAAGCAACTACATACACGGATTGACTATCTCTCATTCTCTATCTCTCCTAAAATTTGATTTTTTTTAAAAGAAAATAATTGAAGCGAATCATGAGTTTAAAGAAACCATTATGTTTTTTTTGTAATGAATAATGCATACGTATGCAGAGGGGGGAGGGGAGGAAGGGGGTTGAAAACATATGGGTGAATACAAGGGGGAAGGAAGAGTCTGAAATCAGTGGTTTTATTGTATACTTTATGAAATTTAGAAACATGTGACAAACTTCTTAAAAAGCTTTGAGACCAAAATCCAAGACTTTTACAAACTGTTTTACCAATTCTAGTTTGGTAAAAAGAGAGGGCAATAAGACTTTGTTGGAATCTACAAGGCTGCTTTGCAAAGATTAAACAATCCTAACTTCATTTCCACTCATGGGGGCCAATGAAATTTCTTGTAAAAACCATCCTCAGTCCTATAAGCAAAGGAAACATGAATACTTTGTGTATCTACCTTACAAGCCAAGCAAGAAAGCAAGTGTCTTGAAACCACTACAAGCAACTCATCTGAATTCACCTGACCCATTTGAATTCAGAATAATTAAATTTGTCAAGAAGTTCTTTGACATAATCATAGTTTTCCTTCTGCTGTACCAAGTATGTAAAAGCAAAAATGAAAATTTATTTTCATTGTGAAGAAGCACTGCTTTGAGACTCTGTTCTATGAACAGTCGTATTGTGCAAAAATTATGCTTGAGTCTAAGAGAAATAAACAAACCAGTCACATCTTTACAAAAACATAGATCACTACATAGTCATAGTAGAATGTGCAGCATTACAAATTCACATGTTGAGTAAAATTGATAACTTAATTAAAATGTAGTTGTTTTAGATCTGTAAATAAAAAAATTTTTGGACGTATGGTTTGATTTATAAACGACCCAAAAGGGAGCCCATAAAAAAAATAGATATATAATCCCTAAACCAAAAAAAAATATATTTTTTTGGTTTAGGGATTGTATATAAATTACACAATATATTTCGATGATAAACAGAACAAAAAAGATATCCCTCACAGAGCCTTAAATTAAATAAAAAATTAAAATAGCTCATTAAGTTAAATAAATGAAAATTGCCGCATGAAAGATCTTAAAATCTACTTCTTTTTTAAAAATAACTTTAGCGTTGCATAATTTATGGACATCTCTAATTAAAGGGATCCTAAAACTCTGAGACATTTTGTGTTCATGTTAAAGAGAACGATAAAAAAAATGTTTGGGCTGAATTTTTTTGATTAAAACAAAAGAGTAAATGCATACCAAGAAAAACTAACATTTTTATTTTAGTCGAAGCTCGCCTTCTCTGTTTTGTTGTAGGCTAAAAAGTCAGCATTATATATGCTACAATCTACAGACTTGATAATTTATTCAAGCACGTTTTATTCCTTAGAGTTTCAGTACATGTCATTGATTTTTTTTTTGTTCATATAATTGATTTTCTACACAAAGAAGAAAATCAATGACGTCATGTCATTGTTTTTTGGCCAACAACTTTTTTGCTAACACCATTGCCAACATTTTTAAGCCTGTTTTGAAACTTTTTTAATTTCTAGTGATTCCTGATAGACATGAGATGAGCCGCTGCCCAAAAATTACTTAGCATCAGGAATATCCTTTTTGGATATTCATCAAACATCTTTTTTTTGAGGGATTTGATGAATATCCAAAACGGATGATTTTACTTTTAAAAGTTATTTTTGTTCCATAACTTTATAGTCATCCATGATATGTATTAAAAGAATTTTTTATTAAAAAATTAAATAAAAATACTTATAATACAAATTTAAAGTGAAAATAATAATAAATAAATTAAAAGTAAGGGGCACATGTCCCCAACTATTTTTTAAAGGACCTTTTCTTCAAGATTTAGAGGACTTTTTTTAGAAATTAACAATTGTGCCCCCCCCCCCTCAACCACATTGAAACCGGTAACATTTGCCCTGTTCAGAAATCATAAAACTTTAAATGAAATTATTAATGACACTAATTTTTTAATTACAGTTTGGTTTAAAAAAAAATTAATCATATAAAAAAATAACCTCATAGAACTTTAGAGCCCATTTATTAAAAAATACTCATACTTTGATCTTCCAAGTTATCAAAGAAATTTATCAAGTTATCAAAGAATTTCCATCTGGAAATATTTCAGCTACAGCTCTGCCTCAGCTCCTTGTAAAAACACCAGCTCAAGATAGCTCTAGCTCTAGCTCCGGAGTTAGTTGGGCAAAGCAGCTCTGAAGCCTTGCTTTACCTAACTTTTTTTTTCAAAAAATGCATGAAAATTTAAAAAAATATTTTGTAAAGCAATTCCTAAAGAACAAAAAAAAAATTAAATTTCTATAAAATTATTTTATGGGCTCTCTTTTTGGTTCTTTATAAGTCAAAGTATGCGTCAGAATTTTTTTTTTTTTAACCAATAAATCCAAAATGACATTTTAATTAACTAGAAAAAAACAAAAATTATCAATTTTGCTAAGCGTGTAAATTTATGATGTTGTTTATTCTAAATTTCAAACGCTTTATGTCATTTCCGATACACAATGTCCTGCAGTTTTCACCCTTTTCACAAAAAAGTTTAGCTCCTAAATTAATAAGACTTAAATCTCAAATTAAACAATCTAGTGAAAGAATGAAAAAACAACATATAGCAACTTTAAGATAGATATAAATAACAGTAGCAGGCTTGGTCGGGAAGCGGGTGCGATCGCACCGATAATTGACGACGGAAATTATATTTACTTGCAAAAAACCGGCCAGATATTTCAGGCGTTTTGAGAACATTTAAGTTTATGTATGTTTCCTTGTTTGTCCGCAAAATAATAAATTTATTATTTTATCGTAAATTTTGTTTTACGGACGTACATGGAAACTTATACAAACTTGAATTTTGTCAAACATCTTAGTGCAGAAAAATATTCGCGAACACAAAAAACCCGCCAAATTTACGAACAACTAATTCTATTGGTTCAATTAATAAATAACTGAAATTACTAAAGAACTCAAGCGAATGTTCTAGAGTATTCTGTTGAATTATTTTTCAAAATCGTATAATTTGAGTTTTGTTATGTTTTCATTGAGATTTCTAGCATCAATTGTTTTAAGAATATACTATCAAACAAACAATTATTTTAATACAATGGCTCATTCTCAGAGTCACATCTACAAAGCTATAAATGTTTTAAACTAACATTTGTTTACAAAAATAAATGTTTTAAATTTATATTTTTTAACTTGTCAACGTTTTGTAAATATATTATAGACTTAATTAGTATAATCTTATTTTTTATAAGGGATGTATTTATATGTATGTAATGTATTAGAAATTGGTTTATTAACTTCAATTATTTTTGCTTCAGCCATTCTTACAAACTCGTTATACTTACACTTAAAGTTACTTTTTTCTGTAAAATACTAGTTAAAGATATAAAGCCCACTCACTAAACATCATCACCGATATTGTTAAGCAGTTCCGCTTCCTCCTTACAAAGTAATTTAACGTTTTTAGTTAATTTCTATCTAACTAATTAAATTTCCACAGTAACTCAATGATTTAGTTATTTCATTTGTTCATCTTACTAAGAAGAATTGTTTCAAATATGTTAAACTTTTCAAACTACGCGAAGCATAAAACAGGTACTGAAAAAACTTTTTTTATTTATAATTAAATTATGTAGCGTTAGTTTTATTGGTTTAATCTTGTTGGACTTTACAGGGCCGGGGGCTGCATTATTTTGGCGGCCTTTTTTATGTGCGACAGCGTAAAAATGACTTAAAAATACCGGTAGGTCCTCTTGACTATTTCTCGACCCATAACAATGTGTGTCCCGGGACTATAGCTCTTCTACCCCCTTTCCCCCACCTCTTATTTCCAGCACTGGAAATAAGACATAAGTATATAAATAAAAATTATATATAATCTTTGATAAATTGAATAACATTTATTTCTTTATTAAACAATCATTATTAGTACGTTGTTACTATATACAAAAAATGTCGCTTTTTTTTAAAAAAAAAATATATAAAAGAGCGACGTTTCAAAAATATTTGCTCTAATCGTATTTATTTTGCTTAAAGTTTTTTCGCGTATTTTGCTTAAAGTTTTTTCGCGTTAAAAGCTATTTTTCTTTTTATAACTGTCTCTCATCGGTTAAGTTTATCTTAATGCGCTTTTTTGCTTGTTTTTGAAATGTTCTCAAAACGCCTAAAAAATCTGGCCGGCTTTTCGCAACTAAATATAATTTCTGTGGTCAAATATTGAGTGCGATCGCACCCGCTTCCGACCAAGCCTGAGTAGTGCTCATTACTTCAAAAAAAAAAAAAAAAACCTAGTAAATTTTAAATAAACTAAATGTAAGACTTTTGGACAGTAAACTTACTTGTAAAAATATAAGCATACTTGGTGAGAAGTATACTTAAAATCTGTGGTGGTTGCAGTACTAGTAGACTGTCATCATATGGGACAGATGCTTGTACGTCTAGATATTGAAGAGCTTGTCTCCCTTAAGCTTTTATATAGCTTGTAATATCAATCATACAAAACTAACAGTCATCATGATGGTTCTTTGGTTCTCTACATACTCTGGGAGCAGCAGAAGACATTGCCTTTCTTCTACCTTATAACCATCCACCTGGTTCGGCAAGTTCTACATATCCACAAGGTTCCACAAGGAGTCTATGGTTTGTCCTGATCACCTATGAGCATTCCAAAATATTTTGTGTACACTATTCATGATGGTACCCTTCCAATCTTATGTAATACCTGATTTTTGTAATATCCACATGCATAGCAAAATATATCATAAGAAATTTGACACCCTCTAATAGCCATTATAAGAAGAAGAGAACTTACCCCATCAGCATAAATATGTATATAATACTATTACATACATATTTAGAGTAGCTTAGGGTATTTTTAAAACATATAACTTTAGTCTTTTCCCAAACTTTAAATGCACATTTTTATAGGTTTTATAAAAGATTTTACATTGCTGAAACATAAAAACTTGTATTTAAAGTAGCTATTACTGACGTATTTTTTTCTCTATAATATATATCTGTCATACAACTACTATACTTTAATTATTCAATCCTGCAAGAAAAGCGCACTATCAACCTCCCTTTTTATTTAATTCTGCAAGGCATTGACATTGTATGGGCGCTTAGTTGCTGGTTGGCATTAAAAATGTTATAACTTTAAAACAGTTAATAATACAGAAATTTTTTTTGCGTTTTTTATTAACAGAGTTAAGTAACAGAGAAATCTAACTTATAAACACAAAAAAAATTCATGATGGGCAAAAATTTCATAATTTGTAATATTGTGTAACTCAAAGACTTTGCTAATAATACTATGAAGACTGATTGATAGTTAGAGAGAGCAATCATTAAGTTTTTAAAAATTGGAACTAGCTACATACTTCTTAATTAGTTTAGAGAGTTTTGAAGAGAGTTCTCAAAAACACATTTTTGTAAAACTGTAACAATAATGTTGTCAAGACCATAAGCTTTTGAAAAGTTAATGTGAGAAATAACTTTAGCAATAACTATAGCAGCACACAAACACATGTGCTTGATGTGGAGCAAATTATCACCTCAAAAACCTTTTTTATAAATATAATTCACAGAAAATTATCCCTGCCACTTGTCTTTCTGATATAAATTTAAAATGACTTTAATCTTGGGCCTACCCCTAATATGAGAAAAAAAAGCATTTATATATAAATATAGTATTGAACTTGAAAACCTTAGACAAAAAAGTTGAGAAATTTAATTTAAATATTTTTTAATTTAAGTTAACAAGTAAATAATAAGTAAGATAGCAATAAACTTTATGTTGACTTCAATAAACTTAACATTTAAGACTGTATTTAGAAAAGACAAAAAATATAACAATATTTTTCATTTTAAAACTGATATTTGATACCTATATTTTATGTTGTAAAAGACTAACATAATTATTTGAAATGGCATCACTATTTTGACTGTCAAAAGTAACCTAAATTGTAAAACTTTATTACTTATTTTACATGAAATTACTGTGCTTTATAAAAAATATATAATAAAACGCACTATGTGGAAGAGACAGTATAAATCAGCTTTAATCAACATAAATCATTCTGCCATTAAAAAAATACTACAGATATGTGCACCTACAAGCTGTTACAGAAAGCTCATACAGTCGCACGCCTTGTTTGGCCACGCATTAAATAATATTTTTAGACAACTTGAACACAGCTGTTTGCATACTTCAACAATTCAAGTGTTTTAAAAATCTGGTTAAAGAACTAAGCTGAACTAAACTAGAGCAAACTAAAAAAAATACTAAAAATTTTTAAAGAAAATTAAAAAAATAATAATTTAAAACCTTTTAAAAAATCTAGGAAAAAAAAGAACAGAGTTATAGAGCAAGAAAACGGTTGACAGAAGACTTGAAAAGTTGAAGGTTGTATGAGTCAGATAAAAACATGAAGAT
>NC_061157.1:54873191-54875517 GCF_022113875.1 Hydra vulgaris
TTTTTACGTTGATCGCCATTGAGTTTTTAAGCCTGTATCTAGATTTTTTTTTTCACTCATTCCCTTTATATATATGTAATTTATCATTGTACCAAATTTCATCTTATATACATTTGTTGTTTTAAAATTATTGTGTCCTAAGTTTCTCCTCATTTTGCTCATAAAATAGTAAAAAAATGCTGATTCAGCTTTAGAAAATGCCTATTTTGTTATAAAGTTTAAATTTTTAAATTCGTATTTATTCCTAGTATTAAAAAATTGATATAAAAATAATTAGCTATTGCTATAAAAGAAAATAGTTTTTTTCTAGGGGAACCATCATAAGATATTTTGCCCTTTGGTGCTATCGAAATAACGTTACTTATCCTTAAATACCTTTTTAATCAGTCATTAAAAGGTTAATCAGCGCAAGAAGCATCAATAAAGAGATTATACAATTTTTTTATTATTTTTTATGAAATATGTATTATTAAATAAAAAATGTCTAAATTTAGACTTCAAAATGTCGATTCGAAACGTGATTTGAATTGCGAATCAAGACCTGCTTTGATTCGAGATTCGATTTGAAACAAAAGCTGCTGATTCCCAAGGCCCTAATATATATATATATATATATATATATATATATATATATATATATATATATATATATATATATTTTTATATATATATATTAGGGCCTTGTATATATATATATATATATATATATATATATATATATATATATATATATATATATATATATATATATATATATATATATATATATATATATATATATATATATATATATATATATATATATATATATTTTATTGCGTAAATAAGGTTAACTATATTATAACTAATATATTATGGTTAATGCAAAAGAATTCAAAGACGCTCTGGATGCACTGGAGAGTAAACTAAGAATTGAATATGAATCAAAGATTAGTAATGCTGTAGCAGATTTGAAAAAAACAATACAATCATTAGTATTAACAGTTGCTGATTTAACTAAAAAGAATGAAGATTTAAACAACAAAGTTGTAAATGTTATTGTTCCTGCTCCGAATGAAGCTTGGAATATTGTAACAGGTAGAAAATTAAATAAAACTCAATCTCAGATTGATATTATTAATACAGTTTCGAATGAAAATAAAGAAACCGAACGAAGAGAGAAGAACGTAATTATTTTTGGTTTAAAAGAATCCAATAAAACTGATGGCGCAGATATAAAGAAAGACGACGAAAACAAAGTATTAGATTTATTGGATCAAGTATCAATAGATAAACTTTATATGGTTCGTATTTTTAGATTAAAATCTAAAAATGGTATTGCACCAGTAATTGTCGAGTTAAGAAATAAGGACATGAGAAATGACTTTATAAAAAAATCATATCGTAAGTTTAATGGTATTTATGTAAATCCTGATTTAACTGATGCTCAGAGAAACTTGGATAAACAACTCAGGGATAAATGTAGAGAATTAAATAAACCACTTAACCTAAAAGTCGATTGGGACCAAGTTAAAAGCTATTACGTAATTAGAAATAAACAAGTAGTGTTGATAAACAAATAGCAATTGTTGTTCAAGTCATCACAGTATAACACACATAATTTTAAACATTCTTTACATACACCTTGTCAATATATATATAACCAATTAAATAACCCTGATGCAGACACTGGAGGAAGTAATCATTTGAACTCAAGTGCTAATACACTGCTGGTAAAGAAAATGAATCAAGACCTTCAAAAAGGTTTAAAAACAGAAAATATCGATTATTTAACATGTTGGTATACAAATGCGACCTCTTTAAATAATAAATTTGACGAATTCATTGATGATATATCCAGATCTAAGGCTCAAGTTATATTTGCTTGTGAGACTTGGTGGTCAGCAATGTCTACTACTAATATTCCTGGTTATAATCTGTTTAGAAAAGATCGTCAATTTAGTCGTGGTGGTGGTGGTGTATGTATTTATATACAAGAGAATATTAAATCTTATGAAATAAATGAAAAATATCTAATAAATGAAAATATTGAGCAAGTATGGTGTTTGATTGAAATTGGCAAAGAGCAAATCTTATGTGGTTGTATGTACCGGACAGGCCTTAGTAATAGTGAAAAGTGTATTGACATTATAAAATCATTAAAACAAGCATATGTACTCAAAAAAAATAACAAATGCTCTGGTATTTTAATATGTGGTGACTTTAACTATGCAAACATCAAGTGGAACGATGAAAGTTTTAGTGAAGTTATAAATGACAGTGACACAACAGCAAGTATGTTTATTGAGTTGTTACATGACTGTTACCTGCACCAAAATGTTATCAG
>NC_061157.1:54876517-55021517 GCF_022113875.1 Hydra vulgaris
TGTATCATCTTTGTTAAATTGGTGTAAATCATTTTTGTCAGGCCGAACACAGAGAGTTGTAATAGGGGAATATATTTCAAGTTGGAAGATGGTTACTAGTGGAGTACCACAAGGTTCAGTACTCGGACCTCTTTTGTTTGTAATCTTCATTAATGACTTATGTAGAGGGATTATTAAAGACACTAAATTATATGCAGACGATACCAAAGTTATTTCAATCAATCATTGTTATGATGATAATAAAATATTACAAGAGGATATTAACAGGTTAGTTAAATGGTCTGAAGATTGGTTAATTACATTTAATGAATCAAAATGTAAAGTCATGTATATTGGCAAAAAGAATCCAAGATATGAATATAAATTGAACAACTCTGTTTTAACAGAAACAATGATAGAAAATGATCTTGGGATTTTCATTTCAAATAATCTAGAGTGGAAATATCATGTTAATTCAGCTATAGGTAAAGCAAACAGAAAATTAGGCATGATCAAAAACTCTTTTGAGTATTTGGATGAACTTTCATTAAAGTTACTATACAAATCGTTAGTACGTCCCCATTTGGAATATGGAGCAACAGTTTGGAGTCCATTTTGGAAAAAGGACATTGACAATCTTGAAATCGTGCAACACAGGGCTACGAGAATTGAATCTTTAAGGGGGAAGTCGTATGAAGAAAGATTAAAGATACTTGAATTGCCAACTTTGTTTGATAGAAGAAGAAGAGGTGATCTGATTCAAATGTATAAGATCTCAAAAGGAAAAGATATTGTTAATTTTCACCATCCTCCTTTAAATTTTGAGCTGGAGCGATCTAGTAGAAGTAACAATTGTAGAATACGCAGACAATTTACAAAATCAAGAATTCGTCACCATTTCTTTACAAACAGAGTTATAAATGATTGGAATTCTCTTCCACAATGGATATTAGATAAAGATAATTTGAACATTTTTAAAAACAGTATCGATAATTATTTCGGTTTCTGAACACTAATTTTTGTAATCGGCTGTCATAGTCTTAATTCTACGTAATTAAGACTCTACACACATATATATATATATAGAATAGAATAGAATAGAAAAGGTGTGTACAGCACCTTTTCTATTCTATTCTATTCTATATATATATATATATATATATATATATATATATATATATATATATATATATATATATATATATATATATATATATATATATATATATATATATATATATATATATATATATATATATATATATATATATATATATATATATATGTATATATATATATATATATATATATATATATATATATATATATATATATATACCTACATATATATATATATATATATATATATATATATACCTACATATATATATATATATATATTATATATATATATATATATATATATATATATATATATATATATATATATATATATATATATATATGTATATATGTATATATATATATATATGTATATATATATATATATACATATGTGTGTAACATTAATAATACAATAATATACATATAACAAGTGTTATTTATTGCGCCGTGAAAAAAATTTTTGGGCATAATTTTTTTTTTGCAAAAACTGTGCCTGTTTATTATCCAATTAATTAGATTTTTTTGACTTTGCGTTTTTCATTTTAGTTACAATGATGATTTAAAAAAATACTTTTGTGAGAGCTGTAAATTGTTTCCATAAACTGTTTTAAAGTAGTGTGGGCAAGAGCAAGAGCTAAAGCTCTCGCATGGCTCTAGCAGCCAATGGTGCAGTTAGAGTTCTGGCTCAGAACAAAGAACTCCAAGATTTGATGCCAGTTAGAGTGCCATTAAATGCTTTTCCATGGTGCTCTATGATGACACTGTAAAGAGTTTGAGTTGCATTATAACTACTAATTTTAACAACAATAGAAAATAACTTCATTTGTTTGACAACATTTTATGCTTTATATAAACAGTTAAATAAATATTAGATATTTATATCGCTTTTGATTGTTTTATAAAGTTCTAGATTGTTCTGGAAAATTAAAAAGTTGCAGAAGTTCCAGAAAGCTCTGGAAGTTTAAAACAATTCTAAAATGCTTTATAAATTTCCAGAATGATATAAAAAGTAGTGAAGAGCTAATGGCAGTTGGAGAAAAATCTGGAAAATTCTGATGTCATAAAAAGTTTCAGAAACCATTATGAAATAGGAGTAATAAAGCAGGCTTGTTAAATATATAGTTCTTCTATATATTTATTTTGGAGTGACCATTTTTTTAAATTATAAAAAATCAGAGCTAAAGTTACTTTTAATAATTTTTTAATTTTTTTTTTCCAAAATTAAATGACCCTTATGTAACGTTATGTACCCTTATCTAACAATATGTCTATATTCTTAGACAAATTGGAGAGCATCATATTACAATATATCATGTAACTATTTGGGAAATTTTACAAAATGCTGCATAGCTTTTTGAGCTCATTTCAACAAATTTCAGTAAGTTGTTGTAAAAATAAAAATACATGATGTAATGAAGTGTACTAGGACATTCAAAATGGATCAACTGTCAAATCAAAGTCCAAAAGTGTCAAAATGTTGTTAATAAAAAATTATAACATGATCTTTATTTACCAAAAATAGTTATATCAAGCAGAAAATTGTTACATAAATAAAAGAAGATAATGCTTATCGTAGTTTTAATAATTATAGAGTTATTTTGCTAATTTTGTTTAAATGGAAGTTAGTTGTTATCTTTAATAACAAGATTATTTTTAATAACAAGATTTTTCCATTCTAAAGACTTTATATATATTTTACAAAATAGGACTATAAAATATATATTTACAACATAAATTTTCAGTAAATTATTTATAATAGCTGTTATTATTTATTTTTTTGTTACAATTTTAAACTTACGCTCCAGCAATAAAATTGATTGTCGTAGAACTTCTGCATTCTTTGTAATCCATGAAATTAAGTTATGGTTTATATAATTAAGTTGAATTTAAGTTTCGCATAACCCAAAATTTTGTTAAAAAAAATTAAAATTTTAAATCTAGTATTATAATAATACTAAATAAATTTATAAAATATATACAATGTATTTATTTATTTTTGTTTACAAAATTGATGCGATATTACAGATATCAGATCCACATTTTTTCGGGTTGATTTCGGCATATGAACTTGATCATCACGTGCCGTTCAATCAATAAGAACATGACTTCTGACATCGGAAATCTTATTGCCCTAATAAAAAAACACGCTTTTAAAATATTATTTCACTCTATTACTATTTTTATTTTTTTTTTGAGCTGAGGTTTTCAATGTAATATTATTATTGTGGATCAATGGTGGAGTCAAATAAATGACGCTCTTATGAATACAGTGGTGTAACTGTAGACAAAAGTTGTCATCCCAACTATACCTTTAGTAAAAAAAAAGATTCTTCGATCAGAGCCAACAACACCAGGGGAGTCGAGGGGGTACTTGCCCCCTCCCCTACTTTTTTTTAAAGGACTTTTTTAAAAAATAAAAATGTTCTAGATAAAGAGGACTTTTTTTTAATATTGACGATTGTGCCCCTCCACTTCGAAACCCGTGTCGTCGGTCCTGTCAATAAGGTTCTACTGGCATAAGTTAAAAAACATCAACTAGGAAGTTATATCGTAGTTTACCTCTTCCCAAACCTCTCTCAGATACTACTAGTTATATATATTCCTTGGATAAGTCAAGATGATAACTCATTGCATGTAACATTTATTGTATAACAAAATACAGCATAAGTTTATACTAATAAAAAAAAAAAAAAAAAAAATAACATTGATTGATATTTAGCCATAGCAAGCACGCTGGAATGGCTTAAAAGCAGGGATGGCAAACCAAAATTAAATGAATTTTATTAGAATAATGTATGCCAAAAATAAAATTTTTAGTATACACTATTCTAACATAAATGAAACTTTTAATTAATCCTTCCGTGATCCAAAAAAATAAAAAATAGAATGTCATAAAATGCAATTAATACTAATGGTTATAGGAATGCTATTAAACAGTCGGTACCAAATAAGTTGACTGTTTTTTGCTGGCTAATTGCTGGATGGCAATAGGTTTCATGCCATTCTTAGCTTTACAAGGTGTCTACTATCACTCATATTAACAAATTGTTCTGCGTTTCTCTTAATGTTAAGTTATTTTTAATAACTTAACATTAAAAGAAACTAATTTATTTTTATATCTTGGCAAACATGATGCTGTTGAGGTGATTGCCTCTAGTTTGCACCTGACCAATATTTTTACTGAATTGACTGAACCAGTCATTGCACCGCTCGATGTAAGCTTCTCTCTTATTAATGAAGTGGGTAATATTTTATGAACAAATTTTTTTTACAATTATCGATTTGCCGCTTTTAAGATTCTATAAAATTCCTTATTTTATCAAAGTTCTGCAAACCTCTGAGACACATTTCTAATGCAGTACACATAATCTGTCTGATTATTTCCTTGCAACTGCTTTGATATAGCCTCCAGAATAGAAATTTATCGAAAAGGATTTTAGTCCAAAAAGTGTTTTACTTATAAAACTGAGGTAATAAACCTTTAATTTGTGCTCTTTTATTTGTTTTATTTTTCTTGTCCCTCTGAAGGCTGTTCAGTTTGCACGGACAGAGTTTTTTAATCTTTTTCGATACCACTTGTACTGCTTCTGTTCATGTTGTACATTTATTCATTGACATAAAACTTCATTCGTAATATCTGTATTTATCTGATTCAAACTCGAGCGATATACTCTTTTGGGTTTGTTTGAACAAGACAAGTACGCTGGAATATGCCACCTACAATGACTGTAACCTACAATCTTGAGGGAGTCTGATACATGTAATGATATTGCACGCGCATCCTTAACAATCAGCTTATTGTAATGCTCCATTTAATAAAAGTATCGGGCTTGCTATCTAAATAAGTTTTGCCGTTTTATTGTTAAGGCCATTTTTTGTAAGAATCAGGTAAATTCCTGAAAATGTGGAAGTGACTTCTTCCAAATTACTTGAATTTTTTATATATTGATCAGAATATAGAGAAAACCTGTTGGGGAAAAAAAAGATTTCAAAAGTGTTTCGTTCACTCAGAATCCGGTTTAAAATTTTGAGATTTTTTGAAAAATTTTTAGAAATTTAGTTTTGCCACCTTTAAATCCATTTTTGGCAGGGTAAAAAGTTGCAAATAACTTTTGTAGTTAATATCAGCCGTAACCCAAAAGCTCTCTCCAAAAATTATAAAAAAGTTGCGTGACACACAGTGTCACACGGTGAGCTAATTATCATAGTTCAAAAGTACAAAAACATTCAGTTTTGTCAATTTTTAATGGGAGTTATTTCTAAAGACAAAGTGTTGGACACAATTTTTCTTGCAGGATTTGCAAGTATTGTAGGTATTAAGTATAAAAATGCAAAGAAAGTTATGTGATACCTAAGGCCTAAAAATATATGAAGGCTTGAAATTGAAAAAAAATGTTATAGTATACTTTCAAAATGACACATTACGGCAGAAGCGCTAAGTTTTTGTAAAAATGGAAACATATCCAAATGTCAATACAACATGGTCCTAACATAATAATAAAAAAAACTCGTGTGACATTGTCACACACATAATATAACATGAATTAAAAACTAAACAAAAATCGAACAGCAAGCAAAACTATTTTGCTAATTAAATGAAACATAAATGAAACATTTAAATGTGTTTCCATTTAAAAATCAGTTGTTTATTCAGAAATAGAGTCATTTACACACATTAAATAAATTATCGACCACATCACATATATATTTTACTCTGTTCTATTAAGTTTCTCTAAGAATAGTGATATGACTATATTATAGTCTTCTTTGGATAATGAATAATCGCCACAACCATTGATTAGAAAAGGAGCATTTATTAAACAGATAACTTTTTCATTTTGGTAGTTTATCTCCTCGGGAGTAACTGGCCAGCGAAACAAGGCTACAAGTTGCCTTTAGAAGTATTCTTCTCTTGCCCGTTATTTATACAATCAACTCTGATCCCAGTTATAGATACCTAAAAGTGTTTGCACAACATTTTAAAATAATATAATAAAGAATTTATGATTTGTTTAACTTTGTTTACATTCAGTAAAACTTATTAATTCTAATATAAAGTCATTCTCAAATTATTTTATATTTTATTTATATTGCTTTTATTTTAGAGCACTATTTTGTAAAACAAAACAAAAACTTGAAAACTAATACATGCTTTAAATAATATTACCTCCACAATATATCCAATATTCCATTGTTCATATATAATAGCTACCCAATCATTCAATCTTCAATGCTACTCAATCATTCAATCTTCAAATTATTCAAAATTTAATTGTTCATATACAATAGCAACCCAATCATTCACTTTCCACACAAGACAAATTTCTTTTGTAAGGTCGGCGATGTATTTCTCATATCTATAATCATCTTCATTGTCTCCTGTTTGATTACAGTCATCGTTTTCGCCATATACGCCTTTGTTATTGTTAATCTGACTATTTTCATCATTTTCTAATGTCGGTTCTAATAGCATACCTTTTCTTTTCAGGTTGCTAAACTTACAACAGTATCAATTGTACATCTTTTTAAACATATGTAAACAAAGACAAAAAACTATAGTTTTCACCAAAATTTTAGTTTCATATTTGCAAAAGAACTATTTAATAGTCAAAAACATAATATAATTTGTAAAAGTTTTAACAGCAACAATGCCTATCTTGAAAATAAAGATCTTATCTGTTGGATAGTTACATATTGATCAGGCGGAAGTTCCCTTCTCATCTGCATGTAAACCTGCTCAGGGCTCATTTTATTACCTGATTCTTCTCCATGAAAAAGTATCAGTGTAAAGTAACAGTGCTTTATGTTGATTAGAAAATCTAATAGAACTTTTAACTGGTAATGCCCAACCTTGCAATACAAAAATGTTCATGAAATGTGGTTTGTCTTTTACAGAAAAATTTTCAGAGAATGAAGAAAGCGACATATTTAGTTGTGAAGTAATTTTCATCTTATGAACAAACGAGTTGCGAACTTTATCCAATGATATTAATGATTTCGGAACTGTATGAAGATTGAATAGTATGTATTCTTCAAACTCAGCATCGCTTTCAAATGATAAAGTACAATACGTTTCAGTGTAAAGTCTTAATGAACATAATTACCGGTCACTTCTTTACTATTTTTCCTTTAGTGACTTGATTCACTTAACTGAATTATCTGTTTTGCTATATGGCAACAACAACTTAATCGAGGGTTGAATTTTAAGATTTCCATACTCTTGTTTAATTCCCTTACCGATATCGAAATAACGCCACATCATCATACTCACCAAACTCAAATGAGTGATAGTTACTAATGTTCGTAATCTTTGGTCTAGTAACTACAGTTTTATCATTACTAATTTACCAACTGCTACTTTTGCATCTTTAGCTTCACCTATGCATTGAAGTAAAGTAAACACGCTTGAATAACTTTCACGCTATTTTTATGAAGCATATATCCACATGTAAACTCATTCCTTTTTTGCCAAAATACTCTCTTTGGCCTTCTTTGTATCAAACCGGAAGAATTTTTTGACAAAAATTTGAATTGCTAGTTCTTTGATCATCTCGATAGCTTTGCACAAATCATAAAAATTGGTACATACCACTACTGATATCTTTATGTTGGATTGAAGATTTTTTTCAGATGGATCTGATAAAGCATGTTTTGAGCTATGAGAAGAAATGTTGGAGTCATTGACACTACAATTGCTTTGATAACTTGTTTTTAGATACCTTTTTCCTTTCTCCAGAGCAGCTTCGAGAAATTTAGAATAGAATCTTTGAGCCAATTTTTGTAATGTTTGAAAATTATTCATACCAGAAACAGTGACATCATCATTTTTGACTTGACGGTTTTATTGCATGCAATACTTTGCACAAACGTGAATCGGATAATGGTACATAATTGTTCTCACTACAACTTTTTCGATAGAACATGATAGTGTGGCTATATTTTGTCATTAGTATTGCATACGCTATCTTATTCTCTTTGCCGCTGTCGTATTTCAATTTGGTTATTCCATAAGCAACATCATACAAAATACCGATTGTAAATATAAAATCTAAGACGTTCACACTTTCTTTGATCAAGAGTCAATTGGATGAAAACTTTTTTCTCTGGAAATGCCAATCCTTCATAAGATGGATCTATATGATGCTTGGTACACTCAAATGTATTCATTACAAACTTTTTGGAATACTTAGTATGGTCAAATAGTGAGAGGATAACTAACTTTCCCAGGGAATTACTTTGTTATATACTTTTTGAGCGCGAATAATTTCATCTGGGGAGGGATATTTATTTCGTCAATATTTTTACTGTTAAGGAAGTCTATAAGCACTTCTTCTTGTCCAGGAGCTACAGTTTCCGCAAACTTTTCTTTAATAAGTCTTCTTTTAAGCCTATTTGCAATAAGTCCATTCTCTTCCCAAACATTATTATCGTTGGATTGCATGACCTAAAACAATTTTTTAAACAATTAATCGGTGTGTCATTTAAAGCATTGTTTATAATTTAATTCTTAATATTTACAAAAAATGTTCACAAGTTTGAAATATATTGTTGTTATTATTAAAATAGAATATTGCAAGAGTGTGATTAATTTAGTGGTTATTTATAAAAAGAGTGAGGAATTAATTAAAAGAGCCATTATTTTTTGTTCAAAGAGCTTTGTTTCAAATTATTACTACAGAGTAGTTATAAAGTATGTAATAATAAAAATTATATTACAGTCTGCGTACATTTAAAACACATGATTACCTTTAAGTTGATGAGGTGTTTCATGACATCAACATCTCCCAGCTGATGAATGTAGAACATATTGTTTATAATTTTATGTTTTTTTATTGATCCACAATTTCCTTTTGAAAAGCAACAACAGATTTCATAAAAAATTTTGTTTTGTTCCATACTCAACTAAAAACAAGTTCTATTTATGAAGCCCCTATTTCTCAATAACAATCATAAAATATCTACTCTATTTATGCAAATTTTAAAGATCGTTAAAATAAAGTTAAGACATTTTTATGGTAAAATAAATTGTTTTATGACAATTGCCCGCTAACTAGTTTTTCCACAACCGTGATATCAGAGATTCTTCTTTCCGTTCAATCACCACAATTTATTTGCTTACAACGTAAATTTAAATAATTCACTTCTGATCGTATATTGTATTTTATTATTATTTATTTCATTTGTTATGATTTCTATATCATAGTCAGAAACGCTTAAATTTTTTCTTAACATTACGTGCAATTTTTTCTGCAATGCTAAATGCTAATTATGGAAGATAAAATTTTTATCTTGCTGCCGATCCGAATCCCTCATCTGTGCGTACCAGAATATCTCCTCGTACTTAATCATTATTAACACTTTGTACCTTTAATTGTAACTTAATATTTAAAGATAACATCAGTTTATATTATTATTACGTAAGAACCATGTTTTATTGACATTTGGACATGTTTCCATTTTTACAAAACTTAGCACCTCTACCGTAATGTGTCATTTTGAAAGTATACTATAACATTTTTTTTCAATTTCAAACCTTAATATATTAATAGGCCTTAGGTATCACATAATTTTCTTTGCATTTTTAGACTCAATACCCACGATACTTACAAATCCTGCAAGAAAAACTGTGTGCAACACTTTGCCTTTAGAAATAACTCCCAAAAAAGATTGACAAAACTGAATGTTTTTGTACTTTTGAACTATGATAAGTAGCTAACCGTGTGACACTATGTGTCACGCAACGTTTTTATAATTTTTGGAGAGAGCTTTTGGGTTACGACTGATATTAACAACAAAAGTTGTGTGCAACTTTTTACCCTGCCAAAAAAATGGTGGCAAAAACTAAATTTCTAAAAATTTTTCAAAAAATCTCAAAATTTTCAAGCAATTTGGAGGGGGTCACTTCCACTGACTGCCTGATCCTAACATAAAATGACTCTTAAGTATTACGTAACTAATGATCATCTCCTAGCAACTTTTGCATATTCTAAATTGCACCTCAAAAGAATATCTTTTATAAATGTCAGCAAGATCTCAGAAGATGTTGACGCTTTCATTAACTTCATAGTTGTCACTACGAGTTTTCACCTTTATTCATTCTTTGCAATATCTGATTATCTGAATTGATTATCTTCAATCAGTCAACAAAGATCTGCCTTCAATCTTTAGAGCATTTGCAGACTTATACTGTGATAGTCCTAGTGATTTTTTAGTGCTGCTGAAAACTTTTTTTATGTTCTTATGCCATCTTTTCCTATTTTCATGCTTGAACGCTCCACCAGAGCATAAATCATATTTTGTACAGGTCTTACAAAAAATTTTGATAATTGATCTAATATAAAAACTAAACTTGTTAAACCAAGCCATAACACAAGATCTTCAATTTTTGTCCCAATTATTTTTTATCCATGTTCAAGAGTGGATACAGCATTTTATGATGTTTGATATAGCTGACTTCCAGACACGGAACAAATTCCAAATATTTATATGTTTATACTTATGTCAAATGAGGATGTTTTTCAAAAAATTGCGATGATTAAAGCGTGGGAACCAAAAGCCCTAAAGTTTTAATCATAACTGCCTTAAACGCGAGAGCAACAAGTCGATAAAGTACTTTTATAAATATTCTCAAATAAATTTATATTCATTGATAAATTCTAAATATCATACCAAAATCTCTAAGCGTTCAAAAACTACGGCCTAATAAAATTTGTAACCCTCTCAAATTGAGGGGATATAGTCATTATTTTTAAAGGCTAAGAGATTATTGAAGAAAATTTAAAATTTATTGATAAATATAGATTTATTTAAAATTAGTATAAAAAAATTTTTTAGCTACTTGTTGCTCACACGTTTAGGGCAGTTATGGCCAAAATTTTTGGACTTTTTTGTTTCAAGACTCTAATCAGAGCAATTTTTTGCAAAGCGTCCTTATTTTACATAAGTATAAATATATACATTTTGGAGTTTGTTCCATGTCTGGCTGTTAGCTATTTCAAACATCAACAAATGCTGGATCCGTCCTCGATGTTACTAAAATCTTTCGCTTTTCTAACAAAATTTTCTGGTAGATTTTGACTAATTTTGCTTTGGACTTTGTATTGTTTATTTTTTGACTGTCTGTGTCAATCTTATCCTGTTTCTGTAGTCAACCGTGAAAACTCCATTTCTACCGGTTTATTTGGTGGTTTTTCAACAAAATATTTGCATGATAAGGTGAAAAGTAATGCCAAAGGTATTACTTCTCAGTTTTTAATACCGTTAAGCAATCATAAAAATATACAACTCCAAAAAGATTGGTTTAGATGTTAACAATCACAATAACTTATAGCAATCAATTAGTAAAATTTCCCTCCCCTCAACATCGAATCCAGCTTATTAAAGTGCCAAACAAGAAATTTAGTTAAAATTTTTAAACTTCATTTAGTTTGTCATCATGAATTATCTAGTCAACATAGTTTTGGCAAACTATTTGTTTTATAGTCTTAAATTATTTTTATAATGTGTGTCTTTTTTTATTGAAATTTGCCTTTTTTAAGAAAAAAGAAAAAAAGGTATATATTGTAAAAATAATATAAAAATTATTTTTTAAAAAAATTTCTTTTTGCAAAACATCCGCTTTAAAATATCTACTGTAAAAGATCCACTTTAAAATGTATAAGGAATTAAAGCATAATTGATTTTTGATAGCGTATCAGTTTTAAATATGAGTGTGAAAAGAAAATCATTAAAGTTGGTTTATTTATCTGAGTTGATAACTACGGCCGCCAAGAGAAAACACGGGCCGGGGCACAAAGATTTTGTTGCTGTTGTTATAGTTATACAAAAAAGACAAAATTTCGAACTAAACTTCAGCTAGCATATACTGATAAAGAAATGTTTTAAAAGCACAAACATTTCCCATAAAAAATACCTCAGCCAAATAAACATGGGTAGCAGTTGTTACCCTATGCTATCCCTGTCCGGCGTGCCTGTGTCATAGATTTATTTTTAAAACAAAAATAAAGTGCTTACTTAAAAAATAATTTTGAACTTATACTATTAACAATATGCTATACCTACAATCATCCTGTGACGTAGGCATGGTAGAGGGACATTAGTAGCCGCCAATGTTATAACCCCCTCTCCCATTCCTTTAAAAAAATAAAACAATTACCTCCATAAAGTACGTAATTACCTCCATAAAGTACGTAAACATTAAAACGGGGGGTTCGTTCCCCCTTGCACGCAGATATATGCTTTTAAAGACCCTCTCCACCCCTAAATACTTGAATTTTGGATAATCAGTACGAAACGCGTTAACGTTTAGAAAGTTTATATATCGTCATGTTAGAAACACGTCAAAATTACGTGTATTATTGTTAAGTAACATGAATAAATCTAAAGAAATAGCCTACTTGCAAGACTGTTATGAAGTAGATGTTACCACTCAGTATTTTTTGTAGAAGTTGACATATCCGTGCAATATTCAGCGAGTAGAAACCAAAATTTAAATCTTTTCTAAAAGCCGATTATAAAAATTATTCTCAAGTTGCTTTTGCTACGCATAGTGATGCAGATTAAGTAAAAAACGCAAAAGGTTAGAAAAAAATTTTATATAAATAAATAACTAACGCGATTACTTGATATAAAGAGATACTAAATAGAGTTATGCATAGTTTTGCTAAATACGACTTCCGCCCGTCTCTCTTCTTAAAAAAAAGTTTCGATAAAAATAAAGAAAAAATATTCAATTAAATGCTTTTTTCAAAAATTTTCTCAAAATTTTTTCAAAATATATATTTTCAAAGGTTTAATAAATTTTTTACGTCTAAACCTAATGACAATTAGTTATTGTGTTAAAGCTAAGAGTTAGAAATGAGTTGAGATTTATTTTTTAAATTGGCAAATTTGAAGCGATAATGAAAGATTTAATGAAATCCTTGAGTTTAGTAAAACTTCTGAATTCTTTGTAGTAAACTTGGTGAATTTTCCTGATTTTAGAGATTTTTAAGTCGATAAGAAATTTGAAAAAATGTTGCAGAACGAGTAAAAGTTTTTTTAAGTTCGAAGCAATTTGGTTAGAAAAAATGTCATTGATTACAATGGTTTGTCTTCTCGTTAAGACAAGAATTACCATTTAAGCTAGGGGGAGAGTTTGTGAAAAAAGCAATCAACTCAAGATTACAGATTTATCAAACAAACACCTTATTGCTATTTCAAAAAAAAAAAAAAGAAAAAAAGAAAAGCACTTATTTCATATTTTGAAAAGAACTTTTAAATGTGATGATGTAACTCAAATAAGAAAAAACATTGATTTTTTGGTTCCCAGAGAAACGAAATTAAGCAGCAGCCATAACGCAGTGGTTAACGCGCTTGTCTCAGAAACGAGAGATCCGTTGTTCAACGCCACCTCTAGGCTAGTTATATAACATCAGTAAAGAACGAGGCGTGAACTTCCTTTCAAATGTTCTTCCGCGGTGCTCTGTTGGCCCTAAGGACTTCTTGGGGCACCTAAAATAAATAAATTTTAAAAAGTTAAAGAAGGTAGGTTGCTCTAAAAACTCAAACAAATTGAAGTGATATGCAACACCAGATTTTTTCTGAAACAGTAAAGGTTGATGTAGAAAATGTAAAATGAACGCATGCTGTCCTTATATTTTACGCGTTGTGTTAATTTAAATGATAATAAATTTTTTGATCATAAAACCTAAATTTTAAAAAATCAATAGTGTACATTCGTTGTAGCTCCGTGACGCGCGTTTGAACACGTACCTCGCGTTAAGTATTTAGTGGATGTAAAAAAAATTTTTAGTTTCGTTTTTAAAAATTCTTATTTTGATCTATTATATATTTACCACACGTTTAACTATTAGTTTGGTAAATTTTTTTGTTTTTATTTTGATCTGCCTCACTGTGGTATGGATAAAAGTTTGTTAGATATAGAAAAAGTGACAATTAACAAGCTTAACTCTTTAATTTGTAAGCGTTTGCACGCATTCCATGGTTACAAATCTCTTGGTTTCTGTCAACTTTTCACATAACTTTACTTCTTATTCTGATTACAGAAAATGTTAGAAATTTTTTAGAATAGAATTTTTAAAAGAATTTATGTTCTTTTCGAAAAACTTTTGTAATGTATTTTAAAAAGTTGCAGCAATCTCAATTTACAAAAACCAAATAAAAACCATAAAATATTTAAATTTATAAAATAAAATTTGGAGCATTTCACAAATCGTGATATATCCAGACTACTCAAAACAACGAATACTTTTACATATATTTTGATACGACGAATGGTTGTATATATATTTTAATGTCTAATATTCACAACAGAAAAAATCCCATTTTATAATTGATCAATTCTATTTTCTCACTTGAAAACTTAAAAGCAAAGTTTACTAAAAAATTTTGTTACCGTAGTTACCGTAGGCAGAAATTCTTTTTAATACGTTTTTTACCACGTTTGAGTATATGTTGATTTAAATTTTTCTTAAATTTTTCACACATGCTTTAAAAGCGTTGTTAAACTTTTCAGTTTTTTGTTTTTAAATAAGTGTTTGTAGTTTAGCTGTCTTTTTTTTTAATAACATTTGGATATTTGAATTTTTTTTTGATGGAATCAATATTTTGTCCGGTGAATTTAGGAATAATTACGGACATTTTCAGATTTTGGTTTCAGTGTTTGTCTTTTTTTTTAAAGGAGAGATTTGAATAAAATGGTGACTTTGTTTGGATTTATTTTAATGCGTTTTTCGTTGTTTACATTTTGCAAATGATTAAGTTCAATGAATATTTGATATATTTTATTAAAACTAAAATTACACGGTTAGCACGGATCCTTATAATGCCTACCTAGCTGTCCCAAGAATGCCACTTATACGGAAAATTAGCGTACATATCAAGGTACCCTGTGATGCAAATTTTGAAATCAGTTAATTTTGTCCGCGGAAAATAATTTAATTTGAATTTTCAAATTAAGTCAAATTTTGACTTCATAGTGCACCAATAAAAACACTTGTAGAATTGGAACTACTCAATATAATTTTGATAAAAATTGGTGCAAATGTAGCCAATAGTCACATCAAACTCTGGACAAAATTTCAACCTGGTTTGATGACTGGTGTAGAATTTTTTGCAATTTTAGTTGAAGTTTTATCAGTTTTATGCTACTTATACCTCAAAGCGTTACCAATTACTTTGAAATTCGGTCACTATTTTTAAAATAATGGTTACATGAGTGTTCTACTATGTAATACCAACAATTTTTGTTTTTATCGGTACATGTACAGTTTTCATTTTATAGACCAAAATAGTAAATATATTTGCTACTTAAAGCGTGAATTGAATTGGCTTATGCCAATTCAAATCACGCTTTAAGTAGCAAAACACGGCCTTCAAAGTGGAGGGGGTCAACCCCTCGATTTCTAAAATAAAATCCATAATTTCTAAAATAATTACCTATATTTCTAAAACAAAAGGTCCTCGCAAAAAAAAGTGGGCAGGCCATGGCTCCCTTAACGGCCATGTATCCATAGCGTGAATATACCAACATTTCCTAAGGTATAAACTACTGTTAGAATGCAAAAAAATTCTAGAAAAATGGTTTAGAAGGATTTCTTGAGATACCTACATAGAAAATAAAAATACTTATTTAAAAACAGAATAACTGTGAAAAAACCAAATATTTTTTATATTGACAAAAATAATTGACTTGAAAAATTTAGATAAGTTAACTAAGATATCTGACCAATACAAAGTTTGGAGGGCCAGTCGGAGGAAAATTACTTTAACTGAATAACTAATTAGGTTGAAGAGTTGTTTTGAAATAAAACAACCCGTATCACAAGTATCATTAGTTTAATAACTGTGACAATTATCAATAATGTAATTTCCTTACAAGTAAATAGTTTAAACAAATGTTTCCTGGTATGGAAAGAACTATTTTAAAATTATTTCCTTGTAATTTAATATTACCTCAATTAAATCAAGTAAATATTTCCTTTATTTTAATAGTTTTTAATTAATAATATGTGTAACTATGTTAATTGGATTGCTATCAAATATAAATTTAGGTCAAATTTTGTAAAAGGTATAGTTTGATTTAGTGAAGTCAAATTTAGTGAATTGCCACGATACCAAATCAAGCAAAGAATCATGATGAAAATCAAAAGTTTGTGTGCTTGCTCTGTCTGAAAAAAAGTTTAAGACAGCTTACTACTTTTCAAGCAGCTTACTACTTTTCAAGCAGATCGCCAACTGTACAAGACCAAGATCAATATCAGTGTAGATCTTGTAGAATTACTTTTAGCAGGAAATAAGAGGGGAAAGAAGCTGCACTCCCTCCTTTGTTTGATTTCAAGTCAATACAAGTGAGACCTGAAACAAAAGGCACGATGTGTTGTTGCCTAATATGCCGAATTGGTCGTTCAAAGCTGCAAGAAAAACATCCTCTTATATAGCAAACCACTGTTGAGAAAAAACCAAAGGTGCTTTGCAGCAAATGCCTCAGCCCTGTAGGAAAAGGTTTGCTCCACCAATGCTCTCAAATAATGTTAAGGAAAAACTTTTAATCTTTAGCATCAAAAGATGCCAAATCATCCAAAAAAATTGCATCTCGAGTTATTTCCAATAAATAATTATCTCCGGAAGGAACTATTCTACTGGCTAAAGCATCCAGCGGGCCTCCTTTTACAGTTAACCCAGGTAAATATTTATACTTAAATAATTTTAACATATATATTGAAATAAAGTTTTGACTAATAAGAAATAACACTAGATAGATAACAAGATCCTTAAAACTGCTTGGATAGAAACTGCTAAGTGACCAGCCGCCCTCCACATTCAACTGAGCCCGTATCACGGGAACCAGTTTGAGGAAAATGAATGCAAGAAGCTTCTTAAAAATGTGGATATTCTGCAGCAACTTTTGAGACAAACATGGTTCCCAATATTGTGTGCATAATTAAAGCATTCAAACGCTTCAATTTAGTTGTCAAGGCATGCTTTGGATATATCCTTCAGCCGGATTTCGCTGAAAAAATTGAAAATTTCAAAAAGTGTTCCCAAATGATAACTAGTGCAAGCGTAACACCCAAAATTCACGCCGTCTTCTACCACATTAAGGATTTTATCAGTCACCTAAGATCCCCATTGAGGTCCTATAGTGAACAAACGGTCGAAACTTCTCATCAAGATTTTTATAAACATTGGTCGAGGTATAAGCGAAATAATAATTATCCAGAGTACAAAGAAAGATTGTTGCGCAGCATAATTGATCTAAACAGTAAGCATCTTTAAAGAACATTATTTGAGTTATTAGAAATTAGGCTGCTGAAATTCATATTTTACGGCGTATAATGAATATTTTCACCATCTTTAAAAGTAGTATTATAGAGTATTTGTATTAAAAGAGTACATTGAGCTATTTATTAATAATCTTTTGGTGGAGAAAATCAAAAAAACATTTCATAAAATTTAATTAGATATTTGATGGTAATACAATGTAAAAAATAGGGTTTAAATAGTTTTCACTTCATTTTAAAAGTAATTCAGGAGGTCATTACAAAATATTTTAGGAGATCTACTTTTTTTTTTGTTTTACTAACTGGCAGTCCTTTGACTAGGTTTTGCCCTTTTTTTTAGCTTTTCTTTTTGGCAGCAGTTTATACCTTAGGAAATGTTGGTATATTCAAGCGAAGCATACATGGCCGTCAACGCCAGGGAAACTAGGTGGTCATGTCCTTCTCTAATTTTTTTTTTTTGCGAGGACCTTTTGTTTTAGAAATATAGGCAATTATTTTAGAAACTATGGGTTTTGTTTTAGAAATTGAGGGGTTGACCCCCCCCCCCCCACTTTGAAGGCTGTGTCAACGCCAATGACATTAGCCAATTCAAACCACGCTTTAAGTAGCAAATCACTATTTTGGTCTATAAAATAAAAAACATGTACCAATACAATAATTATAACAAAAATTGTTGGTATTACATAGTAGAACACTCATGTAACCGTTGTTTTAAAAATAGTGACCGAATTTCAAAATAATCGGTAACGCTTTGAGGTATAAGTAGCATAAAACTGACAAAACTTCAACTAAAACTGCAAAAAATCCTACACCAGTCATCCAACCAGGCTGAAATTTTGTCCAGAGTTTGATGTGACTATTGGCTACATTTGCACCAATTTTTATCAAATTATATTGAGTGGTTCAAATTCTACAAGTGTTTTTATTGGTGCACTGTGAAGTCGAAATTTGATTTAATTTGAACATTCAAATTAAATTATTTTCCGCGGACAAAATTAACTGATTTCAAAATTTGCATCACAGGGTACCTTGATGTGTACGCTAACTTTTCGTATAAGTGGCATTCTTGGGAAAGCTAGGTAGGCATTATAAGGATCCGTGCTAACCGTGATTATAAAGGAGTTAAAGTAACTAGTATTAAGAAGTTAACGAAGTGGATTTGTTCTTCATCTTTTTTTATAATAACGTTAATACCAAAAAAGATGATAGAGCTAAAATAAAGTTATTATTCTTTCCAAAAAAATTCTTTAAAAGAGAATATTAAAAGGTCTTAAAAATTAAAAGCATAAATTGGACAAACGGAGGCATTTTTTGTGAACATTGGAGTTCAGTTTGACCTGATGCTGTTCTCTTTTTAGCAATAGGAAACGAATTTTACCTTAGCTAACAACTAGCTAACAACTGCCCGTTTATTGATTAAATTACTTAAAATGTAGAGTAAAAGATTTTGATTTTTTCGTTTTTAATGTTTTGAAATTTTACAGGGGTCTTGATTTTGTACATACATGCACAGGGGCGAAGAGGATCTTTAAAAGCTTTCATCTGCGTGCACAGGGGAACGAAACCCCCGTTTTAATTTTTACGTACTTTATGGATGCCCACTAATACAATATAGTATACTTACAGTATATTTTTTAGTTATATAGTGTAATTTTTTATGGGGCAGGGGGAGATTTTGACCCTCCATTCTGTCTGTTTTAGACTTAACAGTCTAAAACAGCTGAACTAGATAACAGCTAAATTAATGTTTTCTTAAAGATGTCTTATGAAGTGTCTAAATATCTTTACAAATATAAATAATAAACATAAATAGTATATTAAAATAATAAACATAAATAGTATATCTTAAATGCAAAAGTTAAATCATAAATGGATTTATTAAATACTCTTAAAACAATTTTTTTTTATTAGACAAAAATTTTTTAAAATAAGAAAACACTTTTCAAAGCGAAATAATCAAAATACATCTATACTATTTATAGGTATATAAATTTGTTAATTTTTTTAATGTTATTGCTTATTACTAGGTACTAAAATTTATCATAGTAAGTTTACGTATCCATTTGAGATTATGACTAGATAATGGTTTAATTTTTCGGAGATTTCCAACAAAATTTTCATTTTCTATAGTTGCAAACATTATGTATTTTTTATGTGGTCAGTCTGTTATCGGTATGCTTAAAAAGATACTGTCCATTAAACATTTTACTACATTTCATAAGATGTAGTAGGCATAAAGTCTAAAATATACAAAATACCTAAAAAACAGCCGTATACAACTTCGATAAAAAATGATATAAATATAATAAGATGATACGAAAGTAGCATAATATAAACGTACAAAGCTCCGGTAAATATATCTCTATTCCAATATATATTTCAATATATATTTTTGTATCGTGTGATATGTTTCAGTAAGTATTAATTTATCAAACTGTTTCAAATATTATACTTTTTTTAAAAGAAAAAAAGAGTTAGATTGAAATTACTTATCGTAGAGAGCTCGCAGAAGACTGAAATCGCTTGTAATCTTGTCTTCGAGTACCTTTATTCTAAACGTATAGTAGACACAGGGCCGGCGTAAGAACCATGCGAGTTATGCGGCTTGGCTGGGCGCCGCGCTGGCATAGCCAACGTTTTTTTTAATTTTATTTTTAATTTTAATTATCGATTTAAAAAAAATAAACTTATATACATTTTTTGTAATGTGTATATGTATTGAATTGTTTACATATTAGGGGCGCCAAACTTTATATGCTAGACTAATGAATTTTTTTTTCTCAGCTCTTTAATGAAAAAATATATACTTTTAACCATAATTTAAATCATAACAAACAAAAAATAAAACAACTTGTACTCTAAGTGCAAAAGAGGTCTGGAGAAAAGTCACGAATGACGTCAGAA
Organism: Hydra vulgaris; assembly: GCF_022113875.1. Classification (NCBI taxonomy): domain Eukaryota; kingdom Metazoa; phylum Cnidaria; class Hydrozoa; order Anthoathecata; family Hydridae; genus Hydra; species Hydra vulgaris. Next base: position 54,896,809 of record NC_061157.1, read on the forward strand.
GAAAATTCACAGTCCTAAGATTTAAAAGACATTCTTGATGAAGCAGTTGAAGCTACACCTTTTTCTGTACAGAAGAGCTTTAAAATACAACCAAGTACCAGTAAAAGTACATTAATTTCATTTTTATTTAAGGTTTAGCCTTTTCTTAAAAAAGATAAAATGTCTAAAAATACAGTACAAAGACTTGTTTTAAAACAAAAACTTTAGTTTTAACTTCTCTTTTGTATTGTGTGTCATATGTTCCTTGGTGCTCAAGAGTTAGCTTATCGTGGAACAAGTAAAACAGTTTTCAAAAAAAACAATGGAAACTTTTAAAAAAAATTTTAACAGATTTGACACAGCTTTTAAAAAAAAGAACATCCTTACAAAATATATTGCAAAGGTTTTATAATAAATCAAACATAAAAGGAAAGAACCTAGGCGTATAAAAATAGATCCTTGACCTTAAACAACGAGCATTTTTTGTTTCTTGTGAAAACCATTCACTAAAACTTGTTGTCAATGACGCAGCATTTTCCTGCACTCTAGCTGTTAACTTTTAATATAACGTTTTTCTGGATCAACCCTTAAATACAAATTATGTAATCATTTTGATTATTAATCACCCAAGTAAAACCCGTTGGGAGAGCAGGATAGACGCCCTTAATTCTTTACAGTATCACATGGATGAGGTTTACGACGCTGCCTAATCAAAACATTTTAAGACTGATGCTTTTGGAAAAAACAACTATGGGAATACTATGACAATTCCCATAGCGGTACCACTATGGTACTGCTATGGGAATTGTCAAGAAAATTACAGATTTCAAATTCTTCTGCTCTTTGGTCTCTCGGTATGATGTCTCGTTCAAATTAAATTTAGTAAGCAAAATACTTAAGTTGAAAATTGCTAATTTGCAAAACGCTTTGAAACTAATTAAAAGTGTCGAGACTTTTTTGGAAAACATGAAATCGGAAAATGGAAACATGAGATCGGAAAATCTATAGTTTTATTATAAATGCCATGGAACTGGTAGAAAAACTGGATATCAATCCAGTTTTTCTACCGGTTCCATGGCATTTATAATAAAACTATATTCTATCGTCCCGAAAAAATCTTAAAGAAACATTTACTGGTTGCCAATTAAAGATACAATTTTGCTAACTCCAATGTCCAATATGGCGATTAATAAATTACGTAGGGAGGCTAGTCACTCTTCTACTCTCCCCTTCAGGACGCCTCTGCATCGATCTAAAGTTCTCTGATTAAGTTGTGTTCAAGCCAAGAAAGATCAAAAAGCAATTTTACTATGAAGATGAATCTGTGAAGTCAGCCATTTTTTAAAATTTCTTTTTTGTAGTTTTAGACACTGCAATTAATAAAAGATTTGAACAGATTGAAAATTGAATGAAATATTTTGAATTCCTCTATAACCTAAAAAATAAATAATGTGAAACAGATGCAGTTAAAGAAAAGTGCAAAAACTTGCACTTCGTTTTGACAGTTGATGGCAAGAGTGACGTGAACAGGAATGAACTCTTAGGTAAAATTATAATCTTAGCTCCAAAGTTACCGAACGATAGATAGAACGATAGCTTCCCCAAAACAACATTCTCATCGTCAACATTTTCAAAACTGTTTGATTGAAATCATTCCTGATGTGTGCGTAGTAATGAAAATTTTGCTTTTGCTCCCGGTATCATTGGCCAGAGGAGAAAGGAGTTTTTCTAAATTAACAATTTTTAAGAAACAATTATGTTAGTAACACTTATTCTATTTCTATTTAAAAACATATAAAAATAAAAAAATTCTCAAAACATTTTTTTAATATTTTTTACGAATAAACTTTTTTTATAATAGGGGGCGCCAAACCGTGTACAAAAAAAAATCCTTGAACCGGCCCTGAGTAGGCATAAACAAGTCACTTTGTAATTGATGTAAATATCATTTAGAAAATTTTTTAATAAAAATTTTTGTTATTCTTTATTTATTTATTTTTTTTAAATGTTAGATTACATTTTAGTTTTGGTTTAGGTTTTTGTTTTGAATGAAAGTAGTTTAAAAAAAATTCTTTATAATTGTTTAACTTAATAACTAGATTTTTTAATTTTAATTACAAAGAGTTTTCATTATTCAAATTTATCAGTGATTTGTTGTTAGATAGTATTTTATTGTATTAATAGGGACCTCTATATGAAATAACAACGGTCTAGCTTTGTAGACTAAACCTATATTCTTAGATATTTGGGTGTTTATTTTGCTAAAATGGATTTTCCAAGAGATATTTTCGTCATTCAAAACTCCAAAAAATTTTGTATTCTGAGTTCAATAGTTATCTTATTTATTTTTTTTATTGGTGTGAAATAGTATGTACTTAGTTTTTTATATATTTAGTGATAATTTATTTCTCTTAAACCATACGTTTAGTTTTTTTTAGCACAATATTTGTTATTTTAAATAGGTCTTTAATTGTTGTCGAGGATTAGAGTTTGTATCTTATCTTAGGATTAGAGTTTTCATCTTATCGTTTGTATCATCTTATTGCTTGTATCATCTTATCGTTTGTATCATCTTATTGCTTGTATCATCTTATCATTTGCATCATCTTATTGCTTGTATCATCTTATCGTTTGTATCATCTGCAAACATTATAGTATAAAAGCTGTTTGAGACATTTGGAAGATCGCTAATATAAACTAAAGACAATAGGGGAGTTAGTACGGAACCTTGGGGCACATCACATCTAGTTTTCGTTAAATTTGAGTTTTTATATTCATCTTTAATTGACTGCAATTAAGGAAGTTTTTGAATCATTTTAAAGCTTGATTGTTAAATGTCGGTTTTGGAAATCGTATTGTAGTTTTGTTGAATTTAAGTATTTGCTCTACAGTTGTTTAAAGAGTATGTATCTCCTGATTTACATGTTGGTACAATTTTAAAAAATTTTAATTTTTCCGGTACAATACCTGTTTGTTTGTTTTTGTGATGATTTGGCTTCAGGATGATAGGACATAAGAAATCAGTAGTTTTGGTTCTATACACACTATTTTATTGTTTTTTTGAATAAAATAGGCTGGTAATTTAGATAAGTTTAATAATTGTTCTTTTGAATTTTCTGTTCTGATATTTTTTCAAGTAATAAGTGTTGAGTTATCGAGGCATCAGAACTTGAACCATATGTTTCGTTTTTATGGTGTAGCATTCGATAAAGTCTGGTTTTGAAAAAATATGTACAAAAACAGTTCTTCTTCTTTAACGTGGCAACGGAAGTTTTTAAAAAACTTTTATTAAATTAATCACCTTCAATAGGTCTTTCTTTTTTACAATATTATTATTATTATTTTTTAGCTATTTATTAATCATTATCATTATTTATAAGCTATTGTTATTTTTTTCTTTATTTTTTCTTTTTTTTTTATAACTTTTTTTTTAATTTTATTTAGGTGCCTTAAGAAGTCCTTACGGTCTTATTACAGAGCACTGTGGATGAGTATTTAATTAGAAGTTCACGCCTCCTTCCTAGCTGCCCAGAGGTGAGGTTTGCTTCCTTCGCTTTGGAAGTAAGCGCGCTACTACTGCACCACGGCTGCTTTTTTATTTCTTGTAATTTTAATTTATTATTTCTTGTATTCACAAAATATTTTAAAAACTCTATATTTAAAACAGTAAAAGAATCAAACAATTAAACACAATAAAGAAAAAAAATATTTTTGGATTTGGTACAAGTTTTTCTGACGTTATACCGAGACTTTACAAGCTTTTCTAGCAGCAAAGTTGGAAGTTACAACATCGTAATTAACTTTCTTTGCAAGATTTATTTTGATTGAAAGGATAAGACTCATGCCCTGATTCTGTCCCATTGTAGCTCTTAGAGAGTTCTTGATGAGAGCTAACTTGCTTAAAGATCTCTTACCTTCAGATAAAGATACTAGCAAAGTAAGAAAAATACGAAGACTGGGGGAAATTTCCTCTGAATTGATTGGCCCTTAAAGTTTCCTTCAGAAAATCTAAGGGCCAATCATTTGTCAGTAGATAGCGTCAAACAAACGAAAAGTGGCGGAACTCAATTTCGGTATCTTTTATTTTACAACTTATATTACTTTTCTACTTTCGAATATCTCTTTTGAATTTAGAATTATCTATATTAGCTACAACATTTTTTTCTCATGCTAATGTAAGTTTAATTAGGCAAAACGAACTTATGGGAATTGGATCTTTTTTTACTCCAAAAATGCCATTTTTGAGTTTGTTTGGTACATGTAAGCAATAATTTTTTCTTTGTGTTATGAAAGTATTTTAGAAAAAATAACAAGCAAGGATATAGCAAATATAGCCCACTTACACCAATAGATCATTCACAAGAGAATTTCTGCGGAATGTTATTTTTATATTAAATTACAGTAGCGCGAATTTGTTCTTTGAGATTTTTTATAAATCCCCTAACAAACAACGAATTAGGTGAAGAATTTGTTACAGCTTTAACAATCACAATTTTTCTGCTCGTCAAAATAGAATATCCTCTTTTTTGCTGTACTCTTTTTAAAACATACTTTTTAAACATAGATTGAGTTATAGAGGGATGCAATGAGCCATCACTAACCTAAGGAGCAGTTAAATTTAGGTGCAAGCGTTTTTCTTAGCGGAATTGTTTTAGACTGTGAGATACTTTTATAGCTTTTTTATAAATACGTTTAATGCTGATTTTGAATAGTTATTACACGCTGGAGTTGCAAATTCTAAATGCGGTTTGATATAAAGTGTGTATAATTTCTTCCATATTTTGTAATCTCTACTGATAAATGAATTTTTCATCCATCCTAAAATGTCATTAGCTTAAGAAACAATTTCGAAAATGTGTCTACCCCATTTGTCATTTGACGTCATAGTAATGCCAAGATCGTGCTTCTTTTTAGATTTTAAAATATTTATGACAGTTGAAGTTACAGCATCAAACATGTAGTAATTTTTTGGGTTTTTTTTTTTTACCCAGATGCATCACTTTGCATTTTTTGTTCAGCTTCATGTACCATTTTTCAGACCATTCCGTAAATAGCATTTAAATTTTTTTTGTTTTTTTGTTTTGTTTTATAACATAAGAATTTTACAACTTCGTGCTTCATAAAAAAAAAAGTAAGTAAAAACAGATAGGGGCTCAAAGAAGATGAGGATGACAGTACGTCATCGCAATCTTTTCATAGAGTTCCTATATCAAAATTTCAATAAAATATCGTATTACGTAATACGTAATAAAATTTCGTAAAATATATACCTAATAAAATTTCAATTAAATATCGTAATAAATATCGTGATAAAATGCGTAATTCGCTAATAAGATTGTTAAACAACAACAACAACAACAAAATCTAGAGCGGTAACATTAACCAAAAAAAGTTTCTCAAATTTTAAAAATTTCTTTTTTTGTTATAAACTTGAATGAACTTAACAAATTTACCGTACCTTTGAATTTTTTTTGAAAGGTATTCCATACTGTAGGACCTCAATATGAAATGCTATATTCTAAATATTTATTTATTATCCGAGGCAGTTTATATGTGTTTAACATATTTGCTCTAAGATTATAGTTTTCATTTTTATTTAATTCAAACTTGTTATTAAAGCCTATAGGAGAGATATTGTAATTGTAACGAGACAATTAAATGCTGATAGACATTTATTTCAAACACATTCATCATTTTCATATCACTCATTAAGGGTTTAGCGTGATCACGCCTATCCTTATAGTAAATGATTCTGCAAGCATATTTTTGCAAACTATACAGTTTTTTAAGCTTTGATGTTTGAGCCCATGAAATGTTTGCATAGCTGATGAACCTATGTATAGCCCAAAGTAGATTAATTTCAGACTTTATTGACGTTAGAGCAAACTCGATATATCAAACCTATAATTTTGGTGATTTTTGACTGGATGTATATTAAATGAGGAAGCCAGGGTAAATTTTCATCAACAATGATTCCTAAGAATTTTATATTGGATTGCTTTTTAATTAGTTTATCATTTAGGAATAGTTTAGGCAACTTGAGAGGAAGATTTCACTCTTGTATTTTTTTATGAAACAGTATATAGTTTGTTTTCTCGGCATCAAACGAGAGTTTGTTAGCTTTAAACCAGTTGTTTACTTTAACTAGTTCTATATTTATGTCAGCATATATTGTTTTGATGTCATTGTTGTTAAGAAATAGATTCGTGTCATGTGCAAACATGACTGAATTCAGTTTTAAGGATACATTACAGAAGTCATTTATATATATAAGAAAAAGGAGTGGACCAAGAATTGATCTTTGCGGGACTCCACATAAAACATTTAATACTCCAGAATGGACATTATGTACATATTGTTTTCTGTTGGTAAGATAACGTTTAATCCAATAATAGGATTTATTAACTATTCCGTAATGTCTTACTTTATCTATTACTATTAGGAGTATTTCTTGATTTATCAAAATGCTTTTGATAAATCAAGAAATACTCCTAAAGTAAACTTATTATTTGCAAAACCATTAGTTATTTGATTTACTATTTCAATAATTGTATGCTCAGTTGAAAGATTTTTTTGAAAGTCAAACTGATTTGGGTAAAAAAAAATTTTTTTAATAAAGTAATCATAGATTCTATTATAAACTACACGTTCGAAGAGTTTTGAAAATACAGGAAGTACTGATATGAGTCTGTAGTTTGTAATGTCAGAATGATCTTTACATTTGTATAAAGGAGTTACTTTTGCTACTTTAAGTACATCCGGAAAAATCCCAGAATTAAGACTGTGTTTGTTTGCAATAACTATATCACTAGGTATCTCATCAAATCCTGGTGCTTTTTTTTTAAGAGGCAAAAGCTGCCTTAAATTCGTCATAGCTTAATTCGTAATCATGCATTATAACGTTGTTCGTGGATTTAAGATTTTAAAAGATTCAGATGCTGGTATTATTTTTTTGACAAGGTTCAGACAAATACTAATAAAATATTTATTGAATTCATCTAAGATGAGTTTTTGACAAAATATATCGTTGTTTTCAATAACAATTTGTTTAGGTAGTGAAGGTGAATTTAGTTTTTTTCTTCCCATTATTACATTAAGGATGGACCATGTTTTTATCAAATTTACATTTATTAATTTGATTACTGTAATATTTTTTTTTGGCATTTTTAATGAGATCTTGATAAAAATATTTTTAACTTTTGTAATTTTTTTCATTATCATTGTTTTTATTTTTCAGAAATTTATTGTAAAGTTTTTGCTTTTTTTTTGAGCACTTTAATAACGGTTTATCCATCCAAGGATTAGCCAGAGCTTTTGACTTAATTCTTATAATCTCTTGCAAACAGGTTTCGTTAAAATACTCCAAAAATGTACTTAAAAAAACGTTGTAAGCTTCATTAGTATCTTGACATTTATATACGTTGTTCCAAGTTTCTTTTTTGGCCTACTTGTTAACTTATCAGTGTTACTCATTTTTAAATTTCGTTTTTTCAAATGTATGGTTTTAGATTGACAGTCAGACGTAGATTTAAGGTTTTTTATTTTTATGAATATCGGGAAATAATTGCTTATATCTGCCATAAATATGCCGGTTTCGAATGTCGTTTCTAAATAATTGTTAATTAAAATATTGTCTATTGCTGTTGGCAAAGATTTTGTTACACGCGTTGGTTTATTAATAGTTGACAAGACATTAAACTTAAAAAGCATATCAAAAAAAGATTTTATTTTTGGAAATTTAGTGTTAGATAAAACATCAAGATTTATGTCACCAGTAATATATAATGTTTTATTTTCTTTATTTATTTTCATAATCGTATTTTTGATAAAAGTTTTGAAGTTTTTTATTAAATTAATTTAAAAATATTAAATCTAGCTGTAGCTTACCCAAATCTGAAGCATCTTTAATTTGAGCAATAGTTTTCCAGTCATCCGAATACAACTTACAAGGGAAGCAATTGATAACTGGTGGTATACTGTTTATATAAAAGATGAACAAAGGTGGACCCAAGACGCTGACGCTGACCTATGATACACCACTAGTTACGTCTGTCAAGTTGGACTCGCATGTGCCGAGAACAATTCTCTTTTTTCAATTAGTAAGAAAGTCACCAATCCAGCGAAGCAGTTTTCCAGTGATACAAAATGATTCTAGCTTTTGCGTAAAACGTCACATCAACAGTGTCAAACGTCTTAGAAAAAATTTATTTATTTATTTTTTATCCTCATTTTCAGATTTTAGATTTTTTCTTAGAACACACGTATTGTCATTCATTTCTGTATTTTTTTTTACCAAGAAAAACCTCTACCGCTGCTTAAGCCTTTATTTCAATTTAACTGTTAATATACTCAGTACAATTTGGAAGATATTCTTTGTTATATAACAGAATCTTTTTTTTTCCATGACATGTTTTTAAAGTTCGTATTCTAATGAAATTGTTCTTTGTAACTGCAAATATTTCTTTCAATGCTGAGTAAAGATTTTTAACTAAAATAAGCCGGAACACTTTGGAGATGTGGTTATTTTTGTCCTTTTATAGGTTAATCTAATTTAAGTGGTTCAATTAATGGAGCCGAATAAGCGTTTATGTGGGACACAATCAAATGCAATCTTTTGCAAAATCAATATACAATCCTCAAGTAATTTTCTTTCGTCAATACAGCTAGAAATAATATTTAAACACTCTAAAAGATTATTTGAACAGTTTCTACCTCATCTAAAACCATGTAGATGAATAGTCAAAAGTTGATTGGAATTCAAATAATTGATTACCTTTTCAGCTACAATTCGTTCTAAGATCCTACAGCGAATTGAAACCAACGATGTTGGACGATAATTATAAGGTTTGAGTTTACTCCCTTTTTTTGAAAAGAGGAGTTATATTTGCTTCTTTCCATTCTTTCGGGATCAAATCACTTGAAATTGACTTCTATTAAATAAAATATAAATAAACTCATACGTCATACCGTTTGCAGAATGCATCAATGCGGATTGTTGAACACAGTCAGGACCAGATTTTTTATTGTTTGTTTTTAGTATATAATTTTTTACTAAATCTTCAGAAACATATATTTCTTCTAATGTATTTTGGTATCTAGTTTTGAATTCTGGTAGTGTCTTCCAATGTTCATATGTATAAACAAAGTTATAATAGACGTTCAAGGTGCATGCTAATTGTTTCTTATCAATGACATTTATACCGCCCTTATTTTCAACTGCTACAATTTGATGTTTAATTTTTGATTTTCTATTTTTATATTAATACAATCGTTGATAGGTTTTTGTGCAAAAGATTGATTCCAATCCATAATTGGCATGTTTTGATTGATTTTTAAATAGTCATTTCTCTTTTAATTTCATGGGTTATTGTTTACAATTGAATTAATAGTTATTTTGTTTACCGAGTTGATATTATAATTTAACAGATTGTGAGTTTGTTTTTTTAACTCGAAGTTGTTGCGGTGGTGTCTGAAACTTCAAGTGGTAGTAAATGAATTATGTATGAAACTCTGTTTTTATCGTTGACAATTTCTAAATTCAAAAATTCATTTCATTCGCAGGTTTTTTAAAAGTTACTTTTAGAACCACTTGTTTGAAAAAGTAGTCGTCTAAATAATTTAAAAACTAATAAGATGGTTTCCACTATCACCACACGAATATGGATTTTCATTACTCCATATAACTTTGTCAAATTCAAAATTACATAAAATTAGTAAATCCGAAAATTATCCTCTTATCATTGCATTTTTGGCATTATATATTGAAGTTATAATCGAGTTCCCAGTGGGAAAAAAGACATCTTTAGACGAATAAAAGGCGTCTTTTTTATGACTTGTTTTGTCTTTTTATAATCAGCCTAAATAAAGACGTGGAAAGACGTCTTTTAAAAAGACGTCTTCATAAAAGAGGTTGAAAAGACGTCAATAAGGAAACCATTATTTGCTTAAGAAAATTAAAAAAAATTATTGCCAATAGAACCTAACAAAAATGGGTTTAAACCCACAGTATCGTAATTACGATATCTTTGTTACGTTATAATTGGCCCGTTTTTTGTCTACAAAATATTTTTATATAACTTTTTTTATGTGAAACGTTTTTGCATAGAAAATTTAATGTATATATATATATATATATATATATATATATATATATATATATATATATATATATATATATATATATATATATATATATATATATATGTATATATATATATATATATATATATATATATATATATATATATATATATATATATATATTCAAATATTGTATATTATGTATGTATATTATGTGTTTGTATATATTGTATATGTATTGTATATTGTATATTGTATATGTATTGTATATTGTATATTGTATATGTATATGTATATGTATATTATGTATTTGTATATATTGTATATTATGTATTGTATATTATGTATGTATATGTATGTATATTATGATTAAATGTTTTGGTTTTCAATTAAAACATTTAACGCATGCGCAATCTCAACATTCTATATTATTTTAAAAAAAAGTTTAAAATTTTATTTTATTTAAAATATGTTTATTTTTCAATTATTGTCGAGGTATGTCATCTGACCTAAGACACGCTTCGAAAAAGCTTTCGCAGTGTGTGATAAGCATGCCTCACGCATTCTTGAAATTAGTTCATTTCTTCAAGCTGGTGCCGTATTTCTTCGCACGTTATTCTTAAGATAAAAAAAATCTCTTCACACGGATTCAAGAATGGTAAATATGGTGGCAAATATTTTACTTAAATGTTCTGAGCCCTCATCTCAACATAATAATGGATTCTGACATTATCCATCACCAGGGTGAATTCTTCCTCTGTCCCCAAAACTCGTACAACTTCATCAATATACTCTTGAAACAAAACTGTGTTGACTGACACACTGACAGCTTCGCAGTGAATAATATTTAAACCATTGACGGCCAATATAATCGAAACGTTACGTTGTCTAGGGTGAATGATTGGGTTTGGTGTTACTCCTCTTTTTGCCCATGAATGACTGCGAAACATGTGTAAAACCCATCTCCAGACAGTTTTAATTGATACATTTACATTTAAAGCATATTTAATTTCAATTGTAGTTGTCGATGTGTTATCGTTTATAAGCTCTTCAATTCTTCTTCTAATCTCTTCATTATAAAAACGTGACGAGCGCCACCTCTAGAACCAGGAAGTGTTGAATTCGTTCGATCGTACCTTCTTATAATTGATTGTATTGTTTCGATTAACTCCTGTTAACGATGAAGCTTCAGATTGAGTTTTTCCTTGATCAACGACTAGATTTACAACAAGATCTCGCATGTTTTGGGAAACGGAATTTCGCGGCATGAAGATTCAGATTGATTTTTTCGTGGCAATGAAGTTTCAGATTGAATTTTTCTTTGATCAACGACCAATCTCAAAACAAATTTTCGCTTATTTTGGCAAACAGAATTTCGCTGCATGTTTTTATGAAAATCTAATATTCTCATGCGCTGAATATTTTAATAGGATATCATGGTTGTTTTAATTATCATCATGCATGTTTTAATTGAACATCATGGTTGTTTTGCCAATACAGTATGTGTATAAAAAATAAGTAAAAAAATATGGTTTTGCATCCATTTAAAACAAACGTGACATCCATTCAAGTTTAAAATAAATTCCATTAAATTAAATAAATTATTATAATATTAATAAAAATAAATTTATATAATATTAGATAAATAAATATATAAAGAAGACCTTTTTTTTAAATAATATAGAATGTTGAGATTGCGCATGCGTTAAATGTTTTAAATGAAAATCACATTGTTTTAATTGATTGTCGGGGTGTTTTAAATGAATGTCATGGTTGTTTTAAATGGTTGTCATGATGGTTTTAAATGGATGTAAAAACCGGTATATATATATATATATAATATATATATATATATATATATATATATATATATATATATATATATATATATATATATATATATATATATATATATATATATATATATATATATATATATATATATATATATATATATATATAGTGAAATAAATATACAATTGCAGCTGTTTAGCTAAAAAAATGTTAATCAGAAGAAGCAAAAGTGAATGGCGTGGTGCCAGTAAGATGGTATCGATATGATCTAGTCTCAATTAAGTTAGTTGCAGGTAAGTGTTTTAAAAAGTTTTAACGTTTATTTTTAGACTAATTTTTTAATGTATTGTGCTTGAAGAACGTTGTTTATTACATATTAAATTAAAATATTTATTTTCAGACGAAAATAAAACCTGTAAACAATTTATCTCTATATTTACATTCAGTAGTATTATTCGATAAGCATTTAGTAGGCTTGCAATTTATTTTTTTTATATATTTTTAAATGATCCTCGCAGACGGAAAGTCACGTGGTTATACAAATTAACAATAGCGCAAGTTGTTACCATCTTGAATGGGGGAAAACAAATGATTAGTTGAGTTAATAAAGCAGGAGAATTTGTACGAAAAAGTGATTTAAAGAGTTTAAAAAAAGAAAATTCGGTTTACAAATACTTTGAAAAATTAGATTTTAACACCGCAGAAAGGTATATTAATAAACTTGCAACCCTTGGAATCAACCGATGTCTATACAATTCCTTGCAAATACTTGGAAAGATGATCAAACTGAATGACCATGAGTTCAATTCCATGACGTTTATAATTATTTAATAAAAAGTTCTATAATTTTTTCTTTTGAGGCTATAGATAATTACGAAGCATTAGATGCTTATAAATATTTTGGCTTTGGCTAGATGCAGGAAGTTTTTTACACGAAGTTAAACACTAGTTTTGTTGTCTTGAAAACACAAGTTGTCTAACTTGTGCGTTTAAAACAACAAAACCATCTTAGTCACAAGAGTTGACTCAAAATACCAAAACCATCTTATAAAGCGTATATATATATCAAAAATCACCTATAGACACAACAATTCTTGGGCATTTTAAAGACTTTTATGTTAAGCCATTGTTTTCGTTTAAGAAAGAAAGTTTATTTTCCCCCAACTAAAATGATAGCTGTTCGCGGCAAAGATAATGACGTATTTCCGACTGCGAGGATCTGAATAATTTTGTTGTTTTTATTTAGTTGAATGATTAAATTGTTTATACAAAAGGGCGGCTCTTTAACTTTTATGTTAAATATCTTATTTCCTTGTTAACTGTTGTCTGTCATTAACAAAGCAATTGTAAAAATATACATAATGACAACAGATTTATATTTAGAACTGTTTGCAAAATTTTTGGTTTGGATACAAAAAACCAAGTGAAAATGATACTGGAAAGGTACACTTTCTTATATCTAAACATCATTGCAGCTTTCTAGTCTTCATTTTTTGTTTATGTGTATTTCATCTGTGTTGATAATGATATCGCCAGTTTTTATGATTTTATGTTGTTAAGTAAAGCATCCTTATGTTTCAGGCTAAAATAGAGCTTTGACTAATACTTTTTTCCAGTTTAAATGAATAACAACTCTCAATGCGTATTAGCTGAAATATCTTTTTGTTTTGATAGTCTTTAGTCAATAACGGATTTTTAAATTGTTATGAGTCTACAACACTTTATTTCAACGAAATTCTATTAAAAAGGCATGTTATAGAAGACAGAAAAATGTCAATATCTGTTTTCAATAGCTTGATTTAAGTTCTACATAATAAAATACATCGTTGTACAGTCATTTTGATGGTTGTAAATTTATTTAGCACACTCATTTTTATATATTTTTAGACTGTTTACCGTTTGACTCCTGTCCCAATCTAACCTAGTGGGTTTAAAAAAAAGCGACCGCGCTGGAAACATAAGTGGATTAAAAGGATCAGCCCTTTTTGAATTAATAGTCGGTGAGTATAATGTGCTCCACTCAGCTAATCAAGTTTCGTTTGCTTTTTTTGTATTACATTTAAGCAATAGACTTTTTTTTATGTTCACTTCTTTTTTTAGAAGTGGTAACTAGCTAGAAGTCGTAACCTGCTCGTATGAAAGGATTTCTCGACGTGAAATTGTTAATTTTATTCAACAACGCCAAGAAACAGAGCTCTCTCAAGAAACAGAAAAGAAAGAGAAAGCTGAAAAAATATTCTGTTGAACAATACTATTGTTTTATTTATAAATTATTTTCCTATATTTAAACATTTAAAAGAGGTAGAAAATGCTTCCTCTTTTATATTGACATCTAAAAGAGGTTTTTTTCTCGGCATCGGAAAAAGCTTTTTGTCATACTTTGTATGAAGAGCTATTATCATTTTCATTTGAAAAAAATAGCTTTTCATATAAGAAAAGTAGGAATACTATATTGTATAGGATACTATAGTATAATAATAAGTATGGCAAAAAAGTCGTTCCAACCCCGAGAAAAAACAGTTTTTTAGAAGTGCATAATTGATAAACAAAGACGTCTTAAAGACGCATTTTTTATGTCTTTTCATGACAAGATAACAAAAAAGACGCGTTTTCAATGTCGAAAAAAGATGTCGTTAAGATTTGCATATTTGACAAAAAAAAATGCGTCTTAAAGACGCATTTTTTATGTCTTTTCATGACAAGATTAAGATAAAAAAAGATGTCTTTTTGATATCGAAAAAAGATGTCTTTTTTAGATTTGCATAATTGATTAAAAAAAGACGTCTTAAAGACATCGTAAATAAGACTTTTAAAGACGTCTTTTCGACGTCTTTTTTCCCACTGGGTTATTGTTTTCATTAGATAATATAGAGAGTCTATAAATAAACCCAAATAGTAACTTTTCTTCGCCGACTTGCAATTATATCCATATTTGTTCAATATTCGTAGAGGTGTTCAATATTCGTAGATCAATATTATTTTTAGAAGTATCTACCAAGACTCAGAAACAAAAAAAATACGTTCTTTTTTAAGTAGCGCTTTGACTTCACCGGGTTTTTTTTTTGTTAGCAACGTCGCATTTGTTAACCACACTTTAATGCTAAAATTTTTAGTATTTTGTTTATCTTTTATAAAATTACCATAGTTTTTACTTAATAGTAAAAATAAATAAATAAAAACTATATTAGGCAATAGAACCTTTTGGTAGGCTTAATAGCCTACCAAAAGGTTCTATAGCCTTATATAGTTCTATTGGTTCGATATCATTTCCTATTGATATAACATTATGATTTAGTTTAATTACTACTGTGTTTGAATTGATTTTATTGTTTGATTGAGATTCTAACAACTTCATTGTCTCAAATCTTATTTTATAACCATTAACACCTTTTTTTAAATTGATTGTTCAATCTATTTTTTACTAAAAATAACAAAACATTTTTGACAAGATCACTTTGCATTTGGTTAAATCAAGATTAATAAATACGTTTTTGAACTGTTCGTCTATTCTTAATTTTTTTTCTGATCGTATCAGTTTCGATCATCAGGAGTTTTTCAATTCCCCATGCACTGGTTCTGTTTTCTCATATTTTGATCTAGATTTGTTAACTTTAACAATTTTTTATTTTTAATGCAGATTACGAAAAGAGTTGTCTAATATGGTTTATTATAACAGAAAAAAAAACACATGTAAAATTTATAATTCTATTTGTGTTAAAAAGCTAACTAATAGATATATTTAAATATTTTACGTTCCAAAGGTAATCCACTGCTGTAAGCTGGAAGTCCTTCTTGAATTGGTGAAATAGTCATTGCATTCATGAGAATTACAATAAAAGATTTGGCATCCATATTTGAATTATTTAAAGAAGATCAAATTAAAAGAATCAAAAAATTAGAAGATAAAAACTATTAGAAAGTGAAATTTAGCATTGAAGGCAAAAGTATCAGAACTTGAGACAGCTAAACCACCACTATAAAGTTTATAAACATCAACTTTAGTAAAGTCTCGGAGTACTGTTACGGAGTTACTGCAAATAAAACCAAAATCAATATGCCTTATTTGAATGTTAAAGAATCACTTAATAAAGAGTTAAGTGAAATGAAAGCTTTGGAACCATTGATGTTTAATTGCTTCTGAATTGATTTTAATTTTGCTCATGATATTACTAAATGATTTAAATAGGTTTTTATTCCTCTACATAACGTTGTCTTAATTAATAATATAATGTCTTTAATGGATATAAATACGTTCTACATTATATATATATATATATATATATATATATATATATATATATATATATATATATATATATATATATATATATATATATATATATATATATACATTGTATTTTTTGAATTGACTTTATATGTTGATAACAGGAATCAGTACAATTCGCGTAAATTTTTATGCTGTGATTAGCGGCTATCATCTAATTAAATTTTTTACGTTGTTAAATTTTATCATCACGCATGGATAAATCTGTGGCGCGAAATTTCGATGCTAAAATAATAAAGTTGATATTTTCATAAAGAAAAATATGTTAGCTGAAAATCCAATCCATTTTTGTTTGAAAAACAATGCATAGAAACATTTAGTTTTGACTTTATTTATAGATGCCATTTTTATGTACTATAAGCATGCTCAAATTACCCAGTGTTTTTCATTAAAATTACCTAGTTTAAAGTCCTAAAATAACAGTGGTTTAACGTCCTAAAATAGCAGTGGTTTTAATTGCTTGAATAAAAACAAAGCATAGTAAAAAATTTTAATAATTTTACTAAATATTTTTCTGTAATTTTAATACAAAAAATTTGAATTTTTAACGTTCAAATGTTTGAGTTAATGTTTTTATTATACATACATATCTCATATATACAAACATTTTGAAAAAATAACGAACTATTTTTTTTTTTATTGTTGCTGTTTTTTTTTACGGAAAACCTAGTAGTATTGTTTCAACAAAAAGCGGCTTAAAATTTGATATTTTTCAGATAAGTTTTGTTAATAACGAATTATATTCCAAAAATTATATTCCAAAAATTAGTTCTAATTGTCAAGTTAGCATTTTTTTTTACTTAATTAATGTTATTTTTTTGAGCTTATTTAAAATGCTTATATTACCAAGTGGTCTGGGTAATTTGAGCACTTTTGCTACTTTTTAAACGTCTGTATTTTTAAGAAAAAAATTCGGGTGTTCAAATATCTAAGTGGAACATGAGTAGGGATCCCTAAAAATTATTTATTCGTAAAATTTTGGATCCAGCATAATTATTTTTTTAAAACATTTCAATTTTCGTTTAAGGTATTAATTTTACCCTAAAGTACACTACATATTACCTCTTATTACTCTAAAGTACCCTACATATATATAGATAATAATAATCATCACTCTCAAATTTTAGAAAAATTCCTATTTCAATTAACAATAGACTAAACCAAAACTCGTCTTATGATAAATTAAAAAAATCTTTTTAACTCTAAACGTGTGTGTGTGTGAAGATGCTCTTATAAAAAGCGGATTTAAAATTTCGAGATAAAATTTGAAACAAAAGTTCCCAAAAAGCGATATAAAAATAGAAATATAATTTGGTTCAACCCTCCGTACAGCAAAAATGTTTTAACAAATATTGGAAAAACTTTTTTTAAATTAATGGACAAATATTTTCCTCGCGCTAATAAATTGCACAAAATTTTTAACAGAAATACTATTAAAATAAGCAATAGCTGTACAAAAATATTAAAAGAGTTTTAAAAAGCCACAATTTTGTATTAATTAATAAAAATAAATTTCTTATAGAAAAAAATATTTAAAATTTGAAATTGTTACCCATTTGGATCATGAAAATTTCTAAACTAAATTTATCCAAATCTTAAACAATTTTTTTCATAATTAATTTTTAAATTTAATGTAGATGCAACTTCCTGGTTGCAAAAGAACTACAACTATTACATAATTAACTATAACAATTCCCAACTTCTTGTGAAATATTTGTTCAATAATTTGAATTTTTTAATATTTAGATATTCTTCCTGATGGACTAATGTCGAAGAAAAAAATAAGTGTTTTTACTAATTTATATATATATATATATATATATATATATATATATATATATATATATATATATATATATATATATATATATATATATATATATATATATATATATATATATATATATATATATATATATATATATATATATATATATATATATATATATATATATATATATATATATATATATATATATATATATATATATATATATATATATATATATATATATATATATAAAGAGAGACAGAGAGAGAGAGAGAGAGAGAGAGAGAGAGAGAGAAAGAGAGAGAGAGAAAGAGAGAGAGATATTAATAAATAATGGACCTAATAAAGTAATCAATTATTTATACTACAATAATTTCAAAATCATTAACTTTAAAAGAATTCATCTATAATAAATACCTCTATTATGTTTAAAAAAACCAACTAATGATTTCCACTTTGTAATCAAGGTATTAAGTTTATCTTTAAGTAAATCAATTTGTCCATATTCTTGAACTACAGTTTCTGTTATTTCAATTGTTCTTAATTTGTCATGGTTATTAAATTTTTTTATATTTATGTTATTTCTCCCTATAATATTAAAAAATTTATTTTATAATAATAATAATAAGTACAATTTTGAAAATAATAAAAAAGTTCTGACCATTACAGTTGGTATATCGTTTCATATTAAATTTCTTTAAAAAATCTGTGTATAAATTTAAACATAAATGACATTAAATGTGCATAAATGACTAAAACATGGAAAATATTTTAATGAAGGATCTTATCAATATTATATAATAATTAGTATTTTAGTTACTTAGTTAATTATACGTATTTCATTCATGAACGTAATTAATTATATTTAGTTAAAGTTTTAAAAAAATTTTCCCACTAAGAACTGTTTTGCAAGTTGCGGTGCGAAACAATTTTCGTTCGAGAGAAGTTTTGTCTTTTATCATTATTTCAATAAAAAAAAAACCTTAAAATAATTATATGTTGCGATACTGAAAATAAAATTATTATAAGTATTATTATTATAAACATTTTGGTAAAAGAAGATTTTATTTTTACAATTATATCCATTAGGCAAACAAACTTTTTTTATAGACTTTAAAACGTCGTTTAGCGAAAGTGCTCGTTCTCCAAGCGCAACTTTCGTAAGCGCCACTTTTGTATGTAGCAAAATAGTTTTTTTTCGTAATTCAACTTGCAGAAAGGCTAAATAAAGTAGCATTTGCAAAATAAGCATCGACAATTTTAGATATTTTTTAATATTCGGTACGAAAAAAGAAATACTGATTTGATTCTTAATATTTTTCTGTAAGATTTTTATTTTTCCGGAATCGCACAAAAGCTTCTGGTTAACAACTCTGTGAAACCGAAGTCCCAGTGTAGTTACATATATCGACTGACTTAAGTAGGTATAGAGGAAGTGGAATGTACATACATTATTTTTTGCGCTACCATGGTTCCATATAAAGTTGTACAAATTAACAGTGATTTAACGGACAAATTACCTCCGACGATATTTAATTTTTGATAAAAAACATAGTTTAATAACTACTAAAATACAACATTTTACTAAAATTTAATTCAATTTACAAACTGAATTCCAAATTCGTATTTTAAATATAAAGACCTTAAAATAAACAGCAGCGGCGCATTGGTTAAATCACTTGCTCTAGAAACAAGATATTTAGGGTTTAATGTGAGCTCTCGCGTCATCGGTATAGGATGGAGGCTTGAATTTCATAAATGGTCTTCTGCGGTGCTCTGGGACAAGATCATTTGGACTTCTTGGAGAACCTATAAACCAAGTTACAAAACAAATACTTTTGATAAAAATATTCACCAAAATATTAACAAAATTTTATATAACTACTACGTATTCAAAAAAAAAAAAAAAAAAAGAAAAAGAAATATAACTAACGACAAAAAAATTTGCAAGTCACATCACTAACAGTTTGGTCAATCATACCAAATCAGCTAGCACTCATAATTTTATCTTTTTGATTCTGCTAATTTTCACATATGTAGCATTAAAAACTGCATTTGTAGATTGTTCAGGAATGATTAGGTATTTTTTTTAAGTTTGGAAAGTTACAGTACTTTCTTGCCATCACTAGCCAATTCGAAAAAAAAAAATTTTTCAAAAGAAACCCTGAAAATAAATACTTTGATTGATGAAATGGAAGGGGGTCCTGTTTTAAATTAGCCCCGAGCCATAAAAAATCCTAATCCGACACTATCCATCCCACCCGTCAAAAAAAAAAAAAAAAAAAAAAAACGCTTCAATTTTGAGTTTGGTATTAAATCTTAGGATATTATCTCTAGATGACTTAACAAGTTTTTTTAGTACAAGTCACCATCAAGTAATTTGTTTATGAGGTAGATTCAAATAAATCTTTTCTGACTATGTGTTTTTTTTATTATTATTAAATACTCCAACAGTTACAATTTCTTATCATTGTCAAAAACGTATACAATTTTTGTAACATTAAGTACATTGTTTTCTGCTAAGCTAAATTTGAAAGATTGAAAATCAAATTAATTTTGAGATACTTTTACGAACACATTTTTTTCTTATCCAATTAATATTAAAGATGTTTTCAGTTTTTTATTAAAAATATTAAAAATATATTTAGATTTTTTTTTACATTCGTTAAATTAATGAATAACAATTTTTTCACTATTTTATTTATACCTGCTTTTTAAAAGAAACTATTTTGATTACTGTTACAAGTAACAACAATAAGTAATAACAATAAGTAACAACAATATAAAAATTTAGTGATTTGATTATTTTGATTTACATTATATAGTAAATCTATATTTTTAATAATATTTCATCAAAACGAGTATTGCCTTGATTGACCTGAATCACTCTCTGCTCCTAGCTTCCAAATTGCTGTGGAACCAGCATATTGAGCTCCAGTTACAACCTATTTTGAAACGGAATCAAATGCCTTAGACAGGTCAATCATATTAGCATCTGCAAATTTCTCTTGATTAAATCAAGTGCACTAACCCATCAGCAACATAGATTATTGATAAAAATTATTGTTTTTATTATTACTTTTTATTAAATATAATTTTTAATTAATTTAAAAAACTCCTGAACAATTTTGAAAATCGAGGTTAGTCCACTGAGGGCCGTCCGGAAGGGGGTGCCCCCCCCAAAAAAAAAATAAAAGCTGTCATATAAGCATTTGAATTAGCTCATTGAGCAAGTTTTGAACTATAGTTGGCAAATTACAAATATTGAGGACCTTTTTTTTTATCTTTATTGGTTTTAGTTGGCAAAAAAATACTTTTCCCCTCCCCACCCCCCATGGAAGACCTCTTCGGGTCCACTTGGCCCTAACAACATCCATATATGGTCACTCGGAAAAGGTTTAAAATGAATAGTGAATGTCTAGAGAGGTGACACCAACCCTAGTGATGCCACTGTTCTGAAGTAGTTATATATTTTCGGATATTTTGAATCCAACTGAAGTACTTATTGAACGGAGTAGTTTTAGATGCTATACCAGGACGAGATTTAAATTTTCCCACACAATTCATCAACATTTGTTATTATATTTCTAACGGCAGCCGAAAGAGTAATAAATAATATCTTTAAGAAGATAATTGAAAAATGACTGTTATTTTTGATGGTGTATCGCCAAGTTTTGAAAAAGTTGAAGGTTCTATCACACGTATAAGATTTACTAGATATATTCTTTTTTTAACAAGGGCTTTTTTGAAATTTATTATCAAGTTTTAAATATTCTATTGACCTATCATGCTTAAGTTGATCTGGAATGCTTTTTATGTGAAGCAAATTTAGTAAAAACCTTATTTTAAAATGATTAACCAGTATTTTTTTATATATATATAAAGTTGTTTTTCTAGAAACATTTACCATCAATTAGATTAAGTTGTTAATACTTTGTAAAAATGTTATTAAAGATTGTTTATTTAACCTTTATCTTTTCTTTTATTATTATGTTTTTAAATATATTCAAAATCAATAAGTTGATATGTCCAATATAAAGAATTTATTTTAAAAAATCTATGTTTGTGACTAAATTTCTCAATAAACAAACTTCTATAAATAACTTTTAAATAATACTTCACTTTTATCTATTAAATTTTTATTTGCATTAATTCATAGTTTTTTTAAATTTTAAATTTAGACTGTAGGGTTATTAAGATTAACAAAAATTGTTTGCTGCATAACAATTTTGTGTGTATATATGTTATCATTCCATCTATCGATTTTTGCATACAACGTCTATCCACCTAATATTATAATTGATTATTTAAAATCCATCTTTCAACCAGTTGGAAATGTTTCAACAGTTTGAAATGTTTCAACTGTTTTTCTATCAGGTGGCTAGTAATGAATATATTGTCTTTTTCACATGTATTTTCTAAAAACCATTGTTTAAAAAGTTTTATGCAAAAATTACAACAAGATAGTGTGTTTGCAATCTTAAAGTAAAAACTTCATTTATTTATACCAACCAAAATGATAAAATGAGATGCTCGTGGTCTTGTCATTTTACAGTTAAAAAAACAGTACGCTAAATTATAAAAATTTAAATATAATATTTTTTGTTATAATTATTAAGTTTTAATTTTTTTATATTCAATTCAAAACTTTTTTATAAAAAAAATTCTTTTTAAAACAAAAAAATACTTTTAAAAAGGTTTTTAATTATGTACTCTCCTTTGTTCAAAATATATAGAAAACGTAAAAACTTTTTAATTACTTTTTGAAATATGCAACATAGAAGTTATGTTTTTTACTATTTGTTTTGAAGAGATAAAAATGATTCGATAAAAATAACCCCTAGGATTGCATAAAACTCTAACCCTTCACTCTAACTCTAACTATTCAATTATTTTTAGTGTACATTTTCATGTAAGTCATTATTAAGTCTTTATCTTTCATGTCTTTGTGTACCTTTAGCAAGTTTTAGTTTCCTACACTTTAATTGATTATTACAGAGAATTTTATGCTAATTAGAATAAAAGAAAATACATGTATAAAAAGATTGTGATTTGAAAAAATTGTTCTAATTTCAAGTTAAAATAGAAAAATTTTACTGTATATTTTATTTTGTTACATTATCTTTTTAATTAAGAATTGAATAAGTTAATACATTTTCACTTTAATTGACTTATTAAAGGACAGGTGTCACTAAGTTTAAATGCATTTACAGTGGGATGATTATATATTGAAAGTTTTGGTTAGGGGTACACCCTCCCACTCCTGCATTTTGCTATACGCTTTTTTGAGTACCCTCCACCTCCCTAAAAATACCTACACTTTTAACCTATTTATCTAACATTTTTATTATGTTTTTTTTAATTTAGTGTCTCCTTTCTTTTATTATTGACTCACTGTCCTCCCATCTTATATATGCCATTTGCAGACCCCCTCTTCCCTCTCTGAGCATACTTACTTTATGGACAATCCCTCATGTCACAAAATGATTTTATGACATTACCAAAAATTTGTGACATTGTCAAAAATTTGATTTTGTGACATTACCAATTTCTTATAACAACTTATGCTACATATAATAATTCAGATTGCAGCCCTATGTTATTCACATTAAAAGAGTGAATTATATAACCTAATATCAAATAAGTTTAGGGTTGCCAGACATCCGCTTTTTACAAAGGAGAACACAGTAAAAATATTTATTTCTACAGGTTTGGCACTGTATTCTCCTCCGTAAAAAGCTGGACATCTATAAATAAATAAGTGGGACCAACTTTCATTTTAATTATTTATTAAATTATTTATCTGAGTTCAAAAAATAATGTTTAATTTAAAAGAAAGAATAATAAATGATACTTAATGGAATAGAAAATTACCAAAAAAAACTTGTATTAAATTTAAATTGAATGATAAATTTATGAATTTAGCTTTAAAATGTGAGTTTATAAAACATGAGTAAGAATAACACAACAGAAAAAAGAGATATGGTCATTACACGGGAAAGTTTGCGCATTCCTAGAACTCGCAGTACAACTACTAGATGCCTGACTCCCCAACAACAAGAAACTAAGGAAGAGGGTAATATATTTATTTTTTCCTGTTATAACCTATTTTTGACAAAACAATTATATAAGTAATTAAATAGATGACAATTTATTTTGATTGAGCATTTTTTTAGATTATTATGTTGCAATATTTAAGTAATGTTGCAAGTTACAACTTTATGGAGTCTGAATATCTTTAACTTACCTTTAATAAATGTTCTTCTTTTCTACCTTTAATAAATGTTCTTCTTATTCACTTTTTTATTTTATTACTACACAGTGTGAAAAGTTACTAATTTTGTATTATTGTTTAAATTTTTATTTTGTATTTATAATAATATACTAGAAGTAATTAATACACTATCAATAAGTAGATCATAAAATGGGTAGTAATTAGTGATTGACTCGCAACTATACAGAAATTTTGGTTAATCAAAATTAATTCCATTAGGAAATGTAATTTAAAAAATATGTTTTTAAATTTGTTGTTTATTTGAATAAATACACACATTTCCCAAAGTTGAGTTTTAATTCATACAATTATGATAAAATTTTAGTTTTTTCATAGTTATCTGATAATAGCCTGTTTCTTTCATTGGTTAGTATATTTTCAGCTGTTTAAAATAGCCTTCCTATATTTGTTAATGTTGGTATAGGGGTGAAAAACCTCTTGGCAATTTTAGTAAAGGCCAGCTTAACTTGAATTGTTTTTGTTATTTTTTCAGAAGTCAAGACAGTCAGAGAATAATTGAGAATCCAGATAATTATTTGATATTTTTAAAAAGCTGATGGATACAAGCTGTTTACTTACTAAAAAACTAGTTAAATAGTGAACAATATGGTTAAAGTTTAATTTAAAATGATAAAATATTTTGTAAAAATTGCCAAAATGAATTTTTTTTTTAAATTATATAAAAATTTAAAATCGTACAATTTAAATTATAGTTTTTAATATGTTTTTTAACTAAAATTTTGTTTCATACTGAATTTATTAAAACTACTAAAATTGATTATTAATAAATATCTTATTATCATGATTATCAATAGGTATCTTATTAACTAAGCTCTAAAAGTAAATTAGAGGGTTTCATTAATAAAAAATAATAAACTCCAACATATACTTGTATGTACTACATTCAAAACATTTTGAAAATGATTAAAGTTTCAAAAATATATATATATACATATAACAGCAATAATGCAATAAATAACCATAAAATCTTGTTTTGTAATGTTACCAGAAAACAAAGATATTCTTATTTTAATTGTGTTAAATTCAGTTTCTTTTCCTAAACAGTCTATTAATCATTAATTAAATTAAGTTTTAAATCAAAAGATTTATTAAAATGGAGACATGAATCAGTTTCTTTAAATCAACCAAAAACTTCTTTTTAACAAAAGCTATTAACATAAATAAAATAATTCTTAAAACATAAATAAAATCTATTAAATTTAAAAAAATGTAACTCACTCCGAACAAAACTGCAAACAACCACTATTATGTTGGGAGTTACTAGAAAACAAAGAGTAGAGTGAAAGAGCAATTAAATGGTTGACAGAAGACTTAAAAAGTTGTATTTGTTTGATTTGTTTGTTGAGTCAGAAAAATATGAAAATGCTAGAGAGTTCCAAAACATTGAAGTGCGAAATTTTTTTTTAATATATCTAGTTTTTTTTGCCACACTTTAATAGGACATGTATAGAACGGAATCAAGATTAAGGAAACGGGGAGCATAATAAAAAAAGCAACCTAAGCAAATATTGCAATGGAACAATGATTGAATATATGGTTACCATGACAGGTCAGTAATTTTCCACAGTAATCCAAGATAAATAATTTAAGTAGACATAAAGTAGAGGATTCAGTGAGAGGGCTACCATTCATCAATATACGAATGTTAACAATATTGTGATTTTTTTGGAGTTGAACTTCACAAGCCATTTAATGCCCAAAGCTGTTACAGAAGAAAGATCAGGTTCAAGATTGGCTGTCTGTTCTAAGCAATCGAAAAACTTTTTGTCAAGACAGGAGTATAAAGTTGAGTCATCAGCGAATAGAGCCACTTTACATGTAAGGTTTTCAGATTGTTATTGCAGATAAGAAACAAGAATAGAACTTTGAGGTACTCCAGAAGTTACTGGAAATGAGGTGTTTGCCTTTAAGGATGACTTTATTACTGAAGTCAGAAGGAAATTATTTAATAATCCAAAAAAAGTATTTATATACATCATATGACAATCAGAAATATGCTAAGTGGAAGCATATAAAAGAATGGTCAGATGAATAAAACCTGACTTCTTGGAAAATAGGTGAATTGATGTATAAGTATATGCCCAAGCCAAGCATGTGACTATTGAAGTCTTTGTGAATCAAAAGCATAGTAGCCATCAATATTGAGATCTGAAAAAAAAACAGTCAAATTTATATTAGTCTCACAAAAAGCAAGCAAGTAATTCTGGCCTGGTAATTTGGCAAGAGGTAAGATTCAACTGATTAAAAATTAATTCGAAAAACAAATAGTTGTAAAAGATATATTGAAACAGTTAGGTGGTAGTGATGGTTTTTTATATTTAATATTTATAGTTACTTTGGTCATTGTTGAAGTTGAAGAAAACTTGACTCATTTCTTTTATCATAGTTGCTAATTTCAATTTTTATTACTTAAATATGATTTGAACTCTACCAATAAATGTTCAAGCGCTTCTTCTCATCCAATGACAATGAATCCATGTGAGTGTTGAAATGACACATTTAGCATCAACATATTGTTTGATCTCCAAATCATTTTTTAACAGTTGAATCATTTTCTCTAGAAATACACTAATGTGGTATTTCAAAAGTCTGAAGTTGACCGTTGACTAGCCATTATTTTCCATGCTGGTTTCAATATCTAATAATTCTAGTTACATTAAAAATAAATTCTAACAAATTTTTGACAAAAAAACACTGATT
Organism: Hydra vulgaris; assembly: GCF_022113875.1. Taxonomy (NCBI): domain Eukaryota; kingdom Metazoa; phylum Cnidaria; class Hydrozoa; order Anthoathecata; family Hydridae; genus Hydra; species Hydra vulgaris. The sequence continues at coordinate 54,923,713 of NC_061157.1, forward strand.
TTTCCTTTTAAATGCCTAATCTAAATAATGATAAAAACACTTTAATAAGTTAATGGACCTGAATAAATTTAAAAAAAAGAAATCAATTTATAAAAATTACATTAAAGGTTATATAATGATAAATTGATTAAATGATATTTATGCCTCTATTTGTTCTAGAGGCTCTCTCATCATTGACCTAGCAAGCTTTTATTAGGCTTTAACCCTTAATTTCCACGCTTGTTTTACAACCTTAAACACCGCCCTAGGCTGCTGCAGCCAGAGAGTAAATATCAGGCTTCAACATTACAAGTTCAGCAAGAACTGTTGTCTTTTTGATCCACTATGATCACCTTCCCACTGTGGCTTGTTAAAGAGGAACAAAATACTGGAGTTAATGGCAGCAAGGTTGAGGAGATGGCTAAACAAAGTCATTGGTCAACCCAGTGACTAGAAAATATTACAAGATACAGATTTATTAAAATTATAAAAATCATAAGGAAAAAAACTATTGTTACTAAATTTTAGTCTGACCTTTCGCCGTGTAGTGTATGCATGAGTTAGTTAGTCAACTGTATCTACACCAAACTTAGTATTATTGTATTGAAGGATTGAAAATGGTTTTCGATGCACTTCTTCTGACACTTCAGTAGATGTGTGGAGAGTAGACAACATGATAACAACCTTGTTAGTTTTTGGAATGTAACTTACTAGCTGCATTTTTTCAGAATACACAGTTATAGAATCAAATTGAGCTCGAGGAAGAAGTTGTTGGGAAGCAATATCGGGTTTGTTACGATTTAGGATTCCGAGGAGAGTAAGGTTCCGTACAAGAAGTTCTTTGGCTAGCGGAATAGATGTGAAGAATTGGTCAGTTGTGATATTTCTCCCACTGCCATGAATTGGTTCAGTTAGCTGTAACACCACTCATTTCCTTTGCCCTACTTCTCTTTCCCTATCAATCATTCCTAAATAAATCTTAGCATTATAAAAGTAGCGAGACTTTGAAAAAGTTAACGCCCATACTTTGATGCCATATTTGTTAGGTTTTTTTGGCATGTATACTTTAAAAGGCACTCGCCCATGTGTTGGAACTATTTGTTCATCAACACAAACCATATCGGAAACTATGAAGCATTGGCGACAACGTTTGAGAAACTGCTCCCATATGTCTCTAGAAGCTGCTAATTTATCACGTTGACGTCTTTCAGTACGTGTTTCCTTGTTGTCAAATCTCAGGAACTTTGTGATTAACTCAAATCTTTCACGAGACATTGTGGCTTTGTAGGCAGAAATTCCAAGTTCGTCACTCCACAATTATTTCATTAAATAACTAGTCTAAAGTACATAACTCAATATATAATTTTTATAGTTAAGGCTGCATCAGCCAAGGGCAGTTGCAATGAAAGTATTATACTTGAGATGGGGGGGGGGGGCAGGCGTTACCCAGCAGTAGAGTGATCAGCATTATGTGCCATTATAAAAATATTATAAAGTTAGGAAAAGTCAGGGAAGCTCAGACTCATTAGGTTCAGTTAAACCTCATAACTTTGAAAAATAATTTTGAATGGCTGCATCAGCCAGAGGGCGGAGTTTAAGGGTTAAATACTCTGTAACTTTAAATGATGTAGATGCAATTGAGAGTCTATAATTATTTGGACATCTCGTATTTACTCTTGACATATAATCTGATTTATAGAAACAAAACTTTTCTAATTAACATGTGTTTATTGCGATGCTTCTACGAAACTTCTTGATTTTTCAAACATTTTCATATTTTCTTCAACATGCTGATGTTTTCGCAAATTTTAAGTCCATTTTTATATGCATGATAAAGCATATGTTTTAAAGCTCTTTGTTTGCTTTTGATGCAAAAAATTGTAATAAATCATATACATCAAATACATCAAAGGTGTTATCAAATATATCAAAGGCACTTTAAGTCTTAGCTCAATTTTGCAACTCGCTCAAATTCGACACTTATTTCATTACTTTCAAACTTATTCTTTATTATTTTTTATTAGGTTAGTTATAATAACTTATTGGTCTTTACATATTTTTGTTCTTTTTACACATCTTTGCAGTTACTAAGAAAGCATTGTAATAGATAGCATTTGAATTAGTTGTATTATTGTAATCGATATCATTTGATAGCATTAGAATTGCATTGCAATAAAGATCATTTTAATAGAGATTTCATTTGGTAGAGAATTTATTATAGACAACAAATTAAGATAAACTACTTTTTATTATTATTATTATTGTTTAAAAATGTTTTAACATTAAAGTATTAAAAGAAAAACATGATTTTAAATACTTTTTTTGTGTTTAGGTTGTTTTTGTCTAGTTATGTTTTTGTGATTTTTTTTTTCTTTAAAGCCATTAGAAAAAAATAGTGTAATTAATATGTAATGATGTATGTTGTTTTTATGTATATATATATCATTGTTCTTGTTTAAATTGAATATGATTTGTTTTTGGTGATTTTAAAATAAAGTTAATCTTTGAATATATATAGGAATAATTTGACTGTTTTTCATTTTTTTTTGAAATTCTTTGTATTTTTGTGTGACTTGTATTTCTTTTTAATATTATTTTTATTTTCCATATATTTACTTGTACTTTTTTAATTTTTAGACTTGTTTTTAGTTATATTATAGTGGCTTATAACCTTATTCTGTAAAGTTCTATTTGTTTCAAAATTATTGTTAAAATTACTCAAAATATTTTGATATTTAGTTTCTACCCTCGAAATAGAGCCACCAATCAGACAACCAAAATGTCGTAGACAGTGGGAACAGTGGAGTGAAGAAGACCAAGAATGTTTTTTTCAAGGGTTAGCTGAACATGGAAAAGATTATGCTAAAATAAGAATATTTATGCAGAAAAAAAGAAAATTCAAGAGTAGTGATGATGCAAAAACTAGTGAACAAATTCGTTATTTTTATCATAGAACGTGGGCAAAAATATCTAAAACATTACTGCTATTACCTGAGCCTGACCCCAAAAAAGCTTGCAGACGTGAAATGCACTACATGATATGTTTAGGTGAACTCAGAAAAAAAGGTGTTCATGGCTTAGGTGAGAAAGTTGCAAAACAACTTGATGAACTTGTTACTAAAGGTTCAACTTATGTGAGATACAAAGGGCGCAATGTTAGGGTTCGTCCTCCCAATAGGTTTTTAAAAAAACTATACAGAGATAATAATAGTATACCTGATATTACATTACCAAAATGTGTGAGCATTGAGTTCTTGCCCTACTCGAACTCAGCATTTAATTATGTTCAGAAGCATGCATTTAACCCTCGTTTGAGATTTTTAAATGTTAATATTAATGCTAAATTCTCAGAAGTATTTGATATGTTTGATAGACGCTTTAATGATTTGTACACTAATGAAAATTTAAATCTTTTAATTTACCCTTCACTGCCAGATGACATTGATCAAAATCAATATGAAGAGAAGTTATCTCATGCAAAAGATATTTTTGAAAATAAGAAATCAGAAACACCTATTGTATTGGAAGATGCTCTTAGAAGTTCAGACAAAGAAGAATTGCCTGTAACAGAAGATGAAGATACATGTTGTGAGTTTCCAAAAATATTTGGAATTAAACATCTCAATAAAGAACCAATAGCACATTCAGAGCCTGTTCCAGAATCTTTTAAGGGCTACTTTACTTATTCCACAGCAGAAAAAGTTCATCTGAGAACACTTTTTGTTGCAGCAGGCCAAAAAGAACTTTTGAAATTTAAGTATGATTGGAAACTGTTTGAAGAGAAAAAACCGTCTTTTTATGTTGATACCCTTCAATTTTTAGTGACATTATCAAAAGCTGAAAATGAAAAAAAACAAACTAAGATAAAGCCTAAGGCCAATGTTAACCCTCAAGTTAAACAAAATCCAACTATTTGTGCTAAGGAACAAAAACTTGTAGTACCAGGTGTTATTTCCAATGCAGCTCTTAATGGGATACGTGTTGTAAATGGAAAAGAATTTGCCATTCCTTTTAGACCACGTCCTGGTCGAAAAGTACCTATAAGTTCAACTCAAAGGATTAACCAAAATAGGTTGTTAATACCAAGAGTTGGTTCCAACTCAAACAGTTTAAGTAATGCTGTTGCAGTTAATTTAATACCACAACCAGAGCAGCTTGTACAGTTTGCTAACCTTCCACCTGAATCTATCATGTTAGTTAATAGTGAAATTTCTAAAAATTCGCTTTCCTCACAAGTATATTCGTCACAAGTTGGTGCACCTGGTAAGTTTTTTTTTTTCTCTTATGAATTTTTGTGGAAATTGCTATTGGTTTAAATTTTTTAAATATATTTTTTAGTATATAGTTTTTATGAACAGTCATCTACTCATCCTTATGGAAATATCAACAGTTCTAGTGCAGATACACAATTATCTTATGAAGAAGTAGTATTGGATGAGGGTTTTAATAATCAGCATTTTAAGTCTTTATCGAACATTATAACCACTGCATCTGCATTTCAGAATGATCAAAATAAAAAACTAAATTTGTTACAAACACCAAATAAAAAGGCTTCTCAACCTGTCCCATCTTCTCCTAATCTTGACTGGTTAAATGCTGAAGTAAGACTTTTATTAAATTTATTTAAACAATATGTATATTCATACATGCATACATTACATACATACATACATACATACATACATACATACATACATACATACATACATACATACATACATACATACATACATACATACATACATACATACATACATACATACATATAAATTAGTAAAATCACTCATCTCATTTTTTTATCAACAAGATTTGACTTATTTTTTAATAAAATACTAAAGAAGTTGTTAAAAATGAGTATTTAAGGAAATGACCAAAGAAAAGTATTCTTCATACTGATCAAGTTTTTAGATACATGAAAAAAAATCCATTTGCTAGTGCCATAGTGCCAGACAATTTGTGACTCCAGAATATTTTAGAAAATATTGTACAGCAAAGTTTGGATGGTACAGGGTTGTATAGTTATTGTGCAGAAAACAATATGTATTCATATTGGCAAAGAACCAAAAAGCACATTCGGAGTTTGCCATGCTTCACAGAAATTGGATGGTAGTACTCTTCGCTGTAACAGTGGAGACAAATATTATGGTAGGGTAAGTCAAAGTTTAACCTGAAAAGTTCAGGTAGTAAACAAAATGTGAGAAGACCAGTTAAAAAACAATTAAAACTAATACACATGTTAGGAACTATAAAACATATGGCTGACAAAGGCTTTATGGCTTGCGGGTGCTTTTGCAGGATTTTTTGGATTGGACTACTCTATCACATTGAAAGTATAATAAAAAAAACAAATTATATATGGTAATTTAATGGAGAACCAAATGATATCTTTTATAGATGAAAATATGCCTTAATGGTGAATGTTCCAATAGAAAAATTATTCTAAATGCACATAAAAATCTGTTAAAGCATGGTTTGATTCAAATATAATCGCTGTAATGCAATGGCCTGCTCAATCTAATATCAATCATTTTGAGAATATATGGAAACAACATCTATAAAATTCTAAAACCTAAAAAATTAGCATTAGTATAAATTTTAAAATTATTACAAAAAATTAGTTTTTATTGATTGTTTTTTAGTTTTTGCATAAATTATAATTTCTTGCAGTTTTTACTGTGCGCTCTACACAAGTAATGGATCTTGCAGTGTTTGTGAAAGTTTCTTACACCATTGTAAAAAAGATTTTTTGATTTTGCATACTAGTTAACTGCACCTAATAAAACACCATAGTTTACTCATAATATATAATTTGCTTTTCTAGTCATAACAGTGTTTAAAAAACCAAATATTCATCTGTTCAGTAAAGAAATTACATGCTGGATGCAGTTGCTTCAATGTTCTTGCAATAAGATAAATGCCAGCAATGCTAGAATTTCTCTTGAATTTCACCCAGCATTAGTAATATTTAGAAGGGCCTTGAAATTAATTTTTACAAGTTGATTCTTTTTTTTTTCAAAAAAAAAAAATTTAATGATGTCCTAACTCATACAAAAACTTCTTATCATTTCGCCATACCACTGCTGGTATGCTTATGATAATGTTGACTCTTTGAAAATTTTCACCAAATCATCTTAGTTTTTTATCAGTTTGTCAACAATAAAAATATAAATAAATTGATATTTTGTCACAATGTTTTGCTGGCATAATTTATGCAATTTAACAATGGGCTAAAACCGGTACTAAATCAGTCTAATATATTTTATACAAACTGGTAAGAGTGCATGTTGGATAGACTGCTACTTATCAGCAGGTTGGGTATTGGTTTCCAATTTTAGTTTTAAAAAGTTTTCAAGTTAAAAAACCATAACCAAAAAATTAATGTTTTAAGTATTTTGAGCGGAAAGATGAAACATAATAAACTTTTTTTGCTTAATAGTTTAATTATTTATTAACGTATTTTATTATCTATATATTGTATAATTATATATTATATTTTTTATATTAAATTTTGTTTCTTATATAATATTTTATTTATTTTATAAGATTTTGTTTATTTTATAAGACTTTTTTATATAACTGGTAGTGGTGTAGTGGTAGAGCGCTTGCTTCACAAGCAAGAGGTTCCGAGTTCAATCCCTATCATGTCCCTGGTAGTACGGCGCTCAACCTGTTTCTCCGTGCAGCGACCTTGTTCGTCAAGGTTTGTATTTTGGAGTTACAGAGTTGAGAGAGGGTTATAACCACAATTAAGTAGCCTCCTGGTCTGCAGTGGCCTTCTTGGCCTTAGGGAATTAACATTAAAAAAAAGGTTAAACATATTGTTATTTTTTTATGTATTACTAAATTATTTATTATACTTTACAATATCAACCCAAAATTTTATGAATGTTATAGGAATTTTAAGAAGATAGTTTAACTAGCGCAACTATGTTGTGCAGCAAGCATGCTTTGTATATCAAAAATATAGTTGATTAATTTATTTTTATAATTTATATATTGTATACTTTATCTTATTTTGTACTAATTTTATTTTTAATACTAGATTTTATTTATTATATTAAAAATTACTTTTTAAATATGATAAAAATTTCATATATTTATTATATTAAAAATTACTTTTTAAATATGATAAAAATTTCATATATTTATTATATTAAAAATTACTTTTTAAATATGATAAAAATTTCATATATTTATTATATTAAAAATTACTTTTTATTTTATACAAGATTATTTTTATTTTCCAGAGTTAGGTTTTCAAAATTTAATCAAAGCTTAAAAAAAATCATGCTTTTTTTTTAATCAAGGCTTTCAACTTTCCTGATCATTGTTTTTTAAAACTACATCTTGCATTTCTTTCTTTTTAATCTTTTTCTTCATTAAATTGTAAAATTTTCCATAAAGTTTTTTTTATAGTTTAATATTAAACTATAAAAAATAATATATATAGCATAATATCTTCATTCATTCTATTTTGGCTTTCTTCGTTACTGTTTTTTAAATACCTACCTGTGTTTAAGTTGCAATATTAGTACCTTCTTCTGTCAATTGATGACATATGTTCTTCTGGTGTGTACTTTGCTTAAAATTTGTCATTAAAGAAACAGCGAAAACAGTTAAAGCTTTTATTTTTCTTATACGTCTAATATTGTAATTGATAATCATCATCAGTCTCTGTTTCAGTTTTACTGTATTGTAATTGATAGAGCATAATCATCATCAGTCTCTGTTTCAGTTTTACTAGAGTCAGAGATTTTTTATTTGATGCTGGATTTTGCTAACAACAGTTTCTGTATCTTTGATACAGTTAGATTGCAATTTTTGATCTAACATATCCTATTTCTTCCTTATCTTCAACTTGAATTTTGTAAAACCTTTTTTTTTCAGTGCTCAGCCATTAACTTTTTTCATTTGTAATATCAAAAATATTTCATTATAATTGCTGATACTGATGTCTTCTGATCTATGTGGCATTTATTCCCCAAATTTTCAACTTTTCTTGAAACCGATTTTTTTGTTATGGCCCAAATGACCCTTAAATATTTTCATCAGTAGTACTACATTAAATGCTTTTATCATATGTGTAAAAAAATAATTAATAAAAATATTTAATTGCTTTGTTGTAACTATGAGTTACCATTGTAATATTTTTTAAAGTAATAATTAAAGGTGTCATATTTTTGTTTGTATAAATTACTAACATAGAACAACAAATATCATTTTCTTTTTGATTCAAGAAAAACAAAAACCTTGAGAAAGATTCATTTCTTTCATGAAATCTCTGGCAATCATATACACGATTGTCAAAACAGTCTGTTGATTTGCCTGTTCTTCATCTTAGTTGTCCAGTTCAGTGGTTGTTTGTAGGCTTGTTCTTCATCTTAGTTGTCCAGTTCAGTGGTTGTTTTTAGGCTTCATCTTAGTTGTCCAGTTCAGTGGTTGTTTATTTACTTGCTAATACTCTTTAATAAAACATTTTTTTCGCATTCAGTTTTTACTCTTCTTTTAATTCATTGTTATTATCTTAGAGGGTTTTTAACAAGTTTCTAAATTTTCAACGACTTTCTTTTAGTTTTTCTCAAGTCATATTCTTTCTTCGCTTTCTAATCTTTTTGTTTTATTTCCACTTCGACAAATCCATTTGTATACAGTTCTGTATTGTAATTATTTTTGTTATTTACTTGAATAAAAAGAAAAAATAATTTTAAAAATTTATATAAAGTATATGAAATTTATATTTGTAACAAATATATAAATATATTAATATATATTTTTATTATTCAGTATTGTGGATATTCAGTATGCTAAATAAATTGAGTCAAATAAGAAGTCGACTCAAAAACAAACATCATAAATTAAAAAATAAACATCATAAAGGTTATAAAGGATATAAACATCATAAAGTAAAAAATCTATAAAATATCGTTACTAAGGTTACTCTAATTAACCAAAAAGATCAAGAATTTGTAATCAAGAAATGTAGACATCACGAATCTGAAGAATACAAAGGTGTCTTTGCTAGAAAAGACTGTACAATCGCCAAGTAGCGTAAATTTAACGAAAACAGATCAAAAATGAAAGCAAAAAATGAAGAGTTATAAAAATATGGACTTTTAAATAACATTTCAGAATGTCATTCACAAAAGAACAGGCAATGTCATCTGTATTGATGTCAATGAGTCAAGTGCCAAGTGTCAATATGTGTTTAAATCATCCTTAACAACCATTTCTGCAGCCAAACATAGTGCCACCAACGAGTCTATCAAAAAGGTTACGATCACCGAGAATAGTTAAACCAAAACAGCCCTATTTCAAACCGTCAATGTCTCCAATATCTATCGTTAAATCAACTGGTCATTTATGTTTTTGGGCTAACAATCCATGCTTGCTAAAAACCTAACTCAGGAAAAAGAAAATAATCTTGTATAAACAATACAAAAAGAGATGAGCTCGTTTTGATGCTTGCCTCCATGCCTAATAATAACTGGACACATCATGTTTTTTTCTGAAACCTGATTTAACAACAACTAAGACACGGTAATACCTCATGATCTCATTATCACAGACGATCCTGATCGAATCATCTATGTGTCAGAAGGAGATCCACTTGGGTTAACCCCAAGGGGTCAAGCTCATTGTTTAAATTATAGGTTCTCTTGCCGTGACAAAACATTATAAAACCAGTACGAATGAAACAAGATTAATATGGAGTAAAGCAAACTGCAAAGCGATTTCAAGGCAAATCTCTGCATACAACTGGAAACTGATGTTCTTGTCGCAAAATATTTTGAAGCGGTTAACAAGTATATCCCCTCTACATCAGTACCTTTTGTTACCAAAAAGGCTCTCTGGGTTATACCTGAGGTAATCGAAGCCAGCAAACAGAAACAAGTGTTATGGTAGAAATAGTCTAGTAGAAACTAAATCAATGGGGGTAGATGGCATTCATCCACATGTACTAAGCAGGTGTGCTAAAGCCTTTGCACTACCAGTGACTTTAATATTCAAAAAATTCTTTTTCAAGCAAATTTGTGCCTGATCTGTGGAGAAAAAAAAAATGTGTCACCAATATTCAAGAAAGGTAGTAAACTTAAAGCGCGCAATTATAGACCAGTATCATTAACGTCAGTACTCTGTAAAATCATGGAGAGTTTCATTCATAATAGTATTATGAACTTTGCCAAAAAATTTATAAACAATTCTCAGCATGGCTTTGTTCAAAGTAAAGGTTGTCTATCAAAACTTCTTGAAACCCGTGACATTCTAACAGAGGCTGTTCATCTTGGTTATGCTGTTGATGTCATCTACACAGACTTTACCAAAGCCTTCAACAAAGTTCCTCATCATAGACTTCTTCACAAGCTAAGTGCATATAGTATCCAAGGTAAACTGTTAGCCTGGATCAAATCTTGGCTTATAGGCCAAAAACAACGAGTTGTCTACGCTGGACATATGTCAGATTGGAAAAACGTCAACAGCGGCATTTTGCAGGGATCAGTACTTGGTCCACTATTGTTTTTACTATTTATTAATGACCTACCAAACAATGTCGCTCAAATGATAAAACTATACACCAACGATAACAAAATTATAGCAATAATAAAATCAGATGGCGACAGTAAATCTCTTTAAGCTGCATTAGACGATGCAGTTGAATGGTCACGCAAATGGCTTATGTTCTTTAATATTGAAAAGTGCAAAGGTATGTTGGATTAACGAACAAATCTGTCCATGAATACATGATGGCAAATATCAATGGAACTAAACAAAAGTTATCTGTTACAAAAGTTCAATACGATTTAGGAGTTCTTATTTCTGATAACCTCAGTGTTAGAGCATAGGTAGAAGCAGCAGCTGCAACTGCGAACAGTATACTAGGGTGCCTAAAAAAAGCATTCCGAAGTCCTCATTTTAATCTTTAATGTACCTTCTACACTACATACATTAAACCACATCTTGAATTTGCTGTCCAGTCATGGTCGCCATACTTGAGAAGTGATATCGCAACTCTTGAAAGAGTACAGCGTTACGTGACAAAAACAATATCAGAGCTAAAAAGATTGAAGTATGGACCCAGACTAGAGCGACTCAAATTACAAACAATGAAGAACGCAGAAGACGTGATGATCTAATTAAACAGTACAAGATCACACACAAGTTTGAAGAAATAGAATTTTTTGTGCCGCAAAGGCAACCGGCATCGTTGGCCTTTCGTAATCTTCGTGGACATAACCATAAACTTGAGCCACAATTAGTAAAGCACTGCACAGTGCATGAATTCATAACTTGTGCACAGTGCATGAATTCATAAATTCATAAGTGCACTTATTCATAAACCGGGTCACAAAAAGTTGGAACAAACTTACACAAAGTGCAGTCGGCGAGACAACAGTTATTGCATTTAAACATCATTTAATGTAAATCAACCACTGTACCACTACAGCAGGTATCATCGGGACGGAAGTGCATTATTTCCCTCTTCCTCGTCAATTTTTATTCCCATATATTGTTGATTAAAATATCAAACAATCACAACTTTTAAGTCGCATTTGTGTTTATTTTATTTTACTTTAACGACTTGTATTTAATAATAATGGATAACTGAATAAATAAATTTAATTAAATTTAAATTCATACTCTTTAACCCTAACAACTAAGTAAAAGATTAGTTTTAAAAAGTTTTCACTGTTTTTAATAGTTAAAATTTTAGAAACATTCAGTTGATTAGAAATCTTTTTCTTGATCTTGCCAAAACAAGATTTTTTTTAAGTTGGTTTTTGATGCAAAGCATGTTTAACTTAAGAAAGCTTTTTTTTTCAATAATTTTTATACCCAACAATCTAAGAGTGTATATAAATAAAGACCAAAAAAGTTGGTAACATTAATTTTTAGTCCCAAAGATAGTCTCAAAAAGTAATTGTTATAATTATATAAATATATAAAATAATTGTTGCTATTATCCTATTGTCCACCAGTACAGAGTGACTAGCTTTTACAAAGAACAACTGAAAATGAAAAAGGATCAGTTTTTTGTCTTTCAAAATTATTAAAACTATTTTATCTGTGTAATCTTTGTTTTAGCTTTACTTTTCTCAAACACAAAATTGCAGATAAACTTTTTGCAATATGAAATTGTTTTACTGACCAGAATAAAATAAACCCTTCTGGATTGAAAATATGTATACACATGAGACTTTTTTATTTTCACAACTATATTTACTATAATTACTATAAATACTATAAATATTTACTTTAACACCATTAATAATGTTATTTTCTATTTATAATAAATGTTATTTTTCTATATTTTTTGTTTATTTATAAGTAAATATATATATATATATATATATATATATTATATATATATATATATATATATATATATATTTATATATATATATATTATATTATAATATATTATTATATATTTATTATTTATAATATATATATTATAATAATAAATATTTTTTTCTGTATATTTTATGTATGTTTATAATGAAATAATATTTTTGCATGTTGTGCTAAGAATGGCTAAAAAAAATCATTTTTGTTTAGTCAGTGGATCTCACATTGACTGAATCATGCTTTTTGAATGTCTGTAAGTATTCCTAAATTTTTGGTTTTTTTCTAACAATTTTTTTTTAGCAAATATTAATTTTTTATTTGGTAAATTTTTTTAATTTTTAATATTTATACTTTGAATACATAGATGGTTGAATAAGTAGAATTTTGAAAGGTGTTTGGAGGAAGGTAATTAGGGAAAGGTGTTTAGAGAAAGGTGGTTGGAAAAGTGTCATTTTAATACTAGAGTGGAAAACGCTTTAGATATATGAAACACATAATAAGTCAAATGACTTATTTGAAAAGTCTCTTATTATCTATTATCTTATTATTCGAAAAAAAAAAAAATTATTATTAATAAAAATGCCCAGGATTACCATTAATTTTCGGGTAACCCAGTAAAGGAATTATTTTTACTTTTTATTTACTGGTAATGAAAAAAGTTGTTCAATTTGCAATCCCTATATAAAAAGCATTTTAAATTTATGCAGAATATATGGGTGCTTGGATAAGTTTATGCAAGATATATAGGGGCTGGATTAGGTTTGGAAGATATTTGGGTACTTGGATAAATTTATGGGTGTCTGGATAAGTTTATTCAAAGTATGTGTGCTTGATAACTTGAAACAATTTCTAAACAGCTTATATTTATATCTGTTTATATAAAGTTTTATTTTTAGACATTAAATATGATAATAACTTACAATTTTTAATCTGATTTCAAAATTTTCACAATCAAAACATTTTATTAATTTTTTATTTCAGGTGAGATGCAAGCATTGCAGCAACAAAAGGTTTTTAAAAGCTTTATTTATTGTTGAAGCAAATTTTTCAATTTTATCACATATCATTGTACTTTTTATTCAATTTTTTATTTTTTTCAAATTGTTTGTTATCTGCTATTCATAAAAATTACACTAAGGTAATTTTACAATAAAATAAATTTTTTAATGGTATAAAAAAAAATCACTAAAAAGTGAGTTTGATAGTATCAGCCATCTTTTCATTCTTAACTTTTTTACTATAATGGCTGACAGCTTAAATTTTGGTATTGCTAGACTAAGTAATTAAACTTGAATTTGGAAAAGAAACTATATCTAAAGACAGTTTCATAATTATACACTCGCAATGTGAAATAATATTAAATAGTTGTTATTTTCATTTGTTGGTTGTTTTTGTGAGCTACACTTTAACATTTATTTAATTATCCACTCTGTTAATATAAATTTAATTTTTATATTGAATATGTTTTTTATTATTTATATTATCATATTTAGTCTTTTTTTATACATATATTTCTTCTATTTCTATATTATTGTCTCTTTATTCCTTTTAATTAAAGTTTGAAAAAAATGAAAAATTTGTCTATTAACAAAAAAAATTGTCTATTAACAAAAAAAATTGTCTATTAACAAAAAAAACTGTCTATTAATAAAAATATTTATTAATAGTGTTCAAACATGAAATTATGTAAACATTATTTATTCACAAAGTTGAAACATTAATTTGCGGTAAAGTATCAGGTCAGAAGTTTCTGTGTTTATTTATTGCAAAAACGAGTTATCAAGGTTATTTATTAAGTTATCTTGAGTTATTTTAAACGAGTGGTCTTTTTGTTGAAACATATTTAAAAGTAGCTGTAAAATTATTCAACAAGGAATCACCTTAAAATATAGTGTGTGCAACAAAGAATTTGCATCAAAATATAACTTAAAAGACAAGAAAGTAATAATTCATTATGTAATCCTCAGGAGCTAAGGTAATAAATGTTGCTATTTCTACTACTTGGTCAATGAATCCCATAACATTTCTTTTGATAAAGTCTGGTATTACTGGTCTTTCTTTATATGATGTATCTAGAAAAGTTTTTAAAAATCTTATTTTTTCTAAATTTCAATTGTTGTACTACTTTCATTTAACTTATCTAACCATTTAACTCCTAAACTTGACAAACAAGTTTGCTGTGTAATAAAAAATGTTTAATGCATTACTTCCAGGGATGAGGTGGATGTGAACGTTGTTTCTCTTGTTTGTGAAACTAGCACTTTATCATTGCCACATATTATGAAGCTTGAGTTATGAAGCTCTGTCAAAAAAAAAATATTAATGATACATTATCATTTATTTTTAATAAATGATAATGTATCACTATCATTTATTAATAATCCATCATTTAGCAAAGTTGCATTATTTTACTGTAACTGTTTATTTATGCTCGAAAAATTTTCATTGAACTAGTTTTTCTTTTTAAACATCATTGCATTCAAATTCACCAAGGCCTTCATGTTTTCCTGACTCACATAATTTACAGCTTTTTAAGTCTTTTTCATTTTGCTTGTATTTTAGTCTTTGTTTTCAAGTAATTTGGATACTGGTTGTTGTTGGAATTTTTTTGAATGTTTTAAAGTAAAGACAAGCCTCGTTTAAATTTGTTTAAAGTAAAAATTTTGGTGGGTTAGCTGAAGTGGCTATTTGAAAAAGAGTTGCAGCTGGTGACATCTTCACAACTTTGGGACAATTTTAGGAATTTTCAGCTGCAAATTTTAAGATTATATATTTTTTTTAAAGAGATAGATCTTCTGTACAGTATGAAGGAACCTTGTACTTCAAGTACTCCCATACAATATCCAAAAATGAATGGATCATCTAGACCTCAGATCATAATTTTTAAATTGTTCTAATTTCTTTTAAACTTCGTTTGTTTATTTTATTTCGAGAATATGTGAATAAAGACTGTGAGGGCTTCTCCTTATATAATTTCTCATCAGCTTTAACATCAGATTAATCTGAAATCTAGTGATACTAAAGCAGTGCCAACTGTTAATGAAAACACAACGAATGATTTGATCATCTTTGAATGATTGTTGATCAATAGTCCATTGCATTATTCCATCATTGCATCATTGCATCAGCAGTCCAGACAGATTCACTGAACTGCCTATGTATTTAGTGATTTTTTCTAGTTTAATAAAGTTGTTGACACTGATTGAGTAAAGATTGAGATGCAAAGTTGATAGTTGCAAAATAGATATATTATTCTGCCTAAAATGCCACTAAAGGTCACATCTGGAATGCTACAAAAGATCACTTCATGGAAAGAAGCAAAAATGGAAATATTTTAAAGAGGGAAAATACATATAAAGAGTTTATATGCTTTTCTTTCTGTTCCAGCTATTGAATTCTGAATTCTGACTTTTTTTTTTTTTTTTGGGGGGGGGGGGGTAGTAGAAACGGGAGTGAAGGAGTAAGGTTTATTTTAAAATAATATTCAATTATTAAATTAACTTTTCCTTATTCTGTGATATTTGATATTTCATTTTAATATTTTCCAGAAAACTTATTGTTTTTTTTTTCTCTAGGAATCAAACTGCTTAGAAATGTTATTAAATGATGCAAATTCACAGCATTCAAAAAGTCTAAAGGCGATGGTACTGCATTCCTTAGTTTCGAATGATCGTGCAGTTGATCCCGTTTTACCGATGTTTCACAACGGAGAATCATCGCACGGTCCTCTCGATGGACTTACCTTTGAATTATCTAATCAAGGCGAGATTAAACCGAAAGAGCATTACCTCTAACCTTTAATTCGCACCGTAATTGTAAAACCAAAGTGCAAATAGTTTTATTTATAAAAATTTTTAAGAAATCTTTTAATTATTTATTGAAGAATTTTTTTTTTTTTTTTTTTTTGTTAATTTATCGATAAATTATTTTTTACATAAAAAAAACTTTTGTATGAAACAGCTTTTAAAACTTCCCAAAAAATTGTTAAAACCTTTTAAACATTTTTTTGGCCTTGCACTTCGGTTTTATGCTCAGGTAACGAATTGTACGCTCAGGTTACGAATTGTACGCTTAGATTACTAATTGCACGCTCAGGTTACGATTTGTTCGCTTAGGTTACGAACTGTACGCTTAAGTTACAAATTGCACGTTTAGGTTACGAACTGTAACTTCCAAATTTAAGTAGTCTAAATTACCTTATCGGAAAAAACTCTAGTGAAACTAAATTTTTACTTAAACAATTAATTTTATTTTATTAAACACGTGATTACAAGGTAAATGAATTTTATATTTACAAGGTTATATTAAAAATTTTAGTCTTAAAAAAATTTAGGTACTTTGGTACAACTTTAAGTTTTTGGTCACTTGTCCGATAAGGCCACGTAATTATTACGACGTAATTATTACGACGAATATTTTTTTGTAATAAAATGCCTGCTAAAATTTCTTAGACAAAAGGGTCACCAAAAACTGAAAATAATTCAAATGTTTATAAGTTTAAAAAGTTTGTATATTAAGTATATATTTATTTATTTTATAAAACAATTTTTTAGCTTAAGTGGTTTCTTTTTCTTTATGTTTTTGGTTTTATAAGTTATAAAAAATGGTTTCGAACATTTATAAAATGAAATTCCCGTTGTTATTGTAACACTCGATAATTTTGGGCTTCTTTTATGCTCAACATTCTTTGAGTTTCTTCATGTTCACGTTGCTTCGTTTTTAAAACGTTAGTTAACACTTCGGTTTGTTATTTTTAAGTGTTTTATCAGAATATTTTTTTTAATGTATTTTTTAAATCTCCCTTTTAATTTTAACTGTTACGTCAGATAGATTTTTTCTTTTTTAACAGAAATTTCTTACTTAAATGTAATGTTATGTTCTTGAAATAGCGTTTTATTCTTTTAGTTAAATTTGTTTTGTATTTGATAATATATTCGTGGAATATTATTCAAACAATTGAGAAATTATATATATATTTTTTATTTATATTTTCATAACTACATATTAATTAAAATTTTTTGCACATAGTATAAGCAAATATACTTCTGTTACAAAAAATATTTAACCAAACACCGTTAAGATATGCATAACAGAAAAAAGTAACACAAAGTTGATAAAGAAAAAAAAAATAAAATTTAGGAAGCATTAATTAAATATATTATTAAATACTTGATAAGGGATCGTCCATAAATTATGTAACGCAAACTTTCACAATAAACAAAACAAAAAAGATCAAAGGTTTTCCCTCGCAGAATCTTAATTTAAATAAAAAATCAGAATAGCCCGTTAAGTTTAATGAAACTTGCCGTGTAAAAGGGCTTAATATCTCCTACTCCTGTTTTTAAAATATATTTTGCATTGCGTAATTTATGGACGATCCCTAGTTATATTGTTATAGTTAAATTCTCATAAGACTGAATAAGTCTTATCATCGAGAACCTTGTGGTAATATGCAAAATATGTGTAAAACGTAAAATGGTAATACCAAAACAACCGCGAGCAATAGCGCCAATCAAAACTCAACAATCTTTCTAGTTATCAAGTTCTTTACGCACATATGGCCTTAGGTACAAGCAAACTATATGACCCTAGATACAAGCAAACTATACGGCCCTAGGTACAAGCAAACTATATGGTCTTAGGTACAAAACTTGATAGCATCATAAAAAATGAACTTTAGACCATCAAAAAGCGTTTTCCAGTTATTACTTGCCGTAGTAACAAAATAGGAATAAAAATTAAAATTTTTGTAACTAATTACCTGAGTGAGAAGCATAGCTTAGAACTTTATAGTTTTCAAATAAAGTTGGGTGGCCGTAGGTCCCCTACTTTTAAATAAATATTTTATAAACATAAAAATAACCAAATAACAAACATTGTAGTTGTAATATTTTTAATATGTACTAAATTTACAACTATTGCTGGAGATTTTAAATATAATATTTTCAGCCTTTATTGATGATGTCTTTAATAATGTCTAATCGAAATTCTGTGGGATTGTTTTAAAATAAACAGAAAAAAAACTTTTTGCAAAAGTGCCTACACAAAGTAACGTTCCAGTTTCAATCGATCAACAAGTTTAAAATAATAGTAATACTCATAATAATAATTCGAATATCCGAAAGTTTATGAAGAGAAAGCAACTTAATAAAATTTTTTACAAGTTTCTAAAGATGGTTTTACAGTGAATAGAATGAACAGAAAAGACGCGTTTTTAAGCTCTGAAATTTTTTAACCAAAACTTAACTTAAAATTTCATTTAATGTAAAAAAAAATTTCTATTTTGTAAGCATTATTGCTATTGTTCAATTTTTTTTTTATAAATATTAAAAGTATCAAAAAACTATTCTCTGAAATGTTTGAAAAACGACATTCTTGACGAAACTATCAAAAAACTATAAAAAGATCAAAAATATTTGCTTCAATAACAGCTGCAAACATGAAAATTGTTACTGAACAACACGATAAGAAAGATAAAGATAGTATTGTTAACTCAAATAAAATGACGTCACAGAGGAGCTTGAAATAACGAATAAATCCTTTACTTTGCCACAGAATGCAATGAAATGCAGACAATTATACTATTTCAGGTAAATTAGAACTACAGTTAATTCCCAGTAAGTCTAACAGCGAACTCGAACTTTTTTTTATCTCGAACTGATTCATTTGGTCCGTTGAAATTGTTTAATTAATTACTACAGTTGACTCTCAAACTTTTGTCTATCTCAAACTTTATTTTTGATCCCTTGTGCACTCTTTTGAGTCAAAATCCTCTTGATACCTCAAACTCTCGATGTCTCGAACTTATTTCCAGGCCCCTTGAGAGTTCAAGATATCGAGAGTCATCTGTATTAAATTTCAGTACAGCGTGAACACATTACGTAACTTCTTTCACTAAAACATTTTTCACGCTTTTATTAGTATAATGGTGTATGTTTAATGTTTATGCTTAACATAGAGTAAAGAAAAATTGCTTTAATTCAAACTAATTTCATATCAGTCGGAGCTCAATTTAACGGGAATTAGCTTTAATCGAACATTCGTTAAGTCAAACCATTTTCCTTGGTCAAATCATTTTCTTTGGAGGTTCTAGTTATCGGGAATTAACTTTACTTAAGGAAAAAACCAAAGAAATGAAAAAAAAAAAACAAAGCTTGTACTAAACTAGATACAATTTTATTTGCATATGACACAAATCTATTTTATGCACATAATGATATAAATATTCTGTTTAAGTCGGAAAACAAAGAGTTATTGAATCTTAGTTTTGAATACTAACTATTGAATGGTTTTCAACAAAAAAAATTATCACTAAATGTAACCAAAACGAAACTTTTTTCCATCGTTTCCATAATCAAGGTAGCGCAACGGTTAGAGTTCTGGCTCAAAATCAAGAAGTTCGATACCTGCGTTGATGCCAAAGTAAAAGAAAGTATTTTTCAAACAGGTTTTCCTTATGATATTGTTTAAACTAACAAATATGGTTTTACTGATAAAATAACTTTAAAAGTCTTTTTAAACAGTTAAAAGTTTGACTTTACAAGTGTAGCAGTTGAAGTCTGTTTAAGGAGCACGTCGCCAGAATAAGATTAGTAATATTTTTTGAGCTGCTATAATTTATCATTTTAGTTAAATAAATTCGCATTACGCAATAACTATTTTAATAACTTTTTTTGTGGGTTATTAACTAATATGAAGCTATGGAAATGGTATAAGATAAGTGAAGGCCGATGCACGGAGAAACAAGTTGAGCGCGGTACTCGAACACGGAATTTATCGCTTACCAGGCGAGCGCTCTACCACTACACCACTACCGCATGTACACTTGAAAATAAAAAGTTTCTTATATAAAGTATATATTAAGGTATAACTTTAACCGACAAAGAAATAGTTATTTTTTGAGCAAAGAAATGAAATCAAAGGTAAATAATAATTTTGTGCAGAATATTGAAACTTTTTTTAGTCTAGCATTTCAAGGACTATTTCCTAAAAACTCTGGTTAATTGGAACAAAAAAAAAAAAATCGAGTCCGGAGTTTAAGGAGTCCCAATTTTTTGACTCGGTCCCTGTAGAACTTTGCATCCCTGCATTCAAAACTACGGAATACAAAATTAACTAATGAATTTTAAAAAGTTGCAACGCCTAATGAGTTTAAGAGATAAATTGAGGCAAAAACTCATAATTGATATTAGGGTGGTACAACACCAAATATTCTCTCAAAATCTTCATAATTCATATTAGGATGGTACAGCACCCAAAATCTTCAAAAAAATAAAAATTGTTATTTAGCTCATTTGATAGGCAATTTATTGTAGATTAATAATGTATAAAGTTAGCTTCCAATTTTTTTTTTAATAGTGAGAAAAAATAACTTTTATTGATACAAAAAAAATTCCGTAGCACCGCAAAACATCTATAAACACAACTAGATGATTTCTAGTTTGTTTTGTAATTAATAAGTCATATGCTTAAACAAGTTTTTATAGTGGTTTTATATTACTTTCTTAAAATAAATTAAAAACAAAATCGCTAAATGCAGCTTAATTTGTTGAGTAGTCTGACTGATTAAAAAAAAAACTTGTTCTGCATAAAAGACTTGGATTCTTTTAATCCTTAAGATGGTCAAATCCTATGTTAGAAGGAAAAAAAGACATTACCAAGGCATTAATCGCTACGACAAAGCACAAAAAATGCAAAGCCAAGGCATAGTTATACTACAAGAGCCAAATTCTTTTATAACAATAGCCAGTGCAAAAATGATTTTGTCTATAATGATTTCAACGTTGAAATCATTTTTGCACTGGCTATAAAATTTATTGAGTTAGACAAATATATTTATTGAGTTAGACCAATAATATGGTTGCAACACTAATTTATACAGCACCCAAACATAAAAATACAAACATAAAAATACAAACATAAAAATACATACAAAAATAAACTAAAAAAACAGTTGCTATCTAAAAAAGATTACGTAGCTAATAGCCACAGCCATTTTAAAACCTTTAAATTTCCTACCAACTTGAGACGCATGCGCACCTAAACATAACGCTTGAAAAACGACCGTGCTTTATAATGAACTTTATAATGAACTTCAAGCCTATTGTCTACGTTGTATTTATAACCACAAACATTGATTACTTATTTTATTTATAAAATAAAACTAAAAATATTTACCATTTAATAAAAATGGTTTCACTTAATTTAACAATTAATTGTTTTGTCAAAATATTCACTTTTACTGAAATTGAAGTAGAAGGCTGAATTTTTTTATTAATGAAAAAAAAATTATGTAATTCAAAATCATCATAAAAAATTAATTAAAAAAAAAAAAAGTGGTTAAACTACACAAAATTTATAAAAAGTTAATTTTAAATCTCCCCCCCCTCCTCCCTATTGTAAGTGAATACTAAGAATTTATTAAGCTAGAAACAGAGAGAGGGTAACCCTTAGGTGGCCTAAAATAATTTATATTTTGCGCTTTCGTTCGTAGAGACTAAAAACATCATAAAATATTTATTTTAAATAATTTTTATTATTAATAACTATTATTAATATAAATGAAAAAATAATCATTTAAATAATTATTATTATAATTAATTAATATATATTTTTTTGATATCCATTTCTACACGCTTCTCCGTTTTTTCAAATGCAAAAAATTAAATTAATTTAGACCGCTTAGCGGTAGGATTACCCAGAAAGAGTATAACTTGACTTCAACTCTTTTTCAAGAGTAAAAAAAAAAAAAAAGAATCACTTTTTTTTTTTTTTTTTTTTTTTTTTTTTTTTTTTTTTTTTTTTTTTTTTTTTTTTTTTTTCAGCTTACAAAGTTAGTCGTTTTACAATACAATAAACTATTAAAATTACTTTACAAATATATATATATACAAATCGTGATAACAGTGTAAACTAGGTTTCCGAAAGAAGATCACTAAGATCTTATCATCGGAACCTTAAAAAACATTTATAAACAATATAATTTACGAATACCTTGTAAAGTATACGTTATAGTAAAGTAAAATATATATATAGAACTTTTACATTAGCAAATCTTTAAATATAAATAGTTGTTAACAACAAAACTTTAGGGAAAAAATATTAAAAATTTAAATAAAAGATAAATTAATTAATAGTACTCTAAAATGTTATCGAGGGAAAAAATTAGATTTTTAATTTTGTTTTTAAAAAGACAAAAAGAATTTGGTCGATCAAAATCAACATTAGGTAAAACAAGTTTATTCCATAGGTGCGGTGCACGATAGGCAAGACAAAATTGATTAAAATTTGTTTGACAAAAAGGTTCGTTAAAGAAATTTTTTCTTTTAAGAGTGTATTTGTTGCTGGGTTTTAAACTAAAAAAATCTTTAAAGACTGGGGGGGATAGATTGTTTTTCCACATATAAACAAAGCATAAAATTTTTAAAACGTTGAGTTGAAATACATTTAAAATTTTCATCTCAATAAAATAAGGTTTACAATGAGAAAAACGATCAGCAAAGTTAATTATGCGAATTGCTCGTTTCTGACAGCGATAAAGACGAAGTAGTTTACTTTTTTCAGTACTTCCCCAGGCAATATTAGCGTAGTTTATGTAGCAGTGAATAAATGAGAAATAAAGTTGCCTTAAGTGTTTCTTATTGAGATAAGTTCGAGCTTTGTACAAAACTCCAATGTTTTTAGAGACTTTAGTGCATATATAGTTAATATGTTGATTCCAATTAATGTTCTCATCGAGATAAACACCTAAAAATTTAATAACGGAGTCTCTTTTTATTTCAATTTCATCAATAAAGATTGGAGGCAAGTTTAGGGGTAAAAATTTTTTTTTCCTATTCGAATGAAAAAGAGTCCATTTAGTTTTGTCAGTATTTAAAGTTAATTTGTTGGACTTGAACCAGTGGGATAAAACTTTAAGTTCTTTATTCACTGTGACAAAAAGTTCGCCAATATCGCTCTTAGAGATGAATAAATTAGTATCATCAGCAAACATGATGCTCATCAGATTAGTTGCTTTATTTAAATCGTTTATATAAATTAAAAAAAGGAGAGGTCCGAGGATTGAACCTTGTGGAACTCCACAGGTTATACTTAAACAATTGTTGTGATAGTTGTCATTACCAACAACAAATTGTTTTCTATTTGTTAAGTAACTTCTAAACCACCTTAACGCTTGGTTATTTACTCCATAGTATTCCAGTTTTTTGAGTAGGATGTGATGGTCAACCGTATCGAAGGCCTTCGATAGGTCGATAAAAATACCTAATGTATATTTTGATTGTTCAAACGATTTTGAAATTTCATTTACAAGTTGGATAATTGCATGCTCTGTTGAGCTATCCTTTTTAAAACCAAATTGATTAACATAGAGTAGGTTATTTTTGTCAAAGTGTTTATATATTCTGTTGTACATAATTCTTTCTAAGATTTTTGAAAATACAGAGAGCACAGAGATGGGGCGATAATTAGTTATTTGGGATTGGTCACCATCTTTATAAATAGGTGTAACTTTGGCAATTTTTAATTGTTCTGGAAAGATTCCTTGTTTGATTGAGGCATTAAAAACTTTGAAAAGAACATCTTTTAGTTGCTTAAAGCAAACTATTATCACATTTCCATCTATTTCGTCTGGTCCACATGATTTATTCTTTTTAATAGATTTGAGCGCCTTTTCAAGTTCTTCAATAGATAAATCAGAGGATAGCTCATCAGAGCATATGCACTTATCCAAGGATAATAAAAAGTCACTAAACAAAGTTCTTGTGATAGGAATCTTATTTGATAGTTTAGGACCTATTTCAGTAAAAAATTTATTAAATTCATGTGATATAGCGTTTGGTTCAAATATGCTAGTGTTTTCTATTTTAATCATTTGTGGGAGAAAACCAAAGCATGATTTTTGTTTTCCTATAATTTCCTTCATTATTTCCCAAGTGCGCTTGGTGTTATATTTGAATTTGTTAAGTAATTCCGAGAAATATTTTTTTTTTAAGTTTTTACGAATTTTCTCAAATAAATATTTATAGTTTTTGTAAATTTTTTCGTTTGCAGTTGTTTTTGTTTTTAGAAAATTTATGTATAACTTTTGTTTGATTTTGGAAGATTTTATAAACCCCTTGGTAATCCAAGGAGAATTCAAACTCTTTGGTTTTGCTATTATTTCAACTACGGGAAAGTTAGCGTCGTATACAGAATAGAAAGTTTTGAAGAAAGTTTCATATATGTCGTTTGCATTATTGTTTATGTTAATATTATTCCAATGGAGTAAGGATAGTTGGTCTTTGAATAAATTAAGGTTATTTTGATTAATGATACGTTTCTTCAATACTTTTTTGTTGTCAATGTTTTTTGCTGTATATGTATCAATTGTTACAAAAATGGGAAAATGGTCCGTTATATCAGTTTTTAATATACCTTTTTTTATACCCTTATTAAAGATATCAGTTGAAATAATATTATCGATTAAAGTCGCTGAGTTTATAGTTACTCTGGTAGGGCGATTAATGAGGGGGATTGATCCTGTTTCAAAAAATGTGTCATAAAAACTTTTTACTTTATAGTCATTGTTATAAAGAAAGCAATTCATATTAAAATCCCCAAGCAAAATATTTTTTTTCTTTTCGGTATCGCCTTTTTTAATGACGTTATGCAAAAGCATGCTAAGGTTTTCACTCATGCCAGCAGGTGGCCGATAACAACAGCTAACTAATAAGTTTTTTGTTTGGTTGTTTTCAATTTCAATTGTTAAGACTTCTTTGTCGCTATCAGAAATGCTCAAATCGCCTCTAAAAACAAACCTAAGTGTTTCGTGCGCATAAATTAGTACTCCACCACCTCGTTTATTTATTTGTCTCTCCAAAGAAATAATATTAAAATGCGGAATTTGAAAATGACTATTTAGATCTTTTGATGTAATCCACGTTTCTGTTAAACATATTATATTAAAAAGGTTTTTCGTTTCTTCTATTAGATTTAAAAGTTTTTCAAAGTTACTATTTAGACTTCTTATATTGAGGTGGAGAATTCTAATTTGATTCGAATTTTTGTCAATAACATTCTTAAAAAGATACTCTTCTAGTTCGCTTGGAAAAATATACGAACAATCTGAAAAAGTCTCACAATAAAAATTATTGTCGGGATCTGAGTTTTCGTCCTGAGAAAAAAATCCTTTTTCAAAAAAATTAAACGCGAGAGATTCAAAATTATTTAATGCAGCCATGATTGTTTTATAAATGTTTAAAAGAGTTCTTTTTAAGAGTGTGAATTAGTTTACTTTTTTCTATTGTTATCATAAAAAGAATTTTTAAAACAAATAATTTTATCATACCGAACCGCAACATTCTCTCCGTTTAAACGTCTTTGTTTTACGTCAGTAAACAATTTTTTCCTGATGGCAACGGTTTCGAGTGAAAAGTCTTCGTTAACGAAAATGTTTGTTCCTTTTATTCGTTGTAGTTCTTTCAGTATTTTTACTTTATCTTTATATCGTTGAAGGTTGAGGACTATTGTCCGAGGTTTTCCATTTTTCTTTTGTCCAGTGCGATGGGCACGCTCAATTTCAATGTCTTCAACACCAAGTTTTTGTTTGAAAAATAAGTGGACTTTTTCTTCTGTTTGTCCCCAGGTTTCTTTTTCGTCTTCGTATAACCCATCTATTCGTAGATTATTTCTACGTGAACGATCTTCAAGTTTTCGATGTTTTTCTTTTAAAATTTCGTTTTCGATTAATTCCTTTTCTAGTTGTTTGCTATTGTGTTCGATTTTTTTATCAATAATGCTTTCGTTAAAGTTTATGCTATCGCTTATTTCTTCAATTTCTTTTTCAATTTTTTTGATTTTTATTACATTTTCATTAGCATTGGTCTCAAGCTTGTCCAATCTTTCGTTTAAAATTTTCAGATTTCCACTGATTATGTCTAGAACTGTTTGTTCGTGTTTTTTAAACATAGCTTCGGTTTCTTTTTTAAACTCATTAAACATTTCTTTTTTAAATTCACAGAACATTTCTTTAAACATTTTCTTTATTTCTTGAAGAGTCAAAGCCATAATGATTTACAAGGATGCTGAATTGATTTATAAGAAGATATGTATTTTAAAAGATGTTTTGATGAGAAATCAAAAATGGGCTTTTTTGATTTCTCATCAAAACGTCTTTTAAACTCAATGGAAATAAATAACTTTATTTCTCAAGTTGCTTTGCAAGTCCTATTTTTTCAATATTATTGAATGTATCAGACGACTTTTGCAATTTATAGTGCCGACTTATTATCAAAGAGAGAGATATTTTCAACGTCAATTATTGTTTTACTTTTATTTACAGGTAGAACAGCACTTTCTGCATGCTGAAGTATGTAGAAACATTTATTTCTGTTTAGTTTGTTATGTTTGTGTGCTAGTAAATGCAACAAATATTTCCTGAAAAATGACTGCATCTCAATAAATTAGTGTTTGTTTACACTATTTAATACCCTTTTGAAGAGGTTACCAAAAATATGAGTGATAGTACTACCAGCATTTCATTAGTAATTCTACTAATTTACATTCTAAAACACTCTTTGCAAGAAAGTAAATTAGACACAAGTAAAGCATTTAAAACAGCAATAAAACATACCATTGAAGAATTACATTCAACTTTTTCAACGGTTGCTACATATTTAGATCTTTGTTAAAAAACGAAATTTTTAACAAGGTGAATATAAAACATATTGAATCTAAAGTGGCAAGTTTACTCGATAACACAGATGCTATGTAAATCATAGAGAAGGTTAAAATGCTGAGTCTTCTGCTAAAAAACGAAAAAAAAGCAAGCGTTGCTATCAGCAATTAAACCGAAAACAAATTTTAAACTCATTTTATCGATACGTAACGATAAAGAGGACGGCAACTGACTTATTTTATGACCGGCAACCGACTTATTTTATGGAAGTCATTAATGAATACAACAACAAAAAAAAGATCGAATCAACAAAGAAAAACGATCTTTATCAGTGAAGTAAAATATAAAATTTTAAACGATGTTTTAGATTGCTTACCAATATTTATCGTGTCCACCAGGCTCAGTGGCGAGTGAGTAAATTTTTTAACGACACAGGCCTAATAAATACAATCCACATTCAGTACCATTTGCTACTCTTAGAATCTCTTAAGTTGATTTAAAATTAGTAATAACTTAAAAATATTATTTTTTATTATAATATAAGTTATGTGCAAATAGTTTTTTTTTTCTACTAAAGCTCTACCTCCGATTCCGACAAATTAAACTTAGACATTTGGTTTCGATTCGAATAAAACTACCTCTATCAACATCTCTATTACGTACTATATTTCGTACGTCCAAACCAAAACCACGTTGCTCGTTGCTTTTTTTATATCGATAAAAAAAATGTTTACAATATTTACAACTACTAAATTGAACGTATTTTTATTGTTAGAAATATTAAAAAAAAATCATTTCTAAAAAAATAAGTTAAAATGAAAGCGTTCAATTAAAAACGCGACAAATTTCTTTTTTGCGACGTATGTAGACAAAAAGGTTTTTCAAGTCTAAGACATAAGTTTTTCGGACTTTTAAAAAAAATTTAAAAAACACCATCTATTACAAAAAAAAAAAAAAAAAATTATGATCCAGATAGTAACGACCCTGTTTATCAAATTTGATTTTACAAATGAATGAGAAAATTTTCTAGGTAATTAATGATTGTCTATATATATATATATATTCTTTTATATTTGTTTTTGGTTTTATATAAAAAAAATTACCGAAACAACATAAATAAATATAAATATACTTTTTACAAAGAAACTGTGAAGAATTTAAAACGAAGAAAATATTTTCCTTAAGTGTTCTACGTATAAAAAAAGGTTTTATAAAACTATATATTTATTACTATGAAAAATTAATGTTCATACTCATATGTACCAATAGTAAGTTTTTACAATAATAAGTGATAAAATATCAAAAGCTTCTATAAACAGTTTTTCAGTTTAAAAGTTTACTTGACTATTTAAATTATTCTAAATATGAATACAAAAAAGTTAACATTTTAGAAGTCAATATAAAACTACGCTTATCGTTGAAAAAGTTTCGAAAACGTATCGTTGAAATCGCTTCGACTACAAAATTACGAGTATCTTTTATAAAATTTCAACTTCTGTTTATAAAATTATTTAATACTAAAATTTAATGTCATAAAATATAAATAGAGTATTAAAATATTCTCTAAACAGGCTTGTGCTGTGAACAATATATTTTATTATTTAACAGATGGATGTTGCTAACGTTTAGTTTGCGAGAACACAAGTCGCACTTTGCGCACGTGTTGTGAATCACACAAAAATCAATATCGCAACGTTCGTATTTATATGCAGGTTTGTCGCATACAAGACATTTATCGCTCTTGGCAGGTATAGTTGAGGTGTTTGATGACGAAGAATTTATACTAGCTTTTGTACTGATCTTTATTTTAAAACCTGAAGATTTGTTTTGAAGCTAAAGAATGTATGTATATATATATATATATATATATATATATATATATATATATATATATATATATATATATATATATATATTATTATATTAGTAAAAAAAATATACCTCAGATGGAGAACTATGCATCATACTAATTACATTGTGATCTTTAATTGCAGAGTGTCCTTTATTGAAGTTTTCATGTTCAACTTTATCATCATCGTTAGCTGCAAACCAAGAAGTAGATTTAGCATCTCTGCTGTTATCTTTGAGTTTAGGTCGGCTAACTTCAGCGCTGGATAAAGATTTAGATCGCACAATATTCAAATCAGCACTCGATACGGGTGTGTCGATTAAGTCTGTACTTTTTTGCTTTTCACTTAACGTGGAATTCAAAGTTGATTTTTCTATAATCTGGGGTTCTTTTGACGAATTGCTATCATTATCATTATTAGTATTATTCATATCAGTTTCATTAAAAAGTTCAGAATTACGCAACAAATCTTTAGAATTAGGAGTTTGTTTTAATAAAATGCGATTAAACTCGGGAATAATGGGTTCCTTATAAGATTCATTAGGTTTTAAAGGTTTCTGTTTCTTGTCTTGCTCGGATTTTATTGAGTTTGATGTCCAATCAAATTTTGAGGTGGAATGTATCTCATTTAATGGAAATGACGATTTTCCAGAAAGCTTCTCGGTTAAATTTTCACTACTAGGCTTTTTCTTTAAAACGCTTGATCGCTCCATAACAACATCAGTTGGCTTTATGGAAGTGCTAGAAAGCTCTAGGTTAGGATCTTTGGATGAAGGATGTGATTGCTTACTTTTTAAAGAAAAGTCTAAGCTATCGGGAGGGCTGGCGAGTTGAAAACCTGCTTCATTGGATCTATTCCTTGAATGAATGATAGAAATATCTTCTTTGAATCGAGAATCTTTTTGACCAATGGTCACTGTTTCTTTAACAATACTATGCAAATCAAATTCGTCTTTTTCTTTGCTTTCATTTAAAAAAGAATTTTTATTTGAGTCGTTATCTTTTTTAGTAGATTTAACAGGATCAACGCAACTAGGTTTAGTTAAAAAACCCTGTTTATAGTTCCCGCTGTTACGCTTTCCAAGATCTTCTTTCGAAGAGACGGCATAATTTCCACTGTTACGCTTTCCGAGATCTTCTTTGGAAGAAACACTATAGTTACCGCTTATACGCTTTCCAACACCATCTTTCGAAGGAACGCTATAGCCTGCACTATTACGCTTTTCAAGTTCGTCTTTGGATACGACGCTTGCGGGGTTGCGCTTTACGTAATCCTCATGGACAGGAACATAGTTACTGCTGTCACGCTTCTTATGTAAATCCTCTTTAATAGGAACGTCGTTACCATTGCTGCAAGTAAAATGTATATTTTCTTGAGTCAAGTCATTGTTTTTAAAACTATTCTGAACAGTTTTTGAATTATTGGTTTCAACATTAAAACTACGAATGTCCTTTTCTAATTCACGAAGAAAAAAGCTACTTCTTTCACTATCATTATTTGCTGAAGAATTTGTCGGTTTCTTTAGAACATTCTGTTCTTCAAAAACAGATTGCTTTTCTTTAGCTTCATTTTCCATGTTTAGGGTACGTTCACTTTTGGCTCTGCTGCCATCTTTATTCGAATAACTTTTACTTTCTGTTACTTTATTTAATGCTCCTAAAGAACGGCTATGCGAAACACGCTCTTTGTTATTCATTGAGTTCGTTGATCTATTGCAAGGTTTAACCGAAATCAACGGAACGTTTTCTCTACTGTTCGTCGATAAAGTTCTTCTAGTTCTGACAATATCTTCAACTGAAATACCGCCTGCTTTTTTAGGTATTTCAACAGATTCCGAGCGTACTACATTTTCCATCGCAACGGAAGAGTGTTCAAAACTCTCCTCTCCATCAACGTTACATATTGATGTGTTTAAGACGCTATCAAAAAGTTTTTTTGAAACTTCTAACTTAACATCACTGCTTAAATTATTTTCAGGCTCACTAAAGATTTCATCAGATGGTTTTTTGCTGAGGTCAGACTGAAAGCGAGTTGGCTTTCTTCGATTTTGTGGGGCGATTCTAATCTTGTCTTTAGCTGCCGATGATTCAACAGTCGAAGTGATGGAGAACCCATCGATATCAATTGGAGCTAAAGCATATAAATTTTTTATTACCGATCGTAGAAACAAACTCTAACTTTCTATATTATTTTTATATTTTATTTAAAACATTGTTTTGATTTCTTAAATGATTACATTATTATTTGATGCTTTTTGTTTCATGTGTACTTTTCGTTAAAATATTTTTCTTTTAAGTAAACGATTGAAAATCGGTAAAAACAAATGTTTTTTGAATATAAGAATTTTTTAGTTAATATTCAATTCAATGTTTCTTAAATATTTGTGTAGTTTATGCAAGAAACTCAAATTTTTGTATTTCAGTAGTTTAATTTTTTATTAGAATTTATTCCAATAAGAAAATTATATCGCACTGATAGCTTGACAGAAATGTTTAAGAAAAAACACATTTAGAGAAAGGATAAAGTAGACCTAAAGCATTCAAGCGTACAAAAAACCTTAAAACAGCACTAAAAAAAAATTAAATAAAAAAATCGTTAAATGGAACAATGTAAATACGCAATAAAAAACTATGGAACAATGTACAAAATAAGCAATAAAAAACAATGGAACAATGTAAACAACACGCAATAAAAAATAATCACAACTACTACACAAGATTATTGAATATTTAGTTCATTTCCAGCAGTTTTAACTTGTACTTGTATTTTTGTATTTACAAAACAAATCGAACTATACAAAAAGAAATAATAACAAATGTTGTTTTTATTTTGGAAAAATTTTTTTTTTTTTTTACCGAGAACTAAAAAGCTCAAACTATAAGAGCAGAGTTAAATACTAATAGTTAAAAATAACTAAAAACCAGAAAATAGAAGTTTTTACCAAGAACTAAAACCAGAAAATAAAAGTAGTGTTTACCAAAAACGAAATAAAAAAAAGAGGAGAAAATTGAAGCAGTAGCTACCGAGATTTAAAAACTAAATATTAACTAATTGTTTCAAGAACATATAGAGAGCAATATGTTGCTTACTTTTATGATCACACATTTTCAACAAAGTTCACAGCATTTCTTTACTCAAATTACGTAGACTGCGTGTTAAGTACACTCTGTTGCACCAATTAAAAGATTAAGAAGTTTTGTTTTACTTTAAATTTTCTTTGATTTAAACATAAATACATTACTGCTAGTTATAAAATAACTTCATTGTATGTTTCCATTGACTGCTGCAGCGTAATTTCTTGTTCATAGTAATAAAAATATATTTTTGATTCTTGAAATATTTTGTTTTAATAAACATAATAGCAAATAAAATAAAATGAAAAAAAAAAAAAACAGTTTTTATGTTTATAAACATAACTGATCTTTTTTTATATCATTTATTAGAATAATAAATGTCAAATATGCAGTGACACGCTAATAATCTTCAATTCTACCCTCTCACAAAACAATATTTTTATATCAATTTTATAAATATATATATATATATATATATATATATATATATATATATATATATATATATATATATATATATATATATATATATATATATATATATATATATATATATATATATATATATATATATATATATATATATAAAGATCATAACATATCAAACAATTAAGAAATAAAACTTTTTAAAAATTTTTACAATTAAAGATTTATTTTTATTTTTATTATATAATTAATTTTTTTAAATAATAAAAAAATTCTTAAACCTTTATTTAACAAAACTTTTTTTTGATCAAAAAAATATTTTTTCAAAATCAAAAATTATTTCTAGAATATTATGGCTTTCAACTGTAATTTTTTTTTTAATTAAGTCTTTAGTTGTGTAGCCATCATTAGTTACAGTTTAATTCTATTATTAGCAATTGGTGAGACCTTGGTTATTACAAACCTCAAAGCGCTTGTCAGAACGTCAAGACCTCAGCGTTACGTTGTTTGTTTTATAACTAAGATTATTTATAGTCTGTAATTTAACTAAATAAATTTTTAATTTGTTTTCCATATTTACATTAATAGCAATCTTTCTGTTTATAATCGTCATTCCTCCGGTATGTTACTTTTACATATTCTTGGTTTTCAAATATGCTTTACAGACTGTTCATCCTAACCGTTAAAAAAAAACAACCAATGTCCCGCCAAACAAAATCAATTACCCTGCCTTGGCGATATATCGTTTCTGGTCTACCGGGATCTCAGTCACACAAAATAAAAATTATTCATACAAACACAAGCTGAAAAACAGTGCGGTTAGACTGGACAATAGATTGTTTCACCTTTTTTTACGAATTTATATGATGGCTAGTTTTTATTTTGGGCAATTAGTACCTAAAACAAGAAAATAATTATACCTTTGACAAAAAAATATATTTAGCAACATATTTCATCTCAAAAAAATAATGGCCGACTATTACTCCCTCCCCTGCCCCAATTTTTTTTAACCTTAGTATCAAAAAAGCGTAATTTAATACAGATTTAAAGAAAAAAATCAAAAATAAATATTTAAAATTTTTTAGGTTAATTTTTTGAGTTAAAAAGTTTTTTTAAAGAATTTTCTCAAGATTTGTTAAAATGAGAAGCTTTTTTCCTTAAATAAAGTTTAAACTATTTTGTTTGAAAATACAACTTTTATGTTTAAAAATCATACCAAGCTACACTAATTTTGATATCGAGGTTGACCTAATTTGAAAAAAAATATTAGGGGGCAGTCAATTTATTATTGAAATAAAATAAAGCTTTATACTTTTTTAATTAATAAAATTTTCTTGTTTTTGATACTAATTTTTCAAAATAAAAAACTAGCCACCAGAAGTCCTACAGGACATACATTTAAAACATGATTGCATTTTTCAAAAATACCAAATAATGGCACCATAACTAAAAACAAGTATTTAACAAGTAAAAAAACAGTATTTAACAAGTAAAAAAAAAAATTGAGTAACGAAATGATATAAAGTTTGATTGATGCTACTTCTAATTACAAATCAGTAATGAGTTACCGTAGAATAACTTAGTATAAGACATGACAAAACAGTATTGTAATAATAATGAAAATTGATATTTGGTCGAGTACACCACAAAAGATGATAAGGAAGACAAAGACTATAAAGTGCTTTATCAAAAAGAGAATGGATTCCGAAAGAATGGTCTATAATTGTCAAAAAAATCAAAGATGTTTAAAAATGAGAAGTGAAACTAGAAAATTGTCTGGAAGTTTTATGTTAAGTTGAAATTTTGGAGGGTTTTCAGCAAACACAGTGAATGAGATTAAAGAAAAAAACCTTCACAAATGCAGAAAAAACTGAATATTAGTTATAATATAATTGGCTGATACCTTATTAACACAACCCCGAGAATGTTTCCCTAAAATAAGCAACATATTTACTGCCACACCAAATTTTAAAAGTAAAATTAATGCAGCTTTAAAACTAATTAATAACATAAACACGTAAACATAACAATATATAAACAAAATTAAAAAAATTAATTTCTTAAATGTTCAAAGGCACTAAAAATATGAAACTTATTCTTATATATTTAGCCAATCGTTACAAAATTCAAAGATTAATGGATGCAGAATAGTAACAATATATTCACCTGTATCGTCTTGTAACAGTTAGAAAATAAATTAGACCACTGCAATACTTTACTACAAAAATCATTCAACCCTCAGAACTAGGAAAAATAAGGTCGACAATAATTTGTCAACCTCAATCTTTTAGAGGCAAAAAAAATTTGATACAAAGATCTTATTATAAAACATAGAAGCGAGGTTGGCAATTTTTTGCCAATTTCAAACACTTTAAGGTCGACAGTTAGGTTGGCATTGCTGAATGCAGATCCTAATTCCGAGGGCTGATCGTTAGATTTTATATTGTAATAAATAATATTAATAATATATGATATTTTTCTTTAAACTTTTTAACAAAACATTTTAAAAAGGAAATTTAATAATTCTTTATAAAAAGGATATTTTAAAACAATTTTTTAATAAAAACTTATTTCTGTTCTAAAAATATAAAAATGCATACTAATTGCAGCTTTTATGTCTACCTTTTTTACGCGATAAACATGTAACAAACAAGATATTTCTCAATTAATAACAAACTTACAAATGTTCTCAGCTGAACGAATAGATGGCTTTAATGCTATTGAAGGTTTTTTTACAGCAGGAGTTGATTGTTCAATAATATTAGGATGTCTTGAATTAGATTCTAAGCTTGAATTTTCCACCCTTCCTGAAGAATCATCTGTCTTTTGATTATCATTATCTGGCTTTTGTTTACTAATTTTTAATTTTCGTAATGAGCTTCTTATTTTCTGTTGAGTTTTTTCAAGTGAATTCTGCTTTTCTGGTGACTAAAAAAAAAAAAAAATACTTTAAAAGTTTAAAAAATAAACTTTAAATGTTTTTTGTTTTAATTTTTTCATGTCATAAAAAAAAATTTTAAATAAAAAAAAATTGAATTTTTAGTTTTAAATTTGAACATTGCATTATTGTCATTGGGTATTTTAAGATAATACTTTTTTTGTATACTATAAGGTATGCTTTTTACTGTCACATTCCTAAAAAAAACATAAACCTCCATTTAAGTCTTATGGTACAGTTTATTTATCTATGCTACATTATACTTATCCAGTGCCAATTTTTTTGTTACTTTTGTCTACTTAGGGTATATATTTAAAACATTTTAAAAAATATGATAAATAACATAATTAAGTGATGATGAATATTAAAGTTGTTGAGAGATTTAAACTTTAAATAAGAGTATGTTTTGATTGTAACTATCTCCTTTCAATAAGGTAAGGAAATGTGACAAATTAGAATATGGAAAACAAAAGGTTAAAAAACTGGAAACAAGTATGACAAGCCTAGTAACATTAGCATTGGATATAGACCCAAAAGATATAATATCGGAAAAATAGTAAAAGTGAAAAAACTGTAATGATTTAAATAAACATTTAAAAGCAGAAACGAAAAAAAATAAAAAAATTTTAAAGGAACAAATGTTAGTACTTAAATTAACTGATAGTTGGTCAATTGAACAAATTTGTAAAACATTTTCAGTTTCAGAACATCTAGTTTAAAATGCCTGAAAGTTGAAATTCGAAAAAGGAGTACTTTCTAAACTTGATGCTAAAAAAGGATAACCTTTGGAAGATATTATCAAACAGAAAGTCAATGAAACTAATGAATCTGAAGAGTTCACAAGAAAATGACAAGAAAAAAAAGATAAAAATAATAAAGATAAAAAAGATAAAAGATATTCAGAGCTGCATACTTTTTCAGTTCCAAATAATAATAATAAAGTAACAAAGTAAATTTGAAATTTATTATTTTAAATTTATTATAAATAAAATAATAATAAATTAAATTTGAAGAAATATTTGGAAAACGTGCTTGAGCTACCTTGACTAGTTTATTGTTTTTTTACAAAGATAAAAAAAATAAATGCTACTGCATAATTTTATCTGACCAAACAGCAATTCATCACCAAATAGTTCATGGTCAAACAACATTTCGTTATTTTCTCACAAACTTACTCTCTATGGTTAAAACTAAACTACCCACAATTAATGAAGTGAAATACTTCTGTGACGATGTTGCTTCACAGTAAAAAAATTACAAACCATAAAAAGAAAAGCAGAAAAAGCCTACAAACAGCAATAACAGATCTGATTCTTACACCATGCAACATGTTTACGTGGGCTCAAAAAAACATGTTAATATACTTTATCTTTAAAGTGATGATATAAATAATCATAAAACTTTTTTTAACCTCCAGAAACTATATGAAGAGAACAGTTCCAGAAACAAGAAGCTGTTTTGTACCAGAAACTATATGAAGAGAACAGTTCCAGAAACAAGAAGCTGTTTTGTACCAGAAACTATATGAAGAGAACAGTTCCAGAAACAAGAAGCTGTTTTGTACCAGAAATAGTAGAATTGAGAAATTTTATGAATCAGACAAATGGATTGAAGACAAAATCTCTAGTGATAGAAGTGCTTGCTAATATTGGTTATGATGGTATAATTAGTTATGTAAAACAGATATAAAAAAATTTGCGTTTTTTTTTTTAATATTTTGTGCATAATCACTTTCAAATGATTGTTTTACTTTTTATTTTAACTTTTTTGCTTTATAATATGATTCAAGTGCTACTTTTTATTTTTCCTTTTAAACCTAAAAAGGATCACACTCAAAAAGTTACAATTATGTCATTAGATTTTTAATTTTTTTTTATAAAGATATTTCTGTACATTTTAAAAATTTTCACAGTAAAATGTTTTATAATTTATTTCAACTGTTTACACTATTTTTTATGCCTGCAAAGTGAATGTCATGTCAATATAGTTTTTCATAGCTTTTTAAAAAAGTTGTTTTTTAAAAGACTGCTACAAGTATTATATTAAATTTTAATGTACAATTTTATATTTTTACCACAACTGATTACCTTAAGTACACAGAAGTAACACAAAATTGGCAACACCAGTCTGTAGGTATTGAACTGTAGCACATAAAGTTTTGAAAACTTTTCTAACATCTGCAAAAATAGATTATTTGGTGATCATACAAAATTTCAGATGGACACCTTATTTATTTACAAAGTTATGGTTCGTCAATAACTCATAAATTGTTTAAAACCAGTCAAAAACATCTGCAAAAATGGATTATATGGGTGAAAAACTATTACTAAACAAAATATCAGATGACCACCATGTTTTATTTACTAACTTGTGACATTGTAAATCTCTACAAAAGCATTCCACATAATCTTGGTTTACAAGTATTAAAATTCTGGGTTGAAAAACATAAAAATCGAATAGCCGAAAGATTTAACACTGATTTTATCATAAATTCAATTACTTTCATTCTTAAAAACAACAATTTCTACTTTGACAATAAATTGTTTCACTAAATTACAGGAACAGCCATGGGCACAGATTTTGCACCAGACTATGCTTGTCTTACAATAGGCTTTTTAAAAAAAATAATGCTTTTTCCGAAAAATTTTACCAAAATATTTTTCAAAAGAAAAAGT
Source organism: Hydra vulgaris (assembly GCF_022113875.1). Taxonomy (NCBI): domain Eukaryota; kingdom Metazoa; phylum Cnidaria; class Hydrozoa; order Anthoathecata; family Hydridae; genus Hydra; species Hydra vulgaris. The sequence continues at coordinate 54,961,656 of NC_061157.1, forward strand.
TAAAATTATTGAACAGTTTTATTGTAGATATGTTGATGATGGTTATAAAATATTGCTAAGTTCTAAATGTCCCTTACAGAATTAAATGATTCAATTAATTTTACAATTGATTTTCGCATGAATGCAAAAAGAACGAAAAAATATATAAAGCAGTTAATTTTCTAGACATATCGGTTATCCTTGAAAACAACAAACACATTAAAACTGATAAATTTTATAAAGAAACAAATACTCATGACTATTTAAACTTTAACAGTGATTATTCGTATCATATAAAAAAGAAACCTTATAACCTTGTTAAAAGAATAATCCTATTTATGTCTGATTATGCTAGAAAAAACTACATCTAGTAGAACTTAAAATATGGTTAAGAGTGGGATTACCTTGATTATGTAATAGCGAAAGCATTTCATAATGCGAAGTTACAAGGACCAGCGCCAATAAAACAATCAAAAGATGTTTTCCTTTAGTGCCTACTTTCTATAGTAATTTAAACTGTCAACCAATTTTAACTGAAGCTAACCTTTTACTTAGTTTATCTGATAATGAAAGATAAAAAAAAGTTCTTTTAAGTATTCAACCAGTGATTGCCTACAAACAACCATTACATTTACTGAGAAATTTCACTCTACATCATTTATCAAAAAAATGGGACTATTTAAATGCAAAAGTCTATATAAGTCAGTCTATATAAAATCTGCAGGTTATATTTACAAGAAATAGATAATTTTGAGACATTTAATGGCATTATTTGGAACATTAAAAGTCACAATACATGTAATAGCAAAAATATCATTTATTATCTAAAATGCTTATCATGTAACGGACTAACTATTTATACTGGAAAAACAAACATTTTAAGAAACCGCAAAAATGGACATATTTCCAGTTGCAAAACTGGCAAGAATACTTTCTCTAGAATTTCTTGAGAAATTAAATAAAAATTCTTGAGAAAAAAATTAAAAATTTTATTTGCTTTAATGATTAATCTAATTGAAATAAATTCTATGTTCTTTGCATGTGCATAAGCCAAATGCTGCGCAAGCACAAATTGCATGCGCCACTGTGCGCATCAGACATTTATACCATTTATACACCATTGGCAACTGTTAAAATTTATCATTAAGGCTATAACCAAAGATACATTTTTTACTATTTAATAATATACTCATATGATGTGAAAGAAATAGGCAGGTATAATATTGGGTGTTATTCGAATCAATTGAATCTATGAAAGATTTAGATAAAAGGCGATTGTTTATATTATTGATTTCAAAACAATAATGCCTGGATTCGCAATTTATGGGTGCTCCCTTATACTATTAGAAAAACATAACATTTATATTTTATGTATAAATATAAAAAACATGTTTCTATTATGCCAATAATGTAATTATTAAGATACAGACAGTAGTCACTTTCTGGTATAGATTTGAAGCAAAAGCAATTTTGGTATAGTGCTACTTTCTGGTATAGTTTTGAAGCAAAAGCAATTTTGTTATAGTGAAAGTGCTAAGGTCATGTTTATTATTAATATATAATAATAAACATGAGCATTGTTAAACATAGGCGAAATAAAAAGTTAATGTATGCCAACAGACTAGGTAAAGATAAATTACTAATGATTATTGGTGAAATATTGCACAGTTTCTGATTGTACCATTAACCACTACTCACTTCGCAATCAACTTAAATTACGATTTTTAAACACCAAGAAATCCTTTCTAGTAATTCAGAACTTTTTCCTCCTTTTTTTGTCAATGACACTTAAGTCATCATTTCATTACATTTAGAATCATCTTTTCCCAAAAATGCTTCAGGAACATCTTTTTCTAAAAGAATAACCTTAAATAAGTCTTACAATAACAAATACATTGCAATTCCTCGCATTTTGCTTATGAAATGATTTGTTTGTCCAAATATCAATCGAATAGTAAAACATTGCAATGTAATCCAAATGGTACGCTATTGATAACTTTGAATTTATTTTAAAATAATTCATTCATTGCATTGACTTCTCATTGGCAGGAAAAACCTACAAAAAAAAACTAATAAAAAGATTGAATGATAAAAAAAAAAGTATTTTTATATCTCTGTTTTTTAATGAGCTGAAATTTCAAATATTTTTTTATCTCTGCTTGTTTTAAAAACTGATAAAAATAGTTATTAATAACGTTATTAACACTCATGCGCAGAAACTGTTTAAACTTGATGTCATAAATGAACTTTGTGTTGCTTTAAAACCACTAAAATTGACCATTAATACTCTTTCAAAAGGAGATACTGATCTTTTGTATTCTGAAATTGTGATTGAATGTACAAGAAAAAAACTTCATAAAGCTAATACACCTAAAAGTCAACTTGTTAAACAGATATTTGAATATAGAATAATTGAAAGAAGAAACATTCATTTAATTTATCTAATGAAATACTTGTCAAATCCAAATGTCTTAAATAAAGATGATCAATTTGGTAACAAGATTTAAAAAAAAAACAATTACTAATATTGCTACTAATCTCATTCAGTGATTGTTTCAGCCATCTGACGATAGCTCTGATGATGACAAGGAAGTAAATAGTATAACTGATAGTATAATGGATAACATAAAAAATCAAAAATGAATTGAACTTAGCTCTACAACTCAATCTTTTTATTAAACAATCAGACACTGAAATGAAACTTGACCATCAGGAAATTGGAACAAACCTCGTTCAAAAGGAAATGGCTGTTTTTGAAGCTAGCAAAGCTAGGCCCAAGTATTTAGATTTACTTTTCAAAGGTCTTTAAACAATTCCTCTTATACCCAGAGAAGCTGAGAGAGCTTTTTCTACTAAAATAATTTTGATTTTTGGGGGAGGTAATAATTCAGAAACTTATTAAAGTAATTATAAAGTTTTTTCAACTAAATATAATTTATTTAAAAAATAATATAAAATGCGTTTATATTATTTTTTAAAATATTTGAAGAAAAAATATATATAATATATCAATATCTTTAAAATAGACTAATATAATTATGTTAGATTAATATAAATATGTTAGATTAATAATTATAATTATATTTTTACTATTATTCAATACCAGTATCATATATCTAAAATTGTACGATTCACTATAGGAGATGGAGCATGTAGTAGATTATTTCATCCACCTGATTTATTCCATCCCATTACATATTAATCACATTTATTTGATTTATGGGAAATAAAAAAATTTGTAAACAACTTTTAAAAGACCGCTATCTTTACTAAATAAACATGGAAACAAAAAAAAGTTATAAAATTAGTTTCAATTTGATGTTTTACACATTGGGATAGAATAATTTACTACTAAAGTAGATTATTCCATCCGTCTGATTTATTCCATCCCACTGCGTAAAAAATGGAACTATGTTCTAACTATGTTCGGTCATTTCTAACAGTTATAACTTAAAAAGGCATTCTCATTTTGACTTTTAGGCAGTGGGATGGAACAAATCAGGCGGATGGAACAAACTACCACAGTACTTATTGATGTTATTTACTTTTGTCCTAATCAATGATGATAAACAAATAAATAATTTTATGCATACTTTGTATCACTTTTGCCTGATTTAACACAACTAAAAAAAGTTCAAAATATCTTTTTTCCGTAATAGTTCGAACATGTTCAGGTTTGAACTTTTAAAAAAAACTATAAAATAAGTACTTTGTCTTATCTCTTGCAAAGTTCACCAGACCTACTTGCTCTTTGTGAGACTAATTCGAGTTCAGCTGCCTCATCTTGTAATCTTAGCATTGATGGTTATCTTCCTTTAATTCACCCATTTGTCTGGAAAAAATTCACCCATTTGTCAGGAAACTAGGTTTGAATCCACAGACTATTCTTTTATGTGCTTTTCTTCAGCACCTCTTCACTTGATCACTTTTCTCTTTGTTCTATATCATTCTCCTTCATTTCAAGACTGTTATCTTTTTGATGTTATTTCTGATCCAATCGACCTAGCCCTTCCTCTTTATCCTTCATCCAATATTGTTGTTGTTGATGATTATAATGCTCATCACACTGAATGGGTTGGTTCTAGAGTCAATGACTCTGCTGGTGTTGGGGCCCAAAACTTTTGCCTTTCTTAATCTCAAACTCAAATAGTCGATTTCCAACTCGCTTTCCGAAATCTTAATCCGAATCATTTACTTATTCTTATTTAAAATTATTATTCAGACTTGGCCAGGAACGCGTGCATTTTCAAGTCTTTATATGACCACGCAAATTAAATTTTGTTTTGATGATTTAACCACGTTTTTAACAAATGCGCTGAAAAAATTGGTTTTTAATTACGTTGAAAATAAATTACTTTGACACATTTATCTTTACTAATGTTTTTATATTAGCAAAATGCTTTTAAGTTAAAGTATCATTAAAAGTTGTATAATTTTTTATTTATATTATTTAATCATGTAAGATTTTTTTATAAGTAAAAATAAAAAAAAGTAAAAATTAAAAAAAAAATTGAATTTTATAAGTGACAACTATAAACAGCGACGACTTTAAATAGCAACAACTTTAAACAGTCCTCTAATAAACCTTATATAAGAATCATTAAAGTTTTTGTGAGAAGAAAAAAAAGACAAATTTTTTTGAAAGCCGTTTAAATTAAATAACTTTGATTTTTACTTAACGTTTTTATAATATTTTTACTATTTAAGTTTTAGTTAAGTTATTTTAATTTTGTTTTTCGTTTTTTTTTACAAAGATTTATTTGCTTCTTTAACGATAATTTTTTAAAAAGTTTCTTTATAGTTAAGATTTGGTTAAATTTTTTTTAGCGTGTTTTTAAAATATATACAAATTTTCAAAACATTTTAACAGCTGTGGTCAAGTTAAGTAAAATCAAATAGTATTTGCGTGGTCAAACTATGATGTGAAATAGCATGCCTTCCTGGCCAAGCCTGATTATCTCATTCTTCTTCATCATCAGAATCCCCATATCATTGTATCTCTTACAACTACCTTATAGCTAACTTGGACTCTTTCCATGGCTTTTTTCATGATGGCTCTTGGGTAGAAATCTTTCGTCTTCCTGCTGATAAATGTGCTTCTTATGTAACTTCTTGGATTCAGGCTGGCATGGAATTTTTTATCCCCTCTAGACAATTTTAAGTCAAGTCTCACACTTTCCCAAGGTTTTTCTTGCATTGCGCTACTGCAATCTCCAATCAAAACCATTACTTCCATATCTATCAGCAAAACAATTCTCCAGAAAAAAGATGTCTATTTAATATTACTAAAAACTATTGTAAAAAAGTTCTGTCTAATGCCAAAGCCTTGGCGTTATAAAAACTTTTTTACCTATGGTTAATTTTAGAGATAAAGTACAAGATTTTGTGACCTACTCTCATGTCACAAAATATTGTACTTAAATTAAGCTCTAGAGACTTCTGAAGAATTTTTAACAGTGTCTATAATAAGGGCAAATCTATTATTCCATTATACTCTTTGAAAAAGCTGAACTGTTTTCTGAGAACTTTTCATCAATCTCATCTCTTAATTCTGCTAATCACATACTATCTGATATAGCCAACAAACAGGTTGATCCATAACTTGACATACCTGTTCTGTTGGAGAAGTGTTCACTCGAACTGTCACCTATACTTTCAAAACTACTTAACAAGTGCTTATCAGAGTCTTGTTTTCCAGCCTGCTGGAAAGCAAGACTGTTTTTATATATAAGCACTTAAAAATTTCAGGTAACATCTTTAAGATTATTGAATCTTTCTGATTTGATATTGATCGTAGTATAAAAGTTTTTCTCAATGGACAGCACTCTTTTTCATTTCCAGTAACTTCAGGGGTTCTTAAGATTCTATTCTAGGTCCTTTTTTTTAATTTACATTAACAATCTCCCTGAAATTCTCATATCTGGTGGCATCGTTCGCTGATGATACTTCCATTTATTCTTGTCTTGATAAGAAGCATAATACCATCTGATTGCTTGGAGGGGGTATTTGAGCTTGAAAAGAATCTTACTTGTGCTGTAGCATGGGGCTCTCAGTGGCTGGTAAATTTAATTCAAATAAAACTCAACTTTTTTAACTAATCGTTGTTGCAACAATCTAGATCTTCCTAATTTATAAACGGTAATGTACTCAATGAGTCATCTACCATTCGCCTTCTTGGATTAACTCTTACAAATATTTCTTGGAAACCATATATCAAATCCATTGCAAAATTAGCATCTGCTAAGGTTGTATCTCTTTATTGTACTTGCCACTTTCTTACTCTGGATTCTATTCTTTATCTCTATAAACCTCTAATTTGTCCTTTATAGAACACTGCCTTTTAGACAAGGTGCAAAAACACATTGTAAACATAGTTGGACCTGCTCTTGCAGCCAACCTCCAACCATTATCACATCATCATAATCCTGCTTCCCTTTCTCTTTTCTAAAAATACTATAATGGGCACTGTTTTAAAATCTAAAATTTCATTCTCGTGTTACTCATCATTCAATTAAGTCTCATCCTTTTACTGTGACTGCTTCTAAGTGCTCCAAAAATTCTTATTCATTTAGTTTTTTTCTTTGAACATCAGTTCTTTGCCATTCGCTTCCTTTATCTTATTTTCCTATCTGTTAATCATTATTTTGCTTTATAAACTTTATCTTTTCTCTTCCAGTAACTACCGAATCTAATAATGGTTGCTTGCAGCCTTTTTAGAAGTACAGATGTTTTCAAAAAAGAAGATTTAAAAAAAAAGATAGTCTTGTGCAGCAAAATTGGGGATGTCCATTGATATATTTTAATGTATAGTTGTTGTTGCTAATTGTCTTTGCCTCCTGATAACAGTTAAATAAAACTTGACAATAATTTTACTCAGAGTGTATGTAAAAAGGGAAATCTGTTATTTGTTCTAGGTGAAAATAAATAATCATTTTGACTTTTATTAAACTAATAAAAGAAAATATTTAAAAAATAAAGCTTTATATAACAAAATAAAAAATGATATGCCATTTTGAGCTTCTTATTAAATTATGTCAAAAGTTAGTTTAACCTTCATCTAGATATTTAAATTGTTTTTCAAATAATCTTTGATTTGACATACAATTTGGCAAAAATATGAAATCGTAATGCTACTATGTATTCTGATTTTTAATTTCTCTCCAACTATTTCAAATAAATAACCAAGCATAATTTGTTTAATTATTGCTTTAGTTTGGTTTTAATTGTGATATATACAGTAAAACATTCGAGTTGAAATTCAACTTGAATGTTTTTCTCCAACAAAACATTTAAATTGGAAAACATTTATTGTTTCCTGAAAAAGATAAAAATCAAATTTATTGCAAATATATTTAAATATAAAAAAATGTATTGCACCTTTTTGCACAATGTTCTATTTGCTATTTTTTTAGCTAAATTATATCAAATTCAAATTTCGGATTAACCTACTATTAATAAACTTTTTTCTTGTGATATTAGAGATATTATCAATAATTTAGTTGTTAGGTTACTGTTAGGAACTCTGAAAAATTATTTTTATGAGTTTAATTTTGAAAAACAATCTCATTTTTTTATACTTATATATATATATATATACATATATATTTAAAAAAATTACCTCATTTTTTAAGACAAGTGTATCACCATCTATCTTACTTTTTACATTTAAGTGATCTTCTTTTTTAATTTCTGAATCAAAATTCAAAGCTTGATCAGAATGACTTTTTTTTTTTTTTTTTTTTGAAAAAAAACTTTTTAATGATTTAATAACTCCTTTCTTTTTTTCAGGCTTTTTACCATCTACATATTCATTGACATGCTGTTTAGAGCCTGTTGAATCATGAAGAGTATTTTTGACATCATTGCAAGGTTGTAAGTCATTGGATGCAGTAGAGTTTACATTTTTATTCAGTCTATTTGAAAGTTCATCAAAAACATGTGGGTTGCTCATGCCTTTTTCATATAGGAATAATGTCACATCTATAAGGAATAATATCACACACACACACACACACACATATATATATATATATATATATATATATATATATATATATATATATATATATATATATATATATATATATATATATATATATATATATATATATATTAAATATATATATATATATATTAAATATATATATATATATATTAAATATATATATATATATATATATATATATATATATATATATATATATATATATATATATATATATATATATATATATATATATATATATATATATATATATATATATATATATATATATATATATATATATGAAAATTAAATGGATTTCTACAAAATAAAATTAGCTTACAATTCTACCCTATTAACTAACAAAGGTAAAATAAATCCTAAAATCTAAAATATGCATATCGTTAAAAACTTATATTAGTTTGTGTATAATATACAAACTTGTTAAAATTGAACTGAAAATTTAAAACCTTTAAAAAAATTTAAAAAAGAACTTTAACAGTTCGTTGATGTTTTTTTTTTGTTTGTTTGTAATTGTAAATACAATTAGTTCTACGGTTTAAGTCCGTCTTATCAAACAAAAGATAAATTTCGTCAATTCAAAATGAAAAATAAAGAAAAGATTGGAATAACAGAACTGCTTGCGTCAAAAACTTTTTCTTTAAATATATATATATATATATATATATATATATATATATATATATATATATATATATATATATATATATATATATATATATATATATATATATATATATATATATATATATATATATATATATATATATATATATATATATTATATATATATATATATATATATATATATATATATATATATATATATATATATATATATATATATATATATATATATATATATATATATATATATATATATATATATATATATATTAATATATATGTATATATATGTGCGTGAGTGAGTGTATATAAGTTTAATTTAAACTTTGCATTTTAAATTTGTATAGAAAAATTACAACATATATTGAACGAAAACAATAGATTTCGATTAAACTCTTGATCTTTTAAAGCGACTCGTAATAGATCAAAAGGCGTTCAACGAAAAAAGACCTCCGTCTTTACGCGTGCGATATTTTTCTTTCATCACCGTTTTTTAATTGCTCTTGAAAAAATATACACAAAAAAAAGAAAAAAAAAAAGTAAAATTAAAGTTAGATTTAAATGAAAGCAATATTACTCAGTTAAAATAAACGCGCAAAATAAAAAAAACTAGGGAAGAGCTACATTTTTACAGAAAGCATTATAAAAGTAATAAGATTTAATATAAGATATTTTATTTTATCTAAGAGCTATTAATTCAACTAAAATGTTTCGCTTCTTAAAACTCCTCGCGAGATTTTAAACGACTGCATGCTTTTTATACGACAATAAATAACTGTATTTTATAATAGGGTGTGTCATTTAAAAAATAAATAAATACGATTTTACATATAAATCAGGAAAATAATAATAAGGTATTTTGAAGTAAAACACTCCCTGCATTTTTTTCAAATTTTAGTATTACTGTTTATGACTATTAGATGCGCACATAAAGCAGCAAAAGCTCGGCGATTTTTAATTCTTTATTCTCCTTAAAAACAGATTATTTTCTTCCATATTTTTTTCTTTTCTAACTATGGATCGTCCATAAATTACGTCACGTTCTAAGTGGAGAGGGTTAGTGGTTTTGTGACGATTCATACAAAACTCGCTGCTAAAGTGTTACGGTTTTGCGACGGGGGAGGTTAGTGGTTAGGTCAAAAACGGTCTAAAATTACGTGATGTAATTTATGGACCTCTATTCCAACAGGGGCGGGTTTTTTCACTCGCCAAGGAGGGGGCTAAAAAGGTCTTAAAGAAAAAATAAAAGCTTTAACTCTTTTTACATTGGCGAAATCGCCCCAATCGCGAAAGGCAATTTCGCCTTTTATGGACGATTTCGCCAATGTAAAAAGAGTTAAATTTTAATTATATTTTGTCGAATTAAGCACATTCTGTGCGCATTTCGATGCAAAAGCAGACTTCACACGCCCATATATGACAAGAAACGCACTGGAGCTAGTCTTCTGATGAATTCACCCATGCCACACCAAACACAAAGCAGTGAGTTGTTTTTTGCTGTGTCTGTTATAAGCTTTTGATGTACTCGGTAGCATTTGATAATGATTTTGAACAATGACATTTTCTCTTCTTTGAGCCATATGGCATATATATGCTTTTTACTTGATTAGCCAAAAAGTTCCTTTTCTTTCTTGAGCCACTTTTTTTGTTTGTTTGAGAACTTCTTTATTTTACATTTCAATCTTCATGACATTTTCATTCTTGAATAGCCTATTGAAGGTTGATATTACAATAGGGTTTCTTTTTCTTTTGGAGATACTTGCGTACTATCTGAACCATAGGTAATATACAGCGAGTTTTAGATTTTGGCACTTAGGGTAAAAATGCAACAAGATAATTATTACCGATTTGCATATTAACTATCTTTTTAAATATCGATGCTTGGATTTTATAATGGTCTACTTTAAACATGCTAATTGATATAGTGACTATAAACAATCAGCGATGGTGAGCATTTGATGATTCGAATATAAGAAATTTTTTTTTCAATTGGATTTAATTGGAATAAATGACATTTTCAAATACAAAGTTTTAGGAGAGTTTTAGAAAATTATTTATTAAATGTTATTATTAAAACACTATTTATTAAATATCTAAAAACTATTGGTTTATTATAACTTTAAAATACTTCTAATAAATTTATCATTACTTTTTTAATAAATTATTATTTTTCATTACTATAATGCCTGATATATGTCCAATGATTTTATAAAATTGTTTATATAATAATAAATATTAATAGTAAATATTGTTTAGAAAGCAAAAATATTCCAGATTATATATTTTTTTAACTGTGGGACTTTTTTATCATTCTGTGGCGAAATCACCCCACAATAATCTACTTGGACAAAAACCTATTTAAAATATATACCACGAACGCCAGTTAAATAGTTTTAACAAATTTACGAAGCTCTCACCTTAGCAGTTATTCTTAAATGTAGTTTCAATCAATTTCACAAAAATAATAAAAATGCCACTTGAAGCAAGAGTGACACAATAATATCAATTAATAACATTAAACAGCAAATCTTATTTAAAACCTACAACAACCAATCAAATTAGGCGGCAACTTGTATCATTAGTTTTGCATGTTTCTCGTACAATAAATCACTATCAAAACCATCAATAGTTCATGAAAATAGTTTTAATGGCAAAACCTATAGAATTTTAGACTTGAATAAATATTTTGGGAAAATTTTGAGAAGCAACCTTTGTAAAAAGTTGCTTCTCAAAATTTAATCTTCTTTTAAATATATTTTTATAAAATAATTTTAAATTCTTCTTTTAAATATATTTTTATAAAATAATTTTTTTAACCTTTATAAAAAAATAACCTCTTTCTTAAATAAATTTATTTTGAGAGTAGGTTCATATTTGTATCTTTACAATGATGAAATTCCAACAACCAGCCTTTAGAAATAATTAAAAATTTCGAAAAACATTAAATGCTTCTTAAATATGTAGTAATATATTTAAGAACCATTAAATGTTTATCTATGTTCACTTAGCAATAAAAATAATAATATCAAGAAAAAAATCTCTTTATCTTAAAAGTCTAATCGTGTCTTTAATGCTCCTGTTAGCTAATGAATTGAGCCCTAATGTAAGCTTTTTGTCTTTTGGGTTTTGCGGTTATGCACTGCAGCTTTGTAACTATCTGTAAACACATCTGTAAACTCCATTGGAAAACAACTGAGGGAGCATTAATAAAATCTTTAACAACAGCAAATGTAAGGTTGAGTGTCAAAAGCCGCTCTATTAAAACACTGCTCCACTCAATTAAGTTTAAAAGACTTACAGCATTAAATTTTTTTTAATTTTTGCTTTAGGTGCCCCAAGAAGACCCACGGTCTTGTTTCAAAGCATCGCATAAAAACATGTCAATTTTATTTCCACTATCATATTTTGATTACATGACACCACCTTTCCAATCATTTTTTAAATTTATGTTACTTCTCCTTAGTCGCTATTTCCGCAGTTTCTCTTAAACATGTGTGATCATACAAATAATTGCAATGTTTGTTATGCCCATTCTAATGTAAATTTTTACAAAGCTTTTACAAGATTTTGGTTCTCTAAAAAAACCTGGTACTGAATTTTTTTTATACGATATTTAATCTTAATGTTAAATACAATGTTTTATGTTCAGTGATCCAGGATTTTTTGGTGTTTAAGAAATTCCAGACATGGAGCAAACTCCAAACATGTTTACACTTGTGTCAATTAATGATGCTTTGCACAAAGTTGCAATGGTTGGGGGCTGGGAACAAAAAGCCCTTTAACTTCATTCCTTGCATTAAGGAATTTAGATGGAAAAAGAGTGAGCGCATATGGCACTGATACTTAACTGAAAAAATATTCTTATCAAAATTTTAATTTTTACTTTTTTAAATTTTTTATTTAGGTTATAAACATTTTTTTTAACTCATTCATTTTCAAAAAGGCTGCAAGCAACCACTATTTATATTTGAATTTACAACAGTAGAAAAAGTAAAGAAGAGCAAGATAGCAGGTGCCAGAAGACTAAAAAAATTTTATTCAGGAAAAAGTGAAGAGGGGAGAGAATTTTATAGTATTGATATATGAGGAATAAAGTAAGACGAAAAGTTTTTAAACCACGAAAGAACAGATCCAGTAAAAGGATGCAGCTTTACTGAATGACTATCGAGTTTTGGTTAATGAAATAAGAGTTGATCGTTTGAGCAACATCCATGGAAGTATTTTGTCCGTTGAGAACCAAGAGACCGTACGTCTATTTTTTGTGTTTCCGAGATAATCAAGTTTTAAAATTTAACATTTTTTTTTTAAATGTTCCACTAATTTTTTAAATATTTTCAAAAGTTGTATCATTCTTGAAACTAGATTTATTGGACACATACTCCATTGATAGTTGAATATTTATTGATAATAAACAAAAAAAACACAAAAACGTGGGCACACGGTCTCTTGGTTCTCGGCTGACAACTTGTTAAAAAGAGAAAATTTGCAACTTTACGACGACGAAACAGAGGCTTAGGCATATAAGCTTAGAGCAAATCCGACTACATTTGCAATATTAAATCATTCAGTACTAAAATATAATCCGAAAAGACAAGTAAAGTAGAAGACAATTAAAGTAAGAATCTGCATCGAAATATCATAAGCAATAATTATTAGCAGTAAACAACTTTTGTTTTGAATAAAATTCCTCCGCCAATTTAGTTTCTTTTTCAGCTGAATTATGAGGAAGTGTTCTGACAAGCCTGACAGTTAGAACAAGATTAAATTAAGTCAAACACTTATTAAAAAGTTTAGAAAAGTAGTATCAAATAGTATTGAAGAAAGTTAAAAGAATAGTGTTAAAGAGAGTTCTGGAGAACACTTTTGTAAGACTACTAGTTGAATATTGTTTGGACCACAATCTGTTGATGGACCACAATCTGTAGATGGACCACAATCTGTAGACGTGTTTAAATATAAGTTTAAGTAATAAATTTAGTAGCGAAAGCGAAAATAGTTTGTCAACAGTGGATCAATCTGTTTCTGTGGGATGATGGGAAGAATGTGGTTCAAGTACATAAGAAGTAACGTTTTTTGCAAATAGGTCAGTATATATTAGCTCATCTTGGGAGAGTTAAAATGATCATATACTAAAGATAGAATGCTGTTAGAGTTGTTTTTCTTAATAAGGCTGTAAAAAACTTTTCAAAAGTCTCTAGAACCTGATATCTTAGATACGTATATATACGCCCAGGTCAAGCATGCAATTATTTTAGTTTTTATTAATCAAAGAATAAAAGCTATAAACACTAATAATCAAAGCTGAAAAAGCAAATAGGTATGGTAAATTTTGCAAGAGATAAAACTCAACCAATAAAAAATTACTTCAAAGACTCCGAATATTGGTAAAAGATAGATTGAAACAATGAAACAAGTGGCAACAATCGTTATTAATGTTTAATGTTTTTAGGTAATATAGTTATGTTTTATGCTTATTAAAGAACATAACTTATTCATAAATAGTGAATGACACCCCTAGCAGCAAGTTATGCAGTTACATAGCGCTATGCACATAAATTCTATGCGCTTAAGGTGGTAGATTATTAATAAAAAAAAATCCTTCAAAAGTTACATTTTAGACATTATTCACATTTAAATTGATTTAAATTTACTTTTAAATGACAAAATTAATTTAAAAAAAGTGAATTTATTTGGTTTTAGGAATTTGGAGCAAAAAATCTCAAAGTACCATTATTTTGTTACGATGATTATCTCAAAAACTATTTGTGCTATTAACTTGAAATTAAATTGAAATTTACTTAAAATACAATAATAAAGATCCTGTACTAAAATCAAAAAAATTTGACTTTTTTTAATAGAAAAAACACTTTAAGACCATATTTTGACGAAATCATTGTATCTTATTATCATAATGTCATAAAAGCAGTAGGTGAGATCTATTACAACAAAAGGAATAACTCCTGAAATTTCATTAATTTCTGAAATTTCATGATTAAGAAAATCTTGAGATATTCACTGCAAAGTTGTGAATTTTAGAGAACTGAAAACAACACACTTAAAAAAAAAATTATAAAATTCTTCAAATTAAAATAAAGTTCTTCAAATAAAAACAAAAAAACTTACCTAAAAAGCCAATGGGCAAATATTAAATTATAATAAAAGTGTTATGGAGTAATATGTAAAGCAAATTATAAAATAATTGTGTAAAAAAACTGGTTACATCAACAGACAGAATAATATTTTTAAAATTAGATATCATTACGATAACATAAAAAAAGGAAGAGAACAAAAAAGGAAAGAGAACAAGCTGCTCTCCCCCCTTTCTAGACACCTCCTACGCCCCCTTCAGGACAACCCTGCTGGTTTGCTTACTTACGTTTTCACTTTAAAGTAAGTGATAAACAATTAGGAAAGTGGTTGAATTCCGTTTGAAATAAGGAAATTTACTGATTACACATCTTACTTTTCACCCGCACGGACTCTTACCCCACAGCTCCGCGGCTTTTAACCAAAAAAACTGACGTAACAAGATTACTTGAAGTTAGCAGACAAAATAGTTGAAGGATCTTTAGTAAAATTCTTGGCTACATTTATTTTATCTGAACTCAGAATTCATCAACACATTCTATGACGGTGTAGCGTTTTTAAATTACTGCGTTAAAATTTTACTGCGCGTAAAATTTTACGGTCTTCAACCGTTCAAACTTCCTTTGCAAACAGGTATTTTTGAAGGTACATCATTTTTTTCTCCATCAAAATGATCTGGCATTATAAGTATTTTAAGTCCTTGTTCTTCATCTATTTTTTGGAGAATTTTTTTGGTGGGATGTTTCATTAATTTGGAATTACATTGACTTTTATCCTGATTGTTGCACTTAGAAGTTAAACTATGCAATTTCGAATTACTTTTCTCTTCAACCAATGGTTTAACAGAGAGTACTTCTTCTTTGTTGTGTTGTTCCCTTTAATGTTTATTAATAAACATGTTGAGTTTGAAAAAATATCAAGTATCTCATATGGACCATGTCACGAGAAAGTCATTTTTCCACCTTTTCTATTTTCTCTTTTTAAATTTCTCAATAGTACTTTTTGACCCACAAAACAATTTGATGGTGTTGCATGCTTTCTATCAGTAAACTTTTTGCTTCTTTTGTGCACAAACAATATTGGTCATGGCTTTTTTTTCAAGTCCTCTTTTCATTTGTAAAGCTTTTTGTAAAACTTCTTTATCGTATACAGGGTTGCAGTTGTCCCCATTAAGTACATCTGTGTACTTTACATCAATTGGAAGACAGAGTTGTCGGTTATACATAAGATAAAATGGTGAATACCCCATTGAATTGTGCATTTTAACACATAAAGCAAAAAGGATTCCATCAAAAACTGAGGCCCAACTTTTAACATTTTCATTTAATACCGTAACAATTGCTTTCTTAATTGTCTGGTTCTGTCTCTCCACAAGACCATTGGCTTGTGGATGGTAAGCAGAGGTTACACGTTGCTGAACGCCTGTCATATCATGTAGTGCAATGGATACTAAATTTACAAATTCACGACCTTGGTCAATAATTTGTATTTGAAAACAACCATGTCTGCAAATAATTCTATAAAGAAGGCTGCTACTGATACCGCTGTTTTGTCGATAAGAGATTCAGCTCCAGTCCACTTAGAAAAATAATCTATAAGAACAATTACATAATTGAATCCATTTGATTCAGGTAATTTAACTAAATCTACAACAACTTGTTACATAACTTGTTGTTCTACTTTAACGCAGGAGACACTTTTTTTGTAAGTTTTTTTTGGCATCGTTCACATTGATCATGTTTGGTGATACCCTCCACAATTGAATGCCAAAAAAATCTTGAAGAAATTTGCATTCTCACAGCATTAATTCCTAAGTGGCTAGCTAATGCAACAGCTTTCTCAGAAATACCAAGACCCTCGTGGACTTCTTTAACAATGTTTAATTGTTTTTCCCGATCTATTACCACAATAAAGAAAATTATTTGTATGAAATTTTTACATTATTTTGAGTTGTTTTAAAGCTATAAATTTTCGAATTTTTGAAAAATGTTGTGTTAATTCAAAATAATGCACAACACAAAATATTGTTTAATTACTTTATTTTATTTAAGTAAAACCTTTTAAATTAAATAAAAACTTCTTTTATAAAAACAAGTTTTCTCAGAAATACCTTTGCAATACATCAACTTATTGTCAACAATAACAAAGTTTTTACACTGCCGTTAAAAATTTGCTTTTTTTCCTTTTTCATTCACATCTTCAGGAAAAGCATTGTCATTTAAATATTTCCTGACATCATTAAAGTTAATATTTTTGTACATCTTGACAAAATAAGCTATATAAATTGTAAACTAAAAAGCCAGTAAAATTATAACGAGTAAAGTAAAATTTTAATGTTAAAATATTACTGCCTCACTCAATGCAACTAAGGCCCGGTACACGTTTTTCCGAACAAAAATATAAGCTTTTTCAATTACAATACATGTAAGTTATATATTGTATATAACTTACATATATTGTAAAATATAATATGTCGTATATTGTAATTGAAAAAAATATAAGTTTTTTCAATTACAATATATGACATATTTGGTATGTATCGAAAGATTATTTTATAATCTGGCTATTATAATCTGGTCAAAGTAATGCGGCTATAACAAATCGTCAAGCATAGTTTTATTTAGAAAAGATGCAGTTTTTAACATAAAGTACCTTGGGGCTTGGCTATAAATAGGTCTATGAATTTAATTTTTTCATAAAAGCACGTATTGGTGTTTGTTTTCAATGAATGTAACTTGACAGATATTATTTAGATATTATTTAGAAAATTATCCATGAAAAACTATTTTTTTATGAAAATTGAAGTTACTATTTTCAATACCACACCTAAATGAGTATGTTGGGGCCATCCATAAAGGATGGCCCCAACATTTTTTAGCCAATTTTTGACCCCTCCCCCCCCCTTTGTCACCGGTTGACCTTTTTCTCTATACCCCCCTTGAAAAGAACGTCATAAAATCCTGAACCCCCCCCTCCTATATTTAACTCCAAAAAAATTTATTTCATCTCGCAATGATGTTTGAATCTGCTGCTACACCTTTAAAAATATTCTCATACATTATCTTCTTAAAAACACATGTTTACGTAGTTTTCCAGTTAATTAAACTAAAATAAAAAACCTATAAAGTGACGTCCTTTTCTGACAACCTCCCCCCCTCCCCTTGTCTTTTTTTGTCCTTTTTAACTCGACCCCCTCCCTCCCCCCTATTTGGATGACGTTCTTTATGGATGGCCCCGTTTAACAATAATGTCACGTTAGATTTAGATAACTTATGGTAGTGTTAATTTTTCTACCGAAGTCGTTTCTGTATAAATAATCATAACTTTTAGCCCCATTTAAAAAACTGTTTTCGGTATTTAGTATTTTTTTTTGAAATACTCGAGACTTATTCGGCCATCTTGAAATAATTATTTATTGCGTAAACAATTAAAAAACAGAGGCCGGTAAACTTTATAAACAAATTACTTTCAATTCTTTGTTTGCATAAATTAAATACAAATAAATAAAAAGTTTTTTGGTTTCCCACTAAAAACCAATCGGATTTGTTTTAAATTATCGGCTTTTATTTTTTACGAGTTTGTTTGTTTTATGCCTTAGTTGCATCGAGCAGTATAATTATTTTACCGCAAAGGATTGAAAACTTCCGCGCAGTAAAATTTTAACGCAGTAATTTAAAAACGCTACAACGGCATACGGACTAAAAGGAAAAAATGCACCGGGAACTGGTAAATAGACCAAATAAAACAAAAAAAACCTTGTTATCTAATAATTTAAAGTAGTATTGGATTGAAAGTATCTCTGGTATGTGATGTCACAATGATATGGTATATCATTGTGACAAAAAGATTTTGCTATCAGTATTAAAAAGATGATAAATTTAGAGAAACCAGCAAAGATAATATAGCAATTAAATTATTTACTTCATAGTTAAATATGCCACCCCTAATTTCTTTAAAAGCTTACCATATTATGAATGTTTTTTTTTACAAAAGTTACAAATTTTTTGCATGATATAAATGCAAGTGTTTATAAAGCATCTACAACTAAAGCAGCGTGAATAAGAGAGCAGAAAAATTAAGAAATAATGGTTCTACAGTTTCTGTTTGATGGATCATGGCAGAAGAGATAACGCAGCTTGCTAAATAGTTTTGTTGCTAACTTTAACCAGTAATGGAAAGTGCAACGGTTGTACATTATAAAAGCATAAAAGATACTTCTTAATACAATTGTATTGAATTTGTAAAACTAAATAATGGATGTTAGGCAAATCATAAAGGTAGCTCTAGGTCCATTAAAGCCAGTGGTGGAATTACCACACAGCAAAACCCCGCAATGCGGAGGGGAGGAGGGGGCAGAGCTGTAGGGGGCCTATATTTGTTGAAGGCAAAGAACGTTTTCATAACTTTTCTATAATAGAAATTGAAGCAAAAACAGCCAAAACTATGGCAATCAACGATGTGATTACAGATTTTGCGAATCTAAAATCAAGGAGGAAAGATTTACAATTTTAGATATACTGTAATATATTTATTTGATTTCTGTTGAGCAACAGTTTTTTCAATAAACATATTTAGATAAAAAATTTTTTTCCTCTTTGTGGTGGAGATCTAAAAAATATTTTACGAGGAGGAGGATGGGGAGGGGGGGGGATGGAACCAAATTTGAAGTTCCGCCACTGATTAAAAATCCGAAACAAAAATAACTTCACAGTCCCTTTCTGATAATCATCAACCGAGAACATATAAGTAAGAAATAAATTTAGAAGCCATTAAAAAAGTATTCCAGACTAATAAATGAAGAGATATCAGCTTATTTGACAGGTTTATTTTGATAGTCATCAATTAAACTTTTATTTTTCTTAGTCAATATTTGTGAGCTATTTAGACAATTTAAAAAATATATATATATATATCCCAAGATTGACATCTTTTAACTAAAGATTTTCATTTTATGGCACTTTTTTAAAGAGTTTGCTTAACTAAATACCATTAAATGAGCAACAGTTGCCCATATCTTTTAAACTTGCCAAAACTAGTTCTGGTACAACTCCTGCATTACTATTCAATGAAGAAATGAAGTTTTTAGGTCTAAAAAGTCTAATTTAGAGTTTCACAGTACGTCGTTAAAAAGGCATTTTTTTTTTTTTCAGCAATAATCGAGACATAAGGGCACATAAAGTTTATTTTAAATTAAAAACGTAAATTTGTGATAACAAACCGTAACTAAGATAACTAAATCTGAACTAAACATAGTTAATAATTATCTGCAAAAGCACATCAAATAGTTTAAATGGATATACAGATGAAAATTATCTGAGTTATAAAAAAAAAAAAAAAATTCGGGACAACAATAAAAACGACAAGTCAAACTATGTTTAATGAAAATTTTCTGAAAAATAAAAAATCGCCTTTCAAAATATTTTAGTCAAAACCGTTTAAATACTATAACAACGTATATGTATATATAAATTTTCTATATGGATATAAACTCTGTAAATAAAAAAAATGTATATTTTTTTGTCGTAAAACAAAGAAATAAAATTTATAGCTACAAAAAATTTAAAAATGTATAAATAATGCAGCCAATGGCAAGGTAGTGCTGATAATGGCAGTCAATGGATATAATTTAAAAGTACATTAATTTCACGTCTAGATTCTTCAAAACATTAACTGAGTAAAAAAAAATCGCATTTTGTAGCTAAAATTCTGCTGATTATGTCAGCTAAATTAAATCGCAATAAAACTTCTTCCTTTTATGGATCCTCTTTAATTCTTAAATTAATCTAAATTGTCATCTAAAAATTAGAATAAATTTTCAAATTTTATAATTGACTTTCATTCATAAAAAGTAAGTATATTATTAGTCAACAAAGATAAAGCTACTGCAGATAATACCTGTTGAATCATTGAACAGTTCATTTGCATTTGCTGATTGGCACAAGGAAAGTAGTACACAGGATACATAACAGGAGTATGGTATGGCTGCGTTCCAGCAATTAAATGAGGCGACGGTACAATGCGAGGCGTTACTGTCATAGGACCCGCTGAAGTATATATATGAGAACTTGTAGGATACATCATCTGAAAAAAACAACAAAAATAAAACCTTAATTAAAAAGTATATTCAATTCGAAAAGTTTAAAGTATTTCTCTAACTTACATGTGATGACAAAATAGGAAACTGAGAAGGAGTACTGGATTGTTGAGGAATTAACAAAAATTGATGATCGTTTTCATCAAAACCTTTAGAAAGCGGAGAGTTGCCACCACCTAGAATAAAACGAAAAAAAAAATTATGCCGTTATACTGAATTCCTTCATTGTTTACAAAATAACTGTTTAACCCCTTAACAGTGTAACACACTTTTTTGCGGTGACACTAAATAGTTTTTTATAACTTAGTTATAGTTAATCAAATTTAAGAACTTATATTGATGTATTTAAATTTTTTTATTCTTTCATCAATTTAAGAAAATTATTTTATTATTTTTTAATAACTAAAAATAAATAACTTACTTGGAGAACATTCACTTGAATTACCACAACTGTTAAATTGGGAACCGTTGCGTCGAATCGCTTTTCTAACCCGAAGCTTTTTCCCTTTCATATTGATGGATTTCTTAACAACAAGCTCGTTTATATCTTCATTTTCATCAAATGTAACAAATCCATAACTTAAATGATTATAAATTTCAACAATAAAAGTTATTTAAATAGTGGTTTTATTTTTTTAAAACACATTAATAATGGCCAAGCAAATCTATAACATTTAAAACAAAAAGTGAATTATTGTCGGATATTATATGATGTCAACTTAAAAGTACCAGGAAAAAAATCCATCACATAAATACATACATTGACTAATTTAAAAAATGCTCACTTAATAGAAAAGAAAATGCAAACTTAAATAAAAAGAACATGCAGTCAGTTAAAAAAACAACCTGTTACCCTTAAATATATTTTATAATAAAAATTTTCTTCCTTTTTTTGTTGGAGGAAGGAGGGGTGGGGTGGAGTGAGGATAAAGAGGTTTTTCAGAGAGACTATTTGCTAGAATCAAATTAATTGGAGGTAGTGTGGTGTATAGCCGGCTTGGGCCATAAATGCATCATTTGTTAGGAAGGAAGTGTAAACTTTCTGGTTAAATACTGTTCCGAGGTACTCTGTAATACGACCGTTGGAACTTCTTGGATCACCTAATTAACTAATAAATAATAATTAAATGTGCAAAATTTGCAATGATAAAAAAAAAAAAAAAAAAAAATTGTTTACACTAAAAAAAAAAAAAATTAAGTGAATTATTTTTTTTTTTCTTTTTAAATTTTATATAGGTGCCCCAAGAAATCCTTACGGTCTTGTCACAGAGCACCGCGGATAGTTGGAATCTCACGCCTCCTTCCTAACCGATGTCGCAAAACTTGCACAGAGGTGGGGTCTGAACTATGGATTTTTTTGTTTCCGAGGCGCTACCACTTCGCCACGGCTGCTCAATTTTTTAAATTTAAACTATTTTTTTTTTTTTAGCTTTGTTACATAGGCTAGTTTGGCGCTTAACCGTTCACATATTTGAAGTTATTTTTTTTACTTTCTAATGTTAGGCTGGAAATTATAAGTGAGCACAATATATAAGTGACGGTCCAATAGAGGATGAAAGGGGAGGGGTATGCATCCTCCCACCAGAATCTGAATGTCCTAGAATATGTGGTAAAGTATTTTCATTTGACTATAAAATTGTACTCTTTATTTTACTTATGAAAATAAATGATAAAATAAAGAACGACATTTATACATCTTTAAGACATCTAAAAAACTATCTGTATTTACTCGGTTAACTAGATAAATTGTATCGTTTTACATTAGATGTGTATTTTTATAATACGCGCAAAAATTATTAAAATTCTATTAATCCAAAATACAATAAACAATATTTCAAATGTATAAAGGAAATCAAAAAAAAACTCTTTTGTTCTTGATTTGAGTAACTAAAAAAAAAAACTATAATGCGCAATAAGTCCAATACTAACACTTTTATGTCTCGGCCCACGATACTTTAAAATTAAAATAAAAACTATAACAAAGCGGTAAATACCCTTTACATTCACCAGTAACTCGGTCTGTTACAATTCGCACATCTTTAACTAATCCGTAATCAGAAAAAAACAACTCCAGCTCTAATTCAGTTGTCTGAAAAAATAGATTAATAAAATTAATACACATAATAACTACAATAGTTTACAAAAAATTAGTAAAAAAATAAAAACGGAAAAGCAGAGAAGAAAATAGTCTAAAAAAAACAACCTTGTAAAACCAATTAATATTTTGAGTTAGGGGTTGTCCATAAATTACGTCACGCAGTTTTTGACCCCTCCCTCCTCGTAACGCATCCGTAACACTTTTATTTACCCCCCCCCCCACCAATATTATGCAACAATTCGTACCCCCCTAAAATTTTTTAGTTTTTTTAGGGAGGATGGGAAGGGGTGCAAAATTTTACAAAATACAAAATGATTTTAAATATCGTCTATAATTCTCTGAGGCTCAGAGATTTTACACGGAACTATTGAGGTGAAAAAAAACTATTAAACAGACTGAAAATTACTAATTATTAAACTCAAAGAAGCTCAGACTGAGCTTCTTTGAAACGTAACAGTCGTTAACAGGCTGTAACTACTCCGTTAGCTGAGTGTACACATCGACTAAGTAAGATTTAGGCGTAGTTGATTTTACAATCAACTGTAGATACATCAACTGAGGGTTTTGGTTTGGTCAGATACTCTTTTAATTAAAAGAAAATCTTCTTAAAAAAAAAAGAAATGTTGCGTCACAAAATAGAGACCCCCTTTCCCCTCGAAACAAATCGTCACAAAATCGCCTAACTCTCCCCCCCCCATCCTAAGCGTGACGTAATTTATGGACGACACCTTAGGATGTTAAAGTTAATGGCGCTAAATTTTACCCCCTTTTTTTTTATTACTGATTACAACATGTGCGATAACCACTATTTACTTTAACCCCTAAAGGAAAAAAAACAAAAAACTAACAGTTCTATTTGTGTTGATAAGTGATAAGATGTGTTATTGATTAGAATTCTCAATATATACAAGAAATATAAGAATTCGTGAATATTTAGTTTTCTAACTTTTGTTCGAAGTTTTTTCGATTACATTATAAATTTAACTTAATATACACTTTTTTTTTTTGTAAATTGTTTTTGGTGATGGAAAAAATAACAATACAATTTTTTGAGTGGTAAACACTTAACGTTTGTACATCTAAAAATCAACATCTTAAAAGAAGTAAAAAAAAATTAATTAGATAAGATACAACATAAAAACATTGAATTTGTTTCATATAAAATTTTATGTTTACGACAATAAAAACCGGGACGCGTAATTAAAAAAGATTTTCTAAACGATCGATTTTTTAGTATAAAACGTTTTTAAAAAATCGCGAATGTTAGTGTTTTATAGTGTAATTTTTTCAAATTTTAATTAGAAAATATGTTTTTGCTTCTAGTTGTAAATTTCATTTAATTCTTAATTTTAATGTTTGCCGCCGTGATTAAATTCTAGTATCTATACTGTTCCGTAGTTTAGCAAACTATAAGGAAAAAGAGTACGTCTGGTCACATTAAATTAGAAAACTTTCCTTTGGTTTCAAACTTATGTTTTGCTATGAATTTTGATTAGCACAAATTTCTCTATCGTAATCAGTAATAAAATAAGGGGGTAGAGATGTAAACTAGCGCTAAATTTAAAACAGAAAAGTAGAAATAACATTGATATTTGATGATTAAGTGAGATGAGAATATGCTAATAAAAGAAAACATTATTTGATGATTAAGTGAGATGAGAATATACTAATAAAAAATACTAATAAAAGAAAACACAAATTGTACCTCGGTGGGTATGCCTCCCAAGAAAACACGATTAGGAATTTCTAATCCGCCATCTGGAGTTGGAATTCCAATTGGAACTTGAATATGAATGGCCTTTAAAAGTAGTTCACAACAATCAGTTAATAAGATTCATGAAAAATATGAAACATATATATATATATATATATATATATTATATATATATATATATATATATATGTATATATATATATATATATATATATATATATATATATATATATATATATATATATATATATATATATATATATATATAGAACAGTTCAAATCTTCTTTTAAGTTTTATATTACGTAAAGTAATTATTTATTAATATATAAAACATTATTATGAAAGAGTAGATTAAAGATTTTGATAAAATAATTTTAATGACGCATTTAAAAAAAGGGCCTAAATATAAGGTCTGTTCACATATAGGAAAATTTTAAACAATAAAAGTGTAGTTTAGTGTTTTTAATTTTCTTAATTTTAAAAAATAACGACGGTTTTTGAAAGAGCCACACTTTAGTTTAATAAGAGAATATATAGTATGCTACTTTTACATAGCGCTGGTGATGTTCACACTTAACGTCTCTAATAGCTAGTTAAAAACTATATTTATGACCACTAAATAATTCAATATATCTTTACAAGTTTACTTCAAGCGTTTCAATTCATGATCGTAAATGAATTATGCACGCTCGAATCAGTCTTAAGTACTCACGTTTAACTCGTTAGTCGATATATCAAATATAACAATAATTAATATTTACATAATAGAATATTTAGTTATTCTTTATAGTTATACTAAATTAATATTTACATTTACATAATATAATGATTGTATAATTCATACAGAATATTTGTTTCATTTATCAAATAATATATACAAATATATTTAGTGAAGCATAAACAATTTAGATAATTATGTGTTATACACTCTTGTTACCTAACCAATGATTAATTTAAACATCCTTCGGTGTTCTAACTTAATTTATTTGTAATTATTTACTTTATAAACAGTAACATAAATTGCTAGAAACTTAAATGTTGAAATTTTTAAAGATGTGTATATAAATAAATCATATCGATAATGCGTATCGATAAGTGGGAAATAACAATTTTACCTTCAACGGGCCTTGAGATGACATTAACGACGACATAACGTTTAATTTAAATTGTGTGTTGTCACGAAAACAAAAAACATAAACACGCTATATGAACAAACTATAAAATGATTACTTAAAAGCTAACTTCGCGTCTTTTATATAAATTTTGACGGACCAAAATCATTTGGCACGGAAAAATTTCTTTTTCTTTTTGCCGACGTGTTTTAGCCAAAAGATTTTTCCCACGGTATCGTCCAATCACAACTTACCAAACCAAAAAGTTGCTTACCGAGTTTCTTTTTTGCACGCTTTCAAAAAAATTGACACGCTCAAGATTTAAAATCACGTGAATATGAATAACTATTGCTTAACGCGCTATGACTAAATAAATCTTGACACTTTTCTATAAAAAAAATTTTTTTTTTTTTAATAGAAAATTTAACTTATATTTTTTACGAAACATTAACTTATATTTTTTACGAAATTTCTTTTCTACCGTTAAATAAGAGAAAAAACTTATTTGGGATTAAATAAAATTTTTTTGAAGGGTAATTTTGTCCTTCTACACGTACGCATATTAACAATTAGGTTGTAACAACCGCACACAATTTTGGAATCACGGTTTGATACCATTATATCAAAAAAAATAAATCAGTACTTCTTTTTTTTTGATATACTAACTAGATATACTTCTTAATGATTTTAAGAAGTATATCTAGTTAGATCTCTAAGGGAAAAGTAATAATTTTAAAAAGTATATATAGCTGGATCTCCAAGGAATTGAAAACAGATAAAAAATCATGTATAATTTATTTAAGCTTGTTTTTAAATTTCAAACAATTATTAGGAAAAAAACCCTGACGTTATTGAGGTTTCCACACAAAATATATTTTTTTGTATTAAATTACGCATCTAAACTTGCCTGTTATCAAATTTAAAAACATATAATTTAAATATATTGACCTTATACCGGTATATAAATATAATCACAATTACAAATGTAAGTTTTTATTTTATAACAAATTGACTTATAAGAGAGTTGACAGACTTGTCAGCAATTTCGCTTATTGAATCTGAAATAAAATTCCCAATTTCTTTTCAAGTTTGGATTTTTTTTTTCAGGTATCATAAGACTCCAAAAAAACACACACGCAAGAAAAAAAAAAAAAAAAAAAAAAAAAAACGATAACAAATTTGGCTTTATTTTATTAAACGTTGTAAAAAATCTATTTAATTCCATTATATATATAGAAAAATTATAAAAATAAATCAAAAGTACCAAATATAGTACAAGAAAAAAGTAAAAAATATAGTACAAGAAAAGAGTCAACATTACAAAAATTCTCAGACAAGAATCAGTCTTAGAGTCACCACAAAATAATTAAATCCTACGTCATCTAATTTATTTACAAATGTTAAATGTTAACTATAGACGACTAAATAAATATATAAAAACTTCCTAATTGTTATGAAACGTCTGGCAATTTAGCTCGAGGCGGAACAGGTGGAGGCGAGATTTCCTAAAGAATAAAAATTAACAAACATTTAAAGTCGATTAAGGAAAATCTAAAATTAGCGTAAATTAAATTTCTTTTAAATTTTAAATCTCCCAAGAGATTTTTTAAAAGAATTTGATATATTAAACAATTTATTATTCCCATGATATCAATATTTTTAAGAACAAAGATTGATATCGTACAGCCTATCGACCTTAAACATTTTTTTGTTATGACTAATAATAAAAATTCAAATTAGCAAAATAATAATAATAATAATAGGAAACAACAACAACAACAAAATTCTCCAGTATCTTGCGACAAAACTTTTAAATATATATATATATATATATATATATATATATATATATATATATATATATATATACATATATATATATATATATATATATATATATATATATATATATATATATATGTATATATATATATATTATATAAATTCCATAAATTTTTACTTAAAGGTGTCAATATCCTGTATTCGTAGCTGTATTGCTCACATAACTCATTTCAAGTAAAAAGGGTAATAAACTTTTAAGAACCGGAGATTCAAACGTTTATATGAGAAATCTGTGCATTTAAGGATAGGATACAAATTGTTTATATATTATAAATATGATAACATAAAATCATGTATTTAAAACATTTCTATATAAGTTAAATTACTCAACGAATTGGTAGCACCATTTCCTATTTTCACGTAATTTTTCACGTAATCACGAAAGGTTCCTTATTATTTAAAAATGTTTTTTATTGTATAAAATAAAATATGGCCTTCAAATAGGAAATTTGTCAAATTTTTATGTGACGTGAAAAGTTAAAGAAAATTAGAAACGGTAAACAAAGTTTGCATCTACTGTTACTTCAAGCCGAAGTAACAGATAGATGCAGAGCCAACAAAAGAAGAATTAGTAGAAGTAAAAAACAGGATCAGCAATAAATAAAAGTACTCCCAAAATCACTAGAAGTTGAAGTTGTACCTAATAAAAATGTACTAGAAACGGTAGTCGCAAGGCTAGCAAAAAATATGTTCTTAACAGTAGTAGTGGTAGAGCGCTCGATTCATAAGCGAGAGGTTCGAGTTCCTTTTTAACAGTCGTGGCGCAGTGACTAGAGTTTTGGCTAAGAACCCAGAGGTCCAAGGTTCAAAGCCGACTTTAGCCTAACAAGCAATATCGGTACAGAAACTTTTCTTTCCCATTAGACAATTATAGACATACCACTGAAGTAAATCATCGAAAACATTGGTATGTAACAGGGCCAACAACACCGGGGGAAGAAAGGGGGGATTAGCCCCCTCACTTTTTTCTAAAGAACCTTTTTTTCTTTTTTTGAAATTTAGATATAGAGGACTTTTTTTAGAAATTGACTATTGTGCCCATCCACTTCAAAACCCGTACAATCATGGCCAAGTACAATCATGACAAACCTCCTTTTAATCTAAGAAATGCATAAAATAACATTTAAATTGTTTTAAAATTACTTTAAATAATGCGAATACAATTCTTAAAATATTTTTTTTAAGCTTAAAAGCGACTTGAAAAAAAACAAAAAAAAAAAACTATATAACAAAGAAACATAAAAAGAAAATACATAATAGTTTAAAAAAAAACAATTCAATACTGTTTTAAAGGTTCAGGGTTGTTAAAGCGAAAAAGTTACTGGCTTCTATCAGCAATCAATAACTAGTAGAAAAAAAAAAAATTAATAAAAACGAATTTAATATATATTTTTAAATATTTAAATAAATTAATAAAATAAAATTGTTGATAAAATAACAATTTCATCTATTAATAAAAAGTTAATTTAATGCAACGTTTTAACACCTAAGATAAAAACCAGGCTGTTTAGTTTAAAAAATAGAAAAAGCGTTCTCATTGATTATTCGACTTCAATACAAAGAGTTCTTTTTTTTTTAAAAAAGAAAAGCAGAATATAGTAAGCAGAATCGGCGCGTTTACTTATATTTGCGGCATTTTTATTTTTAGTTTAATTTGCAAATAATTTTCTATAACAAATTTAAAAAACAAATTTTTCTAAATATTTTCAAATTGTTTATAAATACATTCGATCAAAGGCGCAACAAAAACAAAAAGTGGGGAAGAGGGGGGGCAGGCTATAATACATATAACTACGCAGTGGCGTCGCTGGGGTTAGTGTCACCCAGGGCGGTAAACTTTTGGTGTTATCCCTCTAGACTTTCACTAACAGGGCCGACAACACGGGTTTCGAATTTCTGAAAAAAAAAGTCCTTTAATAAAAGTTGAGCATACAAAATATAGAACCTTTTGATTTTGAATAAAAGACGAAAGGTTTTTGTTTATAAAGATTTGTGTGAATGAAGAAATAGCAGAGTTATTAATAAAAAATATCGAAAAATCAAAACCTTAAAAACTGTTGGTTAGACCAAACGCAAAAATAAATTAACACAAGCATGAGCAGTTCTGTCATATTTGGATTTGTTTCCTTTTGGTGTCACTCCAATGTGTCAGGTCCTCCTATATATTAAAGTGACCAGGCTGTACTTTTTAACGAAAGAGCGCGCGCTAAAATATGTTTTTTTTTCTATTTGTAAATTACATTTAGTTCTTAATTTTAACGTTTGCCGCCGTGATTAAATTCTAGTATGATTGACTGTCCTGTAGTTTAGCAAACTCTCCTACGGAAAAAGAGTACGCCTGGTCACTTTATATATATATCCTCTATATCATATATCCTCCTATATATATATATATATATATATAGGAGGATATATATATATATATATATATATATATATATATATATATATATATATATATATATATATATATATATATATATATATATATATATATATATATATATATATATATATATACAGGGCTGTAACGTGAATTTTTTAGGGAAGAGGGGGGGGGGGTCGTTTTTGAAAAAAAAGGGCAGTTTTAAAACACCAAACAAATATCATAATAAATTTACTTAATAAAATTTTTGCGAAACATAGCTATATTTGTGTAAACAATGTTTACATAAACGAATTTATTGTTCTCCGAATATTTTTTCTATTTTTATACTGCATAGGCGTATAGGCAAGCTCCTTGTTAGAAAATGGATATCGATACAAAAATTAATAATACTTTGATAAATGGTTTAAATTTTTATTCAAAATTAAACTTTTTTCCTACAATTTTCTAGGATGTAAAGTAAAAAATAATTTTGAGACTTGTTTATAATCAACAATTCCATTGTAGTGGATATTCATAATAGCTAATAAACCAAGTCTATCTGCAGTCATACTGGCTCTCAACCATGTTTTTAATTTTCGCATTGCTGAAAAGCTGCGTTCACATTCTGCGGACGTCACGGGTAGTGTACATTCGATCTTTAGAAGCTCAAAAAGATTAGGATATTAATTTTCATCGCAGATTTTAATGACTTTAGCTAGAGTATTAGGCCTATCTTCAGGTTTAATAACAGACCATTTTGATTTCCAAAACATGAGTACTTAATCTACAGCTTCTGAATCTTTTATACATTCAACTAACTCCTGGAAAGCAACTAACTCAATTCAACTAACTATTCAATTCAACTAACTCCTGGAAAGTTATCTCCTCACTGCAAATGATCGAGGGAACCAAGCATAAAACTTTAGCACCAATGCAACTTGTCTTTTGGAATCGTATTTTGATTTCTGAAATGATGGTGTCGGGAAAAAGTATAATCAAAGCCCGTTTATATTATTCATGGGGACTCTCTGCAGGTATGTTTTTTCTGTAGGCTTGTCTCATTTTGATTCTGGCAATCGTTGGTTCTACAAATAATTTACTTGCCATACGAGTAGCTTGTTGGTAAATTACGTAAGTTTCTTTTTCAACATTTTTTCGTAGATGGTTCTAATCGTTGATTGTTTCTTGAATGTTACTGTATGCATACAAAATATCAGTTGTGCGCCCTTGTAATCTCTCTGTTATATACGACAACGGGTGAAGTAAGCGATACAAAGTTATAATACCAATTATCAAAATCTTTTTTCTTTCAGTTGATTTACAACAGATCTCTGCAACATGCTCCAGCAAGCGGTCTCTTTTCGGAGAGGTATTAAAATAAATGGATATATTTCTGTATACCTCTAAAATATTGTCAATGATTGGTATTTTTGATGTTGCAGCAATTGATAATTTATGAAATTATTATAATTGATAAAACTATGTGAGCTACAATGAGTTACAATTGCTTTTGGTGATCCTTTTAAAATATAGCTGGCAACAGCTTTTTTTACAGATTGCATGTTTGGTGTGCCATCGTAACACTTGCCTCTACAATAACTAAGATCGATTCTACTTTCGATATAAAATTTCATCAAGCTTTCCCCAATATGTTTGCCTATTATCTTGTTAAGATTCAGAAAGTCAAGAAGTACTTCTCTAATTTCTTTTTCTCCGTTTACGTATCTCATACATACTAATGGAATTTGTTGGTTTGCAATTGTTACCTCGTCTGCTGAAATTGAATGGTAATTTGCAGCTTTGATTTTATTAATTAGCCGCTCTTGTATACATTTCTTTCCAATGATATCAATTAATTCATTTTGACTTTTGGGGCCAAGGTAGCTGTTTCTTGCACAATTGCAATAAACAGCTACCTTCACAAAATATCAACAGTTTTTAATGTTATTTTGTTATATTTCCATTAACTAATAAAATGACGAATAAATCACATTAAGTAATCAGTTTATTTCCTCCAATTTAACTTTTAAATGGCGGATGAAAATAGTGTATATCTTAGAGTAATAAACAAAAATATAGGTATTTTCCTATATATTCTAGTGTCAATCGGCTATTCTTAGTTATTATTCATAATTCTACATATTATTTTAGTAAAAAATGTATCATAATCTAATTAAAAGCTCATGGATTCTGTTGTATATGTGACATACAGTGTATATATATCACATAATATATATGGTTATATATATATACACTATTGTATATGTCAAATATACAACAGAATCGGTTGTATAATCCGTGATACACATATACTATGTGTGTATATATTTTTTATTTATGTATGTATATATTATATGTGTATGTGACATATAAAACAGTATATTAAATATCCTCATCGTATTCCATACATCTTTGTTTATTTAGTATATACAACACGATTTATATACTAAATAAATAAAGACTCAAATGAATCGTTTCATATATGGAAAAAATTTGTATTTTCTTAAAATAATATATCTTCAAACATAAAATTATTTTGCATTGCATAAACTTTTTTATGTTTAATTTTTATTTTCAGATTAGGGGAGAGTCGGGTAATGGCGAACGCGGGGTAACTCCGAACAAGGTCGTTACGGCATGTTAGAAAAGGATAGCTGACAATCTTTTTTTTTCTGACAAGAATGTGTTCCATGCTCAGTTCCAGACGTGCAATAGTGTATTATAAATGCGCAGGTTCTTCACGGTGGATTGATTTTAAGTTTTTCTCTTAGTTTTATGTAATTTTTATTTGCGAAACATTTATGTATTGGCTATACTATGTTTATAAAACCACACTTTTATTTATGTTGTTGCAAAGTATCATAATCATGGAGTTTGTAACACGTATTATATTTAGGGTATGATAATACTACCTCAATATATTCGTTTAATTTCATTTGGTTGTATCGCGGGGAAATAACGAACGATCTTAGTGGGGTAATCGCGAACACTTATTGTCTTCAAAGTATTCTAGCGTATATGATAACACACGGATGATTCTTAAATAAAGTTATTATACATTATTTATTTAGTTTATTATTGTAAAATGTATATATATATATATATAACATATCTATATATATATATATATATACATATCTATATATATATATATATATATATATATATATATATATATATATATATATATATATATATATATATATATATATATATATATATATATATATATATATATATATATATATATATATATATATATGCTCTCAAATGCGTATAAAGAACAGAACACTAATAAATTAGTAAAAAATACTTATGTAATTTTGTATTCAATTCGTACATTTACCTTCTGTATACAGAAGATAAAAATACACACACATACTTTCTGATACTATAGTATCAGAAAGTATCCAGGTCACCTTACATTCATGTAAAATTTTATTTCATTCATGTAAAATTTTATTTGGTTTGAATAAAATTTATTGATATTTGTTTCTTTAACGTTTGATTTAATTAAAATTTTATTCAATAATATTTTAACGCTTCAATCAAGTTTGATTTGCTTTGATCAACATTTTATTCGCTGTTAGCCAATAATGTTCGCGATTACCCCACGGTTTGTTCGGAATTACCCCACGTACGTAGGGTAATTCCGAACAAACCGTTTTTGTTTTTAATCGAATTTTTTATTTTTTAATAAGATATATGAAAATTGCTTTTGAGTGATTCTAACCAAATGGTTAGACTAAATAATAAGCAAAAAATATCATTAATATATAGTAATAATTGTCTTTAATTTGCACTCCCGCTTAGCTGTTCGTCATAACCCCACTCTCCCCTACCTACAACAAGCTAATATCATGGTTACACCCTATGTTTCAACGCATCCTTTGATCAATTGCGATTACCTCCACACGGTGGGAAAACAAGAAAGAAAACAATATTCTTTATGGACTGTGGGGAATGTCTCAGATTGAAAAGCAACACTTTTTAAGTAAAACTACTGAACGATTAGATAAAAAAAGATCTTGAACCAATAAAGTAAGCAATTCAAGGAGAAAATATACTTATTTTTACAATTTCTTTGTTGATAATATCAAGCATCGTGTAAAGAGTTCTATTTGTCTACATTAGACATCAGCCAGGGCACAGCTCTATTCAGGAATGTGATAATATACATAGTCAGATTGAGAAATTATTACATTCAGCAGAAATTTTAGTCCTCTTGGGTTGGTGAAAGCAATATTAAATGTTAACCAACGAAACCATTTTTTGTATACCAAATGCAAAAAAGCGACATTAAAAATTTTTCAAAAATTGCTAGTCTTCTGGACTACAAAAATGTTCCACACTTTAATGTTAAAACGCTTGTATATAGGTTTAATGCTCCTGGTCATGTGTATTTCAAGACTCGTTTTACAGATATTTATAAAGACGCACGGCTGTCTAATCCAAAAAACACTCAATCATCAGGAAGTAATCTTGAAGAATCATCAATTCCATTGGCATCTTGTTTTCGACAAAATATTGAAATTTCTAGTTAGAAGATAAAAGACATTGTTTCTATGTATCCTTACATGCCAGCTGTAGATGTTTTGCATTTAAACTGTTCTTAACTTGTTGTTTGTATTAAAGATATTTATTTTTTATTTTCAATAAATCTTTTTAGATAAAAGTAATTTTATTATAAATAATATAGTTTTGGTTAAAATCAGTTTGTTAAAACTGAAGCTGTCCATCCTACCAGAAGCAATATATCTAGAAAACTTATTAAATGACCATATCCATTTAAATTTGCCAACTAAGTGTTTTAGGGTCTAAATTCTGGAGAGCCATCTGATTCATCTAACTACCGTCCCATTAGTCTTCTTCCTGTCATAAGCAAGGTTTTTGAATCTTTAATCAACAAACACTTAATCTCTCATCTTGAATCAAATAACTTACTTTCTGATCATCAATATGGATTTCGGTCTTCTCGTTCTACAGCTGATGTGCTAACAGTAATAACCGATAGATTTTACCGTGCATTAGATAGAGGTGGAGAGGTTAAGGCTATCGCACTTGACATTTCTAAAGCTTTTGATAAAGTTTGGCATGCTGGTCTTCTCCATAAGCTTTCTTCTTATGGTGTAGCTGGTAACATCTTTAAGATTATTGAGTCCTTTCTTTCCAATCGTAATATAAAAGTTGTCCTCGATGGACAACACTCTTCTTCACATCCTGTAACTTCAGGGGTTCCTCAAGGTTCAATCCTTGGCCCTATACTCTTTTTAATTTACATTAACGATCTTCCAGATATTCTCACATCTAAGGTGGCATTATTCGCTGACGACACTACCATTTACTCTTGTCATGATAAGAAGCCTACACTCTCTGATTGCTTGGAGGGGGTATCTGAGCTTGAAAAGGATCTCACTTCTGCTACAGCATGGGGCTCACAGTGGCTGGTGAACTTTAATTCAGATAAAACTCAATTTTATTTGGCCAATCGTTATCATAATAATTTAGATCTTCCTATATTTATGAATGGTAATGTACTAGATGAGTCATCTACCATTCATCTTCTAGGATTAACTCTTACTTCTGATCTTTCTTTTAAACCGTATATCAAATCCATTGCAAAATTAGCATCTGCTAAGGTTGCATCTCTTTATCGAGCTCGACACTTTCTTACTCCAGATTCTATTCTCTATCTCTATAAATCTCAAATCCGTCCCTGTATGGAATACTGTTGCCACATCTGGGGCGGATCTTCTAATGATGCTCTTTCTCTTTTAGACAAGGTGCAAAAACGAATTGTAAACATAGTTGGACCTGCTCTGGCAGCCAATCTACAACCTTTGTCACATCGTCGTAATGTTGCTTCTCTTTCTCTTTTCTACAAATACTATAATGGGCACTGCTCTAAAGAGCTAGCGTCCCTTGTGCCATCTACTAAAATTCATTCTCGTGTTACTCGCCATTCAATTAAGTCTCATCCTTTTTCTGTGACTGTTCCTAAGTGCTTTAAAAACTCTTATTCTTCTAGTTTTTTTCCTCGAACATCAGTTCTTTGGAATTCGCTTCCTTCATCTTGCTTTCCTGATTCATATAATTTGCAATCTTTTAAGTCATTAGTCAATCGTCATCTTGCTCTACAGATTTAGTCTTTTCTCTTCCAGTAACTTCCAACTCTTATAGTGGTTGCTTGCAGCCTTGTTGGAAGTGAAGATGTTAAAAAAAAAAAAAAAAAAAAAAAAAAATTTGCTTTTAAATTTCTAAATTAAAAGTAATTTCTTGTAATCCATAAACTCCTCGCAAAATATTCAGGAATATTTACTAAAAAATGGAGATAGCACAAAATAATATTAACGCAAAATTAAAATTTAAAAGTTATTTTGTTCTCCAAACAGGGTGGGGCCATAATAGCGACTTGAGCAAAAAAATTTTTTTTCACAACAAGTAATTATAATGAGTATATAGTCAAGTATTAAATTGCATTATTTAAAAATATATTGCCACTTCTGCTGGATTGCAGTGTAAAACTTCAACTTGATTTATCTCAGTTTAAACAAATGGAGAGTTAAAACAAAATAATTCTAACCTGACATTGTGTTACCATAAGGATGAAAATAATTTTTATTTAATTTAAGTTGATTTTACTGTGTTTTTAAAAAAGAAGCAAGATGTTTGGATTAAAGAATCAAAGTGTTCCTATTTAGAAAACCATTGCTTTGATTGCAACAAAATGGTACATTGACAAAACAGAATTTATTTCCAATAACAGTGAAATCAATTAAGTAAAATTATGGTTAAAAATAGGTTTTTCTGTTTGTATTAATCAAACCGTAAATGTTTTTTTTAAATAAGCAAACTTTGGTTAAACAAATATTTATTCTCTAGGTTAAGTTTTCTAATGCAGCAATTAAACCAAATTTTTATTAAACGAAAAATTACCCCTTTATATTTTTAACAAGTTAACCTTAATAATTAAATTTTTTTAAGTTCAACTTATGGGCGTTATAAAAAGAGGTTTGGGTATAAGTAAGTAGAGAGGAAGCAGCTTCAGGAAAAAATGGTTGAGATAGAGGTAAAAAAAACTTGTAAAGAATGCATTACATATGGTATGACTGAACTTTAGTTAAGGATAAAAGATGCTCGAGATGTTTATATTTGAGAAACAGAATAAAATGGGAAGGCTAAGGCTTGATGACAATTATGATGATGATGATGGTTATGATAATAATGATATCATATATAAATATACATGCATATATAAGTATAAAACAAAAATAAATTTCGAAAAATAAAAAAATACTTTAAGATGTATCAATGTTTAGTACAAACCCGGCCCTAGTTATTTTTTATCAAATCTGGCCCTAGGGTCAGCCTTGGTCAAATTTCAAATTTCAAAAATGACTGGCATTAAAATTTAACTGAGGCTGTCTTTTTTTTTAGTATTTAGGGTCAGTTTGCAAAGTTTAGAATTGACATGGTTAGTAAATTTACTAGCCATGTCAAGTTTAAATTTTGCAAACCGACCTTTAATACTAAAAAAAAAAGTTTTTTCAAAAGTATATCATGTTGGTTCTCAAAAAGTGAAATTATATAAAAACTTTAAAAACAATCATTTAATAAAAAAATAAATATTTTAGATTTAACTGTGTAAAAAATGACATTTTTTAAACTAAAAACGATTTTACGATTTTTTATAATATGATTATTATTTAGTTTTTTGGCATTTAGGGTCAAGTTGCAAAGTTTAGAATTGATGTGGCCCCTCTAAACCCAATTACATAGTGGAAAAATTTAACCGAGTTACTTGTGAGAACCAATAAAAAGTTTTAAAGTAACAGATCTTTTTTTGAAAGTAGGGGGCATTGTAATATATATATATATATATATATATATATATATATATATATATATATATATATATATATATATATATATATATATATATATATATATATATATATATATATATATATATATATATATATATTAAGTAGTAGAAAATCACTTAGCAAAAATTTTTTTTCATTTAACACTGTGTTTCATCAATGAAGACTCACCAGAAATGAATGATCAAATTAATAAAACTTCAATTTATATGTCATAACTACTGTAAATTTTCACACATTTTTGGAATATGCTGACACTATTATAAAAAGAACTTTTTAGAATTGATTGCTTCTGCTTTTTTTTAAAAATATTTTTTAAAAGTAGGGATTTAATGTAACTATTATTTGAGCTTACTTATTTTTATAGTTTTTAGGAGAAACTTATTTTTGTGCCTGCATTTAGAAATTAATTTTGATTTTTTGTTTAATAAACATTCTTGGTTCGCACGTGTAATAATTCCAAATTTTTCTTGTAGGCATAGTATGCATTTTTTGAAAATACTGTTATATGCAGGCGCTGTTTTAAGGATGGACCAATTCATTATAAAATCATCAATATTTTTATATTTTAATTTCTATATATATTTAGACAGCATGGTGTTTTTTGAATACTTTTTATTTCTAAAGGATTACTTATGATTGGCAAAACGTTTTTTCCATTCATTCTCTGTTATGCCAATATATTGTTTATCAGGTACATTCTTAGAGGAAACAAAACATTTATATACCAAATTTTTGGGTAAAAAACTTCCACTCATTGGACAATTATTTTTTTGTTTACAATTACTATTTTCTGCAGTTTTTTCATTTAGGATTTCTTTTTTGTTTAACAAAGCATTATTGTGACCTTTTATAATTCATTCCATATTTTTTGTGCAACTGTAGCTTACTTTAATTGTATTTCGATTAAAAATTTTATGTAATTCATTAGAGGGCGGGAAATGCTTATTGACTAATTTTAAAAACACTTTACCTATGTTAGTGAAAACATTTTTGCTATATGGGGGAGGGAGGGGGGTTGAACCAAATTATATTTCTAGTTCTATTTCACTTTTTTGTATTCTTTTTTTCAGGGTCAAATTTCAGTTAAAAATTTTCAAAACCACTTTTTTAAGGGCATCTTCAAATTAGAATATGTAAGACCCAATTAAAACAAATCTAAAAGAAAACTCGGTCACTCCTTCATTCATTTAATTAGATTTATTATTATTTTTTTAATTATCTAGATTTGGGTGTCAAAATCTGCAGAATATGTTAGTATCGTGCATAACTAAATACCCTGCAGTATAAATAAAAACCCATATAATTTTTTACTACTAAAGTCAACACAAAATAGTTTTAATAGTAGTAGTTAGTAGTACAATTTATAAGATATCAAAAATATTTAAAAATATTTAAACTTTTTACTTCTTCTGGGTTTTCAATTTGCTTCTCAACTTGCTGTACATTAACATATTGAGATGTGTTTGACTTCTTAGCTGGAAGGACTGGAATTTCCTCTTCATTTTCACCCTCATCATCTTCTTGCACTGACTCAGGGGTGTGTATTGCTAAGTCAGGATGCATATAACGAACAGGTTTTGGAGGAGGCGGTGGTGTATCAGATAAATTAGGAAAAGAAATTTGAGGTTTTTTAGGTAACGCAGGTGGTAGATCTTCATCTGATAAAG
Source organism: Hydra vulgaris (assembly GCF_022113875.1). Classification (NCBI taxonomy): domain Eukaryota; kingdom Metazoa; phylum Cnidaria; class Hydrozoa; order Anthoathecata; family Hydridae; genus Hydra; species Hydra vulgaris. The sequence continues at coordinate 55,001,136 of NC_061157.1, forward strand.
GTACAGCAAGAGGTGACACAGGCAATGATTTTGGAGGGAGAGAAGCAAATACCTATATAATAAGAAATTAAGAATATCACTATTTATTATACATTTATTTTATACAAATTTTATAACTTATTTTGAAAATGTCTTTAATTTTTAAATAAACTTTTTCTCTGTAAATACCTGGGGAATTGATTCCCTTCTATTTTCATTTTTTTCCCAATTCAAGGATCCATTATAATCAGTAGGGCGATGTTTTTCTGGATATATAGGATTGCGCTGCTCAATTGTTGTAGATCGTTTATGAGGAAAAGATGGAGGCAAAACATTTTTTCTAAATTATTTTTTAAGAAACATAATTTAAACTACAATAAAATAAAGATTATTTATTTGCAAAAAAAAGTTGGCAAATGCATATCTATTTCCTTTATAATATATAAACACAAACACAAAATATACATTATCATGAAAAATATGAAAACATACACATCCTGTAAAAATATGAAAAATAAAACATTAACAATAATCTCAAGTGAATCTAGAATAAGATAAAAATTAAAAACAAAACAAAAGCTATAAACTTTCAATTTTGAACTACATACTTTTCATTTGGCATTTCAGAAGATACTCGCAGTCTAGAAGGTGTATTAATCTAAAAATATAATATCTAAAAATTGACCTGAATTTTAATGTTTAATGTTTATAAGTTTTAATGTTTAATGTTTACAAAGTTAAATGTTTATAAGTTTACATTTCTCTTTTTGTAAGTAAAAAATGCTGAAAAATATGATTAACTAATATAAATCATACATGAATCTTTTTATAAGGAGCTACTTTGGCTTTATTATCTTTGAACACAGACTCCATTTGCTTATGGAATGGTTCTAGTTCTTTTGTAACAAGCTCTTTGTGAATTTTTAAACCTTTTTCACAAATTTCAACCTAAATAAAGCCAAGTTAATACAATCAAAGATAAAATAAAGTGAACCTTTTTTACAATAATAATATTAAAAAATGATAATAATAATAACCTGTTCAACAATAGCTTCTTTTAACATTGCTATCATATCAAGATGCTCTGGATGTTCTGCTATATATGATTTTGTGAAAAACAGCTGAAAGTAACAAAAAAATGTATAACCTTCTAAACATATGTAACATAAAAAAATTTATAAATAATTGTAAACAATCTTCTGTTTCTCATATTATCAACCATAGATTTTTGGTAGGTACCATAAGAACAAGTAGCTTATGGCATTCATCAGGTTTTTACAATGGATTTAAAATATGCAAAGAATTATAATTAAAAACAACAGAAACCTTTTCATAGTTAGATATTCCTCCCATAACAGCAGCATCTATTACACCATTTAGCAACATACTTAGTGGAGAGAGATTTATTGTGCGGTCAGCTTCATATTGGTTTATTACAGTCAAAAGTTCTTTATTCTTTGAATGTAAAGTATCAACAGCATTTTCCATTGGAGAAAGTTCCACCTATGTACAAATTATTTGCTTTGAATTAAATTAAACTAATACATTAAATCATTAAATTAAATGGATTATCTTTTGATATTTAAGAATGAATAATACATTTTTTTATTTCTTTTAAAAAAACACTCTTGAATCTTGACATATTTTGTAGTTGCATACTACAAAATTTTCAAAAGATATAATTTACAATTAAAATTCTGGTATTTAAAATTTAAAACTAAAGCCATTATAATAAATAAAAACTTGTTATAAACCAATAAAAATTATATTACAAACTATGACATGGTAAATAGCCACACACTATAATAATAATAATAATAAGAAAAATAGTATTAAAGTAAACTAGATTGAAAATTTTATGATACAACGTTTATTTATTTAAGGAAGAATTTTTCCTTTTAACATGAAGTGCTTCTTTTATTTTTAATTTGCTTTTAGTAGGAGGAGTATTAAAAATCACAAGTTAGATCTTTACAGTTAAACATATGAATGTTTATAAATATGAAATTGCTTGTCACTTATAAGATGCTCATTTATGATTGTTGTCAAATTTCTGGATTGAGCAGCTTGAAAAGTGGATCTTTTATGCAAAAGCTGTTATGTAATTTATTTGTTATGTAATTTATTAGTAAATATAAATTTAATAATTACATTTTACATATTTTTTAATAATTTTATCAATTTTAATTTTAGTGAAACTTGAGTAAAATAAAAAAAAGCAGAAGCAAAATAAAAAAAAAACAGAAGCATAAAATAGCTTGTGTTAGGATTATCAAAAATATTTATCACAGTTAGTATTAGTAATTGCTGTAACTCGTGTGAGCCAGTGAGTGTGGTATTAACACACTATAACAGCTGATTTGCTTGATTGCTGCTCATCCAGCAATCAAGATCTGCTTTAAAACTCTTAACTATATGCGCGTTAACTAACTCGTTTAAAAAGCTATTCTACAATTTGGCTGATCTATTAAATAAAAAGTTTTCACAACACACTTAGAAATTTCTTTGACATAATTAAGGCGGTTACCTCTTGTTTAAGTTTGTTAAAAAGTAATTTTTTTTAATGATTTGGAAACTTGATTGTTTCCAAATCATTAAAGCCGTTAAAGAATTTAAAAAGTTGAATTTGAATTTGAAAAATTGTCTTCTCTTTTTCTCCTTTTTGTCAAGTCGAAATCTTTTAGACAATTCTCATAGTTGATTTTCTTGAGTGGTATTAATCGGCCATTTCAAATAAGTGAACAAACTGGTACTGCAAACTCTAACAGTGGTTGCACAAAAGAAACATAAAGTATTCTCAGGAGAATATCTAAACAAACAAAAACTCTAACAGTAGTTGCACAAACAAACAAAAACTTAAAATCAAAATCTGATTGCAAAAAAAAGTTGATGATTTTTTTTTTTCAAAATTTTGGTGTCATCTGCATACAGCTTGGTTATGTTTTTTAGAGTTTCAGGCATATAGTTTATAAATAGCACAAACAAGAATGGTCCAATTACTGACCCCTGTAGCACACCACTGATAATTTCTGCCCAAGAGGATATATTTCCGCTTATCAAAACTCTCTTTTAAAAACGGTTCAATCCATTGTATTGTCAGATCAGATATTCCATGAGTTGTTAGTTTAAGCAACGATCATGTGGCATTGTGTCAAATACCCTGGCAAAATCCAAAAAAACAACATTAACGGGTTTACCATTCTCTAGGGCGGTTGAAATAAAATCTTTTCAAGTAGATTTGTTGATCATGATTTATTTTTAACAAAATTGTGCTGTTGTTTGACTATTAGTTTGATCTTATCTAGAAAAATTTCAAGTTTACATCTGATTATGCCTTTCATTATTTTAAATGCAATCGAAGTGAGTGACATTGGTCAGTAGTTTCCTGCTAAAAATATTTTGCCTTTTTTGAACAGAGGAGTGCTATTTGCTGATCTAAATTGCACTGGCAGTTTGCTGGTTTCAAACATAAAGTATATGTAAGTGGAATGGTTTGTTTTCTGCCTTTTTTAATCTTAGATGGACATCTTCATATAAGTTTTTTAATCATAGATGGACATCTTCATATGTAAACTTCATCTTCATTTGTCTTAATGAAAGTTTCAGTAGTTCTTAAATCAAAAGAAGGCAGTATGATTTAACTTTTTTATTAAAATTTAGTTTAATTTAATTAAAATATAATTTTTTGATTTAAAAGTAGTTGAATTAATTTAAAATATAATTTGATTTTGGTTTCAACAAATTTTTGTAGAAATTTATTATTTTATAAAACTAAAGAAATATTTTTTATGTCCAAATCAAATCCAAGCCATGTATTTAATGAAATAATATTAAATCCAAGCCATGTATTGTCAATTTTGCACGCACAATCAATTTAAAGGTTTAAATTAAAAGGTTTAAAAAATTGGTATGTAAGAAGGAACAATTATTAACCTATGTTTACTCATGAAACCTGATAAACATGTTGGATAAAACTGGTGCTAAAGGAGAATTCATTGGAATGCAATCTAATTAATCATGATATGTTGAAACCTGAAGTATTTTTTTGAAATGAGTTTTAAAAAAATATTTTAAACTAGCTACCTATCTATTAAATATTAATATTCGATTTAATGCTGTTGTCACCCATTCGTGGGTGTTTAATATGGAACTTGCAGCAGCCATTAAAGTTGATTAATAGCTGTTGTTGAGTACTTTTTTTAATTAGAAAACATGGCTACATCTAACTAATGTAAATTTAAAAATATGTAAATGTAAGTTTACTTTAATGTTTCCAGTTTTACTTTTAAAGTATTTTTCAATAAAGTTGAGTTCATGTAAGGAAAATACAATAGAATTATAGAATAGTTTTGTTTTGCATTTTAAGAAATATAAAAGTTTTGAAAAAAGCAAGCAGAGGATTTAAACTTCTATAAACTCTATAGCTCTATTCTTTTTTTCTAGTCCCAAATTAATAGTTGTTGCTTCCAGCCTTGTTGAGAGTAAATAAAAAAATTTAATTAAAAAAAAAAATCGATTAAAATAGTATTGTAGTTCCTTTCATTTTTTCCTTGAACATCAGTTCTTTGAAATTCGCTCCCTTCTTCTTGTTTTCCCGATTCATATAATTTGCAATGTCTAAACTTCATCTTTTCTTTTTCAGTAACTTCCAACTCTTCAACAGTGGTTGCTTGCAGCCTTGTTGGAAGTGAAGTGGTTGAAAAAGTAATTACTATGAGTTACTAAATTTTATATTTTCCACACGTTAAGTTTTGTTTTGTAGATGATGTATTGAAATTGGATTTTCTTTATCTTAAATGGCTGTTTAACTTTAAAGAAGCTAGCAATGAACTTATTTAAAATATAAGTAAGTGGTTTATTTATTTTTTGTTGGTTTTATATAACTTTATTTGAAATTTATTATGTTGACCATAAGTTTATAGTTTAAAAAAAAGTTTATTTAGTTCCAACTGAGGTAATAATAGCTTTATCTTTTGATCACACTACAATGTTTGCTTGCACTGGTAATAATTTTGTTTTTGCTAATTTGTGTAGTAGCTTATTGTTTTTGCAATGAGTGTTTTTCAGATTTTCAATATTTTTAAAACATCTCTAGAAATTAATGCAATATTCTATAATAATAATTGTGTCATTCTATTTTAATGAGAACTTGCAAAATCTGCCCATTAAAAAAATGATATAAATGTTCAACTTACTATAAATACATGTTGGGGTTTCTGTACATTTATTTAGGAAGTTCTTAAATGTATTTATAATCTTTTTGATACCACAGTCAATAATGTATAATGAGTCCTATGAGCTTTTTCAACAGAATTTATTTGCTCATGACTTTATATTATGTTGTTTTACAACCAAATCTTTACGGTGGTGTTCCTCAATATCTTCATTAATATGTATATATCTGCTTAATGAGATTTAAGATCGAAATGTGTTAGTTATATCATAGTTTGATGAAATCTGTCAATGTAATTTATTAATAGGTAAACCTTATTTCAAAACTAAAATAAATAAAGGAGATGTAAGGTAATAAATTATTTCAATCTTAGCCTGTCAAACCATCTTTTTTGTAGAAAACGTGTTAAATTGTTGTGGAAATAGTCACTAAATACTAATTAGTATTAGTGATGATGTTTTTTTAAGTATAAATAAGCCTCATTCCATTTTTTAACAACTTAAGTTTTGTTAAATTAGATAGTCAAGCATCAATAACAACAACAGATATATTGATTTTTATTTTTTACATGTAATGTGTTCTTTCATCATATCATATTTGCTTTTTTTTCATTTTAGATAATTTACTGATCATTGCAAGATAAATGTCTTGCAATGCTTCTTCAGCATATTGCAGAAGAAGCATCTTATAAGGCACATAGGGCGTAGGCCTAATTTTGGGGCCAATTCTCCTTCCTTTTATTGAGAGATTGGCCCCCTTAGAAGATAAAATATGTGGAAAGAGAGTGGTGGGAAAATATTTTGTTTCATCTATAAATAGTATTTTTGTAGTTTTCCAATTTGTAAATGTAGTTAAATATCTTAAAAAAATTTTTTTTTTGTTATTTGATCTTTAATTTTTAAAAAATCTTTTTTGTTCTTTTTTATAGATAAGAATTAGTATTGTTTTGTTTGTAAATCAATTTTGTTGAAAAGATATATTTTCTTTTTTCTTAATAATTAATACTATTTTTATTGTGAAAAATTATATTTTATCCATTTTTTTCTAACATTTATTAATTTCTTATAATTGCTAATTTTCTGATAATTCCTAATAATTGTAAATAAGTATATAAACTTAACTTAAGTAGGTAAACATGCACTTTTATTTTGCATTATATATTTTTTTTGATAAGCTCTTCTTAAATTAAAATTTTGATTACTTTTAATCAAAACCTTCTTGCATGCCGAAATAACGTAATGGGGAGGGGTTAGTAGTGGAAAGGTCTAAACTTTATTATAAATATAAAATTTGAAAAACACTGGGATAAATCTCAAAGTTGTTATCCGTGTTAGAGATTATGTAAGTTTGTGCATCTAACATTAAAGAGACAAATTTCTTTCATAAAGTAGGAAAATGTTACATTCAAACCTTTTTTTGAAATAAATAGGGAGAGGTTTCAAATAAACTCTAAGTATGCAAAAAAGATATTGCATACCTTCTCCACAGGTTTACTATAAGATATTTTCAGGTTTGAAACTTATGCTGTTAAGGCAAAGCCTAGATTTTCAAATGAATATTTTTCTACAATTAACTAAAAAAAAATTGAAGTAACAAGACCCTATAAAAAATAAGTATTGAGATCTGGGTGGAAGTTATATCATGACTTATATTCTACAGGCCTGAATAGCTAGTATTTATAACTTCTTCAAGTGGAATATTTGTAAATAAGCTTTCAATATCATAAGAAACTATAAATTTGTTTGTTATATAAACATTTTTTAATTCTTCAACAAAAGAAAATGAGTCAAAAATGAAAAAACGTTTTGGTAAATAAAGAGACAATAAATCAGAAAGAAATAATATGTCCTAATTAATGAAACAATTGGTCAAATTGGAAGTCAAATTATTTTTTGACTATTTACCATGTCATAATTGGTGATATGGTTTTTATTTGTTTTTAACAAGTTATTTGTTCGTTGTTTTTTCTCTGTAATGATTTTAGTTTTAAATTTTTTATAGCAGAGTTTACATTTTGAATTATATCTTTTGAAAATATAGTATGTAATATATGTAACTAAAAAACATGTCAAGATTAAAGAATATTGTGTTTTTCTTATATTTACACATTTTTTGCTAACTAGGCAATTGATATATATATATATATATATATATATATATATATATATATATATATATATATATATATATATATATATAATATACAATATAATTTATAATAGTTTATTAAAACTAATAAATTAAATTAAAATTAAATAATTTTAAAAACTAATTATAAACTTTGTTTTCAATTTGTTCGATTGAAAACAAATGAGATAAAAGAAGCGTATGAGTAAAACCACTGAGCATGAAGCTCTTTAAGTGATATGAAAGCATATTAAAATAAAAGTAAGGTGCTTTAATTTCAACTTAAAATTAAACTAAAATATTATATTAAAATATTTGTTATTAGTTATTGTTATTAAGTCATGATGGATTTCAAATCACTATTTTACATAATAGTCAACAACCTGGTGTAAACAAAAACTTAATTTTGTCAATCTTTGTGTTTCAACCAATGTATGTACATTTATTTTTCAGCAAACGTATGTTAAAATCATGTTACTAATTTATTTCAAAAAATTTATTTATTTTCAAGTTAAACAAAATGCCTAACAAAAGTATTTCAAAACCTGTATTTTTGAATTTAAACATTATTTTTGCTGCTATGTTTTTATAATTTTTCATCATCTTTTCAATAAGTTGATGAAATTACTAAACCTATTAGGTTACTATGGAGGCTAAAAATAGCCAAACTTTAGGTTACTATGGAGACTACAAACAAGCCAAACTTTAGATTACTATGGAGGCAACAAACAAGGCAAACTTTAGGTTATTATGGAGGCTACAAATAAGTCCAACTCAGACCTGAGAATAAGTAATTGTAGAAATAATTGTAAGTAACAAAAAAATAAACTTATTGTTTGAAACCAACCAACAAATAGTTAAAGTAAAAACAGGAAATTAAATAAATAACTTTTTATTATAAAAATCTAAACTTTAGAAAAAAAAAGGACTTACAGTGTTTGAACTAGTAACTTCAAACCAACGAAGCTTTCCAGGAAAACTATATTCTGTATTCATTGTTGTTCTTTCAATCCAAAGTGTCTAAAATAAATATTTTATGAAACCTGATCATATTTTCTTAGATTTTCTACTTCTATTTTCATGATGTCTATTTTTTTTTATGTTACTGATTTTAATAATAAGTATAGAATGAAAAAAAAAACCTCAAAAAGTACTAGCGCCTAACAACTACTTTAAAAAATCCCTAATAAAGCAAAACCTACTGCAAATTCATTGTCTTTGTCCTTAACACCTTTATGAAATGGTCGATTTAATGCAAAAGCACTGACATCATTTACTTCATAAAATCTAAATACAAAAATATTCTTTTATGTTTGCAAAACAAAATAAAGAAATTCTGTCAATGCAAAACTTTAAAAAACCACAAAAATTTAAATAAAGACATACAAAACAAAAATACTATTATTTTGCATTTTTATAATTTCACTTTTTTTCAATCAAAATTTTTAGGAAAAATTTTTTTTTTAAATTATATGGGAAAGTAATATAAATAAGAAAAAAAAAATCTGCAAAACGATGGCATCAATCCACTCAAAAATTCTCTTGCAAAGCAATCCATCAAGTTCTTTGAAATTAAAATAAAATCCTTACTATTGTACACACGTATAAAAAAAGTTCGAAATAAAAGTTTCGAAATAAATAACTATTTATGATTTTAGAGAAATCTTAATTTAAAGATTTCAGATAATCTATCTGCCAAATTAGAAAAGCTAATGACCAGTTTAAACTTTTCTGGATAATGGTAAAAATAGACACTAATGTCACCTATAAGTGTCATTACTTATAAAAAAATAATATAGATGCAAAAGCCACAGTACATGTTCTGCTTTACATTATAGATGTCTAATGAAAGATTTTGAAAAGATATGAAAACTAAAAGTAATTGTGCTCAACTTACAATTACCTTTATGAAGACAGCTTTAAATTAAATTTAGGTTAACTTAAAAAATTTAAACAAAAAATGTTGCACAACATTTCTACATCTATTAGAAACCAAGCTATAGACTATATTCTATTGGATACTAGAGTTAATGGTTGTTTACAATCACAATCAATAAATACATTTCAAAACTTTTTTATTTAAAATTTTAAAACCAACTTAAGTATTGAAAACTTAAGAAAATGCAAGTAGTTACTTATATTCTTTTATACAATACTAATTAATCATTTCTCATTAATTATAATTAAAATATAAATTAGCTTATCAATAATAACAAAATAGTAAACAAAACAAAATAGTAATAAAATAAATGTAAAATAAAAATATAAAATTAGGTAAAAAATAGAAATTTAAATAAATAAAAAAAACAAGTAAAAAAAGTTACAGCTTGTCATCTGCTTTGCAGCTCCAAAAAGAGGGAAAATGAGTGAAAAAAAGAATGTTAAAAAAAAAAATGAGTGAAATAAATATTTTTTTTGTGTTACAAAACTTATTGCTGACTTGAAGGTTCACATTTATTACGAAAATATTGTTTTTGGGTTGCAAAACTTATTGCTGATTTAAAAGTACACATTTACTGTACATGGTACATTATGTTTTGTTGTTATAAAAAACTGTTTTAGAAATGGTTTTTTTACAATTATATGAATGCTGTTCTTTTACTTTGAAAAAATTAAAACAAAAACAAACTAAATTACTTTTTAATTTGGTCAACAATTGGTTTTCCCTGAAACTTTCTTCGTTCAACAGGTTTTGGGTCCACTTTACATACTTGAATTGCTGTAATACAAAAACTATTAATATTAAATATTAATTTATGTAAAATATTTTTTCTTATTCTTGTTTAAGTAAATCATAATAAAATATTACATTGACCAATCGATTCAGTGATTTCAGGACCTGGTGCTTCTAAAGTTTTAAGAAACTAAAATGAAACATTAATTTTTTCTTATAATAGCAAAATAGCTGCACGTAAAACATCACTAATGGCAACATAATATAATATCAAAATTACAAACAAATAATACAACATAAAGTATAAATAAAAAAAATTATCAAAAATAACTAAAATGTAATAATAATAACAAAAATAATAAAAAAACTTCAAATCTTTTTGGTTGTTGTTTTTTGTATTTCTTTGGAAAAAAAAATTTAATGTGCATTTATAAGAACTATATATAAATTTTTGTACATTGAATGTATAAAATTAAACAAAACAAAACACATCAACCTTAGCTATCAAAAGTGGACATGGTTAATGGGTAGAATGTGGCAAAATATATAAAAAATAACAAGCTACATATTTTGATCACCCTAAAAAATTCATAATTATAATGGTCACATGTTCATTAACAGATATATTTATTTAAACAACTCATTTAATAATTATGCATAAATTTGATTAAACATTTTGTACTTAAATTATAAACTTTCTTATTTGACTGTTTAAAATTTTTTTAAAATATGTCTTCAATTTTATTTTGTTTGGTGTATGGCAGTTATACATTCAATTTTATGATTTTTATAAGTTTCTAATTTTTTTTTTTCCGACAAAGCTGAAAAGTTGTATTTGTTCCATTTGTCTAGTTTATGACAACTTAGCTATGTTCAGGAGAGCATTAAAAATAATTGTATAAATCAACTGTAGACTTTCTGAATTATTTTTTGATATAATCTCATAAGATGGGCAAGCAAAAATGCAGTTGATGCATTTCTTATATTTCTCTGCTATCTAGCCACACTAGTAGATATAAATCTAGAAGAAATTCAAAGAACCCATTAAAAGTGTCAGACCATAAAATATAATCAGTTTTGATAATATAAAAAAATACATTTGTTTTGTTATATTATCTTTTATTATTATATTGTAATAATTAGTATTACTAATAAAACAAGAGTTTCTTTGGTTATTTAAATTAATTAAAACAACTTTTATAGTGAAAAAAAACAACAAAAACAACTTATTTTGATTAAAAAAACTTGAACTAACTTATAAATAAAAAATTTAAAGAAAATCTTTATAAAAAAAGAATTGTCTAAGTTTGCCAGAAGATGCACAAAATTTAATCTAATGATAGAATTTCTACAAGACTGCTCTTTTTTAGAGGCTTTTTATCAGAAAAAATGAGACAAACCTGTTTCTATTGCGTTGATAGATACAGAAAATGTCTATCTTTAGAAATGAATAATTCACTGATTCAACGGACCTTGGACCCTGGATTCAGTTTGAATATAAATTCACATCCAACTAAACCTTAAAGAATCTGCAAGACAAATTTATATTTTAAACAAAAAGAAAAGGGTATCAATAGAGCTGTGAAGATTTCCTAATCGAATGTCCGTCATAAAGTTAAAAAATTTTTAAATTGATGACTTTATGAAAAAGTTAGAACAAGATGACAATTGATTTTGTGCTTTTTGTTGCCTGGGCAACAAGATACAAGAAAAGGTCATAAACTTCTGTTGTACACCAGTACAAATAGAAAACTTGCAACATGAGGAAATTTACTATGTTATGCAATATCTCTTATGTTAAAATGTTCAGAAAACAATCATTTATAAAGCAGATGAGAAAAATTAATGTGGTAGTGTAGTGGTAGAGTACTCCCCTCATAAGCAAGAACTTCTAAGTTTGATCCCTACCATGTCCCTGGTATTACTGGTAGTAGTGCTCAACTTGTTTCTCTGCACATCGGCCTTGGTTGCCAAGGTTTGTGTTTCGGAGTTAAAAAGTTGAGAGAGGGATATAACCACAAATAAGTAGCCTTCTTGTTTGTAGTGGCTTTCTCCGCCATGGGGAGTTGAAAAAAAAGTGAAACCATCTTGAACTGGACTAGTAATCATAAGTTTAAAAATCCAGGAAATTGAATCTTCTTAATTCTGTTAATTGCCTTGGTATTGATGGAATACAGAGATCAACAACAAACCAGAAGTACGCTGGGATTAACAAGGTATATATAATATTAGGTAATGGTAAGATAATATTAGGCATAGTTCAAAATATAGAGGGAAGCCATCATAAAGTGAAACAACATTTTCTACAACTCAACTCATTGAAGTTTATCTATGACTCTGTCTTTAAACTCATCAACATTATTCTTGGATTATTTGTACCTTACTTTTTTATCTTGACTTAGAACCCAATATAGATTTAAACAACACTTAACAAATTGTTTTCTAAAATACAGGGTCACTGTTAAAAACACTTATCTTGCTATTGTGATGAGCCAACTAATCCATGCCTGCTAGATACAAAATTGACTAAAAATATTAGCAACATAACTCCATTATCTGAACATCATCTTAATAAATACCAAGCAACAAAAATTGTTGATATCTTCTTCACTGATAAAAAAAAAACTGAAAAACATTATAGCCTGATGATATTTTTCTTGAAAAGAAAAATATCATCTAGAATAGTGGTAATTCATTTTCTAATTGAGTATTTAGGGTGGATTAAAACCCTGAGGCTTGAAGAAAGCAATTCATTTTTTTTTAAATTTGTTTCACGCTATTCAAAATTGGTTTTTTATTTCAATTTATTATCAATTTTAATGTTCGGCTGACTGACCCAGTCTACATATTGTCAAGAATCAAATATGTTAGTACTTTTATTTTCAAGTTAATATTAGGTTACCCTTAGTTTGACTGCTGAATACAGTTTTGAGATAAAACTTGATACATTTTACAAAGAGAAAACAGATTTGAGGAGCCCATCCTTCATTTGAAACTGTGTGTCTACAATGTATTTGCAAAGAATTCATTTGGATTGAAGTTTTACATAATCAGATTCTATTTTAAGAGATATCTTGATAAGCAGAAAATCCAGCTCAGAACAAAGATCTAAAGTAGTAAAAATGCAGAAAAAAGATCTGAAGTAGTGCATAAAAAAATGCAGCTCAGAACAAAGGTCTAAAGTGATAAAAACCTAAACAAAACACTGAAAAGGTTTGCTGCGTTTAAGAAAAAGTTCTATCATGGTAAGAAACATGAATCAAGAACTAGCATTGTTCAATGAGATGGTCAAAAAATATCAAGGATTTATTTATATTGAATAATACAATATCTTTTTTTTAAATATTATATTTAAACTGCTATTTGTGACATTTTCCTGAATTTTCAACTTATCCTTAAATAAGCTCAAAGTTTATAACTTCAAAGTTTATCAAAATACATTTTGGCATTCAAAAGATACATTTATATAAAATTTAAAACCTTTCATATTTTGGACCTTTTTCCATTATTAAAAAATTAACCTTGGTTTTGATAAATATAAAAAAAACAGTATTATCAAATCCAATTTAAATAAATGTGTAAGAAATTATGACTATGACTAAGTAACTTATAAAAATTACTAAAAAAGCTTACATATATAACACAACGATCAAAACTTTTTTAAATAAACTTTAACTTATAAAAATTAGAAATACTAAAAAAGCTTACATATATAACACAACAATCTAAATTTTTTTAATAAACTTCGATTTAGCTCATATACAAAATTTAGTTATATTTAAATAAAGTATTGATAAATCATGCAATAAATTATAAAAACACATACAAAACAAAGTGCAACAGGATATTTGAATATAAAAAATATAAAATATTATAAAATTAAAACATACCTGGCCTCCTGGAAACTGAACTTTCAATCTCATAGAGAAATCACTTAGACTTTCAAACTCATTACCTCTGTAAACAAATACTTTGTTCTAAATGTTATTATATGTTATTTAATAAAATGATATCTATAACAAACAGTAAAAAAACAAAACCATTCTTACTCTAAGAAACGTTGGAAATCCTCTGCCATAATAACCAACTCTAAAGTATGTAGGTTCAGGTCGAACAACTGTCTTTATAATATTTTCAAAGAAAACAGCTTCCTTTTTCTATATATATATATATATATATATATATATATATATATATATATATATATATATATATATATATATATATATATATATATATATATATATATATATATATATATATATATATATATATATATATATATATATACATATATAAAAAGGATATAATTATATATATGTATATATATTTATATATATATATATATATATATATATATATATATATATATATATATATATATATATATATATATACATATATATATATATATATGTATATATATATATATATATATATATATATATATATATATATATATACAATTATATTTTATTTAGATGAATAAAAACAACTGATTATATATATATATATATATATATATATATATATATATATATATATATATATATATATATATATATATATATATATATATATATATATATATATATATTAGGGTGGTGCTTAAAACAACTTTATTGAGAAAAACCTGCTGGTACCCCCTAAATGTGTTTTATCTAATACAACAACACTAGGTTTAAAATTTTTTCGAACAAAAAATATTTTTAGGGGTAGCTCAAGGCCCTCAAAAACTTGGCGGGTCCCTAATGTTTTGAAAAAAAAACTTTTTCTAAAGTATGTCAACCTGGTACTCAAAATAAGCAAAATTATATAAAAAATTTAAAAATGAAAATAGTTTTCTATAAAAATAATTTTTTTAGGTATAAATGCATAAAAACTATTGTTTTCCGGCTAAAAATGAAAAAAGTAAATTTTTTTTAGGTTTTTTAGGAATAATTTTTTAAGGCATGTTTTTTATGTAAAATGATTATTATTTTGAAGGTTTTTATATAATATCGCTTCTTTTGAGTACCAGGTTGACATACTTTAGAAAAAGTTTTTTTTTCAAAATATTAGGGACCCGGCAAATTTTTGAGGGCCTTGAGCTACCTATAAAAATAATTTTTGTTCAAAAAAATTTTAAACCTAGTGTTTTTGTATTAGATAAAACACATTTAGGGGGTACCACCAGGTTTTTCTCAAAAAAGTCGTTTTAAGCACCACCCTAATATATATATATATATATATATATATATATATATATATATATATATATATATATATATATATATATATATATTTTTACTATGAATACTCCATAATAAAAAAAAAAAAAAAAGACTGGCCTTAGCAGTCTAAAAATACATAAAAGTCAAGTTTTTGATCCCTCCATATACAAAAATTTGACTTTTAGGGTTACATACAAATATTTCCGAAAATTTTTTGACTATCAAAATTATTTTTGTAGCTTGATCTGATTTTAGATTAACTTTTTGTTTATTTAGATTTTTTATTATGTACTTGATGAAATATGTAATATTTTTATAATTGTTTTTTGTTTGAAGAAAGACTATTTTAAGGTTTTTATCCAAGATTTTTATGTTATTTTAAACATTGATCAGCAACAACCATTTTCTTTCTTTTTTAAGTTTCATTGTTTCTGGAAGTTTCAATAAACTTTTGACCAAATTTAACAGGTGTTCTGCAATTTACAACAAGAAGATTTTTTTAAACCATATATAATCTAGATATGAGTCCTAGTTTGATGAACTTGTTTTCAACTGCCTCATATAATGTCATTTTTAACAAATCAAAGAAAAAATCACTTTCAGTTCCATTAAAGTCTTTGATAATTTTTGAATTTTTTTTTTTACTTGTCAATAAAAATTTTAGAATTTAGTTTACCTATCTTTTAACTCACTGGCTTTGCTGATTGAGTTTATTTAACAGCTAATTAATGTTATTGATCTACAGCTAATTAATGTAATTGATCTAGTTAGCCAAATAACCACAAACTTTAATTTAAATACCAAGTGTTTTTTCAAGTGACTTCAGCACAGCTTATGCTGGTTTAAAACTACATTTGGAATATTGTTTTATTTCATTAACAGCTTTAAGATTTAAAAAAGGTGTTGTTGCATTAAGAGGAGCTTTAATAAACCATGAAACATAAAACCTAAATGTAGTTATTTCAGGAATCAGCTTGCAATGATATTATATTACAACACAAACTATTAAATTGTGGCCAAAGAAGATTGTATGTTAAATAACAAACTCCCTGTGATATAAACCTAGCATGGAGTGAAGTTATTGAAAATCTTGACTTATTCTTGTTTTTTTCTGTCTTAAAATACTTTGCTAAGAAATAGAATAATCATCAATGCTTCCTGAACTGTTATTTATAAGTGAAGTTTTGCACTGTTTTACTGTTTTTCACCTGAACTGTTATTTAAAACAAAAGTTTTGCACTGTTTCACTGTTTTTCACCTGAACTGTTATTTATAACAGAAGTCTTGCACTGTTTCACTGTTTTACACCTGGACTGCTATTTATAACAGAAGTCTTGCGCTGTTACACTGTTTTTCACCTAAACTGTTAATAATGAATAAAATTCAGTCCAAATTCAAATTGACTTAAAATAGTAAAAATTTATGATAGAATAGTTCAAATAGTTCAAATCGATTAATAAAAATATTTTTATGATTAAAATGATCAAGATATAAATATTTTTATTTATAAGTTCTTCTACTTTTGATTTGCCATTTAGAGACTTATAAGGAAGAGAAAAAATAAACAAAAACAAAAACCATTTATAAAAAATACAGTTTTAAAAAGACAAGAGGTTTTCATGAATGCTGGAGGATTTATTTGATGTAAGGCAAAATAATTGCGAAGATATCATCATAAAAGATGATAGAAATTGAGAAGTAAACCAGTGTTCCTTTTAATCTAAGATTGCTCATTAACAACAATGATTTTTAGGCTTGTTTAATTATATATATATCTTCATTTTTAATGGTTACATATTTTTCAGCAAATTCAATTGCGACATTCAAAAGATTTTCATTGATAGAAAGATAAAAATGATAAATTGATAGAAGGATAAAAATCAATGTCAAAAATTAAAAAATTTATAAAAATGTTTGTTTTTAATACCTTTGAACCAATCTAAAACATTTTGCATGCTTTTCCATTGATTCGGACAGAGAATATTTTTTGGCTCAGCAACAACGCTAGATAAAATAAATTTACTGATTCTTTCAATTTCATTTTTTGCTGGATTTAAAAGATAGACAGCAAGTTTGATTAAAAAATTTTTTTTAAAGAATTTTTGTATTTTATTTGCAAATACAAAATATATAATATAATAATGTTCTTAAAAGAACAAAGCAGTAATAAATTAGCATTTAATTTATTAGTATTTAATTTTTTTTTAAAAATCTTTGTTTCCAACAAGGCTGCAATCACTATTAGAGTTAGAAGTTACTGGAAGAACAAAAATGAAGTTTGTAACGATTGACAGACAATTTAAAGATTGCAAATTATATGAATCAAGAAAGCAAGATAAAGGAAGTGAATTCTAAAGAACTGATGTTTCAGTAAAAAAACTAGACAAATAAGAGTTTTTTGGAGCACTTAGGAACAGCCACAGAAAAAAGATAAGACTTAACTGAATGACAAGTAACATGAGAATGAATTTTAGTAGATGGTACAAGAAATGCTAGCTCTTTAAAGAAGTGCCCATTATAGTATTTGTAAAAAAGAGAAGCAATGTTACGACGATGTGATAATGGTTGGAGATTGGCTGCAAGAGCAGGTCCAACTATATTTGCAATGTGTTTTTGCACCTTGTCTAAAAGAGAAAGATAAAGAAGAACTAGTCACCTTTTGAATCTAATAGCCATACTCTTTCTATTTTCCCAAAGAAATAGATTCACTGTTAGACATCTAAATTACTCTTGCTTCTATTACAAAATTTATTTCTTAAAATCCTTTATTGCTTGTGGTACGAACAACATTTCTATTATAATCATACAAAAGTATATAACTTTCTTCATTAAACTCTGAACTATTTAACAAGTGCTAAATTTTTTCTTGTGTTCTGGATAATGGCCTCTATTTTTCCAATTTTGAAAAACTCTAGAAACCGCTCTGACTTAATCTATTGCCCAATCAATCCTCTTACAATTTTAAGCAAAATCTTTGAATGTTTAACAAAACTTTTGATATTTTATCCTGAGTTTGACCACTTAACAAATTTTTAATATTTCATCAAGAGTTTGACAACTGCTGCTGAATTATCAACTATTATTACAAAAAATCTTTTGAATGTTAGATGGAAGCCATGTTGGGCTTTTGCTCTCGACATCAAAAGCTTTTAATAAAATTTGGCTCCAAAAGTTTGCTTCACAAGATGTATCTGGTAATACTTTTAAAAGTATAGAATCATTGCTTTCTATCTGCAGTATTAAAGTTAATGGACAAGTTCAATATCTTTAATGGACAACTTCAACAAGGAGAGCTTTATTTCCAATAACTTCTGGGGAACTAAAAGGTTCCATCCTTGATTATTACTTATCGGTACTAGTAATCATCCTGATAATCTTAAATTCAAACTGCGGCTCTATTTGCTAATGACACATCTAAATAACTCAGTTTTCACTTTATAAAAAGTCATACTCTTTGATTGCTTAGAACAGACAGATAATCTTGAATCTGACCTTTCTTCTGTGACAATATAGGGCTTGATATGGCTGGTGAGACTTTTAATCAAAAACAAAACAAAAGAGAGAACTGTTTTATTATTCTTAAAAACTTTTTGTTGTTGTTGTATAAATATTTAGATTTGTGTAGAAATAATTGTTTTAAATTTTGTCTTAAAACTTTGCAAGACTACTTAAAAAAAAAGTTTATTAAAAAAAATTGGTTCACTGGAAAAATTGGAAAAATAAAAAAATGTAGATAAATAAATAAAGAAAAGATACCTTTAAATACTATATTAATTATACCTTAAGCAAAGAAAGAATTTATACATTTATAATAATGACAAAAAGGATTATTATGTTAAAAGATACAAGAAATACTAAAAACATTTACAATAGCAACTTTAATTAGCAATTTTAAGTATATGCTTCTAATTTTTTAATTAGGTTTAAGATTCAAAAATTCATGTATACTAATATGTATAGTATTAATATGTACACATATACATATGCATAAGTACTAATATGTACACACTCTACAATAAGTTAAGTAACACACTCTTTTCATTATGTACACACTCTGCAACAAGACTAATTAGTTAAGTTACAAGATAGATTACAAGAAGTAGAATAGGTTTCAAAAGTTTGCAAAACTAGTGTTGCACAAAATGAGCTAGTATTGCATAATGGAGCTAGTATTGCACAATAGAGCTAGTATTGCACAATAGAGCTAGTATTGCAAAGCAGAGCTAGTATTGCACAATGTAGCTAGTATTGCACAATAGAGCTAGTATTGCACAATAGAGCTAGTATTGCACAAAAGTTTGCTAAACTAGTATTGCACAGTAGAGCTTGTGTAACTTGGTATTAAAATTTCTTAAGAAACACTTTAAACTAATTTTTTTAAATTTCACTAGCACAACAAAACAATCACAAAAAAAAGTGTTTATATACACAACAAAAGCATACTTTAAAGTTTAAATTTGTAATTTATTTGGATGAAATGGACTAATCACAAAAACTTCATAACACCATTATTTACATGAAAAATCAATAATTAACATTCAACATAATAACTATTTAATATCAGATTAAGTTTAATATCAGATTTTGATAAATAATGATTTTCAAATATTGAAAAACTAACCAATATCTCACTAAGCTGAATATAATCATAAGTTTCACATTCATATTGGTTTGCAAGCTCTTTACATTTATTAATACCATACTCCCACATCTAAAAAAAAAACATAATTTTTTCCAAAACAAATTTTTTTAAAACATTTTTTAAAACAGCAACAATTATCTTGTTGCTGTTTAAAAAAAGTAATAATTAAAAAAAAAATGTATAATTACTTTGCCCTTATCAAAAAAATCTATGATTTCTTTGTATAATTTCTCTTTTAATTCTCTGTGTGTTTTGGCTTGATAGCGACTTGAAGTGATACTGTTATTTGTAAGAGGCTCATCAGACCACTAAAATAAAAGAAACTACTAAAAAAACTAAAGTAAAATAAATTATTGTTTTGATAGCAACTTGAAGTGATACTGTTATTTGCAAGAGGCTCATCAGACCACTAAAGTAAAAGAAACTATTTAATTATTTGTTAAGGATTTTTTTTTGCGCAAGGAAGTAAAAAAAGATTAAAAACTAAAATGCTTAATAAAATTTGTTATAAAAAGTAAAAAAAAAACTTTGAAAAACTGTTCAAAAATTGTGTTTAACTTCACACTTCCCTAAA
>NC_061157.1:55026517-55091517 GCF_022113875.1 Hydra vulgaris
GTCAAATATATGTGCAGAATGTGTAGTAAGAGTGATGCAAGATTTAGTACCTTTATGTCACAGAAAAACCTAACACTTATTTGAAATACTTATTGTCAAATACATTGTAAAAATATTTTAATTATTCATATTTTATTGATTTTTTGTAAAGTAATGGAACACTATGTTCAATATTTGCTTGATTTTTGCATAAAAAACTCCACTGAATTGAGTATGGATATACAGGGTAGTAAGTGACCGAGGGTTGATTTTTGATTGGAGCTGGGGCTGGGTTTGATAAAATATAGCCGGGGCCAGGTTTGTGACTGGGGCTGCATAAACATTTATTCATCCTAAAGTATATTTTTTTAATTCAAAATTCATGTTAGATTTTGTATATATATGCATATGTAAACATCAGTATGATCATCATAATGATCATTATTATCATGATCATCATCATCATCATGATGATCATGATGATGATGATGATGATGATGATCATCATCATCATTATTATCATGATCATCATAATCATGATCATCATCATCATCAGGCTTAAGCCTTACTCTTTTATGCTGTTTCTCTAATATAAACAATCTAGAGCATTTTTTTATCTCAACAAAAACTCATTCATACAATATGTAAGGCACTCTCTTAAAGTTTTTACTTCTACCACTATCATTTTCTACTGAAGCTGCTGCCTCTCTACATGCTGATACCTAAATTACTTCTATCTTTTCTAACTAGCGTTTTTCTATACAATATTTTTTCTAATCTAAAATTA
The DNA here is from genome assembly GCF_022113875.1 of Hydra vulgaris. Lineage (NCBI taxonomy): Eukaryota > Metazoa > Cnidaria > Hydrozoa > Anthoathecata > Hydridae > Hydra > Hydra vulgaris. Next base: position 55,027,284 of record NC_061157.1, read on the forward strand.
TGCCTCCTTTGCTTGTCTTGCTTGAGTCACACTTTACATCAATCTGATAATCTTCTCTTTCGGCAAATACTACACCATACAAATATTAAAGTTTATATTACAATGAATGGATAGTGTATGCCAGCATCTAAATAAATAGCAAACATATATGTTTATATCCATAATATGTGTGCATAAAGCGCATCTTGGAAGCTTTTATTCCTTCTCTTCAATTTTAAGTCAAGCTTTATTCTACTCCACATTTTTCACCATCTTGAGTAGTTTGCTTTATTAAACATTAATCATTTTTTTAATCTTTTTTTTTTTAAAAAAATCTCTCTTAAAAACAAATGACTTTTTAATTACTGCAAGAAGCCAATGTAAAAAAGTCCTGTCTGATGTTAAGCTCTGTTATTCTCATTTTACTAAATCTTTTATCTTATCTCTGATGTTAGGTTCTAAGGACTTTTGGTTGGTCTTTAACAATGTCATTAACTAAAGTCTAACATTTAATCTCTAATTCATGGTTCTGATATTTTTACTTCTCCCCAGAATGAAGCAGAGTTATTTGCAAAGAAATCTTATTCTAACTTGACTTGAATTTGAATAAAAAGGCCATTTTCTTCTTGACAGTTAAACAGATAAACCCATTGTAAAACATCGAAATCACTCTGACTTTAAATGCTTAAGTCAATTCCCAATTAAAGACTTCTACAGTTTGTGTTCCAGAATAGATTTCCATCATATTCTTATAAAAGTGTTCTCCAGAACTCTTTTCAATTTGTGCTAAACTTTAAAAACATGCTAAATAAGTGGTTCCAAATTTTAGTGGGCAAGAGCGAGAGCTAAAGCTCTCGCTTCCCGCTAAAGCCTATGACAATATAAAATCAAAAAAATAAAATAAAGACCTGTTTCTGGAATTAAAGTCATCTCCAAGAATGGTCTAACCATATTTTGAATGAGACGTATCTTGTTTATGCCTAAAAAGAAAATAAGAAAATAAAATTTTATGATGCATAACAAGATTTTATTATGGATATTATTTATTATTTTTTATACATATTATGTGTTATGAGGCATACATTTTACATAACAAAAATTTTTATTTGCAGTCATATTATGACTAGTCAAGTTTATCTGCAGTCTTATTATGACTAGTCAATAATTCTTGCTTTTGATATAAAGAGTATTTGCAAAAATAAAATTGATGTTTTATTTTTAATTAGCTCTATTATGCTAAATTAACACTATAGTTGTTGATACAAGTAAATTATTTAAGAACTCAATACAAAAAAAATATTAAAAAAGGATGAAAGAAAATCAAGGATGGAAGAAGTTTTTCAAGTTAAAGAGACTATTTTTTTTAAATTATACATATCCGCTTCAAACCACTGCTTAAGTTAAAAGTTAACAAAATATATACATATTTGCTCTGAACCACTGTTTAAGTTAAGAGTTAACAGAAAGCAAAACATAAAAATTTAAACCATTGATGTTTTGTGAAAAAAGTAACCCCCTGTTTGACCTTTTTCAAACTTACACAAATAGGATACAGACTCAAGCTTTTCAGCTAGAACAAACCCAACTACATCTACATTTTTGAACTTTGTCTAATACAAACAGCATTTAAAAAAAAACAGCCAAAAATATGAGAATAGTACTTCACACAAAGACAAATAAGAGATTTATATAGGCAGAGAATGGAGTCAGAAGTAATCAAAAGGCAAGCACAATAAAGAAAAGCAAACTTAGTAGATGCTAACATTGTATCTATTAAATTTACAATCATATATACAATCAATTGTAAATGTAGTTTTCATGAGAGAAAAAAATTAAACTGAGATTTAGAGTTTTACCCTCATAAGTCTAAAAAAGTTTTTGTAAAATAAAAGCCATCTTGCGTTTGAGTGGAGTTAATTAAATATTTTCATTGAAAGGGGATAAAAAGTCTTTTTTTTATGAAAATGTTTCGCAGTTATAGAGTTGAGAGAGAATTGTAACCACAATAAAAGTAGCCTCCTCGGTCTCGGAGAGGTGAATTAACATAAAAAAAATTAACATTAAAAAAAATTAATTATTTATAACTATTTTACCTAGCCACTGCCACATGTCAATAATTTTTAAACCAATATTCATACGCATGTCATCATAACTTAACATAAAATGTACAAAATAAAATTAGAAAAAAATGCATAAAGAAAAAAACAAAATAATAATGAAAATATGATTGAATCTTACTTGGCTAAAATTTTGTTTCGTTTTGTTTCAGTAAAACTTTCAAGTTGCAGTGCATCTTGAGTAATAAAAGATACAGAGAGTTGGAAAAAATTGTCCCAGAGCTGAAAAAAAGAGATTTAAATATATTCCAGATTAAAAAAAATCAAAATATAAGATAAGCAATTAAATGAAACTAAACATTAATTCAATTGATCAAACTTACCTGAAATTGAAAGCTGTCTTTAACTAGAAATTTATCATATAATGCTTCAGAGAAATAATTTAATGCTCTCAATATGACCCTATAATATAAAATATTATTACATAAGTAAAAAAAAACTCAAGTAACTTATGATGATTTGTGATAAAATAAACAACATTATTGCATAAGTAAAAAATTTCAAGTAACTAAAAATAATTCATGATAAAACAAATAAAAACTGTTAGAAATAATTAGAAAAAACTTTTACAAGCAAATGGTTTTTTTTAAAAAAAAAAAAAAAGTATGAGAAGTTAAGATTTTAATTTTATATTTCACGTATACATATATATCCATAATAAAAATAATTTTAAAATAGTTACGTATTTTGAATCATAATCATTGATGTCCAGTCTGGAGGAAATACATTCCCTTTTATAAATTCACGAATAACTAGAAACAGTTCCATCAACCCATCAAGAAGGTCAAGATCACTATCATATGAAGCTAAATACTGTTCATAGTGGTTATCTTTCATCAAATCCAAAATACATATAACAAATGTAACATAATTTCCCTATTTAAAAAAATGCATTTAGTGGTTTATTTATTTAGTTGTAATACAACAGGACACTACGTAAAATACAACAGGGCACAATGTTATCCTAGAAAATAAAATACCAGCAGTTGACTAGCAGGATTCATTCGAATGACACTTCGAATGATGCAGTGAAATAAATTCGTACTGATATAAGATATGTCATAATCTGTGTCACCCTGGAAATTTTAAAATGACAAAAGTTAAAAATAAAAATAAAAAAACAAAGACAACTAAAAAAATTTGACCTACAACTTCAGTTATACGATAGAAGCTTGAAAGCATTTCATTCAGGATATCAGCACACACTTTAAGTTCTTCAAACTTTTCAATACTAGCCTTTAACTGACCAACAATCATTTTTAGAACTACTTGTCGACTAACTAATTTTAATAAATTTAAAATTAAAACAATCTGATGTATGAATCAATACAAATATGTACACAAACACACACACATACACTCAGATTTATACAAAACATCACTGATAATGTCATAATAAAATAGCTTATTATATAACTAATTTGATTACTACAGATAAAGGTCAGTATAGTATTAGTTCTGCTCACTTTAATTTTTGAAATATAGACTTTAATTTTGAAATCTTTTAGAGCAGCATAACTACATGTAATCTGAATAATAAAGATATAAAACTTGAGTATTTGAGAGTCAAAATGGTAATCTCTTATATACATTTTGAGTATTTTATAAGTCAAAATTGAATTATGAAACATTTCTTTACAAAGCAAAATAATTTTAAGTAAATTTCACATAAGTAAACCATTACACATAATTAAGCAATTTAACATTTATGAGATATGTGAAATTGTTTGCTTATGTGAAGTTATTTTTATAAATAAACAAAGCAAAACCTTTTTATGTAAACTTAACATAAATAAACAAAAAATTGTCAAACAAAAAAAATGTATTGTTTAAGAGTTCATTTTTACTGCAATAGAGAAAAAAAAAAAAGTTAACCCAAATTTTATTTAACCATAAAATATTTTGATAGCTTTTTAATAGTTTTGATTTTGATTTGTTTGCTCAGCCATGTTACATCACTGTTCTCCTAAATGAACAATAAGTGTCAACTCAAATTCCAAAGAAACCACAATATGCCTGTGAAAGCTTGACTCCTGGATTCCAAAAATATAAAAAATCAAATCATCCTATTACGTGCGAGAAAGAAAATCATTTTTGAAAATTTTTATTTTGCACATTTTTTTTTTTTTTTTTTAACATCTTCACTTCCAACAAGGCTGCAAGCAACCACTATAAGAGTTGGAAGTTACTGGAAGAGAAAAGACTAAATCTGTAGAGCAAGATGACGATTGACTGATGACTTAAAAGATTGCAAATTATATGAATCAGGAAAGCAAGATGAAGGAAGCGAATTCCAAAGAACTGATGTTCGAGGAAAAAAACTAGAAGAATAAGAGTTTTTGAAGCACTTAGGAACAGTCACAGAAAAAGGATGAGACTTAATTGAATGACGAGTAACACGAGAATGAATTTTAGTAGATGGCACAAGGGACGCTAGCTCTTTAGAGCAGTGCCCATTATAGTATTTGTAGAAAAGAGAAAGAGAAGCAACATTACGACGATGTGACAAAGGTTGGAGATTGGCTGCCAGAGCAGGTCCAACTATGTTTACAATTCGTTTTTGCACCTTGTCTAAAAGAGAAAGAACATCATTAGAAGATCCGCCCCAGATGTGGCAACAGTATTCCATACAGGGACGGATTTGAGATTTATAGAGATAGAGAATAGAATCTGGAGTAAGAAAGTGTCGAGCTCGATAAAGAGATGCAACCTTAGCAGATGCTAATTTTGCAATGGATTTGATATACGGTTTAAAAGAAAGATCAGAAGTAAGAGTTAATCCTAGAAGATGAATGGTAGATGACTCATCTAGTACATTACCATTCATAAATATAGGAAGATCTAAATTATTACGATAACGATTGGCCGAATAAAATTGAGTTTTATCTGAATTAAAGTTCACCAGCCACTGTGAGCCCCATGCTGTAGCAGAAGTGAGATCCTTTTCAAGCTCAGATACCCCCTCCAAGCAATCAGAGAGTGTAGGCTTCTTATCATGACAAGAGTAAATGGTAGTGTCGTCAGCGAATAATGCCACCTTAGATGTGAGAATATCTGGAAGATCGTTAATGTAAATTAAAAAGAGTATAGGGTTAAGTATTGAACCTTGAGGAACCCCTGAAGTTACAGGATGTGAAGAAGAGTGTTGTCCATCGAGGACAACTTTTATACTACGATTGGAAAGAAAGGACTCAATAATCTTAAAGACGTTACCAGCTACACCATAAGAAGAAAGCTTATGGAGAAGACCAGCATGCCAAACTTTATCAAAAGCTTTAGAAATGTCAAGTGCGATAGCCTTAACCTCTCCACCTCTATCTAATGCACGGTAAAACCTATCGGTTATTACTGTTAGCACATCAGCTGTAGAACGAGAAGACCGAAATCCATATTGATGATCAGAAAGTAAGTTATTTGATTCAAGATGAGAGATTAAGTGTTTGTTGATTAAAGATTCAAAAACCTTGCTTATGACAGGAAGAAGACTAATGGGACGGTAGTTAGATGAATCAGATCGCTCTCCAGAATTTTTGAAAATAGGGATAACAGATGCTGCTTTCCAGCATGATGGAAAACAAGACTCTGATAAGCACTTGTTAAATAGTTTTGAAAGTATGGATGAAAGCTCTGGAGAACACCTCTGCAAGACTACAACAGGAATGTTGTCAGGACCACAAGCTGTTGAAGAGTCTAAGCAGGAAATTACTTTTGATACAGAAGCTGAAGTGATGCGAATGTCAAGCAAGGGATCAACCTGTTTGACAGCTATGTCAGGTAAAACGCAACTAGTGGAATCAAGAGATGATATTGATGAAAAGTTCTTCGCAAACAATTCAGCTTTGTCTTTAGGTGAGGTGACAAAGTCTGAACCATACAAGAGAGAAGGAATAACAGATTTGCCCTTATTATTGATACTGTTAAAGATTCTCCAGAAGTCTCGAGAGCCTAATTTTTGTGATGAGATACGAGATTTAATGACCTGAGAATAGCGAGCTTTGGCGTCAGACAAAACCTTTTTACAATGGTTTCTGGCGATAGTGAACAGATTTCTGTTTTCTGGAGAATTGTTTTGCTGATAGATATGGAAGTAACGGTTTCGATTAGAAATTGCTGCAGCGCAATGTGAGGAAAACCAAGGAGAAGAGTGAGGCTTGACCTGGAATCGTCGAGAGGGAATAAAAGATTCCATGCCAGGCTGAATCCACGAAGTTATGTAAGAAGCACATTTGTCAGCAGGAAGACGAAAGATTTCTACCCAAGGGCCATCACGAAGAAAATCACGGAAAGAGTCCCAGTCAGCTTTAAGGTAGTTGTACGTGGTACGATGATAGGGGGATTCTGATGAAGTAGAAGAGTTTGATAATAGTTTTAGAGAGATCAAACCGTGATCAGAAGTACCTAAGGGTGAATGTGGAGAAATTGAGCACTGACTAGGATCCAAAACAAGACATAAGTCGAGTAGAGAAGGTAAATGATTAGGGTTGTCTGGAAAACGAGTTGGAAAGTTGACTATTTGAGTTAGAGATTGAGAAAGGCAAAAGTTGAGGGCCTTAACGCCAGCAGAGTCACTGACACTAGAGCCAAGCCAATCGGTGTGATGGGCATTAAAGTCACCAACAATGACGATATTGGCCGATGGATAAAGAGAGAGGGCTTGGTCAATTTGATCAGAAATAGCATCAAGAATAGTGCAATCTTGGGATGAAGGAGAGCGATATAGAACAAAGAGAAAGGCGATAGAGTGAAGTTGTGCTAAACGAAAGCACATAAATGAATAGTCTGTAGATTCAAACCTAGTTTCACGACAAATGGGTGAGTTCTTACGAATGTAGATGCCCAGGCCAAGCATGTGATTATTGGAGTCTTTACGAATTAAAGGAAGATAACCATCAACACTAAGATCACAAGATGGGACAGCCGAACTCAAATTAGTCTCACAAAGAGCAAGTAGGTCTGGTGAACTTTGTAAGAGATAAGACTCAACAGAAGAAAAGTTACTTCGAAGACCACGAATATTAGTAAATGATAGGTTTAGAGAACTTGGTGATGACGATGGTTTTTTGTGTTTTTTAGTTTTAGGTACTTTAGTCATTTTGAATTTATAAAGAACTTGACTCAAGTATAGATAGTACTCAGTACACTATTTAACAACTAAGCAATAGCCTCATTACTATTAATAAACCCTAAGCCGTAACAAAGGGCTCCAAATGTGGCCTCTGCAATGCACACCAACAGTACAAACAGGGACACCATCCATGCGCAACATGGCACTGTTAGTACTCTGATATTTTTCGGCTGTTGATGGAATCAGCCTCTCTGAGAGCTACCACAGAGTTCGGGAAACCTGACTACCAGCCGGCCTCAGAACCATAAAACTGAGTTTTAGAGCTGTACCCTCATTAGGAGATAATAGAATGAGTTGCCTAGTCGTAAAAATAGAGACACAAGCAATACCCACGCATTGAGTCAAGAAGATCCAGCGTTCAACATCCTAAACTGGAAACAATGTATTAAAAATACATCTGCGCCAGCCTAACAGATGAGGAAGGGGTGCGAGGCTGGTCAACAGATAGAATCTGTTTACCCCTTAAGTCTTTGCCTAGGAGGCCTTCTACAAGACAGCAGCTGGATGCATGTAACATCTGCCCAAGATGAGTATTTTTATCGAGACACCATCTCTAGCCTTTACTCAACCAAGAGCCCCAAGGCAGGGGGTGTTTTAATTCGGAGTTAACTTCTCCTAGCCTTTGCCTAAAAAAGCGTTTCCTACAAGGCAGCAGGACATGAAGCAGGTTGTACTGGGTTACATGTTACCAGTAGCAGGAAAACCTGACCTGACCATACATATTCATGAAATGACAGCATTCTCGAAATTTTACATTTTTACAGCATATCTTAACATTCAAAAAGCTCTTTGAAAATAATAAAACCTACTTAACATAATAAAGAAACAAAAAATATGAAAATGTGAAAGATTTTATGTTATAAAATTGGTAGTAATCCAAATAGGTAAAAGATCACTTGGGTAAAATATTGCTTTTCTGAAAGTATTTTCTAATAAGTTAACTCTAGAATAATTTTAATAATAGTTTGGTAGTAATATAAATAGGTAAAAGATAATGTGGGTAAATACAAAAGAAATATTAAAATAAATTCCACATATAAAGCAACAACATTCTTGACAAAAAAAATTCTTTACAAATTCCAAACTGTTCACAGACTTTTGCTGTTAAAATCAACTAAAAACACATTTCTAGCCTTTTTCCATAATCTGGATGGCTGATAGGTCGTTTGTATCGTTGCCAATGGTTCTGAAAACGATGATGAATAGATTCTGTTGCTTGCTCACTGTAGATTCCAAGAAGAGACCTTGTTTTTTGGATAAAGTCCTTAACATGGAAAAACACTGCATGTACTTTTGGAGTGATGCTTCCTCTTGGCAATGCCAAATATGAATCTCTGAATGAATCAATTTTTTCTGCATAAGTGCAATCCAACTTGTTGCCAAAACATGCAGAAACAATGGGACCAAACTTTCAAAAGCTCAATGATGCTGAAAACTTGAAAGGCACTGTCATTTTCAGCCAGTGTTTGGAGAAGGTCGAGATTTTTGAGGAGCTTGTGGCAATCATTCCCAGCAAATTGACCACCATGAAAAGGTTGGGGCTGAATGTGCAAAGTTTGGAGCCATTCAGCTGATTTGGGCCAAAGGTCTGTCAAAATCTTGAACAGATGGTTAACAACTCCAAGATGAAGTAGATGAAGCTCCATTGGTGGAATGAGATCAAGCACAAGTGCATCATCATCAAGTGAGAGAATAGGGTCATGAATCACGTTTCCAAACAATTTTGCTTTCTTGATGTCGGATCCAGCTGCTGTGTAGGTTTTGTGTGCTTGCTTCAAAGATCCAAAAGTCCTCAGAGTACCCCGGTTTGCAAGGTTAGAGCTTTCCACAGTGCACCATGTGCATGGATGAGCTGAAGCATGTGATTGCAATCCACAAATTATATTTGCCAACTTCATATCACACGAGACAACAAAGTTGATTTCACTGATTGAAATGAGAGAGTTTTCTTCAGCAACTGCAACCAGAAGTTGCTGTTTTACTCCAAAATCCTTGGACATTGAAGATGTCAGAAATCTTTTGTTTGGCAGAGACACAACTTCACTATCTGCTTCATTTTGTAGAACTCCAAGGCAGACTTTAAGAAAACCCCCACCACCATCTATTCCAAGTTTAATGATGTGTTTTGAGAAAACCTTCCTTGAAAGTAGAACTTCTTCAGTGAGTGCTTGGAGATTTTTGCAATGGACAACAACACTTTGAGACTTCTTTTGATCTGAATTAATGAATGTTGTTGGGGTTTGTGTTAAGTGTTCTTCTAGAATTTTTCCGAGATCCTGGAACTTATGCAATATATTTGGTTCCAGAACTTTGGCAGACGAAACATGCCTAATGGTGAAAGTCAGTTTTTTTATTCCACTGTTTGACAATCCTGTATTTAGTTGAACTTGAGCAAGATCCTTTGCAGTGACTACAGCTGGATCTTTGAACAACTGCTTAGAGCAAGAAGGACCTGTTAAAGAGTAAAATATAATATTTCAGTTACTTAAATGTGATGGTCGACCTTAATGAAGAATTATATATAAACCTTGTGTGATTGGGAGCAGTCCTCCTCTTTTTGGCTGCACAAGTCTAATGGTTCCACAAGGAGAAAATTCTTTGCTGACAATTGTTGAGCTGGCAATTTGTTCTGCCACAATTCCATCAGATTTTGCAAGCTCCCTTAAGTTTTCACGGAACTGTGATGAAGAGCAATGATGGGGTAAACCTTGACCAATAAGAGAGAGATATGTAGAACATCTCCTGCTTGATGTTTTCTCTCCAGTTTTTCTTCTTTCAAGAGGGTGTTTCTCTGTCAGTTAAAGTCGCCCTATGTCACAAATCAAGCATTCACAAGCTTGACCACGTGTGTGAACTTTTATATCAATGGTCAAATTGAAACAGCTTGGGCAAAACAACCTTCTGCCCTTGATCACACTTTCCAAGGGCCAGTCTACACGGATCACAAAGACCTTGAGGAATTCTTGGATCATCAAAGTTGAACTGCTTTTTGTAGTTGTTTTGAATTTTGCTAACCAAAAATGGTGTCAACTCACGATTTCCTTTTCTAAGACACATGATACAAACAACTTTTCTGTTCTCACCATGACTTCTTGCATGATTAGGCATTTTCAATTTATTTCAAGAGAAAAGGTTAAAAAATCGACCTTCAAAAGCTTTGATTTGTAGTAAACTGCCTTTTCCCGGAATTTTTTGGTAAATTCTTAAAAATAATTTAAAATTACCAATATTATTCAATATTAAAAAAAACTATTATTGAAAATATTCTAGAGTTAACTTATTAGAAAAAACTTTCAGAAAAGCAAAATTTTACCCAAGTGATCTTTTACCTATTTGGATTACTACCAATTTTATAACATAAAATCTTTCACATTTTCATATTTTTTGTTTCTTTATTATGTTAAGTAGGTTTTATTATTTTCAAAGAGCTTTTTGAATGTTAAGATATGCTGTAAAAATGTAAAATTTCGAGAATGCTGTCATTTTATGAATATGTGCAAAATAAAAATTTTCAAAAGTGATTTTCTTTCTCGCACATAATAGGATGATTTGATTTTTTATATTTTTGGAATCCAGGAGTCATAAGCTTTCACAGGCATATTGTGGTTTCTTTGGAATTTGAGTTGACACTTATTGCTTATTTAGGAGAACGGTGACATGTTACAAGAGTGTTTTTAATCAATAACATAAAAATTAAGGGTAACTTGATTAAAAACAAAACTGAAATAATACTTTATGAAATAAAATGTTTTTTTAAAAATAATTTGTATAAAGAAGCTCTAATTTATCACAAATTCTAACTCATTTCAAGTTTTAACTTAAGAACTTGAAACAATAATAATAAAATGGTGGAAAAATTTTTAAAACTAGCACTTTTTTGCGTAGAACATACACTGTTGTATGCAGACAAATAATTTAGGAACTAACGGTAAACTAACAATTTGTATTGTTAAATAATAATATTTTGTCAAAAAATATTTAACACAATGTATTGTCAATTGTGTAACAACTATGTTTTGTTACACACATGTTTAAAAATTATATTTTAATAATCCGGAAAATTGTTTAAGTAAAATAATCAGAAAAAATCAGGAATATATTTTCCCTTATTTTCCTCTTAATTTTGCTTTTAGCTAAGTTGTTTCTAATTTTTTTTCAAACTTTTTTAAATTTTTGTATGAGTGATGAGTGAAAAGCCTAAAAAAAATGTTACAAAAATATACAGCTAAACTTGTATGTATAAAAAATGTTTTGGATATCTGGAAAAACTAAAAATTAAGAAAAATATCTGGAATTCCAGAAATATCCGGGAAAAGATAATCCCTGTAGACAACAATGTATAGCCAATTGTTGTCATACTTACTTGGATTTGAAAATAAAGGACATTTGACTAGATGATGGATGCATGTTAACTTTTGAGTTGGAAGTCTTGTAGGAGGTATACGTTCAATCAAATCACAAGCAAACAATCTAAATATTTTATAAATTTAGCCTTCAAAATACTAAAAAAATTATTTTCAAATAAAAAATTATTTATAAATTATTACCCTAATTCTGCTGCATTATACAACTCTAGTAAATCTCCAAACACAGATGGCATATACTTTAAAGCGCAACCCTAAACAACAAAAACAACAAATTATATAATAACCAATTTAACTTAAATAAATACATTAACACATAATAAAGATGAAAAGTAAAAAGAAAGACCTGCAAAGGTAAAACTTGGTTATTTGTCATTTTCATCATAGTAATAACAGAAGAAAGCAAATTCATAATCGATGTTTCAAATTCTGGACGAGCTTTTCCAGGAGCAGCACTAAACAATTTTAAATAAAAATTCTTTTAATTCATAAAAACAAAACTTATGATTAAAACTTTTGTTTTTTGATTTTTTTCACCAATTTTACTTAAGCTTACCATTCTGCAGCCGTATTCTCATCTCTCCGTTAAGCTTAAAGGAGTGTTTGTCAAAAATTTCATTACAACATTTCTAAGTAAAGAAATGACAAAAACTTTATTTAAATTTGGTTAAATAAAACTAAGACTAAAATAAAACAATTTTATTTAAAAAATTATTTATTTAAAGAATTTTTTTATTAATGTAGTTTTTTGACAAACGCTCAGTTAAGCTTAACGGAGAGATAAGAATACGGCCACTGACAGAGAACACTAATAAACAATAAACTTACCGTTCTTACAGAGAACACTAATGAACAACAAACTTACCGTTCTGACAGAGAACACTAATGAACAACAAACTTACCGTTCTGACAGAGAACGCGAACGAACAATAAACTTCACCAAATACTCTAGAGCCTAAAATAAAAATAAAATATTTGAACTTAATGTAAGACTGTTTTTTTTGTTAAAGAAAAACAATAAAACTTTAGAAACACTGTTATGTTAATTTGAAATACAATTCAATGTTACATTGAATTATATTTCAAATTTCAATTTTTTTTTGATTAAAACTAAATAATAATTGTATAAGAGTTAAATGAGACAAAATATCTAGAATTAAAAAAAAAAGATTGAGCTAAAATACTTTAAACTTTATGTTTATTAAAAGCTTATAAAGTTTAAAAAGAATAATTAAAAAACAAACTATTTTTTATTAGTACAACAAAATTTTATGATTTTTTTCGATGGAAGCTATTAGCTTTTTTCGATGGAAGCTATTAGCTTTTTTCGATGGAAGCTATTAGCTTTTTTCGATGGAAGCTATTAGCTTTTTTCGATGGAAGCTATTAGCTTTTTTTGATGGAAGCTATTAGCTTTTTTCGATGGAAGCTATTAGCTTTTTTCGATGGAAGCTATTAGCTTTTTTCGATGGAAGCTATTAGCTTTTGAACAAGGTGAGATCCTTACTCTGCTTTTTTAAAGTCAGTACTTTTTAAAGTTTCAACTTAACATAATTTGGCTTTAATAATTGCCCTATATTGCAATTTGCAGGATTGTGTGTTTTAGATTTGAAATCAATGCCATTGGTATTGTAGACTTTTAACACTATTTAATACTATATATGTTTTAACACTATTTTATACTAGATATGTATACTTTCAATACTATTTAATACTATTAAATATGTATACTTTTAATAATATTTGCAAATATTTATTTCCTCCATCATGACTAAATACAAAACATTAACAAATTATGGACCTAGCAATCAATGGCAAAATTTTATTTTCAATGGAGAAGGTAGAAAATTTAAATCATGGGAAACAAAAATCCTTGAATATATGAAGTTTAAAAATTTTAAAAATATTTAAAAAATTGACAAAGATGAAAATGTATGAACTTATACAGCTTTTGAAAGGTATCTTTAGTAATAAGCCTTTCAAATTCTAAAAAATCATTACATTAGTACAAGTAAACCTTGTATTACAACCTTATATAATCAACTAACAAGTTTAAGAAAATTTACCAATGATTCTATAACATTAACAAACTACCTAGCAACCAGTGGCAAACCAATGATTCTATAACATTAACAAACTACCTAGCAACCAGTGGCAAACCAATGATTCTATAACATTAACAAACTACCTAGCAACCAGTGGCAAACCAATGATTCTATAACAGATTATGTTATTAGAGCAGAAAAATCAGCCACTGCATTGAATATAGATGACAAAAATATAAGTGATTCATTACTTATTGCTATTACAAAGAACTATCCAAGAATATGGTTGTTTGTATTATTTTTACGAAAATTTGATAAATGAAACACAAACTGAAAGTTTGGAAATGTGGCACAAAATAATGGGACATAGTAATACTAATGATATTATAAAATTAGAAGATGTAGCTTAAGTAATGAAAACTAAAAATATTGCTAAATTCGATTGTGAAACATGTATTCTATATAAAAATGTAAATTGTAGGTGAGTTTTAGGCTACTTTTTGTGGTTACAACCCGCTCTCAACTCGTGAATTCTGAAACACAAACCTTGACGAACAAGGCTGCTGTGCAGAGAAACAAGTTGAAAGTGGTTAACATAATGGGGATCAAACTCAGAACTTTTTTACTTATAAAGCAATCACTCTAGCACTATTAAATTTAATAAAATTTTAATTAACATTAAAAAATTAATTTAATTTAAAAAATTTTATGCTTTGTTTGTATTAAGCCTAATTTGTTGTGTTCACCTAAGCACTACTTAAAAAAAAAAAAAATACAATTCTGATTCAAGTTGTTAGATGGCTCAGGAAACAAATCTTTTTGATAAGAATATTTTTGATAAAAAATGAAAAATAAAACATCAAATTATTGCCTAATATTTTTAAAAAAATAAGTAGTCAATAGTTCAAAACAAGCTAGTTACACTGCAAAAATCTGAGAGATTCTGTAATTTTTAGTTTGGAAGGTTCTTTTAACTTTTGTGCAACTGTTAATTACATGAAATGTGACAAACTATATTTTAAGTTTCAAAGTATTTGTTTAAATGTTTAAAAAGTATAAACTACAGAAAAGAAAAATTTAAAATAAAATATTAAAAACATTTTACTTTTAACAAATTAAAAACCTATAAAAAATAACCTAATAAAAAACTCCTTATAAAGTTTTCAGATTTTGTTGAGTCACAATGTATTTATATTTAATTTAATTTTCAAAAGGTCAAAAAAAACAATTTATGTTTAGCATCATACAAAAAATTAATTTATATTGTTTCTTTACCAAATAAAAAAATTTATATTGAATTCCTTTAACAATAAATTTTTATTTGAAAAAATTAACAAAATTAAAAATACCTTGAAATATTTTATAATATGCTCCCTCATATCAGCACTAAGTTCTTGAGAATGTGCAATTTCAATATTTTTTTGAAGCATTTCAATCAATGTGCTTATTATATAAAAAAAAAATAATCCAAAAAAATCAATAAAACAAAGAAAACAAAGTTATAAAATTCTTTACATCTATTATAATATCAAATTTTAAAATATAATTACATATATGCTTTTGTTGAACTGAACAGATTTTCAATATATGCATCAAGAATAGAACGAAAGTTATGATATTTCTTGTCGGCAAGTAGTCCAATGCAAAAAACCTGTAAAATGTTTTCAACATTAAAAATAAAACATTTCAAAATAATTTTTTACTTTATAAACATGAGCATAATTATAAAGGTAAAATTGAATGCATTCAATTATAAATGTAAAATTTAATGCATTGAATTATAAAGGTAAAATTGAATGCATTGAATTATAAAGGTAAAATTGAATGCATTAAATTATAAAGGTAAAATTGAATGCATTCAATTATAAAGGTAAAATTGAATGCATTCAATTATAAAGGTAAAATTGAATGCATTCAATTATAAAGGTAAAATTGAATGTATTCAATTATAAAGGTAAAATTGAATGCATTGAATTATAAAGGTAAAATGCAAACAACATGCAGCCTTTTGTTCTGTTGTAATGGAATTACTAAAAAGAAAATGGTGCATCAAAATCAGAGAATAGTATTTATAAACAAGTAATGCACAAACAACTTGAAAGACAGTATTTTGATAGTCTAAATGCAAAAATTAAACAAAGGAGTAGATATGTTAAAAATAATTGATGGCAAACCAAGGCTAAGACATTAAAAAAATCATTGTAATCAAAAAATCATTTTTTTTTAATTTCAATTCACTTACTAATTTATTTTTCTAAATTTAACATAAGTCAGCTAATTTAATAACAGTAAGCAAATTTAACAATAGTTGGAGAATATAACAGTAGTCTATAAATTTTATTAAAATTACAAGTTTTTCCATAACATATAATTTTATTTAAATCAAGTATAGAGAGGTAGAATTAAAGAATGACTTGAAATTACTTGAATTGAAAAAATTGTGTAGACTATTAACTGGTTAAATGAAAAACTCTCACAAGGCAATAGTATGTTATCTTTAATACAACACTATGTTCTTCACATACTCTGATATCATTTTATTATTCCAAAAAAAAATTTTTTTTTGATTTTTTTTCATTTTAAATTTTCTGTGTACCCCTGCCAAAAAAAGTAGTAAACTTTTTAAAATAGAAAAACTAGTATTATTTCATACATGGATGAAATAAAGAGTTACATGAAATAAAGAGTTACAAGAATTACAAAAATGGACTATTAATTATTTTACAAAGTTAAAAATAGTAATTATAAAATTTTCATTGTCACAAACATAAATGATAAGTATTATTTAAGATATTTCCATTTTACTTCTTGATTGGCATCTTTTATTGCAATTTGCATTGCTTTTATCCATGTATCATTGGAGGAGTGATTAATTTTGAGCTACCTTTTTACTACAGTAACGGGATCCCACTCTTTCAAAGATAGACCAATTAGATTATTAGTCATTATATTTGATATGTTAGACACAGTTAAGCTATTTCTCTTATCTGAGCATATCGTTTTTGAGAAGCCTCTTCCTGCTTCTTATAACAATGGCTGTGACCATATTTTTAGTTTTTTGAACACTGTCAGGAATTGCATAATTCTGAGAATTTTTCAAAACTTTTCCACAAAATCTCTATAGCAAGTTATATCAATTTGGTACATAAAAATCTCAGTAAATGTTGGCAATTGTTCTTAAGCTGCTTTCCAAGGAACAAAAAACTACTGCAATATTCAAGCGATTTGGCTCCAAAATATTGAGAAATTGTAATTTACATGGTCTTTTAAATTTGGTTACATTCTGCTTTTTAATGATCACAGTACAGTGGGCCAAACAGCTGTTTTCACAGGCATTGGTTCTTAAATTTTGAACAGAAAATGCTATGGGGTTGATTAAAGACTTTTTGGAAAGGTTTTTATGTGTAAATTTTGGGAAAATTAAAAAATAATTTTGCTGCAGGATATTTTGGTCATAACTTAAAAGAACAAAATGTTGAAAATTTCATAAAATTTTCTTTTTTATAGGTTATAACAAAAATACATATAAATGTTTAATATATGTATGTATATTTTTGTAATACAAAGATAACATAGGTACATCAATGGCAAATACAATAAAAATTATTAAAAAAAGTGCTGAAGTACATAACTTATTTATATGTTAACATTTTAAAATATGTGTCATCTTCAGATAAAATGTTATTAGAGACATTTTGTTTATGAGAATATTTATCAGAATGTCCTCATTCATTCCAAAATTTACAGAATGGTTTTGACTTGTATCTTTTGTCAAAAAAAATTTGATCAGATGATATCCACATTTAGTTAATGGTGTCTGTTAAATTGACAATTTAAGAGTTTTTTCTTGAGAGTCTAGTATGTATCAAACTTAATATTTTGTTTTTGCCTTTTAACCCCAAATCATAAAGATTTACCAAACCACTTTCCTCATTATTCAAAATTAGCTCCCAAGAATGATCAATCAGTTTGTGAAGTGGTGGTGTTATATTGTCCAGGTAAATTTATTTTAATTTTAACAGGTGGAAACTGGTTAAATAGGAATAAATAAAAATCTGTACAATTGTTTTATATTGGTACACCTAAATTTTTTTTTTTGAGGAAAATACTCAAAGAACTACTGATAATACCAATCAAATGTTGCATGACATTAAACAGGGAATTGTGTAATAATTAAACCCGTTGTTGTTCTTCTTTTTTCAATTGTATTAGGGTAGTCCCATTTTATACCTGTTTTTTTAAATATCTCTGTTTGTAATGAAGTCTCAAATAATTTCTGATTGTTTCAGAAATCTATTTGAAGCACTGAAAAGGGACTCAGACCAATCAAAACACCAGTTTTCACATGTACAACAGTTTTCATGAAATGGTCAAATGTACCCAGTAAAGCATGAAAACCCTATAAAAATATCAGTAACTTTTAAATGTAGTAATTTTTAATATCAAGTATGTTTACGTATTAAAAATATAGAATAATATGAACACTATTTCAAGATACCAATTTACTTGTATTGGCTTTACACCACAAGCTGGAATCGGTTTGAATGTTTGTCCCGCCCTTGTGATATTATCGGGTGTTTTTATTTAAGTTAGTTAAATATTTCATTCATAGTTATAGTGTCTTGACTGATTAAAAAACCATTTTCAATTTTTTCAATATTCAAACACTGATCTTTTGAGCATGTGCACAGATCACAATATGTACCGCCAACTCCTGGAAAAGATTTACTGCTTTCATACCCATCGTATATGACTACACTATCACCTTTAATTGTTATCCCTCTTTATACATAAGAAAACCTTTATTCTTTAACACTTCTATGTCAGGATTAAAGACAAATAATGATTGAAAAGTTTCTGTTGATTCTTTTCCCATTTGAAGACTCAGCAATTTATGACTCAGTAGGGACATTTTGTGAATTTTGCAGCAATATTAACAAACCAGCTTCTTTTTCAAGTAAAAATGGACAAATGTCAGTATGACATTGCAAGTGTTAACATCTTATCTTTTTAACTAAATATTGCATGGCTTCCACTTCCATCAAATCCAAACTTTATTTTCATTAGTATATTTTCAATGTTTCTATCTAATAAAATGTTCTCCAATATCCTTTGCATCATCAGTTTAATAATTATTGTTACTTCAGATAGTTTTCTTCTGAGATGTTATCAACTAGGCAGTATATTAAAACCAGCAATTAAAAGAGTGCTTTTTTTTGGAGTTTGTATATGAATGCCTTTTAAGAGCACATACTCTTTAAACATTGTTTCTTTTTGAAACTTATTGAAAAAGTTATTCTTTAACATACTCTTCAAGCTTGGTTTCCTTACCAGCCTTAAATTGCATGTTAGCATAACCCATTTTTTTAAGTTTGTTTTTCTTTAGATACAGATCTTTGTCAGCTATTCTGAACTAATGTTTTTTGTACAAATGTCAATTCATTGGAGCCAATTGTCTTAACAATTATCAGTATACAACCTGTTATATTTGCAGAATTAATTTTTAGCTGTTTATTTTCCTCACCAATAAAAAATTCAAATAAGTCAAATTCAGTGAAACTAAAGATATAAATATTTTTGTTGATTCATTATCTAATAACTTTTTAAACAAAATGATTTAAATATAAAATAGTATAATTTAAAATATAAACAAGTTTAGGTGATAAGTGAAAATATTACATTATTACTATATACACCACACAGCCCTCAGTTTTGATTTTAACTTTTGCAATTCGTTCATTTTAAAACAGATTTTAATGCTGGAATATTTTTTATAAATGGTTGTACTAACTAGATTAAATTTGGTTAAAAAAAAAGTTCAATGGAAAAGAGAGCTAGAGGGGATGGAGATGTAGTCAAAAATTGGTCTTAATCTTTTTTTTAATTTCTAAACATACACTTTTACTGAACACATCTTCCCCTTATAAAAATATGTACAAAATAATGTAAAACTATTTGCATTAATATTTTTAAATATATTTTACTAAAATTTCAACTAAAGGAGTAGGGTTATTCTTATTATTATTTCCTTTATAAATAAATACAATATCTAGGTATTTATGAGTTCTTACAAAAACCCGCAAAAAATTTCTTTAGCCGTATCGACTTTGGGTAAAAAATTTGCAGCTTATGCGATTTCCTAATATTTCTTCTACTTTTTTTGTTTAAAAGTGCTAAGTTGACACAATTTAGTTAAAAAGTTTTAGTCAAAATTTTGCTAAATTTTAGTTGTTTCATTAGGTAAAACATGTAAATAAAATTTTGTGCAATAATCTATGAAGTTAACATTCACATTTCCATAAACTGCAATCTAAGAATTCTACATTCAATTATCACATTAGTATTGTTTATATAGTGACATTTTTTCTTATACAATGCCAAAAATGGCTCTTATGTATCCTTTATACCTATTACCTATCTTTCATTTATACCTATTACCTATCTTTCATTTATACCTATTACCTATCTTTCATTTATACCTATTACCTATCTTTCATTTATACCTATTACCTATCTTTCATTTATACCTATTACCTATCTTTCATTTATACCTATTACCTATCTTTCATTTATACCTATTACCTATCTTTCATTTATACCTATTACCTATCTTTCATTTATACCTATTACCTATCTTTCATTTATACCTATTACCTATCTTTCATTTATACCTATTACCTATCTTTCATTTATATCTATTACCTATCTTTCATTTATACCTATTACCTATCTTTTGCAATGAATTTACATTATTCAAACTGGTATATTTTCTAAACAAATCATGCTTTTAAATTAATTTTTTTTTAATGAACTAGAAATTTATTTGGCTTTCAATAACAACGAACTTAGATTTATTTTGGTAAAATTGGTTTTTGAGCTATGTCCAGTGGCTCACTGTGCACAGTCCATTAGTTTCTTCTTAAAATTCATTATGATGTTTTCTAAAAGTTTTGGCAGAGGAAGTCAGATGAATCGATGATCTATTAAATTTATATTTTTGAAGGCCTCTGAAGCAATTAGTACATTAATATTTTTTTCATATGAACCTTTTCTTTTTTCAAGCATTTGAAATGCTTTTATAGATCTTATTACCAGCTTTTCAGCATTTATTAAATCTAATTTCCTTGCCTGTAGTGCATTTGAAAGAAGTGAAATTTCCTTTAAAATATCAACCTTCAATGCCAAATCATTTAAGAAATATATATTTTCAAGAGGAGTAGCCATGCCTATGCATTGCTAGATAAGTGCGCCAAACAGCTAGGATCTTAAACTACAGGCAGCCCATCTGGGTCCAAAAACCAATCTTTATAAAATCAATTTTAAGTTTATATTTTGGAAAGTTCAATTCGGTTGTTATTAGACTGATGAATAATAGTGTATATCTTATCAATGAAAGTTTTAATATTATTTACTTGATATATTTCATTTATAGAATTATCTAAAACAAGCTGGAGGCAGTGGTTTAAACAGTGCCATATTATTATGTTTGGAAACTGATTTGTAGCCCTCATGCTTACTTAAGATTTTCTTCCAAGCATAACGTTGGCGCCATCGGAGCAGAATCCAATTTTTTTCTAAGTAGTTATAAGTAAATCCAACATTATTTAAACTTTCCATTACTGAAGAGCATATTGTTTCTGCATCTTGCTTTTCTAATTCAACAAGTTTGATCAAAAATTGTTAGTGGTGCTACTGAATCCTCAACTTTTAAATAGAATATAATGACTGGTTTGCAAGATATTGTATGTCAAGAATCTTGTCAAGAATCAAACAGATATTAAATATTTCTTTTCTAATATCCTTTGCAATGAAATCTACTATCTTGACAGCACTTTTAGGAAAATGTAATCATAATCCCATGTCTAGTCCATTTTTCATTTGTAATTCAATATCATCTTCTATATCTGAAAATGGTTTACATCTTTTGGTCAAGCTATAAACTGTATTAAATACTCTACAAGTAGTCATTAAATATTTTGTAATCATGCGAGGGTGTGGAGTCGAAATTTTTGAAAAATTATTAGAATTCTTTAAAAAATATTAGTATGAACATAAGGTTAATTGAATGTTTTATACATGCACATGCAATACCAAGAAATATTACTATCGGAGTCGGAGTCGCTATATTTTTTAGCAACTTTAACTCTGCTAAAATTGTCGCAACTCCGCAACTCTGACTCCACAGCCCAATTCATCGTATCTATTGCTTTTGATATGGAATCCTGCTTAATTTGTCTTAAGTTCTCTATACAAATGCTGTATGCTCTCAATAAAAAATGCCTTTTCATTTTCTTCCTCAGAAAAGCTTATTGTATTTCTTTATTTTTCCCTGATGCCTCAATTTAACAGTTTTTCTACTCTTTTGAAGCCTGAACACTTTTTTCGCTTGTAAAATTATATGGCGCACAACATTTGCAACCCAACTTCTTGTTTAAAATGATCAATCCATCATATCTGTCTTTAATGTTCTGATAATGTTGCACAGACCAGAATTCATGAAGATTATTTTCAGTGTTAGAGTTGTTATCAGTTTTTGTCTAAATTATTGATGTGCTACTTTCTTAAAGTTAAATAGGTTGCGATTGTAACGATTTGTATCATCTAAAGCCATTTGTGAAAGAAAAGGTTCCAATTTTTGTTTTTTAATGGAATCACACACTATTGCCTTTTCATTGCATTAATTTTAAGGGTTAGTGCAAAATTAAATACAATTACTTAGTACTTAATGGTTAAATTTCTAAGTAAAAATGAAAAAGACGTAAGTGCAAGTCATGCAAAAACAAAATTAATAAATACAATACTGTAGTGTTATGAATAATTTTCACTGTCTACAAACTGGAAATTGCCATGTTTTTATACAAACAAAAGTAATTAAATTTAATTAAATAATTATTGCACAAAACATAATGAGAATGAAAATACGCTTTATTTTACAAAGAATATTATGCTACTTTTAAGAAATAATCATATAAATATGACTACAAATACCATTTAACAACCGGTTTGAACCGACTGAATCCTATCACTGCTTCTGGGGTACTGTAATCTTCTATTCTTGGTCCAGTATTGTTGACATTGCTATAACAGGGTTCCCACTATTAAAACTGAGGCTAAAATTAAGGATTTTAAGGAGATTTAAGGAGATATTTTACTAATATTTAAGGAGATTTGGTCGCGAACGACATTTTTTCAAAGTAAAAAGTAAGGATAATTAAGGAGAAAACGATTACATTTAAAACATAATCTTATTTTTTTCAATAAATTTTAAATATAAACAAAGAAATTATTATTTCTTTATATATATATATATATATATATATATATATATATATATATATATATATATATATATATATATATATATATATATATATATATATATATATATATATATATATATATATATATATAAATATTAATATATATATAATAACAAAAATAGGTTTGAAAACTATCAAAAATCTATATATTATCTTCTTTATTAACAAGTATAATCCATTCACTTTAAAAAAATTTCTAGATAAATAAAAAAAATAAAAAAAAATAAGGAGAAATTAAGGAGAGCAGTCAAATTTTAACTTTTTTTAAGGATATTTAAGGACATTTAAGAAGGTTTTTATTTTTTAAGGATATTTAAGGTTTTTAAGGAGGTGTGGGAACCCTGTATAATGATGAATGCTAACCTTCTCACTGATTACTCTCTAGGTTACATCTTCTTCTTAGATTATTATTCACTACTAACTTCTGATGAAAACCTACAATTAATTGCAAACTTAACACATACGACAGTTGCTGCGTTTTATCGTGCTATTTTCTTATTTCAATTTCATTCTCTACATTTAAAAACCTCCTATTTGTCCATATAGGGAATACTGTTGTCATATTTGGGCTGGTCTTTCTAATGATACTCTTTCTTTTTTAAGCAAGATCCAAAAACTGTAATACAGTAAGACCTGCTCTATTTGCCGAGCTTGAACTACTGTCCCCTTTTCTAAAGTTACATCACCTTCTTTTCTACAAATACTATAATGGTTGAAGCCCAAACAAGCTATCACCTTTAATTCCATCAACCAAAACTCATTCTCACTATACTTGTCATTCAGCAAAGTCTCATCCTTTTACTGTATCTGTCTTTTCATACTTTAAAAACTTTTAATTTTTTTTTTTCTTCCTGCAACTCCCAACTTATTAGTGGTTTGCAGCCTTGTTGAGAGTGAATTAGTTTTAACAAAAAAAACAAAAAACAAAAAAAAAAACAACTATTCTATATTATTTGTAAAAATGTTTGAAGTTAAAACAGTTTAATGTATGGTTAGTGTTTATTAACTTTTGAAACACTTTATTTTATGATAAATGTTCAATTTTAGTTCTGTTAAGTTGTTTTTGTCTTTTTTTGACACAAAGTCAACAAATATCAGGATTTAATTAGGATTTAGTAAGGATATTTATTGTGTTTCTTCTTTACTATTAAATAGTAGAACTATTAGAATATGTAAATAATGTAATAGTTTGTGAATAAATCTTTTTATTTTAATTTTATCATTTTATTTAAATTACTACATTATAAGCAGGGAAGTTTGACTGAAAATACAAATGATGTTGCACACCATGCAGATATCTTGGGGGAAAAAGAGGTAATAATCTTATAATTATTATTTATAAAAAATGATATATTGCTACTTTTTTCTATATAAATGTTACCCAACATTTGACAACATTTATGTAGAACATTCAGTTATGTGTTGATGCATAATTATAACTAATATGCATAATTATAAAGTAAATTTAATAGATAATCATTATAAGTATTAATAAATTAGTAAAATAAAGAAAATTAATTAGTATGTATATAGTAATTTTATGATGTACTGTCTAGATTAGTGAAATAGATATTGATACTAACTGTGGTGAAAACAATAATGTGAATAGTAATTTGTTTGACAATTATCAGGCTCTGCAATTATAGTTGGTGATGCAATCGTACTTATAAATGGCCATGATATTTTTTTTAAATATGTTGTATTGACGATTCATTTTAATTAGTTGAAGCTTGAAGTTATTATTTATCAAATTTATATATACTACTTTTATCAAATAGTTTATATAAAATAATAAACATGTAAATTGTTATATTTTCTGTAAAAATTGTTTTTTTATTCTATTTCAATTGTTTATCGATGTATGTATATCACTTATAGTATGATCTTACTTGTAGTTTTTTATTTTATTTATTCTCAGTATGCTTATACATATGCATGCATTAATTATTGTGGTGAAGTCAAATTTTAATGTTTTAGGTGCATTATAGTTATGATTTTTCAAAGATTGTTGTATACAACAAGATTTAAATTTTATTTTGTTTACTGATTTTATTCCGCAAAAATGATCTCATAGATTAAAAAAACTCAATAATATTAGGAAGTTGTGTGATAAAATTTGTGTTTTATGGTTTATATGACAATTGAAATAACATTAGATTTCAAAAAACTTGAAAACAAAAATGCTATTTTACCATAGAAAACTGATGGAAAACCATGGAACTTCTATGGGTATTTAGAACATTTTCCCATGGAAAACCCTTGGCTTTTTCATGGAAATACGATGGTTTTTCCCTGGGTTTTTTGATAGATTTTTCATAGAAAATTTTATGTACGGGTAACTAGTATGTTGTAGTTATAATGCTGTACTTATTATGTTGTATACTTTTTATACATATTATAAACTTTGTTATGATTAATGCTATTATTATTATCACTATTATTACTTATTAGTAGTTTTTTAATACTAATTTTCTTTGTTTATTATTACAATTTTTTAACTGCTTTTGTTTTTTTTTTAAATTGTTTTTTTGTGGGAGAATCGGTTCAGACTTTCAGTTCCATAAAATTTCAACAATTAATTCTATCAAGTATCAACAATGAATTCCATCAAGTATTAACAGGTATATAATCTATAAGGCCAAGAAAAAATAATATCTAACAAGTGAGACCACTAAAGATATGATTCCATAATCAAGAAACTTTAATTTCAAAAACTTGCGAAGAATCATTAAAAAAGCAAAAAAATTAGCTCACCACAGCCTCAACAACTTTCTCACCATACTGAGCAGGATCGTCCATTAAAATAGCAAACAAGGCATCAAATGTATCTTGCAAAAACTAAAAAAAGAGGTACTTCAAAATTAATTTATATTAAAAAAAAAAAAAAATTCATAACAACTATCACTTAAGGACCCTTGTAAAAAAATCTTCAAAACATATTAATTTAAAAACAGCAATCTCTTTAAACTTACCTTGGCAACTCTTGATCATTACATGTTAACACTCATAAATATCTTAAACATACCTTAACTATTTCCTGACCACTAACATTAACAAGAGCAGGTAAAATTTGATGAAGTTTTTCTTTCTGTCTTCTCCATTTTAATAAGCCAAGTAGATCAACTAAAAAAAAATTTCAAAGATAAAATATAACAGTATAGATACAACGTTTACACCATAAAAAAAAACTATTACCATTTTGTGCTAATTTTGTTGAGCATAACTGAAAACCAATTTTTAGAACTTCAGTCTTGCTATAGGATAAGGATGAATTCCCTAATTTCTTTTGTTGATTTACAGCATCAGATTTTAATGATGGCAATTTTAGATATGATAAGCAGTTATCTAACTTTTTAGAGTCACACTGAATATAAAAAATATACATTTTTATACATAAATATGCATATAAAACATTAAAAAAAACATTTAGATCAGCAATCTGACATCATACTGATTTAGGGCTAATACTAGGGCCCAGTACATACCTCAACTGATTTAAGGAGAACATGCAAAGCAGTTCCTGCTACATAGACTGAATATATATATATATATATATATATATATATATATATATATATATATATATATATATATATATACATAAAATTCTATAATTTAGAAATCAAAATACTATGGTCAATGGTATCTATAGTCAACAGTAACAGTAGCGTATTGCTTCATATAACAACAGACAGTGCGCAAAAGCGGCCACTTATCAGGAAAACTAAATATCTTCACTAAAAATAAAGATATTTGCAAACTTTAAAAAAGTTTTTTTACCTTCAGTGTGTGGAAACTTATAAAATATCAAAAAAAAAAAAAAAAAAAAAAATTAAAATGATTGTTTTAATAAGATATTTAAGTTCAAACAAAATCTAACCCTAAAAATCTTTTTTTTTATAAATTAGGTTCCTAAGCATGAAAGATTTAAAAAGGCAATTTAAAAACAAAGGAAGCTACTTTGTTGGAAATTTTTTACTTATTTAAAAAATAGTTTTAGATTTTCAAAAATTTTACTCTAAATTTTACTTTTATAAAGTTACAAAGGAAACGAGATTTTCTTGAGTTTTAACATTTATTGCGCACACTATAAACCCCCCTCCCCTATAATCAATTAAAATTTAATAGGTTAATCTGTTTATTATTATTTCACTCTAATTTAATATTTTTATTATATTAAAATAAATTTATTTTTTCATTTTTTCACATTGATTGAATTTTTTTCATTTGGGTTTTTTAAGTTTTTACACTTTTGTATTAACTAATTTTGTATTTTTGCACTTATACTGTTGAAAGTGCAAAAGGACACAAAAGTAACCACAAAAGTTTTCTTCAATTTCAAAAATCTCTATAAATCTGTAACTGAACTGAATTTTAACTGTAGCTGAACTTAAAATGTCAAAAAATAAAACAAGCAAGAGGCCTTACACTGAGCAGACAATAAAAAGATAAGATATCGATAATAAAAGAATAAGATTGAAAATGGTGAGTTTAAAATTGAGTTGAGCTTAAAAGCCCTAACTCAATTTTACCGCATATCAACATTATTTGATTGAAAATCAAACAAGATTTCAGTAGTAGCAATACAACAAAATCTTTTTATCAAGTTGACCTTGGTTCATGTTCTTCAGGTGTTTGGTGATTAAGACTTTGGTAGACAATTAGATCAAGCTCAAAGTTTAGTGAGAGACTATTTAATTTCTTCAAAAATGGAACTGTTCTGTCTGCAAATAGTACAAAGGATTTATGAGTCAATGGCACTCAGAATTAAGCAATAAAGGAGACCCACCAAACAAAATATACACAACATCTGGTTTGATGGAAAGTAATTAATTTTTGCAGTGGTTCGATGACATGTTTATTCCTCACATTCAAAAAGATGGTATTCAACATATTTTATATTTGGATGGCCACAGCCCAAACATGTCATTAAGTGTAGCCTTTAAAGTGTAAAGAAAACAATACAACACTAATTGGCATTCCCACCCATTCATCTCACATTCTGCAGCCTCTTGATGTTGGTGTATTTTGCCACGCCAAATATATTTGGCATGATACTTTAAGAACATTTTATGCTGAAAGTGGTTGAACCCCAGAAGAAGAATTTGTCCAAAAAATTTTCCTTACTGCTTGTACAGTTGTATAGAAGCAACAAAGCTTACACTTGTCCATTAAATCAAGACAACATTGACAAATTAAAATTACAAATTTTTCAAACTTTTAACACCTTAATAGAATCATCAGCAGTTACAAAATCACCATGCAGCCCAAGTTCTTTGCCTCAAACTCTTCAACAATCACAAACTTTAATCCTGCCTGCAACCCCAACTTCAACCCCAACTCCAATTCCAACTACAAAAATATTCTCAAGAAGAATTAACGACTTGTGTAAGAAAGTCTTGAAAGAGTTCCCTTGAAACAATTTTAATTCCAAAATGTATACAAACATCCTTCAAAAAAAACCCCAGAAATGTCAAAACAATGGCTCGCAGAAGAAGACACAAAGATTTTTCATTACGACCATTACATTTACTACCGTCACAACAAAAAAAAAAACATTAAAATACTTTTAAAACTTTAAGTAAAAACTATGAAACTCAGCATATAACAATATCAATATGTGCTAAATAAACACACCAAATGATTTTTTTTTACCATGTGGTTAGCTGCATCAAGTCTGAAAAGGTTGTTTTATTCAGAAGTGTTAAAAAGTAAACGTTATGACTGTTACGCTACATAGAGCTAATTTTTGAAAAAAGTTCAAGACTTTAATGCTGTAACTTTTGTGTACAAATACATATATATATATATATATATATATATATATATATATATATATATATATATATATATATATATATATATATATATATATATATATATATATATATATATATATATATATATATATATATAATATATATATATATATATATATATATATGTATCATCAACCATGTACTATGTACATGGCTGATGATTGCCGTATAGACATGAAACTATTAGTTCCATTAAAAGTTGTTTTTTCTATATGTAAATAAAAATAAATATATATATATATACCGCTCTAGTTAGAAAGTTAATTACTTTCTTTATTATTAAGCACTCTTAAAATAGAGTTTTGTATTACTATTGTAATACAAATTTAACATCAATTAATATATATATATATATATATATATATATATATATATATATATATACATATATATATATATATATATATATATATATATATATATATATATATATATATATATATATATATATATATATATATAGGCCTCGGCAGAAATAAATAAGCGCGAGAGCGGAAAAAAGCTCTCCTAAAACCAACATAGCGAGGCATGCGAGCTGCTCTTCTAAACTGCTTTTTGCAAGAACTTTTGGTTTTTGCACAAGCTATCTGTTTATTTATGTAAAATCTGCTTATTAAATACAAAATTTGGTTTTATACTTGTTACTAGCATATGTTTGTAACGTTAATGTTACAATAATATACACATAACAAGCGTCATTTATTGTGCCGTGAAAAAATTCTTTAGACATAAAATTTTTTAGACTTTGCAAAAACTGTGCCTGTTTATAATCCAATTAATTAAATTTTTTTGACTTGCATTTTTCATTTTAGTTACAATGGTAATTGAACTTTTCAGAGAAAAAAATTACTTTTGCGAGAGCTGCAAATTGCTCCCGTAAACCGTTTTAGGGGAATGTGGGCGAGAGCGAGAGCTAAAGCTCTCGCTTCCTGCCGAGGCCTATATATATATATATATATATATATATATATATATATATATATATATATATATATATATATATATATATATATATATATATAGAAAAATTATAAAAAATGTCTCTCTTTTAAAATTATGAAAAAAAAATTTATTTTATAAATTATTTTTTTCATAACTTTTTACAATTTTTATTAATATTATTTAAACACTTCAATAGCTGTTGCATGAATCGCAACTTATCAATTGATTCAATTTTAGCAACCTTTTAAATGTTTAGAATACCTGCTTGAAATGTATTGATTAATTACAATCGGTATAAAAAGTTTTTAAAACATGATGAAATAGACTTTAAAATATGTGGAATAATTGGATTTACCATGACCCATATAATAGGGGTCATGGTAAATTAATTTACCATGACCCATGGATCATGGGTCATTGTAAATTGACCATTTCTATACTTAGTCTTTATATAGATGTTTTATTTCAAAAGTTTTTTAGTTAAACCTCTAAAATCTATGTTTTGAGTTAACAATTTAAAACTATTAATACTTTTGAGTTAATGTTCATACTTTATAACTTCTTATTGTAAATCTGTAAAATTCTATAAAAAAAAAGTCTATAGAAAGTCTATAAAAATGTTTTATTTTGTATTAAAGAAAATTGGAAAAAATTAAAAATAAAAATAAAATTAAATGTGCAAGCAAAAGGATTTGACCCCCTACCCCTATGTTTTTCAGAAGCGCAGTGACCTAACTACTTTGGCCACAAAGTCATACTATTTAAATAATTAACAGTATTAAATAAGCAAAAGACTTTATAAAACGGCAAACAAATGCTATAATATAAAACTAAGGAAATGCATTTTTCAAGTAATAAATTTTCTAATAAAAAAAAGAGCGACAATTCCTCGCCATTAATTTGGGTTTAATGGCTGCCACGAATTCTGTTCAAACATGCTTGAATGTGCATTAGTACTATTAAGTTGCTCAAAATATATTATGATAATAATAAATCAGTTTTACATTAGCAATAAAACTTACTATTGAAATAAAAAGTTATTATTGAAAAAAAATCTTTAAAAATTCATTAAAACGTACTTTATAAACAGCGAGTTCATGAACAGCATCTTGTAAACAAGTTTCATTTTCTCCAATAAGATTCACATAAGACAATGAAAATGCTTTTTGAGATCTGTCTTTCTCTGTAATTCAACATTTATAATTTTGAGTGGATCGTCAATAATTTTTGTTCCAAAATTAAATTTAACCAAAAATAAAACGATAATAACTAACATAAAATTCATATAAACAAAAAAATTTATTCTTTGTTTTAGCTTTCTAATCAATATTGCATAAAAATTTACCATCAATAGTTGCTCTGTGTTTGAAAGAAAATCTAATATGGCTACCATACTTTATTTTCTCAATTGGAATTTCTAACTAAGATAAAATATATATATTAGATGCAAATACTGCATATATTATGTTACATCTATAACATGTTTTATACCAGATAATTTAATACAGAGTAGATTTATTAACACAACTTTTAGTTTTTTATAACAGTTTGATTTGTACTTGAGCTTTTTATTTATAATTATGTCAAATTTGATTAACACATCAATAAGTACTTTATAAGTATATCAAATATATAAATAAATCAAATTAAAAATTAAAAAAGTTTTATTTAAAAGAAAAAGGAAAATTTTGTGCAAGTTTTATATCCTGCATAAGTTTAGTTTTCATGTATATTGATCATGTATATTATTTCATGTACAACCTGACTTTGAGGTATTTATAACATTAACAAATAAATAATAACAAAATATAGTTATTTCAGTTAAAATAAATACAATAGGTTTCAGGCGGAGGTAGATCCAGGATTAGTTAAGTAACCTCACTATTCCTACATTTAAATAGGTGATTCCTACTTTTTAGAGTTCTTTTGTTCTTAAGCATTTTAAGGTACTTTTGTTCATAAACTTTAATCAGTGCAACTATTGGGAAAACATTGTTATATGGCAGGTATGAACATACAAAAG
Source organism: Hydra vulgaris (assembly GCF_022113875.1). Taxonomy (NCBI): domain Eukaryota; kingdom Metazoa; phylum Cnidaria; class Hydrozoa; order Anthoathecata; family Hydridae; genus Hydra; species Hydra vulgaris. The sequence goes on from NC_061157.1 coordinate 55,059,018, forward strand.
TTTGGAGTTTAAAATTTAGAAGTAATTTAGCTCCAATGCTAAAAAATTCTGGATCCACCCCTGTCAGGGAGACAAAAAAAGTTCTTTTATTGGATAGTTTAAATCAAAAGTATTTGGAAACTTTATTTTTTGAAAGAAATGATCAAATCATTTAGTTAACTGTAAAATTGAAAAAATGTTCTATGAAACTATTTGTAAAATCTAACAAAATATTAGTTAAGTTTTTTTGTTTTGTTTAATAAAACCATTTTCACTGCTTTTTATTTAAATACCAATACTTTAGATTGTAATATTACACTTTTGCTTTCTTTCTAGAACAAAATGATATTATTGGTATCTTACTCTTATTTTTATTCTTAACTATTATATATGTTGATGTTATTTGCAAAAACACTAAATATAAAATAAATAATATTAAACAAATTAGTCAAACACTTTTTTAGTTAACCCAAAACTTTTCTAGTTAACCCAACACCTTTCTAGTTAAATTCTAAAATACCATTTCACTGTTAAAATATGAGATATCTGATGGGATTGAATAAAGAATTGGTATCAAACATTCCCAAAGGTAGTTGAAAAAAATAAAAGAATCAAAATGATTAAAATGGCACTCTTTTAAAACTAATCTTTTTCTTTTTTAAATACTAAAAAGTTAATAAAAAATAAACTTTCTTAATGACATTTATTGAAAATTTAATCATTACCTTTACAACTTCTGACCACTTTGGAGTGGCATTATGATAATAAACAGTTGAATTATACTCAGTTCGTGGTGGTTCACCAGCACCAGGAACAATGACATTCTAAAATTTTTTTTTTACTTTTCTAGAATAAGCCTTGTAGAAAGAAGTAGAAAAAAGTAAAAACACAAATCAAAACAAAAAAAACCTCCATTAGCTGTCCTTCAGAATCATAAACAGTTAAAATAACTTGAATGTTTTTGTTTGAACTTTTCCCACCTGTAAATAATGATCATTAATTAAAAAAATTATAAACAAATATTTTACATAAGATTACCCATATCAGAAGAAAAGGAAAAATAAAAATTTCAATAAATAAACAAAATATATTTACACACCTTTCTCAAAATTACCAGAAAGCAATGTAATGTACATATCATTACGAACATCTCCTGAAATATTTAAATTAAAAATATTTGAATTATTCTACATATTTATTACATTATAATAACCAATTATTACATGACTTTAAATGACACTAAATTAAGTTATTATAAATATTACCACACTTTATAATAACTAATATGATTATCACATTATCATCACAATCATTCCATATGATCATTACAATAATCTTCATCTTGTAATTAGCACACTTAATTTTAACACATTCTAGATTTGGTGCAAATGTTAAAAAAACAACTCCCAAAAAATTTGAGCTCAACAGGACCACTTGATCTTTACCCCCTAGGCACTTTATTAGAAAATTCCAAAAAACCATCAAAAATTGCCGATTTCACAGGTCCAGGGAGGAAGTTTTACTACAAAAATTTGAATTTTTTTTTGTTTGGGTTATTTATTTTTACCTATATGTTTGAGTAAAAATACATGGTATCATAATTTTTTTTAAAAATTATTTTTATTTTTGTATTTTGAATTGAAAAAATTACAATATATAAAAATATACTCACCACATTTATGTTTCTAACAAAAGATTATTACTAATCCTCCAGAATATTTACTTTTATATTTTTCATTAATAATGTAAATCTACAATAAAATTTAGTAATTTCTATGAGGTGGGAATTTGAAAAGATTCAATTATAGTAGCTCAAAGAACAATTCAATGGTTCTATTTGTTGCAGTAGTAAATTGTTTTACAACAATTATTTTAAATTTGATTTTTTAGATTAGTAAATTTAAATTAATTTAAATATGTATGAAGAAGAACATGGTCACAAAACAGAAAGTGAAAGAGCACTAAGGTCTAAAAAAAATTATTCATTATTGAAGAAGTAAAACCAGCAATAAAAGGTAATAATTAGTTTTATAATGAATCCCTTGAGCTAAAAACTTTATCTCAAGCTTTCTTCTTTTTTGTTATTAAGGGTGTCAGCTTCCAACGGGGATGGAGATACTGCAGCATTTAGCTTAGAAACAATAATTTTTGCCTAGAACGTCAAAAAAAGCCACTATTTTTGCTTGTCCTCCTCAAAAAAAATTTCAAAGATGTGCAATAGAAAGTGTGAATGTATTTTGGCAAAGGTAAAAGAGCCATGGATTAAAGCTGGATTTTTTATACTAAACAATCAAAGTCTAGTGAGAAATCTTTTAAATCTGGCCATTTTATATTCAAAACTTAAGAAGCATGAAAAAAAGAGATCCACTACAGCATTTGGCACAGCAACAAGAGTTTAAAGTTTACCTGAACAAAATATTTTGGGCTGGCATTCCTGATCTTAGAAATACAATTAAAAATGACAAAAAAAGATCTGATTCTCACAAGCTTGAGTATTTGGAGTTTCTGGAGGACCAGATAGGACTAAGAAAGGAAAAGTATTTGGAGTTTCTGGATAGGACCTGGAGGACCAAGAAAGGAAAAGAATTTATGCTTGGATCAGAAGATCCAAAAAAAAAGTATGTATTTGTTCAATAGCAAAAAAAAATTTTGCTTTTATAAAAATACAAGGTTTTCAAAGTTTTACAAGGTTTGCAAGGTTTTCTAAGCAACTTACTTACAATTTGCAAGCCAGTTTAAAAGATTTAAAATAAAAGCAGCTAAACAAAAGTAACAATATTCAATCACAATTTCAATTTGTCATATAGCTAAATTAAATTATTTATTATTAAATTCTTTTGATATTTTTAGGCAACACTGTGTAGCAGAAAAAGAAAGCAGCATGTGAAACAACAATATAATAAAATTAGAGAGGATAACTAATGTTAAGATTGATATGGATACTAGTAAGGACTCTTTGCATGATTCTAATTTTAATCCTGGAAAGTGGTTTGAAAGAAAACCTTTTCAACAAAAAGTCACTGCTGAAATTCCCATTGATGTTTTTGCTGGTAATGTAGCTCTTATGACATTTCTCCAAGTGTTTTACATAAAGTTACAGGTGCAATTCTAACACAATCAGGAGCTGATCTGACAGATTTCAAATGTAGCCAGTCTACAGCAGCTAGGAAAATGAAATATGCCAATTATAATATATGCATAATATCTAAAAAAGATGCTCAACAAGCAATGAATAAATCACTATACCCATGCATAGTACATTTTGATGGCAAAACATTAAATGAACTAAATAAAGGAAAAACAATTAAAACTGATAGACTGGCTGTACTTGCAAATATTGAAGGTGAGACACACCTGCTTGGAGTACTTCCTTTAGCATCATCCTATGATGAAGATCAGTCCAATGGTGTAATGGACCTTCTTAAGGAGTACAATCTTGAAGCCAAAGTAGGAGAAATATGTTTTGATACTACTGCAAGTAACATTGAGTTAAAGAAAGGTTCTTAAATAAGAATATTCAACAATATAGGCAAAAATCTTTTACTTATTACATGCAGACATCACATATGTGAATTAAGAATGGTTCATTTTTGTAATACAGTTTCAGATAAACATTCTACAGGACCAGATAACCTAAGAAAACCTGGAGCAGCTCATCACGCTAGGTTCCTATCTAAAGCTACAGCTTCTATCCAGCCAAATTGAGTTCGTAAATCAGAACAATAAACTCAAGATAGAAATCAGGCTAATAAGTGAATTTAAAGTTTGCTTTTATGCCAAATGGTATTTACAGGCTAATGACACTATTAGAGCTCCTTTTCTTGATACAAAAGCAATACACCAAATGCAACAGTACCGAAAACTTTGTGCCAAACCAGATGCTATCGATGCAGATTTAAACTGTCTATACAAACATAGTTGTCAGATTCAAAAATGATTCCTCTTGCTCTGTTGAATGAAGATTTGAGGAGAAAGTTGTTTGAAGATTTGTCATTTGACGAGAAAACAAACCTTGCAAAAGTAATTCTAACTTTTAAAATGCCTATTTCAACTTGATACAATACTAAAAACAAATCAAAAATAGATATAACAAGATATAAATAAGATAAAACAAAAATTGGAAACAAAATCAATGAAAACCCTTCTTCCCTTACTCTGTTGGTTGATGAATTTTCATAGCTTATGTTTGATAGATTTGGATTAGAGGAAAAAAAGAAAAAAAAAATTGGCATTCGGTTCCCCCTGAGTATTGGTTTACTCAATCTGTTTTTAAAAACTTTCCAAACTGTGCCCAATCTTTAATTGTAGTAAATGATCATTCAAAAAGATCTGTTGGAATGATGCAATTTATTCACCGATACAACAATGAGGAAGATAAACAGAATACATTACTGACTGTTGAAAAAATTTGGTGTAGTTTAAAAACACCTGGAAGACGTTCAAACTTTCTAAAAGTAAATTTATTGAAAGCTTATCTTCTTGATTGTTTGACCAAATCCAATTTTTCAAACCAAATTTTCTCGGAAGAACTTTCAATAGTATTTATTTTACTTATTTGAAACTAAAAGTTTTAATTACTTGAAACTTTTAGTTTTGATCTCGAGTTTATAGTTGCTATGACAATCAAGAAGAAAGCTTGATTGTTCTCTTGATAAAAAGAAGAAAAAGTGGTGAAAATGAACATGAACATAACTGAAATTATTTGAACTTGAAATTTAATCTAATAACCTGAAACTATCATCAAATATTGTAATTTTTTAAATTTAAAATACAAAAATAAAAATATTTTTTGAAAAAAACTATGATACTTGAAACTTTTAGTTTTGATCTGGAGTTTATTTTTTCAAAATAAACTATGAAATTTTTGATGGTTTTTGAGAATTTTTTTTTAAAAAAATTGGTTAGGGGGCAAGGATTGAGTGGTCCTGTTGAGCTTAAATTTTTGGGAGTTGTTTTTTTAAAATTTGCCCCAAATCTAGAGTGTATGGTATTTTAGAATCAAAAATTTCCTTAAATTGACTACCCCTAATATATATATATATATATATATATATATATATATATATATATATATATATATATATATATATATATATATATATATATATATATATATATATATATATATATATATATATATATATATATATATATATATATATATATATATATATATATATATATATATATATATATATATATATATATATATAATTATTTCAAACAATTTAATATTCCAAGTTTTTTTTCAAATTTAAACAATTTGAACTTGAAAATAGCCCACAACAAATACCTGGCATGATGACATCTGGAAACCCTTGCTTTCTGGCAACTGCTGTATATTGGCTTATTAGCAAAGGGTGCTCTTCTTTTATCTAAAATTTAAAAATATGAAAAACTCTTTTTCAAATACTTGTAAATAATTATAAATAATTAAAAATAACTTCAATATTTACACTATTTTTATATTAATTTTATAGATTTTTGTATTAGTTTCATAATGTGCTAACTTACTTGTTGCAAATCTCCTTGGATAAGTTGTAATGTTAACCAAATACCTGGATATTGTGTAAAATGAAATATTTTAAATAATATTTTATTTATCAAAAACTTCATATACTTAAAACTTCAAATACTCAAAACTTTTTTAGTTATTTTATTTGTTCCAACTATTAATTTTTCACTTTTATTTTTAACTAATAGCAAGGCAACTAAATTTAAACCACTGTAATACACTCAAACCACAGTGATGTCTTAAATTCTAACCACGGCAATACCATCATCTATTTTAACCACTGCGATATCATACAACCTAAAGACTGTGATGTCATACATTCTAACCAGTAATGTCATATGTTCTAGCAAACGATGTCATACATTTTAAACCATATTATGTCATAAATTGTAACCATTGTGATGTCACACATTCTAACCCATGTTATGTCATACATTGTAACCATAGTGAATATATTTTCAAAGTAGTCAAACTAATGTAATGTATATAAAAGTTAAAAACTTTTAAAAAACAAAAAATATAACATAACATTAAATTTAACTTATATCCAATACTTGAGAAAAAAATAATACAATAGTACGTTAAAACAAAACTTAACAAACACCTTGTCCTGTTCCTTGATTGTTATTAGTTGATTTCTGAATGCATTTCTTAATAGTAGAGTCAATATCTTCATTACTTGGAATTCTGTAGCAAAGTAAAAATTATACTTACAAAAAAAATTACAGCCAATGTCTATTATTACAAACAGCTGTTATTAAATAGCTGATCTACATTAGGACTACATTTGATTAACATTAGGACTACATTTGATCTACATTAGGACTACATTTGATCTACACTAGGACTACAATTGATCTACATTAGGACTACATTTGATCTACATTAGGACTACATTTGATCTACATTAGGACTACATTTGATCTACATTAGGACTACATTTGATCTACATTAGGACTACATTTAATCTACATTAGGAATATACTTGATAGTGATCTACACTAAAAAGTTGTATTTTTTGTGTAAAGGAATTTTTTGTACAGCTTTTAGTAAACTGTAATTGTAATTAATTAGTATATAACTATAGTTCAAAAATTAACTTATTCAAACATTTTTTTATATATCAACTAGTTGTAAAATTACATTTTTTTCGGAAAATTACATTTAGGATTTCCATAAGTTTTTATCTAATAGTACAATTTTTATCTAATACTTTTATCTATTATAATACTAATACTTTTATATATTATAAGAGTTTAATATTAAATATAAAATGTATGTTTGTTCAAAATTTTGTTTTTGTATCATTAATGTTGATGATAATATCTATAAAATTAACTCATATAGTTAGGTTAATTTTGTACACAGAAGATAAAATTAAATTTTTTAGTGTTAAAATTCTATTTAAAAACTTTAATTTAAAAAAGATAAATAAACAAATAAATAACAATATAATAAATTTATTTTACAAAAAATTATAATAGTTTAACAGTTTATTAACAGTATATAAATAATGATTCTGTTATTCAAACTATTATTGGATCACAAGAGTTTTTAACATAATTATCATTGACAATTAGTTGAAGATAAAGAATATAAAAATAATAGTAAAAAAAAAAAAAAGTTAAAAATTATTTGATAAAGGTTTATTGTTTGAAAGTTAATAAGTTTTAGATTTTTCATTTTTTTTTTTTTGGTTTTGTATAAAAAGTTAATCTTTTAGTTAAAAAATGTTACAATCACTAAATCAAAATTATTACTATCAAATTACAATTTATATATATTAAATATATATCAATATATATCAAATATATATCAATATATATCAAATATATATCAATATATATCAAATATATATCAACATATATCAAATATATATCAAATATATATCAATATATATCAAATATATATCAATATATATCAAATGTATATCAATATATATCAAATATCAATATATATATATATATATATATATATATATATATATATATATATATATATATATATATATATATATATATATATATATATAGATATATATATATAGATATATATATATAGATATATATATATAGATATATATATATAGATATATATATATAGATATATATATATAGATATATATATATGTGCAATTGCTCACTTTTTTTGCTAGCCTAAATCAAGTGAGCATTTTTAGAAAACGATGAGGGAAAACGAAGAATAATGAATGAAAATGTTGCTGACCCATACCAAACCCTCAGTCGATGTAGCAGCACTCCACGGCGAGTCAGGCTATTTGTCAGTCGATGTATGTACTGAAGCCCCCGGCAGCAGGCTATTCGACATTAGGTGAGTATGACATCATCATGCTCACCTAACTCAGCAGTATAAGATATATATCTATATATATATATATACATATATATATATATATATCTAGAGAGAGAGAGAGAGAGAGCAATTAATATTATAAATAAGTTTAAGACTAAAAGCCACAGGATGTGGAAGAAACTTTCCATAAATTTACAATGGCAAAGGTCGATTCTCAGTTCAGTAGCAAAAAATCTGAACCAATCAGAGAGAATAGCTAAAAAATTCAAGGCTTCACAAGCTTATGTCTAAGAAGCATTGAAATTAAAGCATTTAATTAAAAAAAATGTACCCAAAAGAAGTTTAGATGCACAAAAAAGTTGGTAAAAATAATGGTAAATAAAAATATGTGCTTAATGAAAAAAAATGACATATTTTTCACAACTTCCACAAATTTACTATAAAATCTAGTTTTGCGCATAATTATATGCATAAAATGCATTTTTTACGTAAAATTGGTATCACAGATCAGGTGGGAGAGAGGTTCAGGTATATGTGATCATTTGTGACAGAAGGAAAGGGGTAAGAATCGACAAATATAGGATGACGTGCTGTATGCATGACCCTACCTAATTGCATTTACAAACAATTTGTTTTACTAAAAAAAAAAAAAAAAAAGGTTTCAAGTTAAAACTTCTAACTGATTTTTTTCATATTAGGAGAATAGCAAATAAATTTTTTTTTAATGTCTAAATAAAAATATTCATATAATTCTTATTTTTATTTATTATGTATTTATTTAATTATGTCAACCAAAATAAGAATACATAAACAAATAAAAAAAACAATAATATAAATAATTTTAATTAACATTAAAAAAAAAATAAAAGATTTTTTTTCTAAATTCTCCTAATATTTAAATGTTTCAGTTAAACCATTGCAACAAAATAAGAATTATTAACTTGTCAAACCAACACAACAAAATAAAAATTACTTAATGGCGTAATTAATTTGGTTAACAAAAAAGCGCCAAAACTTTAGTAAATGCATGTAGTTTTGATTTACGTTACACAAATTTAAAATAAAAATGTGCTTTAACTAAGCATTGTTATTCAAACTTTAAATGTAAAAACTTAACATTTAATATTCTTTTGCATATATTATTAAAAACTTATGCTTTTTAACTAAATTTTAGAAAAAACAATGTTGTTTTTTCTAAAGTAACATGGTTACGTCCACCAGTAAATTTGTGTATTCAAAGAAATCCCTTTAAATCAACTTTTTATTATTAGATAAAACTAAACAAGATAAACAAATGATTAAAATGATGATTAAAAAATGGTCACAATAATGTTTTTCTTAACTAAGGTTACATGAAGATTCACAATCATGTTTTTGTTAACTTGGATACATAAGATTCACAGTCATGTTTTTGTTAACAATTCACAATCATGTTTTTGTTAACTTAGATTACATGAAGATTGCAATTCATGTTTAAAATAACATTTTATAATGATACTTTTTTTATCATGCGACAATAAGAAAAACTGTAATTTTTTAAAGCATAAAAATGACTTGAATAAATTAACTTTTGTATTAAATGTATATTTTGAAAAAACTTTCATGTGTCTACATTAATATTCATTTAATTTTTTGGCAAAAATTATTTCAACAAAAGTACACACCTAACTATTTAGAACCTACTTTTGTTGAAATAATTTTTCCCAAAAAATTAAATATTAGTGTTGGTTGCATATATAGCAGGGTTGGCATTATACCCGCCCAATAAAACCCAAAAAATCCCGCCTAAAAAAACCCAATAAAACCCTGGAAAATCTGGGTTTTATTGGGTTTTTTTTAAAGATATTTTATAAGTTTATGAACTATTATAACCAACTTTAACATTATAACTATAATATTATTTACTAAAATAACTATTCACTATTATTATTAACTTAATTAATATTAACTATTATTATTAACTATTATAATCAACAATAACAGCTATTAAAGCAGGTTTACTATTATTTGAATCATTATTTGGAAATACATTATTACAATTTTTATTCAAATATTTTTATCGATTGAGATTTTTTTTACTTTATGTTATTCACCTCCCAAGTTGAATTTAAATGAGTAGTAGTGACCAGAGAAGCCAACACAACAGTCGAGGAGGCTACCTTATTGTGGTTACAACTCTCTTAATTGAAACTTCAGTTACTACCTCCCATTCTCTAGCCTTCTTTTTCACATTTTCTCATTGACATTTTTAATTATATAGAATAATACTTTTAAATTTAAAATAAATCAATACATATAGATTAAGCGTGAAATTTTTTTTTTCAATTACAGTTTTAAATTATATTTAAAAATCTTTTTCAAAATAATTTGAAAAATTCTTGTTAGAAATTATTAAAGAACAATATATAAAATATATTTTAAATAAAGTTAAAGTAGAAAAAAACTAATTTTCAATATCATTAAACAAAAACACAAAAAAAATTTTTTACAGAGACAAAATAAAAATTAAACCCAAATTTACCCAATAAAACCCACTGGGCTGGGTTTTTTTAAAAAAACCCGGGTTTTTGCCAACCCTGATATATAGACATCCTAGCATGGATGAAAACAATTTCAATAATAAAATGTTTGTTTTTCTCCAAAAAATATCTTCTGAAAATAAAGTTTTTCTACTTGCTGATTTTAACATATATCGGATACAGTCAAACACTGTCTTTGCAACTTCTGAGTTTTTAAACTTACTTCTTATAATATTTGCCCATTTATTACACTACCAATGAGAGTTACTGGCCATTCTGCTACAATCATTCACAATATTTTTCAAACAACTAACCAAATTATTTCAGGAAACTAACCAAATTATTTCAGGAAATTAACCAAATTATTTCAGAAAATCTAACAACTTCTATTTCTGACCATCTACCTCAATTCTTCTTGTTTATCTTAATTTCAAAATTATTTATACCACACAATCATAATTTATACTGCAGGAACTTTAAAAATTTTAATAATAAAATAATTATTTAAATCTGAATTATTAAAAGTTGTTTGGAATGACATTACCAATAAAAACAATGTTAACTCCAGTTTTGAATCATTTATTTCTCAAACAACATTGTTGTTAGATTGTCATGTGCCACTCAAAAAAAATAGTATTAAGAGCTACAAAAACCAATTCAAGCCATGGATTACTAAAGGAATAATAAAATCAATTCAAATTCGAAATCATATTCAAGGGAAAATTTTAAGTATAAAAGATCCAACAAATATAATTAAACTAAAAACTATCTTTAAAAGCTATAAATATACCATAATTAATCTAATAAAACTGAGTAAAAAAATACATTTCAAAAAATTCTTTTTAGAAAATATAAAAAATCTTTGTGAGACCTAGAAAGGCATAAAAAGTCTAATAAATGTCAAAAATGTCAATAATATACCTCCAAATTGCTTACAAGTTAACAAAACATACATAACTAAACCAACTCCAATCTGCAAAGAATTCAACAACTTTTTCACAAAGCTCATAAACTTAATTCTAAAATTTACTTATCTTACATTAGCTATAAAAAGTATCTTAAACATCCAAATCTTTTTAGTTTACTGATATCTCCAACAAACCATTCTGAAATCTCATCACTTACATCTAAATTAAAACCTAGAAAATCAATCCTAACAGCATCCCCACAAACATTCTTATTGATTTTAATTCTGAATTTTCTCATATTTTCTCTAAGCTATTTAACATCTCCTTCTTAAATGAGATTTTTACTGATATTTTGAAATTACCTTGTGTCATTCCAGTATATAAAAATGGCTCAAAGCTCTCATGTACTAACTATAGACCAATTTCAATTCTTTCTAACATTAGCAAGCTCTTTGAAAAACCAATGTACTCTAGATTATACTCATTTTTGAATTCCTTCAACTGTCTAAATGAATTTCAGTTTGGATTTCGATCTACTTGCCACACTTTAATAAGTATAACCGAAAAAAAAAAAAAGTCACTGGATACTCGTTATTTCGTAGGTGGTGTTTTTATCGACTTACAAAAAGCGTTTGACACCGTTAATCATACCATTTTAATTTCTAAACTTGAACATTACGGAATCAGAGAAGTTGCTTGTAACTGGTTTCAATCTTATCTTTCAGATCGAATACAGTTTGTTAGTATTAATGGTTACAAATCAAATAACGAACATATAGTTTGTGATGTTCCCCAGGGTTCTGTTCTTGGCACTTTATTGTTTTTAAAATTATATTAATGATCTAAATAACTCTGTTCATTTCTTATCAGTCCATCTGTTTACTGATGATAATAATATCTTGTATATTATTAAGTCTCGTCATTCTTTGTGCAAGATTATAAACTTAGACCTAAAAGATTTAGTTCATTGGATAAATGCAAACTTAATTTCTCTGAACTTGGAAAAAACTGAATTAATTTTTTTCATCTCTAAGACAAAAAACTTTATACAACAATCATATAACTAAAATTAAAATGAATAAGAGACGTTTATATCCAACACACGTTAAATATCTTGGTATTTTTATAGATTCGAACCTCTCATGGAATTTTCATGTAAACGCACTCTGTAAAAAAATTAATTGAGCTAATAGAATGCTTTCAATAATTCGCCATTATGTTAATAAAACTACTCTTAAGAATCTGGATTTTGCAATTTTTCAATCTCATCTCAACTACTGTTGTCAAGTTTGGGGACAAATTGGCAACTGTAATATTAATAAATTGTTATCAGCTCAGCGTCAATCAATCTGAATAATTAATTTTCAACTCCATGATACAGAAACTTCAAAATTCTACAAAAAACTTGAAATTCCTACCTTGTCAGCACTTGCTAAATTTGCTAATTTTCTTTTTGTTTTTGAGTCCCTTAATAGAAAATTTACCTTCCTCTATTACAACCTTCTTCACTGAAAATCGATTTATACATTCACATTTAACTAACATCAATAATGGAAAACTTAATCTCTCTATAAAACTTTGAATTATGGTAAGTATTCAATTACACATCAGTGAATGGAATCAAAGTCTTGTGTGTATTGTGAATGAGTTTGAAAAGTTAAAACTTCAGAAGAGAATTTGTTTAAATTTATTTTCTTTATTTAAAAGAAAATAAATTTAAACAAATTCTAAAAAAAAAATCTATTTCAAGTTTTTATTATTATTAACTTTCTTTAGTTTTTTTTTTTTTTTTTATTTTTATTTCAATAGAAACTTTATTGTTTTTGTAATTAATATTTATTAATTTTATTACTGCTGTTTTTATTATTACTATTTTTATTATCATAAACACTATTATTTTTGCTGTTACTATTGCTCTATTAATGAATAAAGTTATTATTGTTATTATTACTATTTTTTAAATAATTATTATTATTATAATTATTTGGTGTCATTTGGTGTCAGGATTCTGCATGAGTGACTCCTTCTCCAATCAATTATTTATATTTATTCTTAATAATTATACTTTGATTTTATTATTTATAATATTATAGATCTTCTTCTTCTTCTTCTTCTTCTTTTTCTTCTTCTTTTTCTTCTTCTTCTTCTTCTTCTTCCTCTTCTCCTTTTTCTTCTTCTTCTTCTTCTTCTTCTTCTTCTTCTTCTTCTTCTTCTTATTATTATTATTAATATTATTATTATTATTATTGTTATTATATGATTGTAAATTTTTAAAATAAATATCTTGTTGTTTCTTGTTATTTACTAAAAGTTGAAAAAAAAAGAGAATAAAATTTGACTACTTTTGTGGAATTACCCATATATATATATATATATATATATATATATATATATATATATATATATATATATATATATATATATATATATATATATATATATATATATATATATATTGGAAAAAAAATGTAATTTTGTAAACTTTTTCCAGACATTTTATTTTTGTGGATAATTTATATAAATGACATACGAGTTTAGTTGAAGACAATATTCCTTATCTGAATCTTGTAATGCTTTTCCTTGAACAATATCACTTACATGAAGAACTAAAATAAAAAATTTTTAAAAAATTATCAATAGGAAGTATAACATACATATTTTCTTATAAACATAGGTGGCTTCAATACTTAATATATTCAAATAACAATTTTTGTCTCCAAGACTAAATAAATTAAATTGTTTGGAAGCAAAACCAATTCATGCATATTTGTGTTTATATACATAATTGTTTTTATATTATTTGTTTACTTTTATTCAAAAATTTGTACCCAAACAAATTTTATGTCAAGTGCATAAAAAAAAAATTGATTTGGTTCAAATGATCAAATGAAAACTTTCAAAGAAGCTCAACTTTGTAACAAGTCAAAAAATATTATTTACAAATATATTAAATATTACAACTTTTGTAAATCAACAGAAAATGATTTATCAACCTGCAACAGCAAATGGTCGTCTTAGTTTTTGAGTAAATTTTAGACTATCATTATCTTTAATATCCATTCTTCCTATAAAAAAAAACATTCACATGTCAATCAACCTTTATTAACATTATTTTCAAACATTTATTAAACAACATTATTAAACAAAAAAACAAAACAAAAAAAAAAAAAACAAAAAAAAAACCTTCTCTGATGATTTGACAAACAATATAAAGTTTATCTCGTTCAAGATCTTTTAGTCCAAGATCCTAGGTTTCAAACAACATTATGACAATTAATGGTTTGTACATATTCTGATATATATTTGTCAAAATACTCTAAAAATAATTTAAAAACCCAAAACACTTACTGTAAAGACACATGATAAGTTAGAAAATTTTGTAATGTCTTTTGGCATGCCTTTTTTATCCCAGTAAATTAAGAAGTGTTCACTAAAAGAAAAAAAAAATTAAAAAAGAATCACCAATAATATATATCAAATGTAAGTAAAAAAAAAATTTGTTTTTGAATCACAGAACTTATTCAAATTATAAGATGATTTCTCAAAGAAATTATAAAAAAGTTTTCTTATTTCCCCCTATAAACAATTCAATAATAAACTTTCAAACAACTTTTATATATAATTTTAAATAAAATTTATCTAAATCTTATTTAACTTATTTAAAGTTTATTCAATATTTTCTTATAAATCAAATATAACCATTAATTAAATGTCAATTAAATTTATAATAAAGGTAAAGACAGGTGTTTAAATAAAACTAATTTAAACAACTTTACAGTTATTTTAAAATAAAAGTATATATATATATATATATATATATATATATATATATATATATATATATATATATATATATATATATATATATCAACAAACACAATCTTCAAGGCATCAAAGTTGTATGGTATACCATATGGTACTCTGCACAACAAGAGCTGATAAAAACCTGGAGGGACAACCAGATTAAAGCCCAATACCAAAAAAAAGATACTACAATTTCTAAGCACATCTTGACAAATTGGAAAATATTTTTGGATAGTATAGATATACATCTGCTAGTGAAAGACTATTTGGACAGGATAAATATCACTGATTCTAAATTAAAAAAAAAACAGATTGGATGAAATCCTTTATTGTTCACAACAATCTGACTGCCATAATTGTAGCTACATGAAGTGGACACATGAAGTGGACCCTCCTGGAGGCATATTCAACAATTCAAAATCTGGCTGGTTCGATTCAAAAAAATTCTCATTAGACTGCATAAGAGCATAATTCACTGAAATTTTTACATCTGAAACAGCAACACTTACAGGAATGAAGGTCATTATTGGAGATAATTTAGCTTCACATTTTTCATCTGATATACAAAGCATGCTTGGAAAATAACATCTATTTTAAATTCCAAAAACTTCTTATCATGAGGTTTCTAAGGAAAGTTGAAGGATCCAAAAATTTGTTTTAATATTCATTTCCAGAGGGCGTTGTTGTTGCTGTACCTTTCTCTTAAAAATTGCTACATTTTCAACCACCAATAATAAATAATAGATATCAGCTTTAGTTAGCAAATGTAAAAAATGTTGACACAACCCGTTAATTGTGTGTATTAGATATTCTATCAACAGGTGTCAGAAACTTTAAGTAAATAATTGATATTAGAGCATTTGATTTAATTACATTAACATTTAGTCTTTAAAATATTTGTTTTTATAACTAATACCTTACAGCAATTATGTTAAACTTTGATAATAAAGTTTAACAAATAGTGTTATTTTAAAAAAAATAGTACTATTCATTTAACCAATAGTATTATTCGTTAAATAAATAGAACTATTTGTTTAAAGAATAACACTATTTGTTAAACTTTAGTATCAAAGTTTAAGGAATAGCTAATCGCTGTTCGTTTAATGAAAACACTATTCACTGGTGCTTAACTGTTATACTGTTGAAAAAAAAGAATCATCTACTATAATATTTTTGATAGAAAATCATTTGTGATTATGAAATCTATGAAATTGATTTCATAATCACTAATGATTATGAAAATATTATTAAATATTAAACTAATAGTTTTATCAATTATCAAACGAAAGCATAAAAAATTGAAAAAATGATTTTATGTTATTTGAAATTAAATTACCTAATAAAATTGTTTTCCCTCCCATCATACAAAGTTATCAAAACTTCTGTGTCATCACCTACTTTACAGACCACATTTTTTATGCATATATAAATATTATATATACTATGTGTAGATTGAACAGAATAATGACTTTGCATAGTTGTTTGAATATCCATAGGCTAAAAGAAAACAAAAACAAAAACAAATTAAAAAAAAACCATGATAAAACAAAAGTATTAAAAATACTTTTGAAAAAGGTTATTATTTTTTATTTTGTTCAAAATCTTTTGACTAGCTAAAAAATGTGCAGTCAATACTTAGATTATTAGGTCATAACTCTAATTTTTTCAAATTAGAAAAATGAATTGAGGGCATGCATTGTTCAAAAAATATTTGAAAAACTGTAATAACGTTTATCTGAAGTTTAAGCTGATAAAATAATTGTAAACAAAACAGATGTTGCATTAAAAAACCTCAAAATCAACACAAAAAAAAGCTACTAAAATTTCATTATGCCAATGAAAAAATTAAGGTTGAGATTTTACATGGAAAGAACTTTTTTCAGTATAGGATTCAGTATTCTCTGTTTAGCCAGCGCTATTGCACTAAAGTCTTTTTGCGCTCACCCACACACCTGCAAAAACTTTGGCAAGCGCATAAAAAATCGCTTACCAAAAAAAAAACTTTTTTGCAACAAAATGTTTTTGTTCATTTGTTCAACTTTTATGAAAAAAAGCTTTTTTTTTTTTTACATATTTTTTAAAATTATTTTATCTAGTGTTTATTCAAAGCATTAATTTCGTTATTTTTATTTTAATTTAAATAGCAGGAAAAAAAAGAGTTTTTTAAATTGCGCAGGCTTACTTAAAAATTACCATCCTGCCAGTGCTTTTTTGTGCACTGGCATTAAATTTTAAATAGGGAAGACTGAGGATTGTATATCAACTTTAGTATTGAACTTCTAAATATTTTTGGATTAAATTCTGCAAATTGAGAAGCTGAAGAGGCTGAGGATATCAAATTGTATATCAAATTGAACTTCTAGATACTTCTGAATTGAATTCTGGAAACGGAGAGGCTGAAGAGGCTGAGAATAGAAACTCTTTATATAATTATATCAAAATTATTATAAAATTATATCAAAATTATAATAAAATTATATCAAAATAATTATAAAATTATATCAAGTTACAAGTTGCTAAATAAAATAATATAAAATTTGACCCAAACAAGAGTTTTTGTTTTAAAATGGTTTACATTCAGATTATAGTGGTTGTACAGGTATGGTGGTTGTACAGGTATGGTAGGTTGTACAGCAGGCTTTCCCAGGAAAGGCGTGCGGTCGCACGCCTTGTTTGTCCACGCATAGAATAAGTTCTTCAGAAAACGTGACCGGGGCAATATTTTGTGTGAAAGCGGAAATTATTCACAGAGAATAAAAAATAATAATAAAAAAAGGAAACGAAGTCTAAACAAAGTATAAAATTGAAATTGGATGTAAGAAAAATATTTTCATAATAAAAAAAAAAATTAAAAAAAAATAAATTCTTGTAACAAAAAAAAAAAAAGTCTTGAACATTTTTTTTAAACTTTTTATACTGTTTTTGTCTGCTTTTTTAAAGGTTGCTATTTTCAGCTACGAAATTTGATACAAGTCAAGGAAAAGACGACGATAAGTCGTAATGTTTTCACGAAAATAAAAAGACTTGATGCGTAATTTATTCACGAACTTTATCAGACAATGTATTAAAAAACTGATTTATTAGTTACGCTAGACAAATTTGGTTAAACTTTTTCATTTACTTTAGTTTTTACGAAAGTTTATGGAAAGGCGTTGACTTTATTCCCCAATACTTTGACAAGAAAATAAGTTGCTGTTTTAATTATTAAATATGTTATTTCAGATTTTAAACATAACAAAATTTTAATGGGAAAAAAAATCTTTCTCGACTTGTTCTAAACTGATTATACTGAGTCAATGCTCGCCTTTTATTACGTTGAAATTATTCAATTGCATAATTTTGTAATTACGAAAGAAGTTAAAAAAATAATTGCATTGCTTCTGTTGTCATTGTTACAAAAACAGTTCCTTTGGGACATTATTATATATTAACACTCGTTCACAATGTCAATTAATGATTGCAAAATAAACAACTCAATCGTTTGACAATAAAATTTTCTTTCGTTTAAAAAAAACAACAACATATTTTACTAATAAATAGCAATCGTTTTCGTGTTTTCTTGCGTATCAATACATTCAAACATTTAAATCAATACACTTAAACATTTAAATGTATTTACGAAACATTTAAAAATTGTTTATAGTTCTATCGTGTATTTTAAAGTATTACTGACTGATAAAAGTCATAAACAAATTTACATTAAAAGGTCCTTTTATTTTCTTTAAACATTAATCTTTTTCTCTTTGATTTGATTTTTCTTATTCATTTGATTTTTCATAGCTAAAATAACTACCACCCTAAAAAAAAAAAAAAAAAAAATGTAGGTAAACTTTTTTTTAATAATATACATTAATTTTTTAATTTTAAAGCACAAACAGATTTCTGTTATTTATTTTAAGATTGCTTGCATTTTTGCGGTATTTTCGTTTAGCTTTGTTTTGGCGCGAATTCTTGAAACGCATAATAATAAAACGTGGTCAGTTAGTCAGAAAAATTTATTCTATGCGTGGACAAACAAGGCGTGCGACCGCACGCCTTTCCTGGGAAAGCCTGGTACAGGTATGGTGGTTGTACAGGTATGGTGGTTGTACAGGTATGGTAGGTTGTACAGGTATGGTGGTTGTACAGGTATGGTGGTTGTACAGGTATGGTAGTTGTACAGGTATGGTAGGTTGTACATGTACGGTAGTTCAACATTTTGTGGCATATTAGAGTAAATTTTTTAGCTAATTAGCCTAACTACAATTATATATTTAACTTAGATATTGATTTTCTAATTTTTGATTTTAAACCAAATGTTCTACCACAAAACTACTAACTCATGAATATATCCTTTATATATATTATGTAGGTATATATACCTCATAAATATATCCAATATATACTTTATTAGTAGTAAATTCGTTAAAAAAAAAAGTCATCAAATTAGAATAATGGTCTAACAACAATTAAACTTTAAAATACAACATATTGTTATATTTAAATGCACAAAAATGTTATGTTGCATTTAAATGTTTTATTGTTTTAAATTATTTTAAAATACTTTTTTAAGATTAAAAGATTTTTATTCAATTTACCTTGATTTTTTTTTTTACTATTTTTTTTCACAAATGATTTTTTTTTCATTACAAAAACAACGGTTCAAACTATTTAACTACATAATGAATATAATACAATACCTCTACATATCTACATAGTGGCAAATATACCTCTACATAGTAGTGAATATAGCTCTACATAGTAGTGAATATACCTCTACATAGTGGTGAATATACCTCTACATAGTGGTGAATATACCTCTACATAGTAGTGAATATACTTCTACATATCTACATAGTGGTGAATATACCTATATATATGTTAATAATAATATCCATATTTTATTTAACTTTACATAGAGATTTTATACTTTAAAAAAGTCAATGAAATAGATATCTTACTGTTTCTGTTCTTTGAGAAGATTCTAAATTCTTAAAGAAAAAAGTAAAATTTAAAACATTTTTTAAAAAAGTGATGGTTAAATTTAAAATGTGATAAAAAATTTAAAATTAAATTTAAAATGTGATAAACTATAAAAAACACACTCTTTTATATATATCAATAACACCAGTGGATGCCACATCCAAAACTGTTCCAGAACTGTCTCTTATAACTAAATCCAAACCCAAAAATCTAAAGTAAAAAGGATTCTAGTTTTTACTTATCAACAAAATATATAACACAAGCACACACATCACACACAACACACACACACATTACAGAAACATATGACAATTTTTTTTTTTAATTTATTAAAATCATTTAAATTTTCTAATTTTTTATATATATTATATGAGTATAAAATTTCATCCTCAGTTAAGATATCAAAATATATGAATAAAAATGATAAAATAATAGTTAAAATAAAATATATAAAAAAATAGATATTATTTAATAGGTTATTACGGCCGATGCTATTTGCACGGCCGCCGTGTTCCGATTTTAAAAAGGCTATTTGCATGGCCGCCGTGTTCCCATTCTAAAAAGGCTATCGCACGGTCGCAAAAATAAATCTTGCAATCAACTTTTGAGTCACTTCCTGATGATAGATTTTCTTCAAATTTTGCATACACACTCTTGCTTGATGACAATACAATATTCAATAATTAGTTATGCAATAAGTTAACTAATTTAGTTAATTTTAATTAAATTAATTTTTTATATGGAAAGAAGAATTTAAAATTTATAAATAAGTATACTAATTGTTTAATTACTTAAACGCGTGTTTAGCTTATTTGGAAAAGTTGTTGACTTCGTAAACTGAAGGTCGGAGGTACGACTCTTGCATTTTCCTGGATATTTTTTGTTATTTTACACACGCATACAGCCGAATGTTAATAAAATAAAATAGTATTATTAGAAAAAACTTGCAAAATTTGTGTTTTTAAAACATATAAAAGCACTGGGTTTTAAAAATTAGTTTTTAATTTTACTTGTTCTTTTCGCGCTTTTTTTAGAATTTTTTAAGAATTCTATGCAATTACCAAAGTTGTCATTTTTTTTCAGATCTTAATTTATTTTGTTGTACCTATTAATTAATTCTAAAGTTACAATGCAGTCCTATTTCAAAATTTGCCAATTTGATCGTGCAAACAACTGTTTATATGGCACCCATGCTAATAGTCCTTTTTAGAGGTTGTACACGGCGGCCGGGCCAATAGACACTATTGGTTATTACAATAAAAATGTCATTAAAAACTTAAAAGATGTTGAATAAAAAGTCAAAAAGTAAATGATAAACAAATTGGTGATATTATAAAGAACTACATAAATTATAAGTCTTACATGGTTTATTTGTTTATCAATACTGAGTTTTTCCACTCTATACATACACTTTCTTACTTAAGTTTTAATACAAATTTGTTAGAGGTAGATCACAAAATTGAAAAAACATAATAAAATTTATCAAACTATTTTTATAAAAATGAAAATGTTAGTAAATGTGCAAGATTGTTCTATTAATGATTTCATTTTTTGTTTGCTTAAATCAGATACTTTTCCAATATAAGGATCAACTTCAAAAACCTATTTTTATAAGTTTAATAATGAGAAATTTAATGGTATTCCAACAGAAGTGAATTATTGAGTGTTGTTAAGACAAGAACTAAGGATTTTCTAAATCAAATAAAACACACCTAAGAAATTTAAAAAGTTCATTATATCATAAACAAGAACAAGAACAATTTTATAAATTCTTTCAACTAAACATTTAATAAAACTTATTTTGTACAAGAAGTAAAACTAAAAATGATTGTGTAAGTTTTTTTTTGAAAAACAGTGATTTTTGGAACTCCTGTTTCACTTTAATTTAGTTGGAAAAAATTTTTATTTATCTTCTTTTTCCATTGTAAAAGAAACGGAATTATGTTATTGATAAAATCTAAAAATAAATTAGCTTAAAAAAACAGGTTTTTCAAAATTTCCAATGAAAAAATTAGCAAGAATACATGCTATGGAAGCATCCTTAATAATTAGTGTTGTTATCAACTTCAAATAAATCAACAAAAAATTGACATACCAAAAAGTCTAAATTAGTTGACTTTGAAAAATCAAATAGTCAATTTCATTAACTATGGGTTCAAAAATTGATTTAGTCAGTTCCTAACATCCTTTTCTCTATTTTTTCACTTGATTTAACTATATCAATATTTAATTTTTTTATGACCAATAGTTAGAGATATAAGTAGATAAAGATTGAGCCATGCATAAGAATATTATTCATAACAGGTTTTTTAATTCAACCAAAATACCACATTGACTCCTAGTTTACTGTATGTAACACTGTTACTGTATGTAGCATTGTTACTGTATGTAGCAGCGTTCATGTTTTCTTACTACTTATGTTTTCTTAATAACTCATTGATTATGTTTAAATCAAAATGTTAAGTGATCAGTTAAAGGTGTAAAAAAGATGAGAATTTTTATAAATCTGCAACCCTAAAAAAGGTTTGACCAGCTCTGTCCCTTGCACCTTGCTATGGCACAAAAATTAAGCCTTGCAAATTTTTTGCTTTATATGTTGTAAAAATGATATAAAGATTTAAAATTTTTGGAAAATTTTTTCTTTAAATTCAATTGAAGTTCTTTAAGTTCTTCTAATATTTAATTAAATTCAATATTATGTAATCATTGGTAAACAATGATTTCTGATGGACATTTTTAATGTTTGGTTATGTTATAATGCTCTTCATACATTATTAACAATTGAAATAATTACCCTAGACAATTAATAATAACAATCAGTATACATAAACCCCTTCCAATATTATTTCTACATAAAGAAATTCTTGTCAAATGCACTTAAAAGCTGTGCATTTAACTGTAAGAGAAAACGAAGAACAACCAAGAGTTATTTTAGACAACTTCCTTGACTTAATTTTAATATAAATTTAATTTTCATTATTTTATGGTAGAAATAAAATGTCGAAGAAAAAACTTTCATAAAAGTAAAGTCTGGAATTATTTTGTAAAAAACAATGACTCGTTTGTAAAAAATAACTAACTTTATATTTACACTTTGAGTGTAAATATAAATATGTTATAACAAACAAAATTTACATTAAAGAGTTAAAAATATAGTATAGTAAACATTGTATTAATAATAATACAATGGTTACTATCTAAAGCTTTCGAGTCTAAACTTTCATGTTTAACAAATGGTCATCTGTATTTGCTGCATTTGCAAACTCTCTTTGCTGCATTTGCAAAACTGCATTTGCAAACATTTGCAAAGCTGCATTTGCAAACTCTCACTTATACTGTTCAAGTTCGCAGAAATATAGAGATTTAGAGGGATCTGTGTAAACTTGTTTTTCAAACATGTCAACCACTGTCGATTGTTGATAATAAATATTTTATTAAAATGCTATCTGTAATTGATAACAATTACAAATTGGCAATTAGACAAAAGTTTTGTGCAGCTTAATTTTGAATCATTAAAAGCAATGCATCTTTTAAATGAAGCTATGCCATCTAACAACAGATGGATGGACACCACAAGCATCGCATTCATACACCGGCGCCACTACATTTTATTGATCAAAATTTTGTTTGAAATTAATTCGCATTGCATTAAATCTTAGCCCAAAAGCTCATACTAGCTTATATTTAAAGGACCAAATCGAGTCAATTCTAAATGAATGGAAAATAAATGACAAAATACTTTTAACAAGTAGTGACACTGTTGCAAATATCGAATATTGTCTAGAATATTGTGTAGAAATATAGAACATTGTCTAACTAATAAATTGTACATACCTTGTTTTTCATATTAAATTTAATTGTTAAATATGTTCTTGTAAAAGAGAATGAAATATCAACTGAAGAAAACCATTGTGTCTACATAATTTTGAAGAAATGTAGGAAATTAGTTGGATTATTTAAACATAGTAATAAGCTTTCTGCTCAGTTAGTTGTGTTGAGTTAAATAATATTAAAATTGACAATTCGGAAGATAAACGATCAATTGAAATATTAAAACAAGACGTGCCTACTAGGTGGAGTTCTACCTTTTTAATGTTGCAGTCAGTTTTTAAACTTATCGAATCAATCAAAAATATTATAATCAAGTCAGAGAACAAAGATAATAAAGATTTGTAATTAAAACGCTGGGAACTGGAAATCATTGGTGAGCTAATTGATTTATTAGAGCCAATACATAATTTTACAAAAATTTTGAGCAGATAACAATATACCACTTGTTCAAATATATTACTGGCCGCTTATAAACTGATTATTTTGCTAACTTTAAAAGTGAATCAAAAAATTGTACAGTTATGAACCTTGCCATGAAATTCAAAGACAATTTTAATCGAAAATGTGAAGATTTTGACAAGTTATATACAGCAATCTTTGATTTTCTACTTTAAAATTTTTTTAAACAGAGAAAATTGCTTGTATTAAAAAAGCTTATTCTTTAGTTGTTCAATTGAGCTATGAATTGCAGTTCATACTAAATCTTCTAGTCTTTGAAAAATACATTAACCAATTTAGTCGACAGTCAAATTATTTCAAAGTCATAAGAATAACAACACCATCAATATGGTCACAAATATTTATTAATTTTAGGATTGCCTTAACTAGTATGCTAAATAGTAAATGAGGCGAGTCAATACAAATTGTAGTGATATTATATTAGAATATTGACTAGGATAACGTAGATGATGAAATATGTTGCATCAATGCAGGTTTCAGGCTTTCAGAAACATCATTGGCGGTGCAATACATTACAGAGGATGGAAGAGCACCATATACCTACTACTTAAATAGAATTGGTTATAACAGTCTAACATTTTCCCCCTTTAGTTTCTCTAATCTTCAGCGCTTTATTATACTTGTTATATCTTTATGATACTGTAGTTTTATAATTTAGTACACTAGTGTAAGTAATTTATTTAAGGCTTACATTGTGTATGAGTTATTATTATTATTATTAGCATCTTTAATGCATTTTTTTTTCTTTTTCGGTATGGTAATGATCATTATACCAGCTAGCATGTAAGCACTACATTTACACTTACATAGCACTTGCACTACATTCTAATAATTACATAAGATGCTAGTTGCACTAAATATACCTTCCTTCTTTAACAGAGAGATTATTTTTTAACATAAAAGGAATCTCACTACTTTTCTTGATATCTATCTTTTTGGATTTTAACTGAATGGCTCTACAATCTACTAATAATCTGTTCATGGAACCATTCTACTATTACTAATACTTACTAATAATCTGTTCAAGGAACAATTCTAGGATAGTGGCATCCTTTTAAAGTTGTAAGTCAAGTAATTTTTAAATTTGGTAGGATCATTAATGATTGTACTTATTGTCATAGTTGTCACTTTTTTAATCTAATATTCACAACACCATTTCCTTTATCTGCTTTTAACCAAATATTCACAACACCATTTCCTTCATCTGCTTTTAATCTAATATTCACAACACCATTTCCTTCGTCTGCTTTTAATCTTATATTCATAACACCAATTTCCTTTATCTGCTTTTAATCTAATATTCACAACACCATTTCCTTTATCTGCTTTTAATCTAATATTCACAACTCAAATTGATTTGTCTGGTGTTTCTGATGACACCAGACAAATCAATTTGAGTTGACTGAAGGGGTGTCTCATTTGCATCAATTTACGTTTACTGAGTTAGAAAATTAAATTACTAATTTAAAAAAAAAATTATTAATTATATTACTATGCCAATTATTAAATTGAAAATCTCATTTTAATGGTGTCATTAAAGCAAAAAACATTATCGCAGAAACTAATAAAAAATTAAAAGTAGTTGATGAATTTAATAATTTTTCTTTTCACTATCAGATATCTTCTGATAGTGAAAAGAAAAATTATCTTCACCACTAACATCAAAAAATATATCTTCACCACTAACATCAAACAAAATGTAAGTATATATCTTCACCACTAACATCAAACAAAATGTAAGGACCTCATTTTTATTAGTATAATTTGTTCTTTTTTTAGTTATTTTATGAATTTGATTACTGAGCCATGTATAAATGCAATCAAAATTTAAAATATCAACATTTTTATTTCAAATATATAATTAAAGTTTTTCCTAATTGCTATAGATGTTTAGGAATATTCATAACTATTAATGGACTGCCAAAATTATTAATGGACCGGTTCACTTGTCATTAAGTAACAGATTTTATGGATAGATGTAAGGGTCAATTGTCACAAAATGATTAAATTAATTGCATTTTTGTAATTAAAAGTTTCTATTAGCATCAAAATAACTGAATTAGAGTCATTATAAAAATGAATTTAAAAGCCAAAATATTTTTCCCGAATTACAAAAAATAATGATAATAATTTTGATAATTGTAAAGAAAATTGATTTTAAGATAAAGAAAGAAAAAAAAATATATAATATGTATTTACATTTTAATAACATGGTTTAACTTGCATCCTAAAATTTTATCTTTTTTAACCAAAATAAAAACTTTTAGAGTGAAATCGATGCAATTTAATCAATGTTTTTAAGAACAATTTTTTGAGAGAAAATAGTAAAAACAAATAAAATTTAAAACCAATTTAAAAATTTTTTTTAACTGATTAAAAATGTTAAAACAAATCATGTGACTTATTATAAAGATAAAATGATTTTTTGGTAACCAATTGTTAACATTGTGTAAAAGCATTGTTTCACGAGTGCACCATGTATAGTAATAAACAAAGTATATATATATATATTTTATATATATATATATATATATATATATATATATATATATATATATATATATATATATATATATATATATATATATATATATATATATATATATATATATATATATATTTATATATGTATATATATATATATATATATATATATATATATATATATATATATATATATATATATATATATATATATATATATATATATATATATATAAAGAGAGAGAGAGAGAGAGAAAGAGAGAGGAAAAACCCTGTAAAAATGAACAACCATTTAAAAATGTCACTTTTAATCTAGTTCATTAGATTATATTTTATAAGAACTAGAAATCAGTTTAATTGTAGAACTAGAAATCAGTGTAAAAAATTTATCCTGAAACCATATCTAGCCGACCCAGCTATACTTCAAATAACCTGATGTCAAATAACCTGATGGATTAAACATCTATACATAGGAATTATATTATCTTCTGGTTCTAAAAGCTAGCTCTGACATGTTCCAGAAACAGACATTTTTACATGGAAACAACAATTATGTATGTAAACGTATTTCTGTTGCTTATGATACATAAAAAAATAAATAAATAGGAAAGCAAATATAAAAGTAGTATCATATATAGAAAATTAACATAATAGACATTTAAATAAAATAGACATTTAATTAAGACAGATCAAAAAATGTTTTGCCACAAGATGTTTGAGACTCTCCAAAATCTCCAGCCTGGAGATTTTCTTTCAAATTTTTAATAATGCCACGGTTTTTAACCCTCCACATATATAATCCACAGTTTTTAACACTCTCTCCACTTACGTTGTTGTATTGTAATTAAAGAAAGAGGATAGTTATTTTAAGTAATTATTGAATTATTTAAAAGAAAAAAATTATAAATATTATCTATAAATATTATATATAAATATTATATTATTGAACTATTTAAAAGAAAAAAATTATAAATATTATCTATAAATATTACATTATCTTCTGGTTCTAAAAGCTAGCTCTGACATGTTCCAGAAACAGACATATTTTTACATGGAAACAGCAATTATGTATGTAAACGTAGTTCTGTTGCTTATGTATACATAAAAAAATAAATAAATAGGAAAGCAAATATAAAAGTAGTATCATATATAGAAAATTAACATAATTAAAACAACTTTAAAAGTCTCAGTAGGCTCATAATAAATTATGCAAAGTTCCGCATAATAAATTATGCGGAACTTTATTTTTCTCATTTCCTCAATTTAGTATTCTTCAATTCTATTTTTACCTCAAGTGTGTAGAGTCTCCTTAGAAGTGTGTAGTTTCTTCTTAACTGTTGACTTATTATTATAAAAATTAAGAACCATCAAAATTTACTTGTTTTAAACCATCTAACCAGTAAACAAAAATTTATTTGGGGGAGGGGAGGGGGAGTGGAACAGTGTTTTACTGGTTTCTTATAAGACCATCAATTTGTTTATTAGTTCTTTTTATACTTTATTGACATCTTTTAAATTTTTTATTTATTTCTATTGTAGCATTATTATAATATACAGAATCATAGATATACTTTAAATATACTTTTCATTACAGTCTATATTTAAAACCGTTTCCATTAATAATATAAGAACATTTTTAAAAATTGAATTTTTGAAATTACTTATTAGAAACATAAGTGTAATTTAAAATAATTTTCTCTTGCAATTTTTAATATTTTGAGATTTGTTTAGTTGATTTTTATATTTTAAAAAGTTTTAGATTTTTTAATTTTCCCTTTCATTAAGGTTACTTTTTGTATTTTTCTTGCAATTGTCAACTTTTTAACATTTTTTTAACATCTAAAAAATTGTAGCCCAATTAAAAAACTAATTTTTGATTGTAAGTCGAAAAATATATATATGTATGGTTCGAATCACAGTGCAATCACATGCCTTTCGCCGCAAAGTCTGCCATACCAAAAAATATATTTTTACTGAAGTAACAAATTTTATGGTATGCATTAAGTACAACTAAATATATATTTAATACAGTTACAATACATCATACAATGAACACAACCAATATATGTTATACAAAAATAAAGTAAAACCTGTTTCCATAATCAATAATTCTTGCAACCTCCAGCTTTACTTTTTTTAATTGATCCTAAATTGTTAAAAAACTTTTCAAAGTCATTTTTTTCTTAAATAAATGTTAAAAACGAGACTAAACAAAAAAAAATATATTTACTGCTGTTAAAGCTCCTGAGACAACCTGCCTTCTCCAACTAATAAGATCAAACAAGTGTTTGCGCAAACTGTCTATCTTTTCAGAATTTTTCTAAAACATAAAACAATTTCACTCTAAAAATACTAATCATGTTATTTCGTAAACAACAATGCCCTGTTTAATTTTTTTGAAGAATATATATATATATATATATATATATATATATATATATATATATATATATATATATATATATATATATATATATATATATATATAAAATCTTTATAGGAGAGTTTTAATTTCTGAAATAGAAGATTAGAGAAGATTATTTCTGAAATAAAAGAAATGGAAAAATGAAAATTTCTGAAATAGAAAAGTAAAACTATCTTTACAAAAAACTATTGGTGTGTTAATTACGTTGTGTTCATTTAAGCATCCTTTCTTGCTAGAGTTTATAAATTACAAAAAATCTATATTTAAAAAAAAAGGATAAACAGGACTAACATTCATTTGGGGAAAAAAATAATCAATTTTTCAATTATAACCAAAAGTTACTTTATTAAGTTTTTAAAATAACTTATTTTAATATATATTATTTATATAATATATATTATTTCAATATATAATATTTGCAAAACTGTGAAAATAGAATCGCGTAAAGCAAGATGTAACTATAAAAATGATCTTGTTGAAACATCAAAGGTAAATCCGAAACTGCTATATAAATATGTGAACAGTCAAAAAACGATTAAACAAGTAATTAAAGCATTAAGAGATCAAACTGGTTGCATAACAAATGGTTAAAATGAAATTGTTTAAATTTTAAATAAACAATTTCAAGATGTGTTTACCATCGAAAATTCTACAGAAGAGCTTCCAAAAATTAAGAATTTAGGGGATATTATTATTGATGCAGTTAATATAGATTATTTTGATGTTTTAAGTAGATTGAAACATATTGATATCAATAAAACATATGGAGTTGATTCTATAGATCCGTTGATTTTGAAAAGTTCTGCGGATTCCGTAGCATTGCCATTAACTTTAATTTTTATAGAATCTTTTGTTAAAAGTGAATTACCAACTCAATGGAAAGCAGCAAATATTACACCACTATTCAAAAAGGGAGATAAATTAGAAGCTGCAAATTATAAACCAGTGTCATTGACATTAATTACTTGTAAAATTATGGAAGGTATAGTCAGAGACTGCATACAATCATATTTAATGAAATATAAATTAATATCGAAGTCACAACATGGTTCTGTTAAAGGGAAGTCTTGTACAACAAACTTATTAGAGGCGTTGGATTATATTTCATTTAATTTATCGATTGGTATTTCGGTAGATGAAGCACTTTTAGATTTTGTTAAAGCTTTTAATTCTGTTGCTTACAAAAGACTATTGATTAAACTATCTTCATATGGAATTAGTGGTTTATTATTAAAATGGATTGAAGCTTTTTTAAAAACAGAATCCAAAGAGTTATCCAAGGTGATGTTGTTTCTTCATGACAAAGTCTTCAGTGGTGATCCACAAGGATCCGTAATAGGGCCCTTATTATTTGTTATTTTTATTAATGATATATCAAATATATTTAAAAATAAGTCAGAATTGTATGCAGATGATACAAAAATTCTTTCAAAAGTGAATGAAATAAATGTGGAAAATAGCTTGCAAAAAGATCTGGATAGTGCAGAGGAATGGTCTAAAAAGTGGCTCTTGGGTTTTAATTCTAGTAAATGTGTTATAATGCATTATGGTATAAATAATCTGCGATTGAAATATACTTTAAATGGTGTTGAACTGAAAGATTCTGAATGCGAGAGAGATTTAGGTGTATATTTTTCAACAAACTTGAAATGGAAAAAACAAATTATATCAAGTACTTCTAAAGCAAATTCAATGATGGGTATGTTGAAGATGACATTTTCACGAATTGATGCAAAATTGGTTAAAACATTGTATAAGGTATTTATTAGACCTCTTATTGAGTTTGCAGTACCTGTTTGGTCACCTTATTTTAAAGGAGACATATCACTTTTGGAAAAAGTTTAACACAGGATGACTAGATTAGTTCCATCATTAAGGAAAATTAATTATGAAAAGAGATTGGAAATATTAGATATATCTACATTGAAAACAAGGAGGGAAAGTTAGGAATATAATACAAGTGTTTAAATTACTTAACAGATTTGAGGAAATTGATTTAATTAATGAACCGAAACTTAAAATTGATTCAATTACTCGAGGTCACAATCTTAAATATGAAAGAGAAATTGTGAACTATTTACCTCGGCATCATTTTTTATTAAATCGTATGGCCAATTTATGGAACGCTTTACCGGAAACTGTTGTTACTTCAAAAACTGTCAATCAACTTAAAAATAGATAAGATGAGTATAACGCCAAATCAAAGAAGTTTTAACTAAACATTTTTAATATATATTTAGATTAATGCTGTCAAAGTGTGATAAACCACACTCGCTGGATTCGTCCAGCTACAGTTTAACTACTAACTATAAAAGAATTTCAAAAATCATTAACATATTTCTCACCATGTTGCGCTAAAATTTATTTTAATTGTTACTAAAAGTATCCATTTTGTACTAAAAATTACTAAAAATAAGAAAAATAATAAAGATAACTTTAACTGATGAATCTTTTTTGATCTTGTTCAATTAAATCTGTTTTATTTAGTAAATAAAAATAGCTGTCAGAGAGTTAAACTGTCTGTTTAACTGTCTGTGACCTAAGTAGATAATATTATGCATTTTTGAACAGGTTATACAATATTTTATGAAAAATCTATTTAATTTTTTTTTAGTGATCTCATAATTCATAATTATGATAAATACAGATAAATTCATTTAAAAAATCTCTAGAAACCACAAACTTTTTTTGGTATATAGAGATTTTTTTTTCATGCAAAAATTGATTTAGATGTTTATAGTAAAGTCTTGTAAAAACTATATATTGGAGAAATAAAGCCATATGAGCTTATAAGTCAGATAATAGCCATAACATATAAGCAAGATTTTTTTGTTGCAAATGTTATTCAATCAAACCTATCAGGTGGTTTATTGTTTTGGGGTATAGCAGAAGAATTAGCAAAAAATGGAAAAATTTTATTATGGTAAAACAAGTCACAAAAAACCATTAAAAATTACATAATACTTTTAAATTACATAACTTGAATTATTTTTAAGAAAATTTGAGCTGTGCCATACAGCAAAGAAATTTTTGATGCAGAGCAGTAAAAAGTTGCACTGAGGTGCAATGTTGCACTGAGGTGCAATGTTGCACTGAGGTGCAATGTTGCACTGAGGTGCAATGTTGCACTGAGGTGCAATGATGCACTGAGGTGCAATGTTGCACAAAAATTTTGATAAAAATAAACATAATTTTTTGATTTAAAATTAAAGAAACACTTATGCATAAAAACTAATGCAAAAATAACTTTTTAGAAAGAAAATAAGGGGACAATTAAAAGATAATTAAAAAAATGTAACTA
>NC_061157.1:55096517-55424017 GCF_022113875.1 Hydra vulgaris
TTCTAGCAAATTCAAAATTGCTTCAGCCTGGTCATTACATTTAGAACTTGGTGTCTGAACAACACCTAGCAGTATGTCATCTGTGTCATCCATATCAGGGGATTTTTAGATCTTCTTCAATCTGTTTTATCCTTTTTCCATCAAAATGAACACATCGTTTTTTTCCCTTCAGAGTAGTTATAATTTCTTGCCTGAACTTATCTCCTAATATCAATTTTTTTGAATCTTTTTCTATAAACGGTACTTCTTGATAGATTAATATCTTCTAGATTTACACCAGCTTTATTGCAAATAGCAGCTACTAATGAAGTTTGTGGACGTATGAATCGTACTCTGAATCTGGACGTACTCTGAATCGGCCAGAAACTGCAGCAGTACAGTCTACCAGATCTTCAGCACTTATACTTATCATTATCTTAGATTTAGTAGAATGACTGAATCTATTAGATAATTTTTCATCATCTGAAGAATCTAAACTAAGTTCCGATTCAGAATCATTTCCAGATGAATAAAAAGAAGCTTCAAGTTTGTTGGATTTTACTGCATTAATTGTGATACTACTTTTATCTCTTGCTTCCTCCATCCTCTTGAGCCGAATATATTTTTTTTTTAACTGAATTTTGTAATACTTTATCAAACTCTTCTGTAATATACATGTTTTGCTCTCTTTTTTGATCTAGATAAAATCTAATATCCTCCTTTTTAGCATTCTCCAAACGAAAACGATCATGATTTACTTTTTGTTCAAAATTTGCCAATGAAATATCAAAGAGTGTATTACTCTCCTCTTTGTTTTTTTGAGTACGACCCATTTTATTTAATACTTTTATTATTAGTTAATGCTAAAACAAATTTTTAAAAATTTATTCTAGTGTCCCCCTAAAAAAATTACATTTAACTATACAATTTTCAAGTAAATAAATGTATATTGAAGGTATTCACAACTATTACATAATTATATTTGAAAAAACAAGTTCATATTTAACTTCTAATTATTACTATAAGCGGTTAAAATCAAAAGAATAGACAAAATCCTGTTAAAACAAAACAGTATACATAAAACACAAAGGTTCCTCAACTAGTCATCATTATCAACCCCCTCTGTAAATCATGCTCGAAAGAACCTTCTGTACCAAATAGGCCAGATAGACTTATTCTTATATAGTCTAAAAACATTGGTTTTCTAAATTCTCTAGGGTAAGGAACATTAAAAAAGTAAAATTGTTGGAATCTAAAAAAAAGGTAAAAAAAAGCTCAAATTTTATTAAAAATTAAGAAATTGAGATTTTACATATAGCTGAAATTGACCTCAGAAAAACTTTTTAGTCATATATATGAACTCAGTAGACATAAAGGAATGGGAAAAACATGCGTGCAAAAAAAATTTTTTTTTTGGGACACCCTAATGACCACTTCACTAGAAGCACCCTCACTTCACTAGAAGCACCCTCACTTCACTAGAAGCACCCTCACTTCACTAGAAGCACCCTCACTTCACTAGAAGCACCCTCACTTCACTAGAAGCACCCTCACTTCACTAGAAGCACCCTCACTTCACTAGAAGCAAATCTGATCTAAAATCTTTAGTCAATTATTGACCAAAAACACAAACCACTTAAAGGATGCAATTCAAAAACACAAATGACTTAAAGGATGCAATTCAAAAACACAAACCACTTAAAGGATGCAATTCAAAAACACAAATGACTTAAGGGATGCAATTCAAGACATTTGGGACAAGACTTCAATTAACCTTTACATTAAATTGGTAAATTCTGTTTCAGATCATATTTCTCAAATTTTTAGAGCTAAAGAATCATTTCTTCATATTAAATAAAATGTTTTTTTTTTATCTAAAATTAGTACTATGTGCTATAATTTTGACCAGCTTATTTTTCTGTATTATTCCTAATTGAACTTCAAAACATGTTAACTTTAAATGTATTTTTGATTTTCATTCATTTTTGTAAAAATTAAAATGTTATTCTTCAGATAAAAAAAAATAATTATAACTTTTCATTCAACCCTCTGTTAAATTTTTATCATTCAATTTTTAATTAACATTTGTGCTATAGCTTTGACCAGTACTTTATATATATATATATATATATATATATATATATATATATATATATATATATATATATATATATATATATATATATATATATATATATATATATATATATATATATATATATATATATATATATATATATATATTTATACATATAGGGTTACCAGACGTACTCTTTTTTAGAGTATTATACTCTTTTTGACGTAAAATTTTTTATACTCTCTCTTTTTCTAAAAATCACGTATACTCTTTTTTTTTAAATTACTAATTTAAGAAGTTTATTTATTTGAAATAAACAATAAATAATAAATAATTGCGCAGATCTATACAGTATTTTTTTCTAACCTGATGTTTCTTTTACCATGAAAACAATTTAAACTTGTGGATGCAATGAAACAAGTTAAATTTCTCAAGGAGAGTGCAAATTTTTAGATATATTTGAAGAAACTTATACACTCTGCACTATTTGTAACAACAGTTTCTATAGTCATTAAAGGCAAATGCAATATTGTTCAACATGCAGCATCATAAATACATAAAAAATGTTGATCAGTTTTTATAAAATAAAAGCTAGAATTTTTTTTTCCTTTAAAGATTTAGCTGCTTATGATGAAAACTTTCAGTTCACAGATATGGACTGCACATCAAATTTTTGAGAAAATTCTATAATTATAAGATTACATGTGAAAAACGTCAGAGTATCTTGTTAACAGTTTAATTTTAAATTAGTCTAAAGATTTGTTAAATAAAAGATTTGCAACAAGTAAACTTTGTTGTTGTTGTATGTGATGAATTGAACCACACACACAAATTTTTTTTTTGTTGTTGTTGTTCAATGCATCACATGCACTTTTAAAATACAAGAGTTTATTTTGAAAGCTGGTTGTTAAACCAGCTTTCAAAATAAAGTCTTGTGTTTTAAAAGTTCATAACCTTCCAAATGAAATTGCAGAAACAATAGCTAATATAATTTTAAAAGATATTAAATTTTACAATACACAAGATAATGTTATTGGATTTTCAGCAGATAACACTGTAAACTTTGGTGCTTTATCAACTAATAAAACTGCAGGTAACATCCATGCAAAGCTTGAAAAGAATTTACAGAGCGAAAATAACGTGTAATTCCAATAAATATTGAAGATATAATGCTAAAAATATATCATCAGTTTAATATATTTAAATAGAAGTAAAAAAAATTATGTAACTTCTGTTGTAGTAAATTTTATACCACAATAGTTGGTTATTTGAAAAAGTGGGCTGAAAGAATTTGTAATGAAGTATGGAATATAATTTAACTTAGGTTAAGAAATTTTCAGATGAAAAATTTAAGGAAGTTTACATATATTTCCTTAATCCAACTAAATCATTGCCTATTCTTATTGTTAGTGATAATGAGATTTTTTTATTATATACCCATTAATGACCATATACCCATTAATAATTTTTTTATTCATTTAGTCGGCTAATTTGACCCTTTTTGTCAGTCAGTCAGTAAATGCTTAGACAAATAATTCAGTAAATTTAGACAGTCAGTTTGTAAATGTTGTTAATGCAGTCAAAAAATTTTAAAAATAAGGACTTTTTTTTTAGTAGGCAAAAGTTGTAATGGCATCCCCCACCCCCTACGTGACACCTACTCACGCTGGCCCTGATTGGAAATATACTCTTTTTATTTTTAAAAAATCTGGTCAGCCTATATACATAAGTTTTTTAAAAAAAGAAGAAGAAAACAAAGAATAATGAATAAAACGATTGCTGCCCCATCCCAAAACCCTTAGGCTATGTAGCAGCACTCTACTGCAAGTCAGGCTATTTGTCAGTTGATGTATGTACTGAAGCCCCTGGCAGCAGGCTATTTCAGTATGACATCACACTACTCACCTAACTCAGCAGTATAAGATATATATATATATATATATATATATATATATATATATATATACATATATATATATATATATATATATATATATATATATATATATATATATATATATATATATATATATATATATATATATATATATATATATATATATATATATATATATATATATATATATAAATGAAAAATCTTTTTTGATTGAGGTAAGAAAGTTCTTTTAATAAATAAAATTGTATATAGAAAGTTCTTAAATTAATTTTTTCATAAATTTTAAATAATCTTTGCTTCAATTTCTAAAAAACATTGTCCAGTAATTATCTCTTATTTTTTAAGCATCGTGACTGTTTGCGTTTTCTTAACTTTACTAAAACAGCTTTCAACTATTCATATTAAAAATTCAACTCTGAATTCTTGCCAATAAAACTTAAGCTAAAAATGAATAAAACACGCAAACAAAAATAGTGCAAATTGCAAAGATAATTTGCAAATGAGAAAGATTAATAACAAATTCTTTGTTTTATTTTTTATTGTTGATTCAGAGTTTTTAAAAAAAATAATTTTTAATAGCATTTCATTTCAAAAGTATCCTCACTTTCAGTGGAAGTGAGGATACTTTTGAAATGAAATATTTTTGTATAATTCTGTTTATTGGTATTAAATGGAAAAGTTTTTTATTTAATATTATGTGAATTGTCATTTGATATTTTATTTGCATCCTTAAAATTGTCAAGTGAAGTTGCTTTAACCTGACTTCCTGCTTCTATCTTGTTGATTTGATACATTTAGGGGGGTGAATTTACTCCAAGTTGTGACACATTCATATCTTTAAAACAAATGCATAAAATGTGAACTCCAGCAGAACAATTGTTAACCTCTTTGAAGCATTTTTGTAAGTGCAAACAAATATATTGTGATTACATGTTGTTATGTCCATAATGACAACTTTTTTTTTGCTTGTTTTTATTTGGAAATGTCCCTTAACTTATTCTAGACAATTAAAATTTTAACTAAAAGATTCTTTTGAAAAAATGACAATTATGCTCTTAAGCAAAGCATTGGATTGAGACCATTGTTTAAAGTCTGCCGATACCACATCACCTTCCAGCTCTTGAAAAATCCAAGACATGGCTTTAACTACACAGCTACTTTTGCATAAAATCTACAACAATGTCATCCAGTCCTCAACTGAAGGTGTCAAGGCTGCACTTACTTTCAGAAAATGTGAACAAACTCTACAGAGTGCATAGAAAAGTCGCAATAGCACAAACCCTAAATCTCCAAATGAGGCAGTTCTAAACATTTTGTAACCCAATCCATTTTTTAACATCTACAAAGGCCTTGTAGAGTTTGAGGATAAACTAGCTCTGTTCTTTTGCTCTTCAACACTGCTGACATATTTGTCAGGTAAACTGTTTTTAAGCTACAATTCATCAAAATGGGGAAACCTAACCTAAAAATAATTTTTTATTAGTTTAGATCCCAGCTATTTTTAAATGTTAATAATTTGTCTTTTTCAGAAACTACTATCCTGTTTGTTGATGCTATATTTTTTGTGGTTCCTGCCATCTTCCATGGTTAGCTGTTCAGTATTTCACTGGAGTTCAAAACAATGATCCTGTCTGTTTTGCATGTTTTAAAGACTGGACAAAAAGAAAGTCTCTACCTACATGTTTTTAAAAAATTTCATGGACTTTCTCCCATTTAGTGCCACAGATTGTGATGGCTGACTATGAAACTGCAATCAGAAACTCTGCCAAAGCTGTTTTTCCAAACATATGAATAATATGCTAACCATCACAGTGTCATTGCTGTTAAAAAAAAAATGAAAAAGTTCATTAAATATAACGAAAGGTATTGAATGCTCCAAAAATCTCCTGAGATGTTTTCTGTTCATGGCCTGCATTATCGCACTAACAATGTGTCTGAACCCTTACACTCCAAGATGAATCATTCAATGACACCACACCTTGGATTTTGGCATTTCTCGGACAACCTTCAATAAAATGTAAAAATTTATATAATAGCATTTTAGAGATCTGATTTATTAGTAGCAGTTGAGATCCTATTCTGTATGATTTTAAAATGGGAACTTTATATTTTGCATGCTCATTACCTACAGGCACCTGCTTATGTTAGCATTAATAAATTATATTTGTAGCATGGAACAAAATTTTTATTTTGTTCGTTGCTACTATGTGATTATTTAACCAACCAATAAAATAGTACAGATAAAATGCAATCAATCGAAAAAAATTATTGTTAAAATATTAATTTTAAATCTTCTATCCAAAGGAAATTGAAATGCTCCAGATTCAAAATGGTTCCCAACCTAGAAGAGAACTGCGTCAAGACTGTCAAAGGCAACATGAGCATCTTTGCGGGTATGAAGAAAAGCTTGCAAGTGGTGAATGGACTGCAACCACATTTCTTGAAGTTGCATTATTCCTCTTAGGAAGTTCA
The DNA here is from genome assembly GCF_022113875.1 of Hydra vulgaris. Lineage (NCBI taxonomy): Eukaryota > Metazoa > Cnidaria > Hydrozoa > Anthoathecata > Hydridae > Hydra > Hydra vulgaris. Next base: position 55,102,943 of record NC_061157.1, read on the forward strand.
AGAATACATTGAACAGGTTGATAATTAATTACAATTTTTAACAATAAACAAAAAGTATTTACTGCATTATATTTATGTTAGGGGCTTGTTGTTGTTGTTGTTGACAGGTGGCGACCTCCATTTGATGGGGCAGTGACAAGGAATTCTACTAGTTAGATGTTTTATATTTATACATTTTTTTAGAAACAAACTGTTGATGAAGAATCTCAATCAAATAGACAAGCTGCTATGGTGGACAGACCAATCAAAAATGTCTGCAAAGTTTACCTTGTCAACAATTTTCCATTTTTTTTTACCTTGTCAACAATTTTCCAAAAGCCATCCAAAGTAGTGCTACTAATCACTGTCCAGTATGCAGAGGACCAGCATCAGATTTTATAAATGTGTTTATTTAATGTATTATTTAATGTACTATTTAATAAACTATTGCATACATTAAAATTTTAATTTATTTAACTGATTTAATTCTAGAATTTTGTTCTAGATGGTAATTCTATATTATTTGAATGAAACAAGTTTTAATAACTTAATTTAAAAAATTTGATTCTTAAAAATTTGACTATAAGTGATTCAAAGAAAGTTCAAACTCGATTCTAAATAACTTCGATAAATAAAAAATTTGAAAGTCCTGTTCTATTTAAATTCGGTTACATTGAGGCACAAAAAAAATATAGAAATATGGAAGACTATACACATATAGACAACAATGCTTAAATAGGTTACTTTTAAGTGTAACAATAGAACAACACAAAATAAAATAATTCTAAAAACAACATTATGGTAATACAAGTATAATTACATTCAGCTAAAAAATTCAAGCTTATAAACATGATCTAAAGAATAAACAAATTTGTCTGTAAACAAATTCAAAATAAACAATTTCTCAAAAAAATTATAAGTAATGCATAAAGTTTAGTTTATTTACTATTTAACTATTATCATAATGCAGGATGAAAATATTAAAATGCTGTTGGTTGGAAAATTGGTAAATTAATAAAAAAAGATTGATGCCGATTTTGATTGTGCAAAAAGTGGTCAATTAAGCTGATACTGATGGCGATTAATTGGTACATCAATAGTCATTATGCTAAGTCAACACTATAGCAGGTGATGCTTTATAACCGCGGTTATGCGGTTATAAAGCATCACCTGCTATAGTGTTGACTTAGCATAATGACTATTGATGTATATATGCAATATTTCTTTCTTTAAGGTAATGGAGAATTACCTTAAAGAAAGAAATATTGCATATATATATATACACATTATATATGCCATATTATTATGTAACTGCGTTATAGAACTTTTAATTTATATTAACAAAAATTATACTTTTTATATTTATTTCAATATAAAATGCATTTTTAGTCAGTTTTATGCAATAAAACTTTATAAAAATCATTATAATAATTAAATTTTCTTTTCGTCAAAAAAACCACCCTTTGATTTAATAGCTGCTTTAACTATTCTCGGCATTTCTTCAATTAATTTTTAAATTGTTTCTTTCTGAACATTATTCCATTCCTGTTCTATAATTTTCAATAAATGAGATTTTGATGCTGGACATACAGTTCTGATTTTTCTATCCAGTTCATCCCATAGTAACTCAATGGGGTGAGGTCTGGGCTTTGGGTAGGCCAGGTTATTTTCAACTTTTTTTTATTCTAAATAATTTCTACATAATAATGCAGTATGTTTAGGGTCATTACTATACATCAGAATAAAATTATCTCCGATTAATCTATGTTCCGAAGGGATTGCACTTGTTTCCAGGATATCTCTGTAATGTTCTTTTTTCATTATCCATTGATTTTACGCAAATCTCCCACTCAATCAACAGAGAAACAAACCCAAACTATCACAGAGCCTCCACCATGTTTGACTGTTGGAACCAGACATTGAGTTACCATTTTTTCTTCAGCAGATCTACTAACATAAACTCTTTGATTATTTCCAAAAACTTCAAACTTTGACTCATTGGTCCATCCATCGTCCAATTTTTGTAGAACTGTGCCCAACAGAATCTCTTCTGTCAATTATCTTTTGTAGATAAGGTTTTCGGATAGCAACACAATCATGCAAATTAGCTTTTTGCAATCTTTGTCTGATTGTACTGACAGGAACTTTTTTTTCTCAATCACAGTTGAAAATAGCGGTTATTTGTGGAGAAATTAACATTCGATTACGTTAACTGATAACTTTTATATGTCAGTCATCAGTTTTTCTTGTTATGTGAAAAGGATCATGATGATTTCTGTCTTCCAAACTTCCAGACTTTCGATATCAACAAATTGTATAACTAACTGTTGATTTACTAAAGTTTAACTTTTCAGCAATTTTTTTAACTGTATAGTCTTTTTGAAGCAAAGTATTGCTGCCTTTTTTTCTACACTTATTGGCTTACCTTTAGGCATATTTTTACACTAAAAAAAATTTAATATTACCTTAAGGTATTAGTTTTTTAAAACTTGTTAAATGACAGACTTAATATATATATATATATATATATATATATATATATATATATATATATATATATATATATATATATATATATATATATATATATATATATATATATATATATATATATATATTTAAACAATTTTAAAATGTATTCTACAAAATAGAGTGCTCAATGTTCTTAAAAGAACAGAAAAATAATAAAGTAATATATATAATATATATATATATATATTACTTTACTCTGTTCTGTTATTTTATATATATATATATATATATATATATATATATATATATATATATATATATATATATATATATATATATATATATATATATAACAATAAATGTGTTTTTAAATAAGTTCTGTGATGTCACACTGAAACAGCCTGCTGCCAGTGGCCTCAGTACATACATCAACTACGTTATAGCCTGAGGATTTGGCATGGGGCAGCAATCTTTTCTTTCATTATTCTTTTACTTTTTTTCTTCTTTTTCTGAAAAAACAGTATGCTATAAAAATGAACAAAGCTAGTAAGCATATGTTTATCTAAACATGCTTTTGGTTTCCAATAGTTGTAGAAATATCATACAACAGTTGTTCAACATACGCTTGATTTGTTGTGCAGTAATGTGTTATAAAATACAACTGTAAGCAAAAAAAAAAGAGCCGCCACTAAAAATTATGCTACTCCGAATTATCGACTTTTTGTTATACTTTTCATTTTAAAATGCCAAAAAAGCATAAATAAAAGAAAGAAAGCATCAGTTTTGGGCCAAAGAAAAATTTTTAAAAAATGTGTCAAGCAAGGTGCATTTAGCTTGTTGATAGAAGAAATGAAGCTATTTGAAAGGAAACTTTTTTTATCAATTTTCAATATTAAAGTTAATTTTTTCCAATGCTTTGACTATTATCAAGTAACTCATCAGAATCTAATTTTTTTCTTTTTTTATTTGTGTGAATTGTTGATTCACTTGACTCCTTGCAAATATTTATACAGCTGTTTTCCATGAGTACATCTTCAGATATATGATCATTATTAAATGGATGATGAGTATTCACATACCATGTCAATATTTTCTTCCAAATTTGATGTTTCTAATCTGGAGTCAGAAGGCAAACAAATATTAGTTGTTGTTTCATGATGTTCTATAAAAGAATTTAGCCAATCAAGGTGAAGAACTGAGGTGGCACTGAATTCTTTTCAAAACCTGATGAAATATATATTTTTTTAATTCAGCCATCTTCCATAACAACTTTGAATGCTTTTATATTTTATTATTCGCTTATTTAGGAGATAAGTTTGAATGACGACCAATTTATTCCCATGCATTTTTCTTTATACAACTGTCTTTAAAACCCTTATTAAATTTGTCATATAATACTGGAAATTTTTGAACTTCAGTCATAAAAGCTGCTTTTGATAGTTTTTCCAACACACGTTGACAGACCCGTCACTGTATTTTGTAAAAAATTTTATTAACTTTAAGAGTTATAGCCTTAAAGCTATAACTAAAGTTATAGCTTTAAGGCTTTTCTTAAGCTTTTTTACATTTATAGCGCTCCTAGATACCAAAAACCGGGAAGAAATAACCTTTGTATGACTTTAAAATGCAAAGTCCTTTTGGGATATTGCATCCTTGAGTAACAACTTTCTCCAATATTTTATATTTCAATAAATTATACTTTTTAGTGCTTCAAAAAATTATAAACTTCTTATATGAAATCAATTAAAAAAAAAATTATTTAATAATTATTAGTTTCTTATAACTGTAAATGTAAAGTTTTTTTTATCACCTGCCTATAAAATATAATAGAAATTTTAAATGAAAGTACTTTAAATTATATAAATAAAATAATCAAAGATAAAACAAACGTCACTAACTTTGTAGTTTTGATTTAAAAACAAACAACCACGATACCATTCTATTAAGATAAGTGCAAATGTTATTATTACAATTTAATTTAATCATACATTATATAACACTATTATATACATATATATAAAAAGGTTTCTTATTCAAACCAACCACAGTCATCTGTCACTTCCTCAATTAATACTGCCTCTCCTAAACCAATTTGTAGAAAGTATGCTCCATGAACATCAAATTTAGAGATGGCTAATAAAAATAAACACTATATCAATAATCCAACATAAAATTACAATAATTAGACAGTTTTTTATAACTTTATTACAATTTATAAATAATATAAACTATAAATCTTATATAAAACGTTTTGTACCAACACCGTATTTAACTGATCCAGTACTTCTCCAAATTACCATTTTTGAAATTGATTACCAAAGCATCATATAATTGTAATATTAAATAGTATGTTGAAGTAAAATATAGTGTACTCAATAAAGTTAAAGTAAATTTTATTTTTTTGCAATTTAAATGCTAATAAAGAGCTTTTTAAAACTTTATAGGCAACCCGAAGATATTACAAAAAAACCTTTGACTTTTTGTTGTTGTTAATCTGCTATTTTTAAATAGATCGGATTATTTTTTTACGACGAAATTTGAGAAACAAGTCAAGGTTAGATTTCCCCGCTAGGCTAATTTAGCCTAAATTATCGAATCCGAAATTTATTTTGAACTAACATTTTGTTAAAGTTTTTATAAATTGATAACATTACTGATTTTTAAAAGACAAATTTTTTAACTGAACCGATTTGTGTTACTAAAATCTTAGGCCTTGAGTCACATTTTTTGTAATTATGTCACATTTATTGTAATTAAAGTAAAGCACGAAGTTCCCAAGCAAAAGCGGCCTTAAACAAGGTTATGGTCAAATGTTATGTTATGGTTATACTATTAATACCAATGCTGACAGGAATTTTTTTAATTGTAATTATAACTAGTGTAAATTTTAAAACCCTACCACGCATCCTTCCTCGTGTCCTTAATCCTACCAACATCTAGGTATTGAACTCTTAAACCTATTTACCAGACAATCCAAATTACTTTACAACTTATTTTTTGTCTCTCAACTTATCTTTCACGCAATTTTTCTAAGAGTAATCAATCTAATTATGATTTTATCTTACTTTCTCAATATCTGAGACTCGAATATATTCAAGTCTTAGATCTTCTCAAGGTTCAAGACTTTTTTTCTTGTTCAGCTGCCATTCTATTTGCAAACATTAATTTTAACTTTTCAATCGAAGAAACCCCCGCAGCCGGCATTGCCAACCGCATTTTACTTTTTCAACAATGAGTTGTTGGGTAGCTATTTAGAATTTGTTGGGTACACAATTATACTAACAGAAACCTTAACACGATGAAATATGCACTTTGCCAAGGTTCGCCAAATGAGCAACAAACTATATTTCAATCCAATAAAAATATGTAGCCAACTATAATGTTTTGTTGGCCTTACATTACTAATTGCATTTAGCTTACGTTTGACCAACTAATTTGTCGTGCGAGGAATTCTCTCGAGAAACAACTTGAAAGCTTTTTTATTATTACAAGACATTTCTGCATAAAAGATCAAACATTCAAGGCTACTATATTAAATCTAAAAGTGTTTTCAGAAAGCAAGCTCTAGAGACTATTGAAAATATGTTTAATATTCGGTAAATTGTTTAATATTCGGTAAATTATTAACAACATTTGTAAATTTTTATTAAAAAAACAAGCTTAATATTATTTAATCAGCATTATATTTTGACAACTTTTTTCAGATGAAGTTGTTTACTAAATTTTTAATTAATCTTTAAGTTATATCAACTGCATTCAAACCCGTCGCGAATTGAGGGAGTTGTAGGGGTATCTAACATGTATCGGAAACCTTTTTTTTCAAAAATTAGTCGGCAAGTTTAAACACTGGACTCGGGAAATTCGAATCTTTAGTTGGCAGCCGGCCAACGAAGACTTTTTTTTCAAGGCCTAACTAAAAATGTTTTTTAGTCATGTTTCGCAAAACCCCTTATTTTAACTCCCACCCTATCCCACTAAAATCTCTTTTAAGAAACAGGTGTTTACCAATCGGGTATTTGTTTTTAAAGGTTACATTCTTAATGTATTTTAAATGTCTTTTAAACGTCTTCTAAACATTCTTACGTAAAGAACGTTTAAAAAGCGTTTAAAAAACGTTTAAAAATTTAGAACGTAACTTTTAAAAACAAATGCTAAAATTGTTGCTTAGAATACAATTATCGGTCCTGAAAACATTTTTTTTAGTGATTATAGGGCCCAGCACCCATAAAACCAAATTGCTAAAACTACAAAGTCTGCAAAACTATGCATGCAAAACAATTAATTACTTAAATAGGTTAGTAAACCCGACCCTAGTGATGAAAAGCATGATGGTTCTAGATAAAAATAATAAGACATTAAACACATTACAACTATTACTTACAAATATTAAAAATTATAACACATTACAAATATTTTTATGTATAAGTATAAAAACAAGCGATTTTTTCAAATAATTTCTTGATATCATTTTCTGAAAAATATAATCTGCGTTCAAATACCAGGTACAACTATCACCTAGAGAAAATATAAAAACAAAGGAAAGTATAAAAACAATCTTCAACCAAGCGATTTTTTCAAATAATTTCTTGATATCATTTTCTGAAAAATATAATCTGCGTTCAAATACCAGGTACAACTATCACCTAGGGAAAATATAAAAACAAAGGTAAGTATAAAAACAATCTTCAACCAAGCGATTTTTTCAAATAATTAATTGATATCATTTTCTGAAAAATATAATCTGCGTTCAAATACCAGGTACAACTATCACCTAGGGAAAATATAAAAACAAAGGAAAGTATAAAAACAATCTTCAACCAAGCGATTTTTTCAAATAATTTCTTGATATCATTTTCTGAAAAATATAATCTGCGTTCAAATACCAGGTACAACTATCACCTAGGGAAAATTAAATCACAGCAGTCAAGTTTTCTAATTGCAAACCGTGGTCCATCAATATGGAATCATTTCCAAAATAAAAATATTAAAGACCTAAAAAGCATTTCATCGTTTAAACGATCTACTTATTTCCTGACATTTATATTATAGTTTACAGTACTTGTTTTAAGATTTTTAATTTTTTAATTTTTTTTTCGTCTTCTTTTTTTTCTTCTTATTTGTTTTAATATTTTTTTTGTTTTCAATTTTTTACACCAAAAAAAATGAGTTTTGTTTTATTAAGTTTTTATTTTACTTTAAAAATTAAATTAATTTTTAAATTTTATTATTTTTTTTAATGAGTGACTAAAGGGGCTTTATGAAAAGGTTGTGATAATAAACACATCATCCTTACCTTCTTTGAGTCAAGTTCTGAATCAATATTTACAGTTACTACAAAAATATGTTATAAAAATTTTTCATCTATTTACTTTTTAATAAGTTTTTTTTTTTTTTGTTATTTTTTGTATCTAAAAATATTTATAAAAATCGTGTTTTAAAGAATACAAATTTCGTTTTATTAAAATAAAGTTAAGAGAAAAGCATATCAAAGATATAGGGTGATAAATTTTTGAATTTTATAAAATACTTTATGTTAAGACCTATAAGAAGCTGTGTACAATAGTACCTTAATATACAAATTAAAAACACCAAAATGATTACATTACATAGCGAACAAAAAAATGAATAATTTCTATACACAAATTGTGTCAGCAAAATTGTGCCATAAAAACACCTACATAAATTTTGCTACAAAAATGCCAACATGATGTAGAGCCATAATTCTAAAAAAATAAATAAGACATTTCATGTGTACGATGGGTTTTTGTCTATTTTTGGAGTTAACCATTTTGCAATATTAGAGTGTGTAAAATAAATACAATAATTGTAGGAGTTACAAAAAGTGTTTCTTATTTAAAGAAAAAAAAAATTGCTTTTCATTGGTATTAAAATAGTTACTGGCAACACAAAAGAAATCTTTTATAAACGAAGTGATTGCACATATACTACTCTTTGTTTAAACTTTTTTCAGTGTATGATAGAAGGAGAAAAAAAATTAACTTTTCACAATCAATGGAAGAACTGCCAGCGGATATTGCAACAGTATTAAGAGAATTGTTTCAGTTATGGAACTTAAAAGAACAAAGAGTGATTTTTTAAAACTTTGATGTAGAAGAATGTTCCAAAGACACAAACAACTAACAGTGGACATACTATCTATTAGTTAGTAATTACCCAGCTGGCACACTTACGGTGGGCTAACGTATGTAAAACCATCGCAAACGTTGGTTGTTTTTTTCAATACAAAACCAACGTTGATCCAATGTCATTTGTTTAATGATGAAATAAATACCTACGGAACTAAAAACAGCTGGCATATTTACATTGGTTCAACGTATTTAAAAATATCGCAAAAAGTTGATTGTTATTACAATGTAAACCCAACGTTGTTCCAATGTTAATTTAATTTAACAAATAATTAACCCGGCGTTGTTCCAATGTTAATTAAATTTAACAAATAATTAACCCGACGTTGATTTAATGTGTATAAATTAACGCTGAATTAATGTATGTAAAAATATTGCAAAAAATGATTGTTTTTACGATCTAAACCCAAGGTTGATCCAACGTACAGTATTGTGCAAATTAATTGCATCAAGCTAAAAACAACTGTAAAACTTAGTTTATTACAGTTTTGGTAATAACAGTTCATATCTAATACTTAATATGTCCTCCTTGTGATGCAATTACACTTTGCACACGCTGTGACATAGAATACACCAAAGTTTGACACAAGTTCTTCAATTCTTCATTGTGAAACCAGATTTCCATGATAGCCTCTATCAGCTTCGGTTTACTGGTACAGTCGCGAGTTCTAAGTCTCTTCCTAACTATACCCCATAAATTCTATATGGGATTAATATCAGGTGAGTTGCCTTGCCATTTTAGAGTAATAATTTTGCTGTCTTCAAGGAATTTGGTGACTTTCTTTGATGTGTGACACGGTGCTAGGTCCTGCTGAAACATCCTTTCACCGTCAGGGAACTGCTTCGTCATCTCTGGTATCAGTTTTCTCATCAGAACATTGACATAGCCATCGGAATTCATCATGCCAGTCACAGACTAAAGTGCTCCAGGGCCAGCTGCTGTGAAACACTCTCAAAACATTTTCTTATTCAGATGTTTGACTGTGACCGCTGTCCTTGGAACTCAAAATGACACTCGTTGGAGAATATCACCTGCAAATAAAGCAAATATGTAAATTAAGTGATTAAAAAGCTTGATATTGGGTTAGAAATGTTTTTACCATAGTAAACTGAGGATTACCAATATAATCCTCAAAAGTGCTTGCAGAAGGACAGACGAAAAAAAAGACTTACTACACAGATTATTTGAAACAATTCACATCATACCTTTGTTCAGTCATCTTTGATCCATTGCTTGTATTCCTTGGCCCATTCCAATCTTTTTCTCTTCATAGCTGTTGTCAAAAGTTGCTTCTTGGTGGGCTTTCTAGCTGGCCGCCCAGCACAAAGCAGTCTCCGCCTAACAGTGCTTGAACAGACACTGACACAATGACTTTCAAAATCATGCCTGAGCTGGGCACTTGTCTTCTTGGGGTTCTTCTTACTTTGCTATAGGAGAAAACAATCATCCCTGGCTGTAGTCTTTCTCTTTCGACCACACCTGCCTAGTCGCTTTGGAGAAAAACCACCAGTATCTCTGAACAGCTTTAACACTCGGCTGACGGTAGACTGGTTGGCATGGCATAATTCTGCAATCTCTCTTTGACTTTTTCCAGAATGTTGAATCAAAGTTACGATTTTAGAACATTTTCTAGGTGTTACATCCATATTTGTTTAATTATGCAAAAGAAATAAAATAAGAACTAAATAAGAGCTCGTATGTAGGTTTTTTGTTATTTTTTTAGCTTGATGCAATTAATTTACCCAATACTGTATATAACCCAACGTTGATTCAATACATATAAATCAACGTTGATCCAATATATGTAAAAACATTGCAAAAGTTTGACTTTTTTACAATCTAAACTTAATGTTGAATCAATGTGTATAAACCAACGTTGATTTAATGTATATACATACATTGGAACAACGTTTGATTTTATATAGTGGATCAACGTTGAGTTTACATCGAGAAAAGACAGATATACAAATATGCATTTGTATAATTTATGAGAACTATTTTTCATTTAAATATTTCAGTTCATTATGGAACTATATTCTGCTAATATATTTTTCTCTTTTTTATGTTATGAAATATCAAGCCACAAGCAAAACAAACATGAATAATGCCTCTTTAATCAGATGCAATGTAAAAGTATAAACATTATAATATAATAAGCAATGATAATTACTGCTTGATACGTTTGCACCTTTTAACATCGTGTGCAATTTCTGTCCGCTTTCTCAATGCTATCTATGTAACTTGAATACTTCTGTCTTTCACTCTAACATTTCTTCGTTCTTCTCAAACTCACCCTACTCTAGGACCGTAGAGTACGTTATGACGCTCCTTGGAGAGCCGAACTTGTCTTTGAGGGCCTTAGTAATGTGGTTTTTATATGGCAATTAGCCGGAGGTGAATAAACCACAATACCATATCATAATTATTCATCAAAATGGCGGAAATATGTATGTATACATACGTATATACAACTATATATGCGCAAAAATTTATAATCTTTTATGTTTATATTTATATAACATAAAACAAATTAATTCAATTCCGTTAAAAGGTAAATAAAAGTTGCAAACGTAAAATATAACGTTGAATCAACTTAAAATACAACGTTTTGCCAACGTAAGATAAAACGTTGAATCAACGTAAAACATTACGCAATGACAACTTAAAATGCAACGTTAAACCAACGTTATATTTTGGTTGTTGGCGACGTCGCATTTGTAACGAAAATGATATAAAAACAACCTTGGCGGTCGATGTTGAGCCAACGCAACGCACAACATTGTTCTAACGTTTTATCAACGTATGTGTGCTAGCTAGGTAAGGCTAAGAACTTTGAAAACTGTATTGTTTTACTGTTTTGGTCGTAATTTTATAAAGTAACTTTAATATTTGTATTTTTGTTTAGTGTATTTTTACCTATAGTTTTATTTACTGGGTGGTAAAGAGAAAATATATATAACGGTAAAACACAACGCCTTTTATAGACAAAAGAATATGTTAATAATTTTAGGAAGCATAACTATTAATACATTTTTTACTGACATAACAGTAAACATAACGCTAAATTGTTCACTAACCTGTATGTAACCGTTATGTTAGCGTTATACTTTTTACAGTGTATTGTAAAAGTTGTGGTAGTCGTCGGGCATTGGTATTTTCCTGTAACTATTTTTGTACTTACCTCTTGGATATAAATTATTTACTTTATTAATATTTTTTGGGTTTAAATTTGTCTTCTTTTGTGGTTATGTCATCATGGATCCTAAAATCTGAGTTTATAAAAGATTGCCATTCGAGTTATTCAATAAAAAATTGAATATTCTAAAATAAACTATTACAATACTATGCCTGTTAACATACCTACTGAAAACAAATTTAATTACGTATAATTTTTAAAAAATGCGTGTAACCATAAATTGTAACTTCAGATCGCCTTTAGTTTATCGTGTCTTTTTGATTTAAAATTCATCAAAACATTTTAAAAATTAGCAATTAAGGTTCATAATATTATTAGGAAAAAATTTCACTTCTTTTAAATATTCCCAATTATTAGGCAGGAGCACATATCATTCTATTTTTATTTTATTTCAATACGTGCGAGCATAAAATCCGCTTCGATACGCGTTTGTCCAGATTTTAATAATGCATAATTTATTTTATTGCATAATTTAATTTATTGTATTAGATAAAACTTAACTCCTATTCTGGTAGGTGCATCCCTCACTGTACAGAATAACTTTTGTTTTATCAGTCGATATTAGAAAGATCATTTTTATGGAAAATCTTTATAAAATAGTGGGAAATTTTTTCGCATTCAAACCGCCCTTAGAGTCTTGTTCCGTAAATAACAAAAAAACCTTTGTTTTGATTTATATTTTTAAAACAGAGGTTGTGTACACACAATTTTTTTTTTAGTACAATACAGCTGCATTAGATTTTATGGACATATGAACAGCTTGTAAATCCATGGTAAAGATATGAGTTTTTTCTGACTTAACTCTTCTCATTTCATCTTTTGCCCCCTTTTTTTTTAATTCTATGTGTATACAGCATTAGCTTATATATTTAACTTATTTAAGGTGGTAGAGCACAAAAAAGACACTTTTCATGAAAAATTAAAAAAAAAGTATTTAAGATATGCAGAACTGCTTCACTAAATGTTTTTGGAAAAAAAAAAATTTAAAAAGCTTTACCAAAAATCCATAATGGCGCAAAAACAGTGTAAATAAAGACCTAAGGTAAATACGCCAATTACTAGCCAGTGGTCACTTTTAAAAGCTTTTCTCACAAGAATCTATGGCGCAAGTTGTACTAAATTATTATTTAAACTCAATGACTTTATTAAAACTCTGTAAATTTCGCAATTTCAGGAAATTTCTAGAAGGTTTTAATCATGTGAAAAACATAATGTTAAATGTTACTATTTTACGCTTTGTTTTCGTAAATTCATACTTTATTGTCATTTTTCATGCGCGACAAGTATTTGTGGCAGTCCATTCAGGAACGAAAAAAAAAAGATAAATATCTTATGTACACTTTGAAACAAAATTATTTAGTTGATGCCTCACATATAATGTTTTAACTGAACTAGATTAAACCTTTACTAATGCACCATTTACTGGCCGGTTATTTATGGCCATTTACTGGCCGTGTTCAATAAATGGTATCAGATATAAAATTATTTAGTTAAATATTTTTATATAAGATTTTCTCATGAGAATAAGTGTGAGCTCCCACTTAATTATTGTGAAAAAAGTTAAGTTAAGATACTAATTCGATAGTTAACTGGTAAACAACATCCACATTTTAAATTAATTTCTGATTTTCTGAGTTCATTCTACTTTTCAAGTAGAATGAGCTTAGAAAATTTTAGTTAATTATAATTACATTAAATATGTTCTGATAATTTTGATTTAACAAAAAATATATCATTAATAAAAGAAAATATATAGTTTTTCTAAAAGTATTTCATGAACACATGTTTTTTTTTTTTAGTATATAATAATATACTAAAATTGCTAAAAATATAACAAGTTTCAAAATTCTTTTTTTTTCATGAACACATGTTTTTTTTTTTTAGTATATAATAATATACTAAACTTGCTAAAAAATATAACAAGTTTCAAAAATGGTCTACCTAGTAAAAAGTGGTGGCAGCTACTCAAAAAGAGACATGGTTGTGTGAGTCTTCGTTTTCCAGAACCTACAGCTTCTATACGAAACATGTATATGGAGAGGGTAAAGGTTTTGAAATATTTTACTTCTTTAGAAGTTCTTTTACAAATCAAAAATTTACTGGACAAACCAGAATGTATGTGGAATATGGATGAAACAGGAGAGCATAAACCAAGACATGTTGTTGCCAGGAAAGGGTCAAAATACAACCAGAGTCGATTAAGTGGCAACAAAGAGACAATTACTGTCATATGTTACATAAATGCAGCTGGTCAAGTAATACCACCTCAAATAATAGGGAAAGGAAAAACTGTGCGTACCCTTTATGGTTTTAATTTTCCAAATTGAAATTGTCGAGCTTCCAGCTCACACCAGCAACTGCTTGCAGCCTTGTGACAGTTTTTAAGCCACTAAAAATTGCTTATTCTGAGGTCTGCCAAACAATGATGAACGACTACCCAGGTGCAGTAGTCTCGCATTCTAACTTTTCTGGTTTATTTTCAAAAACATGGAATTATGCAATGACTGATGCAAATATACGCTATGGATTTTGAGCTTGTGAAATTTTTCCGTTTAATCCAGATGCTGTTTCTAATGAGGCGTACATCCCAATTATTTTATATAGTCATATTTCAGATACCGTCCCAGTTCAAAAATGTATGTGACATGTCGATATTAAACAACCTTTCATTATTGCCTGATCTATCAGATGGCAGCTATTGAATTAACTCACACTCTTTTACCAAACCAATAGAAGAAAATGAGTTAATTGATTTTTTCATTCAAGGCAAATCTATGCAATATTCAAATATTATAACAGAACACAGCTATGCAAAAATCAAACCAGTATGAGACAATCAGTTTATTGATTTTTCTGTTCAGGACAATACTCTGGGTTTTAATAGTGATTCAGAAATAACTCTTGAAAAAGTAGTAGTAACTGAATCAACATTAGATTCAAATGATAAAAAAATAGCATATCAGATCTTCCATTTCCATTTACTAATTCATCTTGTCCATCAGACAAAGATTCAGATGTTCTTACATATCCTTTTCCACACATTAAAAAAAAACTCTAGTTTATAGTTTTTTGTTCTGACCTCAGAGGAGGCAAAGCTTGAAGATAGGGCTGCAAAGGTAGCTAGTGAAAAAAGAAAAATTGAAAAACAAAAGATTTTAAAAGAAAAAAAAGAAGCTAGATCATATATCAAGCTTGAAGAAATTGACTTGAAGAAATTGAAAGATGAATGAAAAAAAAAAGATATTTTTAATAATAGTTATTTTTAGTTTTTTGTGGAGTATTTTTAATTCACTTTTATCAGTGTAAAATTCACTTTAATCAGTGTAAAATTCACTTTAATCAGTGTAAAATAATTTAGTTGAACAAGTTATCTTGATTTTATGCTGTGCTTTTTTTGTTTGGTTTTATTATTTTTTAATTTTACATCTGTTCAATGCGTTTCCTAATTTCTGGCCTACGGCCAATAAATGGTTAAAATGGCCAGTATTTGGTAAAATTGTTTATCTTTATTATCTGCGTTATATATAATTTTGTGCTATTATAATCACAAAAAATTTTATTTAAAATCACAGAGTTTTTAATTCTTTAAAAATTGATACATGATATGTAACATTTACTTGAATATTTTTCTGTAACGGGTGTTTCTTGTAAAATTGTGGCCAGTAATTGACGTATTTACCCTAATTCTTATGTTTTCAAAACACTTATCTTGAGTTAGACATAAGAACCATGAATCAAACTTCCAGATCTGTTAATGACATTATTTTACCCCATTTAACAGATAGATTTTTAATTAGTCCTTTTATATGTAAAGATATGACCTTTTTTTTTAAATAAGTTAAAATTTGTACGATTTACAAGCAGTTTAAAGAAGTTAAGACTAAAAATAATGAGTTTTAAAAATAATTAAATAAAATCTGTCAAATGAATTCTAATGTTGTTAGAAATTTGTCCTGAAAATATCAGAACAAAAGCTTTATTCAATTAGAAAAAATCATGTTTTGAAATTTTGATAAAATATGAAAAACTCAACTTGCAGAAAAAAGAAAAAGAAATACAAAAAAGAAAAAAACACATTTAAACAGTAAAATCATGATAAAATAGAGTCTTGAGGTTCCTTTGCTTTATGCTTGTTACTGAATCCTTTTTTTATTGCTCTTAGTTTTTTTCTCTGTTTCTTCACCGTAATAGTAGTTTCCCGTTTTATTTGTTTAACTCATATATTGTTGCTAAACTTGTTGTCAATTGTGTAACATTTTCTTGTATATCAAAATAATGTAATCCTTTTAAAACACCGTTTCTACCATCATTGAAATAAAAAATAGCAGAGTTTATATCCATTTCCACAACATCTTTACTAACAAGTGTGATTTTAAGTACCTTAAACCATATGAGTGAGTTGAGCGCTTCATTTGAACTTTTTGTTTGATCATGCAAACATTTCAACAGTAATTCATGTTTCTGTAAATCCATAAAATGGGTGTAATAAATTTTTTTTTTTTGATAGAGAAATAGATATATTTATTATTTTTTTTCAATTATTTTTGATTGATAGAGAAATAGATATATTTGGTTTATAAGTTTTACGTGGAGGCCAATATTTGCATCAAAATGAATAATTTTGATGCAAATATTGGAAACAAATTATGTAGTAGTAGTAGTAGTAGTAGTAGTAGTAGTAGTAGTAGTAGTAGTAGTAGTAGTAGTAGTAGTAGTAGTAGTAGTAGTAGTAGTAGTAGTAGTAGTAGTAGTAGAGAAATTGCTGCAACAGGTTTCCCTGTATAACCTACAGGTTTTGGCAGCCTTATCTACTTCATACATTAATTTTATTCATATCAATATATATAAAAATTTACAATAAGATATATAGTATAAAGTATAAGTTTGTACTATATTGTTTTTACTTTGTTTTTTTTTTTTTGTTTTTTTTTTTTTCAGTTATAATCTCGATACTTATGCGGATTATTTGAAATTTCTGCATCAAGCTTAGCCTTGAAACTGTTAACTGATGAAGCGCATACAACTTCTGACGGCAATGCATTCCAATGATTCACTATTCGATTAGTAAAAAACTGGTGCCTTTGCTCACAATTTGTAACATATTCTCTAGTCATTTTTAGATGATGTCCTCTATTTTTTATTTTATTTGACTGCCCAACACGAAGGACATGGGGTTCACTCCATGAGACAATGTCTATATTGTTAATAATTTTATAGGCCTGTATCAGATCTCCCCTAATGCGACGGGTTTCTAAGGACGTTAAGTTCAGTATATTCAGACGATCTTTGTATGACATATGACGGTACGAAGGTACTAAACGGGTAGCTCTTCTTTGTACTTTCTCGATTTTGTCAATATCTGTTCTTGATGATGGATTGCTGGCTGCTACCGCAAATTCCAGATGAGGTCGTACAAAAGTTGTATATAGAATTTTAAGTAGTTGCGGAGTCATGTGACTGAAAGTACGATACAACATGCCTAATACACGGTTAGCTTTATTGGTGGCAAAAGTTGAATTGTTATGCCATTTTAAGTCTGGTGTAATCATGATGCCTAAATCACGTTCGACTAAAGTTGATGCAAGTTCGACACTGTTATTGTTATTAGCTGGCATTAAGTAGACATAAAAGTTGTTTTTTTTACCTATGTGCATGGTTTTACATTTATCGAGATTAAGTTTCATTTTCCAGGTATTACACCAATCGGCTATGTTGTAGATATTAGTTTGAAGCATTTGTGAAGCTAATGGGTGGTCTAAACGGGCCAGCAGTTTAGTGTCATCAGCATACATTTTACATGGATGGTTAACAATATCGGATATATCGTTCACAAAAATGATAAAAAGTATTGGACCTAATACGGATCCTTGAGGGACGCCACTAAATACCTCAAGCCACGAGGAAACATAATCGCCCATCACGATTCGTTGAAAACGCTGGTGTAAAAACGATTTTATCCAATTCAGGAGATTTCCAGTAAAACCATATGCCTCAAGTTTGTAAATTAGTCTCTTGTGGGGAACCATATCGAATGCTTTACTGAAATCTATAAAAGCTACGTCCATAGATATCTTGTCAGATAATGCTTTTGACATCATGTCAATCGACTCCAACAAATTAGTCACACAAGCTTTTTTATTGACAAAACCATGTTGATTTTTTGAAATAAGGCTATGTTCGACTAAATGATTGACCATAGTGTCACGTAATAGTGTCACGTATGTCTCTCAGGATTTGGAATATCTGTAATTAGAAAAACGTTTGCAAAAAAAGCTTTATTTTTTTATTTAATATTTTTTTTAAAGTTAATTTTCTTATTTATTATTTATAATTTATTACTAATTAATAATAAATTTTTAATCCAATACTAACAACAATAGGATCTAATAGAACGGTAACAACATGAATTTCTGAATCGTGTCTCAACAAAACTCTCGACATTCAAATTTCTTTATAAGCAAAATTGATAAATAAACTATTAAAAGCATAATAACACAACAAAATGACAAATTAGCTTGCAAGATTTGCTCAACATATAGTAAACAAAGGTATGTTTGTGGTTGCTACGGCGTTGCTAAGGTAAATAATATTGCAAATATAGATTTTTATCACATTTCCAAAAATAAATTCTGTTTCATACATACATCAAACGAAAGAGAATAAAATTTTGAGTAAGATAAATTAAAAAAAAATATTTTCATATTTTGATCAAAAAGTAGTATTTTAATTGTGCTCTACCACTTTAACAGTATAACTTTACGAAAAAAATATAAAGTAAAAATCAACATTTATAATACATTTATTAACTGGTAATAAAATAACATGGTAAATTTTTAACATTTAATACTTTTATTTTGTACAAAAGTTTTATAAAATTTAGGGAACCTAAAAGAACCTATTAAGTTCTTGAATTACTAAATGCAATATATATATTCAACCTACTCAAACTATATTCATTCCCCCTAAATTTCCCTACTGTGTTTGTTTAACATTTTAAAATAATGAGTTTTTAACTTTTTTTAATTTTATAATTTTTTTAGTTAAAAACTAAATTATTTAACACGGTTAAAAAAACGTGTTAAAACGTGGAATACAATTTGTCTTGCGCTTACTGAGTTTAAAGCATTCAATCAAATCATCAACTTTATTTAAACAATTGTATGTAAAGTTTGGCATAGGCTTTAATTCATTTTATGTATACATATATAAACGATTTAAAAAGTTTACAGTATTGACTACTATCAATATAAAAAACGATTAACCAACACTTAATAAAGTTATGATCAAATATTTGAAATATGCACTTTCTTTTTATGCGTGCGCTTGTTAAATGTTTATAATATTGGCTTACGTTTGTCAATATTTTAAAGGATTATTAAACGTTTACTAAACGTTTACAATATAGATTTATGGTAATCAATAGTCTAAACGTTTAACCGACGTTTAATCAACGTATACATTAAAAACCAAGAAATATTTATCCAAATCAGTCGATTTTTGGTCAATATTTGGTCGCTAAACGTTTTATCCATTTTTTGACTAATTTCTACTAAATGTTGACCTATTCTAGACGTTTCTGTTTTTACTTTCTTATACTTGCACTTACATATTTTTTTTATTTTCTTTTCCCAATTCTGAATACCATTCTGTATAACCTTCTATTTTTATTTATTTATCTATTTTTTCTTATCTATTTTTATAAAACTGTTATTTATTTATAAACTGTTACTTATTTATCTATTTTCAAAATTTAAGATAAAAAAGCTAAGTTGTTATTACCTATTTTATGAACGAAATTGTTAACATATTATATTAAAGTTAGACATTTTTAGCATATTAAGATAAGATTTAATTAATCTAATGTTTAAGCCACAAACTATTGCAACAACTATAAAAGTTTAAAAACTCACAAAAAAACAAAATTAGTTATGACTCCAAAATAATTTTAAAAATAACTAATTTTAAAAATAGCTTTATTATTTATTCTTTGTCTAGAAACCATCGACACTTGTGTTATGTAATTTGATTCCAAAGTTTGCTTAAGATAAAAGGTTATATGGCGTAAATGTACATCAGCGCAAAATATAAAAGAAAACAAAACTTGTAAGTGGTAAGGGTTATAGACCAGGACCCCACAATTTTAGGGGCCCCGAAATAGTTGAAAGGATCTTTTTTTTTTTTTTAAAGTTATATTTTACGCTGTGGGACACAAAAAAAGCCTTAAAAAAAAAATAGCCTTGGGTCCCGAAAAATCTTAATCCGCCACTGCAGACAAAGAGAGCAGATGCGATCTTCATTAACAAATTTTATCAAAATTTTTACTAACCATAAAGAGCCCTACACCTTGGAGAAAAACAGAATCTGAAAAACTCTTATTACAATTAGAGTTTATTACAACAGACTTTAAATATTTATTATTCTAAATTTAATACAAAATACAAAAAAAAAAAAAAAGTTGTTATTATCACTAAATGAATATATCTTATTAAACATTAATATAGAAAACATGTATGCATTAATATATTTGAATGTTTGTATTACTTTTATTTTAAATCAGTAGAAATTTACTATAGTTTCACGTTCTTTTAAAGATATTTTTAGCATTTTGCACAAAATAAATGTATTTTAAAACGGATTATGTATATATTTGTTTTTCTATTAAGACAGACAATATGTAAACGGGGCTTGGTGATAAGACAGTTTATGTCTTCTTCTTACTCCGGCCTAAATTTATATATGTAGTATGTATTTATTGAAAATTTATCAAACGGTAAACTTTCAAACAGGCAAATTATCAAACGGCAAAAAAAAAAAAGGAAGATTGCATAATTTTAAGCAAAAAATTTAAGACAAAATAAAAGATTTTTTTTTTTTCTGTTATTTATTTTGTAAGATTTTTGGAATTTTAAAACATAAAATGAAATTGAAATTTAGTTAAATTGAAGTTAAATGGAAATTTCACAATTTCTATTTTTCTTCGTAGAAATACTGATTGCACTGACTCCAATTAAAATTTAGTTAAATTTCGAATTACATAACACTTATCCAAACAAAAGGCTTGTTTTAAAACATTATCAATGTTATGTTGCATAAATCAGTTAAGTTACTCTCATTCCAACACTTATCAAATATTCTTTCTCAATACATCCATTTATTTGATTATGAATTTGAGTTTGTGAAATTTCATTTAATTCTTTTTCTCTTTAATTCCTTTCAGAATTATATTCTATATAAAAAATTCAACTCGATTTAAAAAAAATGAAAATTTTTTTTTATTTTATTTGAAAATAAGTAGCACGTATCTTAGAATAAAAACGTCATGCAGGGCCGGCGATAGGGGGGTGTATGGGGAGATATCACCCCTTCCCCAAACACTAAATCTTAGTCAGCACAAACAAGGCCACAACATATTAATGGCACGCCATACGTGACACCTACTTGTGCCAGCCCTGATGTCATGTCCAGTTTTCGAAAGCACGAATCAGGGCCCCAAGGCAGAGAAAAAGCTGTAGAAAAATTTGTAAAAGAATACAAGAACAAATGTATCCTGAAAGAGTGTGCCTACGATAAAGTTAAAAAAAAAGGCATTTAATTACTCTACATCTAACCAAGTAGTCTAGGTATAGATTGATAGCTTTTTTTTTTATTCACAATCTTATATACATAATTTCATTCCAAAACTGTAAAAACAATTCTTTTTATTACAGACCATGCTACCAACAGCGTCAATTAACTCTTGAGTTCAAAAAAGCCATCTTCCTCTTCAAATTTTTTAACGGTCTTTGAAGAAGAAGATGATAATTAAGTGAGTTTGGGACGCATCCTTATTTATGAAAAACTGCAGATATTAAAACCATACCATTTAATATCGGCAGATATTAAAAACATGCCACAATTCTCAAATGCTTTTTTTAATTTAGGATCAAGAGGCGATTCACAAAAGTCTAAAACAAGATGAAGTGCGCGCATAGAGACTGTCCGGCCATTGTCAAAACGACCAGAAGAAATACTGAAGTTCTTGAAACTTTTTGAAGAACTTGATTGAGAAGACCATCAACTGACTTTAATTAAGGTACTTAAAAAATGCACTTTAATTATTTGAATTCATTGTCTTGACTTCTTTCTGGTTCAAGGCTCTCCTACGTGTCAACGATGTCTGCTTCCTTCTTCAATTAGAAATTCAATGGATAACAAGACAAAGTTTTTAAAGACTCTAATCGATGATCTTAAACGACTACGTTCTTCTATGCACCAAATCCTCCATGCGAAACTGGTTGCATATGGATTAGTTTCATTTGGATTTCAAAATGATTTCGAAATGAAGTAGAAGATAAGGAAAAAGAAAATACTTTACGGCGAGTCGGTGAAGGCAGCTCACTTCCACGAAGACGAATTAAAATGTTTTGAGGTTAACGTATTTAATGTTGGTTTTTACAGGCTGCTCCAGCAGATAAGATACAGAATGGATACAGCTCAAAAGTTGACGGATATGTTTTCGTTCACTTGGTGTTTTCCATCTCCTTCTAGTGATAAAGAAAAACTTTAAAAAAAAGTGCAAAGTCCTGGCAAATCTCTACGTAATGATGTAAAAGAAGAGAAGTTGATTGAAGAAATCCGTTATCTAAGTGTTCTCAAGCGATCAAATACTTTTCTAAAAATAGAATCTCTTTCTTCTATCAAGTTGAATCTACCAGAAAGGTATTCAATCAATATTTCCTTTGATCTTGTATTTTGTTTCGCATTTTTAATACAATCCCGGTTTCTATGGTTGAAGGAGAGCGCTCTTTGAAGTTCAAATATAGAGTGATTATGTGCAGCAATGGTTAATACAAAAATAATTATTGTTTTCATTTAATTGTAATGTGATAGTAAACATACTAACAATAAACAGTGAAATTCATGCCTAATTCATTATACCCAGGAATTCAAAGTTTGGGGCACCGAACAAAAATTGACACCGGGTACCACAAAGTCTCTGTGCGGGCCTGGAACATGGGACGTAAAAAAGACGTCTTTTAAATATCTTTTGAACGTTTTGAATGTCTTTTGAACATTTAGAACCTCTTTTGAACGCTTAGAAGATACCTTTTTTAGGTCCCGTGCCCGCTGGGACAGCACAATCAATAACTCAATTTTTTTGAAAATATGGAGGTTAAAAAAAAATAATTCTAACGTCGTGATATATTACCCTCTTAATTTCAAAGGGTTCCCTATCTTTTTTTGCTACGGTATTCTTGAATAACTGTTAAGGTCATTGAATGTAGCAAGTCAAAGGTACCATGGCATGTTTTGAAACGTTCAATAGTCCCTTAACTTGTTCATTTTTCATTTATACAAATTCTTTGGTGTTCAACGCTTCTTAAAACAGTTTTCTTTTAGTCAACACAAATGCTTCCCTATCAGCATTTACGTATATACCGGCCCAAGCAGCCACCATTGGGTCAACTGCATTTTTTTTAGTTGGCACAACTGTATCGGACTTACATTTAGACAAAACACATTTTGCGTTAGCTGGCGCAACTGAATTGGAGCTGCAAATGGAGCAACTGCGTTTAGAGTAAAGGCCGACCTAGCAAAATACGCATTATGCCAACGTATTGCCAACAATGCTTTTGATTTGACCAGCGTTGCGTCTAAAAATTAAAATCAATACTCAGTCAACGTATTGTTAACAACTCACAGTGGGCCATGAGGTGGACAAAACCTAAAAAAAATATTTATTTTATTCAAAATCATATAACAAAACATATTTGTAATTCTCTGTTATACTATTTAAAAAAATGAGATAAGTATAATTAAAAATTTTACTCAACATATTTTTTAAAACCACAAAAATCAGTTGTCATTCCATGTGTAATCAACAAAAGAAGAATTTTTAATATTTATGCATAGCTATAGTAAACAGTAACTTTAAAATTCTATGTTAGTACAGAATTAGTTTATATATTTATACTATTTAACAGATTAGCTTTACGAAAAAAGTAGAAATCAGCATTTGTAATATATTTATAAACTGGCTATAAAATAACGACATTTGAAATGAAATTTTTATATAACTTAGGATACCTACGAGAACCTAGATTAAGTGCTTGAACTAGTAAATGCAATATATATACAACCTACTCAAACTGTATAGATTGCTCCTAATTTTTCCTTTTTGGGTTTCTTTAACATTTTAAAACAAGAGTTTAAACTTTTGTTATTAGCTTGGAATCAATTTCTTTTCACCCAAAAACAAAAATACTTGTTATTTTGTTTCTAATTTCATTCACAAATTGTTTGTTTTTTGTTTGTCTAATAGTTTTTTTGTTTTTTTGTTTAGTAATATAATGAAAGTTGGTGACATTGATGGACTTATAAGAAGAAATAAAATACTCCTAATGACATATCTGACTAATTCCTAATGATATATCGCTGAAATTTCAGAAACAACCCAATTGAAGCTGCTAGGAAGTATTCACCTGATGAAATCTTAGCATTAATTTTGATGGTCGTATATTAAAATCAAAATGCCTACTTGTAAGAAATGATGCTGAAGAAAAAGACTGCAAATATATATATTTTATGTAATGATTTGAAATCTTCAAAGGTTAATGCAAAAATTATTTATTCAGATAACTATTCAATACACCGCTAAAAGACCTTTAAAAACACTTGAAGTTAAAAAGTTAAACTGAAAACAGTGAACAAAGTCTAACAAATGAGCAGTATTTTTTTATTATAAAAACTATTCATTTGTTATCTTTCATTAAAACTTATAATTATTAAAACTTTGCTCTGTGGAGAAACGACAGGTTATCATCAACTGCTTATTGTCGACCAGTAAGATATTTTTCAAAAAGAAACCAAGAACGTTATTTAAGAAGAAAAAAAATTTTCGATACTGAAATAGAAAAGTGTGATACTACAAACATTTTTTTGGGAAATAAATAAATGTGAAACGTTTTATTGAGCTGACTGTAGTAGAAGGAAAAATTCAAACAATTTTTTCACTATAAAAAATTCAACACAGTGTTGTCCTGTGTGTGGCTTGTCTCCCAAAAAAGTAAACAATTGAGGAAATGTGTTGAACTTAGACACCAATAATTCAAAGCTAAAATATGTTTTATTCAACCTACACGTTTAAACAAACCTTTTTAAGCTAATTCTGCATATTGAATGTAAAAAGGAAACTAGAAAATAACGTAGCTGATAAACTGGCAATACAACAAGTAAAGAGTTTACTAATTTCATTAACCAATTTGGATTGGTTGTGGATTTCCTGAAAAGTTGAGCATCTGGTAAGTCAGATTTATATACATGATTATAAAATATATACATTATATATATATATATATATATATATATATATATATATATATATATATATATATATATATATATATATATATATATATATATATAAAATTAAATGGAATATTGAGAAAATTTACAGTTTTTAAATTTAGTATGATAGTAATGTTAGGATTAAAATTGTCTTTAAAAATTTTGGTTTTTCTATATTTTTTCTGATTGGGGACTGCTGATATTATAGAAGCAGCAAACACTATTATCTCTCTATATAGACCGGTATTATCAAGTCAATATTTTTTGGCAATAGTTTATAAGATAAAGAGGAAACTAATACACAAAACTCGGCTCCGTTAAAAACTCGGCTCCGTTTTTTTTTCTTTTTGTTATTTAGAAGCATCAAGAAGACCTAACGGTTTTGTCAGAGAGCACCGCGGAGGCGCAACCAGGAAGTTTACACCTTCTTCCTTACTGTGACGCAAAAATATGTCAACAGCTCAATTCGAACCTGGATCTCTTGCTTAGAAAGCAAAGGCTCTAACCACTGCACAACTACCCTTGGTGGCATGCAAAACTACCCATGGTGGCATCAAAATTAGGGTCTACTGATTTTTAAATGTATATTTTATTTCCTGAAAAAAATTAGATTTTGTGTAAGGTAAATTATTTCAATATTGTATTGAATAAAAGAACACTTGTATGAATTTGAACCACTTTATAACGTCATTTTTGTTATTTGTATACAAGTATACTATCGCATTGATATACGTGGATAGCGTTCCTCGCTTTATTATTGATACCATTTAATAAAATTTTATTTATTTTTCCAAATTCAGGTTTAGCTGGTCTTACTTATTGGCTGTTACTATTTACACTACCGGGCTTACTGAGAAATATTTATGACATGTGGTATAAACATAAAAAATCTTTTATTCATGAAAGTAAAAGCAACGCCACTGAACTTTTAAAATTTATATGGGAATACAAAAATAAGGGTTTCAAACCAAAATTAACACGGAATACTTTTGATCACGTGGAACCATTCATAGCTGGTGGTAAATTTTGCAATTTATGCTTGACGGAAAATTACCAAATTATTAAATCGTGATTAAGTTTTGTTTCCAATAGTCTTGGTAACATTGTATAATAGTTTCAAAAAGTTTTATACTGAAAGTATTTTTTTACATAAGGTACACAACTTAACGTTGGTCGTACAACAAAATTTATGTTGCAAAACAAAGGTTGCGGAGATAAAATCAAATCAATTTCGACAACAACTGTTGCACAAAATTTTTACAACAACTGAAGTCTATGATTCCCATGCGACCATTTGCCTCTAGCAATTTTGTTAATTAGATTTTTAACTCGATTTTTTCTTATGAGATTTTCATATATTTTTCTTTTTCAATTATTTTATTTCAATACTATCCATGAAAATATTAGGCAGCAGTTTTTTTTTTTTTGAGACCAAATAGAAGAGTCCGTTTATTTTTTCGATATTAATTGTTACTTTATTACCAGTTAAAAACTTTATAAGTTCAGTGAAACCAGTTCGAAATTTTTTCAGTATTTTTCAGTTCAAGGTTCATATTGTTAAATAATGTTGTAAAGTTATTGTTAAAAGTTCATTATTTTTTTGTTGTAAAAATATAAGATGTTGCTTTGCAAAGTACATGTATCACAAAAATGATTTAAATAATGGTCTAAATTTTCTTCATTAGTCATTAGTTTAGCAAAAATCAGTTGAAGGCAAAACACTTTTTATAAAATATTTTAAAATTTTTTTATACAGTTTCAAATCAAAAGCCGACTTTAATCAGAGGAAATCATATTTTGAAATCTTGATAAAATATGAAAAACTCAACTTGCAGAAAATACAAAAATAAAAAAAACAAACCAAAAATAAGTACAAAATAAAAAAACATTTTTTTTTTTTTAAAGTAGAGTTTATAAACCTACAAATAAAAGCATGGTAGACAAAATACAAAGACAAATTAGCTTCCAAGTTTTTTTAATAGGGGAAGGTTGCATAAGATGAGCAGGTTCCTAAGATGGCATAACCTCTTTTACTAGTACTTTGGTAGACTAGTGATTTTTTTGCGAATTTTTTTGGTTAAGTATATTCGTACAAGTTCAACGGTGCTATTTATTTTAATATTTTGGTTGTATAGTTAATATCCTTTCATTGTTTTTTTGTTAAAATAATTTACCATTCCCGTTATAATTTTTTGTTATTCGATATTTTGTAATTAAGTCAAAACGAAACAACCCTACGGGCATTTGTTTTTAAAAGTTACGATCTAAATGTCTTTTAAACGTTTTTTAAACGTCTTTTAAACGTTCTTTACGTAAGAATGCTTAAAGGACATTTAAAATACATTTTATGTTTATCTACTGCTAATTCCATGGGTTATATGAGATAATACAAAAACTGTTGTCGTTCTATTTAAATTATGATAGTATTTGGTAAAGTTGCTTAAGTTGGAATGTCTTGAGACTCTTAAGATAAGATGCGGTTTTTTATTATAAAAAGCCGGGTTTTTTTTTAGTGTTGTTATCAACTTCGACTAAATCGACTAAAAGTCGACTGTCGAAAGTCGAAATTAGTCGACTAAGAAAAAACGAATAGTCGATTTAATCGACTATAGACTTCCTACTAATCGACTAAAAGTCGATTTAGTCAGGTGAAAATCTTAAAATCATCTTATCGTTTTATTCGATTTATTTTGTCAGTCTTTTGTTTTTGCTTGTTCGTTTAAAAACAAAAGCATCTGTTATTATAACTAGAGATGTCACGGATAGTGGTTTTCCAAATACCGAACATCCAGTTTATTAATATCCGAAATATTATGTACTTCAGCTCTGCCAAAGCACCTACTATTCTGCTGCCGAATATCTGGTGACATTTTCCTATTTTGAGGGTTCCTGGTTTTTTGAGGTGTATATCGTGGGTATACTTGCATTTTAGAAGTAATTTCAGAAGTTGATAAAGATAGATGATATTCACTACAACCTGAATTTAAGTCATTATTTAACTTTAATAGGAATGTCAATTAAATGGTTGTAATAAAAAGATGTGATAAATCCTTTTCAGTGAAAGACTGCTTTACACCAATGACTAGTAGCACAGGGGATGATTCACCGATGAACAATTACCGGTGACTAGTAGCACCGGGGATAATTCAGCTCTACTTCGTTAGAAAAAGAAATGTAAATGAAGACGATCAAACTAATCTATAAAAAATAATGAATACTTATGAAGATGCGAGAAAGAATAATTTCAATTGCAAATGATATTTTTACGACGTTTTTACATGAAACGGTTTGCTCAAATTGGACAGCAAACACTTACAAGTGTTGGTCAGAAAACGCAAAACATTATCTTGAAAGAGTTTGTTAAAATATCTTAATTATTTGCCGGTGGCAATGTACATAGTGAATGGCTATTTTAGGAAGTATGACATCTCTTCATCAAGTTTTATCAAACTCATAGCATATTAGCATTATTTAGGCTTTTTCCGGTGCTCTGTAATAAGACCGTAAGGAATTCTGGAAGCACCTTAATAGCTACATTAAAAAGCAAAAAATAAAAAAAACAATTATACCTAATTAAACAATGGGCTATGTATTACATTAATTTTTTGTTTGTTTACTCGATGCTTTCGATTTTCAATTATATATTTTCATACAGGGCTGCTTTAAGCTGATTCGCCCTGAAACAAAACTTAGTTATGAAACTCCAACAAAATGCTTTCTATATAACTATATTGTAAATATGATTGTAAAGACTTATAGCAAGTATTGATATATATCAAGTATGATATACAGCAAGCATTTAAGAAAGTCCCTAAATTATTGGGGTCTGGGAATAAATTATCCAGTTGTCGAAGTGGCCGCAAAAAGCATATTGTTTTGCTCCATTAACATTTAAATGATATGATGTTAAAAATTAGAAAACCAAAAGAAATTACTTTATCATTTTTATGACAATTTATTTCAAAAAAATAAACTATTCACATATTTCTCATATATAAATCTACTTTTAGTCGATTTTTCAAATGTATTAGTCGATTTTAGTCGACTTAAGAAAATATATTAGTCGATTTAGTTGACAGTCAAATTATTAAATAGTCTTAACAACACTAGTTTTTTCAATGTTATTCTCCGCGGAGCTTTATTTTGGTATTTCAAGAGCAAAAGTTTTTTCAAAAAATTTCGTAAAATTATCGCTTTTCGTAAAAGTAGCAAACTTTTTTAGAGATAAGCAAGATTTATTAATGTTTTTTTTAATGGTTGAGATAACTATTTTTTACTTTAGTATAGTACTTAAAGATTTTTTTTTTTTTGTTTATTTTTTTGTTATTTTTAATTTTTTTGAGTTCCATTAATAAAGGCTCATCTAAGGAAACTGGTTTCCTAAGATGAGATGATTGGGTGTGTTGAAAATAAGATGAGATGATTGGGTGTGTTGAAAATAAGATGAGGTGATTGGGTGTGTTAAAAATAAGATAAAATGATTGGGTGTGTTGAAAATAAGATGAGATGATTGGGTGTGTTGAAAATAAGATAAAATGATTGGGTGTGTTGAAAATAACGCAATTTTTGGTATAAAGATTTTTGCTTAATTTATTTATTTAAATTTTTTAAGAGGAAAAGCCTAAATTATGATAATCTGCAAAAATAAATTATAATATTTTGGCTGCAAAAAAAAAAAAAAAAAACTCTGCTTTTATACATACAAAAAAAAAAGAGAATAAAACTTTAAATAAATTTTAAAAAGTTTTTTGACATTTTGGTCTAAAATATTTTAGTTGTGGTCTACCACCGTCAAGATTTTTGATGAAAGTTAGTACTCGAAACCATTTTAGTAAAAGGTAATAAATCATAATAATAAAGAAAAAAATTTTTTTTTTTTTAAATCTCGTGATATTTGTTTGTTATAAACAATTTAACCAATTTATTCTTCGACCGTATTTTTGCTTTTAAACAAGTTTTTTTCTTTAATGGTTCTTTCTTTTTTTATGGTTTTTTCACTAAAGTTTTCGTTGATATGTATAGGGGTATATTCCCAAACTTTGTCGTGGCTTAATTTTCCATAATCTTTGTCTTTGTAGTTTCAAAACTACAACGGCTCTGCCTACCATATTTTTGTCAGATGCATCTATGCATTCTCTCAGTATTAAAATCAGTTTTACAACCAAGTTTAGATCTCAAAAACTGGTGAACTTTCTTTTCAGTGTGGTCCCAAATTTTATTTACACATTTATCGATACTATTTATTTTTAGGTTTTTTGGCGATTTTGGTCTTCAAGTTCAACCAATTTATTTATCATATTCTCTTCGTTTTCAGAAATTTTACTGTTTGTTTTTCGTTTGTGAGTTGTTGACATTTTCATATTTTTCATCAAACGATTCCATTGATCTTTTAAACTCGCTCACTTCAATTTTTTTTTAATTTTTTTTTTCTTCCTTTATATAACATATTTTTCCTTCTAGCCAACTTTGCAATATTGCTAAGGTTTAGGGGAGACCGGGGTTAGTTGGAGCGTTTTTTTTTATTTGTGAACTTGTGGCCAAATTGCAAAGTTTTTAGCAAATAATTCAGCTTTATCTTTAGGTGAAGTGACAAAGTCTGAACGATACAAAAGAGGTGGATTTACAGACTTGCTCTTATTATTAATACTATTAAAGATTCTCTAGAAGTCACGAGAGCCTAATTTTTGTGATAAAATACAAGATTTCATGAACTGAGAATAGCGGGCTTTCGCGTTAGACAAAACCTTTTTACAATGGTTCCTAGCAGTAATAAACAGACGTCTGTTTTTTGGAGAATTGTTTTGCTGGTAGATATGGAATTATTGATAGGGAATAACGGATTCCATGCCAACTTGAATCCACGAAGTTATGTAAAAAGCACATTTGTCAATAGGAAGACGAAAGATTTCTACCCATGGGCCATCACGAAGAAAATCACGGAAAGAACTCCAGACAGCTTTAAGGTAGTTGTAAGATGTACAATGATAGGGAGATTCTGATGATAAAGAAGTATGAGATAATAGTTTTAGAGAGATCAAACTGTGATCAGAGGCACCTAATGGTGAAAGTGGAGAAACTGAGCACTGACTAGGATTAGAAACAAGACAAGTCGAGTAGAAAAGGTAAATGAATTGGGCTGGAAAGCGAGTTAGAAAGTTGACTAATTGAGTAAGGGATTGAGAAAGGCAAAAGTTGTGGGCTTTATTGCCTGCAGAGTCACTGATACTAGAGCCAAGCCATTCAGTGTGATAAACATTAAAGTCACCGATAATTATATAATAAAAACAACAATATTGGCTGGTGAATAAAGAGAGAGGGCTTGGTTGATATGATCAGAAGATTGGTCGATAACATCAAGAAGAGTGCAGTCTTGAGATGAAGGAGAGAGATATAGAGCAAAGAGAAAAACGATAGAGTGAAGTGGTTCTAAACGAAATCACATAAAAGGGTAGTATACGAATTCAAAACTAGTTTCCCGATAAATGGGTGAATTTTTACGAATTTAAATGCCCAGGCCAAGCATGTGACTGTTGGAGTCTTAACAAATTAAAGGAAGATAACCATCAACACTAAGATCACAAGATGAGACAGCTGAACTCAAATTAGTCTCACAAAGAGCAAGTAGGTCTGGTGAACTTTGCAAGAAATAAGACTCATCAGAAGTAAAGTTTCTTCGAAGACCACGAATATCAGTGAATGATAGGTTTAGCGGTCTTGGTGATGGCAGTGGTTTTTTGTGTTTTATAGTTTTTGTTACTTTTTACATTTTTAAATTTGTTAAAGAAATTGACTCGAAATATAGATAGTACTCAGTGCACTGTTTATAGCCCAAGAATTTGCCTCATTACTATTAATAAAACCTCAGCCATAACAATGGGCTCTAATGTGGCCTTGGCATGCACACCAAAAGTACAAACAGGGACACCATCCATGCGCAACATGGCACTCTTAATACTTTGATATTTTTCAGCTGTTGATGGAATCAGCCTCTTTGAGAGCTACCACAGAGTTCGGGAAACCTGACTACCGCTGGCCTCAGAACCATAAAACTGAGTTTTAGAGCTGCCTACCCCTATTAAGAGATAATAGAATGAGTTTCCTAATCATAAAAACACAGACACAAGAAAAATCCGTGCATCGAGTCAAGAAGATCCAGCATTCAACATCCTAAACTGGAAATAATGTATTAAGAATACATCTGAGCTAGCCTAATAGATGAAGAAAGGGTGCGAGGCAAGTCAACAGATAGAATCTGTTCACCTCTTAAGTCTTTGCCTAAAAGGCCTTCTACAAGACAGCAGCCGGATGCATTTAACTTTTGCCCAAGATGAGCGTTTTTATTAAGACACTATCTCTAGCCTTTACTCAACCAAGAGCTCCTAGGCAGGGGGTGTTTTATGTCGGAGTTAGCATCTCCTAGCCTTTGTTTAAAACAAGACAGCAGGACATGGAGCAGATTATTCTGGGTTACATGTTACCAGTAGCAGGACAACCTGACCTGATAGGTAGCAGAATAACCTGATCTAACAGAGGTCATATCTTTTGCTGGTGTCTTTCGTTTATAATAATGCATTCTAAAAATAATTTATTAGTGCCGAGAACTCTTTCACTTTTGTAATTTTACAAAATTTTTAATAGCCGTGACCACAAATAGTTTTCAAAATAAATTAGAATTGTATATTGAAAAAATAATTTAATTTTAAACAAACAAAATTTCTTTGAAAAACGAAATAAAAGAATTTTTAAAATGTTTAAGTTTTAAACGCACAACATTTAAAACATAGATTTGTAAAAAGATAAAAACCATTGTTTTCAAGAATTCAATTGATATTAAAAGCCGCACCCAACGGCTTGTATTCAAAATAAAAAAGAACAAGCCGCTGTCAACGACGTGCGGTAGCAAAATTTAAATAAATGAAAACACATGCTAAATAATATGATCCTTGATTTAAACTCTATGCCAACATGGATAATTATAAAATAACAAAAAAAATCTATAAGCGATAATAGAAGGAATATAATTGATGCCTTAAAACAAAAACGTTCCAACAAACCCCAATCAAAGCGCTCCAACAAACCCTCCCCAGTTAACTAGCGCATTCTTAAACAATTTAATCGAGGTATCCCATGTGTAAAAGAAATGTTTGTAGTTAGGCACATGAAACTTTCTTTTTATAAGTTCAAATTAATTTATTTTTTTTTATTAAAATTTGACTCGAAAACATTTTAAGGAGGAAAGTAATTTATTTTTTTTTGTCAAGTTTTTAAGGTGCTCCAAGAAGACCAGTTTTATCATAGGAGGAGGAGGGCACTGCGGAGGAGTGCCCTCCTCCTCTTACCAATGTCGCTTTAAGACTGGAGCCGGCGTCGAACCACGAACAGAGGTTCTGAGCCAGAACTCTAACCACTGTGCCACGATTGCTCAGGCAGTTCATGTATTTCTAGTGCCTCCAAAAAAAATTTTTCAACCTTTTTATTTTTTAACTTTAATGTTCTTGTTTTTCTCAAACAATATCTTCATTACAAAAAGTTTCAAGAAATATTAATAGAGATCAATAAGGTTTTTTTTTCCCAATGCTCCTCTAATATTGATGCATCTACGTATTTACCTGCATTTTTGTTTTACCTACGTAAAATTTGGAACAGTTGCATTTTATTGTATAGATTCCAGGCTGTCTGGTACTAGGTAGTTTTGATCGGGCGGATCTAGCATTTTTTGGACTTTAAGATAGCTAACTTCCAGACATGGAGCTAACTCCAAACATTTATATGTTTATAATTATGTCAAATAATGAGGGTATGTATAAAATTGCAATGATTGGAGGCTGGGAACAAAATAGCCCCAAACATGAGAGCAACAAGTTGATGAAATATTTTTTGTACTATTCTCAACTAGACTTATATTCATCGATTAATTTTAAGTTTCATAATACTATCTCTTAGCGTTCAAATATTATGACCATATAAAATTTGCTGCCCCTCGAATTGAGGGGGTTTAAACTTTATATGGTCATAATGTTTGAACGTTAAAATATTTTACTATGATATTTAAAATTTATTGATGAATATAAGTCTAGTTGTAAATAATACAAAAAATATTTCATCAACTTGTTGCTCTCTCACCTTTGGGGCAGGGAGAAATTTTAGGGCTTTTTTGTTCCCAGCCTCCAATCATCGCAATTTTTTTCAAAGCATTCTTATTTGTCATAGATATATATAAATGTATAGAGTTTGCTCCATGTCTGGAAGTTATTCTCAAAGTCAAAAAAATGCTCCCCCCCCCCCCCCACTTTTTTCTAGAGACTTTTTTTTTTTTTTTCAAGAAAAGATTTTTTAAAGAAATATTTTTTTAAGATATAGAGGACTTTTTTCACAAATTGTTGATTATGCCCCCCCCCCTACTTCAAAACCCTTGTCGTTTGCCCTGTGTCCCCTTCGTACACCATGTGTACAAACGTACACAATTATCTTAACTTATACTTCACTATTGAACTTAAGCAAAACAATAATTGAAACACGTTGTGTACATTTGTGCACACCAGTTGTATTTTATATTTTAATAAAATTAATATTTTGATAAAATTTTACATAGCCCATAAGGAGGTCTAGTACATTTGTTTTATCAAAAAAAAAAAAAAAAAATTTAAACACATTTCATGTGCCCGTGTACGAAGGGGATATATACATATATATATATATATATATATATATATATATATATATATATATATATATATATATATATATATATATATATATATATATATATATATATATATATATATATATATATATATATATATATATATATATATATATATATATATATATATATATATATATATATATATATATATATATATATATATATATATATATATATAAGTAAAGAAATTAGTCAACAAAATAAACAATAAACGAAATATTTTCTTCTTTTAGTTTTACAAAAATTACTCTAATTATAAATTTTAGCACTATATATATACATATATATATATATATATATATATATATATATATATATATATATATATATATATATATATATATATATATATATATATATATATATATATATATATATATATATATATATATATATATATATATATATATATATATATATATATATATATATATATATATATATATATATATATATATATATATATATATATATATATATATATATTAGGGTGAACTATATCTGCGGTAATATCAGATAAATAATGGAATAATTCTTTAGGTAAAAAATTGACAGAACTAGTTTTTAAAAAAGTTAAGTTGATTAATGACACTTTGGGGCCTTTCCTACATCTTTATATAATTTAGAACCATTTTTCGTGCTGTTATATATTTTTTGAGTTAAACGTTTTTGTTTTGCACAGCGGTTTTATTGTCTGTGCATTAAAACTAAAATGTTTATTGAAAGCCGATTCGTAGATTGCAAACAAAACTGGAAAATAAAATTTTCGAACATTCTTTTAGTGTTTTTTATTTTCAATAAACATAACTAATTAATATTTATGTTATACAAACAACTTTAATTAACAACTCAATACATAGATGAAAATCGATTTTTAAACAAATCTCTTTTAATAAAAAATATTTGTGAATGAATTGTATGAAATTTTTTTCCTGAATAATGTAATACTTAATATTATGCTTGTGCTGCGAAACCTGTTTAACATTAATTGTTTGGTATTGAAAAATGTAAAAAAAAAAAAAAAAAAGATGAAATGCTAACCTTTCTACATTCGTGCTAACACTACACCACTACATGCTGTTTCTACAACCTTCACAATAAAGATTACGTTTTTACCCAATCAAAAAAATTTTATTCAAATTCAAAAAGACAAGGTATTCAAGGTGTTTTATAAATTTTGTCATTTATATGTTAATTATGTAAATTGCATGATTTTCTTGCATTTCTTGCAATATCATTGAAGCTTTCATGACCGATTTAAAATAAATTTTTGGTTAAATTTTTAATAAAAAGTAGTATATTTACAAAGATTAAATAATAATAAATAGTAAGTAATAATAATAATAATAATAATAGCAATAATAACAATAATAATAATAATAATAATAATAATAATAATAGCAATAATAGCAATAATAGCAATAATAATAATAATAATAGTAATAATAATAATAATAAACAAAAACAAGAAACTAGAAACTAATAATAACAAAGAGGAAAGTTTAACAAAATTATTTATAACATTTTTATTTGTTATATTATTTTAACTTTTTGCCCGTTTTTGTACTTATTTTCCCTTCATATTTAACTAACAATTGTTAGTGCTGTTGATTTTTATTGTTATCGATTGTTATTAACGATCGTTTTTAATTGGTTATTGTTCGCTTTAATTAATTACACTTCATCATTTGTTGTTAAATTATTTTTTTTGTTCAACTTTCAATTCTATTTCAATGTTTTCAACTTTTGGCGATCGAATCCAGAGCATCTTGGAAAAGTATTTTATAAAGATGTTTTCACCATCTTCACTGATTTTCTATTTTATGGTCGGAGCGGTTATTGAACCTTGAACCTTTTGATTTTGAGGCCAACGCTTTAACTATTGCGCAATAGTTGCTTTTCACTCATTCAATTCATTTCGCAATTACTATTCAATCAAATTTGAATAGTGATTATAAAATCAATTGACTGTTTAACAAATTGATTGGGTATTTTTAAGTAAATGCCTAATCACTCATAAATTTTCAATTTATTTTATCAATAATGTGAATAGTTAAGCTTAAAATTGCCAAATGCATTACAAAAACGTTGAAATAAAAAATATTCATGCAACAATGGTACATAAATGTTTCTTCAACTTTTTTTTTTTTTTCTTGACCTAATTTTATCATTTGCTTTATAATATTTAATGCTTTTCAGTAATATTTTTACTCTATATAATAATGTTTATCCTACGTATCATATATAAATGTTATTTTTATTCATTTATATTCGTACATCTTTTATTCATTAATTCTACGGCAAAAACGCATTATCTTGACTTAATTTAGAAAATATGAAAACAGACTTTGTCACGTGTAAATAATATATAACCATATGCGTTCGGTTCTTTTATATCTTCAAATTTATACGGAGATGAACGATTTTATGTTCTTACATGAAAACTGATAAGAAATTGTGATGCGTTCTTCTCACAGTGACAAATTATTTCGATCAAAATTAAATAATATAATTGCTAATTAATATAATGGCTTATTTATTAATATTCAATTAATATAACTGCTAATATTTTGAAACAAAATTTCTTTCTATAAATATAAGCAAAAAGTAAATGTATATAGTTGTATAATAAGTATTTAATTTGTATTATAATAGTAATCTATTTGCATATTTTTTTCACTTATATATAAATATTAAGTCACCTAGACGCTATTTATTACAAAAATTAGAACGGGCTAGGAGTTTTTTTTTATTTTGTTTTAATTTACGCATGCGTAAATTTCTATTTCTTTTCATTTTCTTTTTGCATTTTGTATGCGCAAAAAAAGTGGTTGAATTCTTTATATAGCAACTAAAAGGGTTGGCACCCGACGTTTTGACGTCGGTGCCTACTGGGAAAACTAGTAGAGTTAATTATATGGAAATATTGACTTTATCAAACTGTATTTGATTGAGAAGTTCATCAATGTTTCCATAAGCTCTTATTTTTAATTTAAGGAATTCTTTAATTTTTTAGAACATTATTTATTTAAATTTGTCATTGTTTTTTTAAGTAAAAGAGTTTAAAGTTTAATTAAAAAAAATTTTTACTTTTATTTTAAAACAATTTATGTTTTAGAATCAACTATAAATTTTCTGCGACCAAAACCATTTATTTTATGAAAGGGTTTGTTAACAACCGCTTCATCGTAAGAGCAAAACCATTTTTATGAAAGGGTTTGTTAACGCTTCGTCGTAAGAGCAAAATGCTGAAATCAAAGATAATATCCTGTTAAAACATCGGTCAAAAAAAAAGAAAAATTGAACGTATAATAAAAACTCAAAAAGGTTGACTAGGGTATAAATAGTTATATTTATACCCCTGTTAATACATATATTGAATGTTTTATTTGATTACTTGTTATATTAAGTTAAACAGTGTTAAACGGGACATCTATATAACATTTCAAAGTGGAAAGATTGTCATTAATTTTCGTATTTTTAACCAAAAAAAACCCTAGACCCAGAAAAAAATATTCAAAAGTATATTTTTTCATGAATTACAAAATAAATTGAAGCTCGGCATGAGTCATAGAGAATAGTATAGCTGTATCAGATGAGTCATAGAGAATAGTATAGCTGTATCAGAGAGATTGTTTGCTCTGAAGGTTAATAAAAGCTTTATATATTACATTGTCAACTTTTTGTCAATATGCTTATTGTTAATACTTTGAGGCGCAACATACATTAAAAATGCTATTATTGTTTTTATATAAATGACTGTGTGAAAAAGGAATTAAAGTCCCTAATGAATGACAAAAATTGAAAGATCTGTCATTCCGGCTGCCGTATATTAAAATGTTATCTGTCTGTTAAATGCCTGCACGTAGCATAAAATAATGTCTTATTAATAGAGCTTATACTAAAAATTCCAATATGTGTTTAAAGTAAAAGACAAAGTAAGCAGATGACAAACAATCAAATAATGAGTCGTAATGAAGTAAAAAATAATTAATTAAATTTAGGTCATTTTTATTGAGAAAATATCTATGTTTTATTTTTTTTTAAGATTTTTGGAACAATTTTTCCTTAGACATAATAAATTAATAAGAAATGTGTCTTGCCATGATAAGTGTGATAATTTAAAACTTACCTCAAAACAGCAAATAATGTTATGGCAGAACTAAATTTAAATATAAGTGAGTTGCTTAATGCTTTTTCCTCTCTAAAAAATAACAAAAGTGCAAGCATAGATAAAATTAGCGTCAATGTAGTTAAATCAGTCTTTGATATTATTGAACCCTTATTGTTTCACATTTTTAATCTCTCATTAACGTCTGGTATTGTACCAGACAAACTAAAAATAGCCAAAATCACACCGAATTTTAAGTCAGGTGAAAAAACAAATGTTTCAAACTACAGACCTATTTCTGTATTACCTTGTTTCTCTAAATTGCTTGAACGCATTATGTACAATAGGCTTTATAATCATTTAGTATCAAATTATATTCTGTACAACAAACAATTTGGGTTTAAAAAATATTATTCTTCGGATCACGCGGTAATTGAGCTTGTAAACCATATATCGGATGCTTTTGATAAAGATTATTTTACCTTAGGAGTTTTCATTGATTTATCAAAAGCATTTGACACTGTTAATCATGAAATCCTTATAAAAAAATTAGAACTTTATGGAGTAAACAACTTAAACTTACTTTGGTTTAAAAACTACTTGACTAACAGAAAACAATGCATAACCTATGAAACAAATGAAACCAAAAAAAAACTTATAAGTTGCTGGGTTCCTCAAGAATCTATCTTAGGACCATTATTGTTTCTAGTGTATATAAATGACTTATTTTTAGCATCTAAAAAATTATATCTTATATTGTTTGCTGACGACTCCAATCTGTTTTATTCACACAGAGATATAAAAATTCTTTTTAAAATTTTCAATGAAGAATTATCTAAAGTAAATGAATGGTTTATAAGTAACCGCCTTTCACTAATTGTTGGATACTTATGAGATATTTCGCCTTTCAGCGAAATATCTCATAAGTATCCAACAAATTTTTCAGAGGATAACTTTATTGTTCCAAGAGTTAATTTAAAAATAAGTTCTTATCGAATTCAAAATCGAGGACCTTTTTTATGGAAAATTTTTATTAAAAACTTTAATAAAGAACACTACTCTTTAGAAAAATTTAAAACAGTTTCTAAAAGAATCTTACTTCAATTAGATTTTAATTCAATAGACTTTAAATACTTTTTTTAAAAGGTAATTTTAAAATAAAAAAAACGCTTCCATTAGCACTAAATATACTTTGTTATATGTATCAAATATATTTGTATTAGTATACAAAACTTTCTTTATTTTAAAA
Source organism: Hydra vulgaris (assembly GCF_022113875.1). Lineage (NCBI taxonomy): Eukaryota > Metazoa > Cnidaria > Hydrozoa > Anthoathecata > Hydridae > Hydra > Hydra vulgaris. The sequence continues at coordinate 55,143,129 of NC_061157.1, forward strand.
TTTTTAATATAACTGTCATTTTATTATTTGACAAAAGCTATGGACTCCTTAACGTTTTTTTGTATATTTTATTCATATTTGTTTATAAACACGGACGTTTTGTAAACGGGGCTCGGTGATAAGACAGTCATTGTCTTCTTCTTGCTCCGGCCAATTTTTATAAATGTAATATGTCTTTATTGTAAATATATGAAACGGCAAATATAAAAAAAAATTTAAAAAAAATATATATATATATATATATATATATATATATATATATATGAATATATATATACATATATATATATATATATATATATATATATATATATATATATATATATATATATATATATATATATATATATATATATATATATATATATATATATATATATATATATATATATATATATATATATATATATATATATATATATATATATATATATATATATATATATATATATATATATATATATATATATATATATATATATATATATATATATATATATATATATATATATATATCAACCTGGTCTTAAAAGAACCAGAATTTTATAGCGATTTCAAAATTCATAATCTTTTCTACTCAAACATTTTTAAAAAAAGGCTTCCATATATCAGTGAATTTTTTTTCTTCTTTTGAAGAAAAAAAAGTTCACTAATATATGAGAGCCAGTGTGTAATCAAGGGTAATGGTGGGTGACCTTTTTCAAAAATTAAATAAAACCATTGGCTTTTCAGTTACTTTCAGACCAAAGTTCATCTGTTTTTTATATTGGAAACTGGATTTACCAAAACGTCACATCCCTAGTGTGCATATCGAATAAATAACATTTTAAATGAATACAATAAAAAGAAATTTGATTGTATTTTTTTATTATTTTCATTAAATTAAAAATCAAGTCAAAAATGCACTTTTCTAGTTTTCTGTGGCACAAATTTAAAACTAAAATCTTTAAAATGTCTATCAAGTAGTCTAAGTTGAAATTAACTATTTAAAAAACAAACCAATATAAGTCAACCAATTAAAATCAAACAAACCAATAAAAGACAATAAATTGCACCCCATATCTGGAACAAAATTGTTTTGCCTAATTTTAATTTTGATCTACTTACTTCTTTGCATCTTTTTAAAGTTAAGCTGAAAAATCTTTTTCTCTCCCGTATTATCAAAATTTGACAATAATATTTATATTATGGAAATATTTATTAAACTTTATTATCTATACTACAAAGTGATATATGTATGTATACTTTATTTTTATTTTGTTGTACTTATAGTTACTTTATAACCTAATATTTTGTTTACACTAGTATAAGGTTCTAACGATAAGATCTTACTGATCTTCTTTCAGATGCCTAGTTTTTAAAATGTTAGTAGTATTTGCTTACTTTATAATTTGTATTAATTTTTTATTTACTCTCATATTGTAAAAACTAACTAACAAATGTAAACTAAAATATTAAAAAGAAACAACAAAAAAACAACAAAAAAATCAAATTAAACAAACCAATAAAAAACAATCAATTAAAATCAAACAAACCAATAAAAGACGATCAAATAACCGATTTTGCAGTTCAAGACAACAATGTAGAATCTGATAATGTGACAGAAGTCTTGATAAAGTAGAAGTAATCGATTCTACATTAGTTGAACAAGTTTCTTTTATGAGTTCACCAATGATTTAAGGAGTACAGATTACAAGAAGCTTTTTAAATTCAGCTGTTGAATATTTGTAACATTGAGACTCAAATAATAAAAATCTAGCTAATCACAACGCATTAACAGATCTCATTTTCGTCCCCTAATGCATCAACTCATCAACCATCGTCCACCAAATCAATTTTATAGTTAATTTTATACTTAATGTAGTATTTCATTTTCTGAAATACTGCATGATAATAAATAAGTTTATAGAATACTATTATTCCCAGTGAGTACAGGATCTAAAAAAGGCGTCTTTTAAACGTTCAACGCTGGCTAATAATTGGTTAGAGTGGCCAGAATTGGTGTAATTGTTTATCTTTTTTATCTTCATTATATATAACTGGATGCATAAAGCCGGCATGAAGAAGCTATTGATGACATTTACCGACTAATTTAGAAAGGTGCAGATTTGCCGACTAACTAAACTGAATTTCATTAATTTCCGATGCCGTTTGGCCTTAACAATAATTTCAACTATTCTGTCTTAAAATTTAAGAACTAAAAAGGTTAACTTTTAATTTTGGTATTAAATACTTCAAAAATCTTCTGCATTTATTGTTTCTTGTAAAAAATGTTACCCTAGTAAGAAATCTACATATCCTTTAAAAATCAATATTCGCTAAAAAATATAATGTATAAAACTCTAACATTAACTAACGTCAATTTTACAGAAAAATCGTCGTTATTAGTTATCGTACATTGTTATTAGTGAAAATTTTTTTAACTTCAGGTTTGCAAGCTAGATAAAATCTTTTAAATTAGCAAGGTTAAATCAATAGTCAAATGGAAAAAAAAAAGAAATGAATTTTCTAAACCATCACAAAAAATGTTGTGAAAAATTATAAATTGTACAATTGATAAAAAATGTTTTCATTTTGTTCCGGCAGTTAACTTAGTATATATATATATATATCTATCTATCTATATATATATATATATATATATATATATATATATATATATATATATATATATATATATATATATATATATATATATATATATATATATATATATATATATATATATATATATATATATATATATATATATATATATATATATATATATATATATATATATATATATATATATATATATATATATATGTATATATATATATATATATATATATATATATATATATATATATATATATATATATATATAAATGTATATATATGTATATATATATATATGTATATATATGTATATATATATATATATAAATATATATATATATATTTATATATATATATACATAAAGTAGCGCAACTGTAACGCCCGTACAGCCATTCTTGCTCAGAACCAAAAGTTTTTGCTCAGAACCAAGAGGTCCGTGATTTAACGCCGGCTCTCCATTAAGCAACATTGGTAATGAAGGAGACGTGAACATCCTGTTCCGCGGTGCTCTGTGATAAGACTTTTGGAGCCCACAATAAAAAGTGTACCAACGAGAAGACATAGGACATTGCACTGCATTAGTAAATTGTCTTTTTCCCTAAGGTTAGCCTTTCATTTATTAACTCTTTGCTTTGCTTGATAGCTCATGTAAAAGTAAATATAATATCCACAGCCGTGGCTAGGCGTGGGGGGCAGCAATTCTTAGGGGGCTTATTTGCAAGTTTAGGGGTCCCTTTTGAAATTTAAGAAGTTTTTTTTTTTTTAGAAATACGTAATAAAATATTTTTTAAGACATTAGGGCCATTATAACATGTTTTAAGGTGGGGGGGGGAGGGACCCAACCCACTTGCCACGGCACTGATATTATTAAATCATTACTCAAATCACTTAAAAACTGTTTGTCTAGTTATAAGTTGGCTCGAATGACAATAAAAATGTTTTTGTCTAAATTATTTTTTATATATTTCTTTCTAAAACAAAATTTTTTTTAAGTTCCTTTACTTTTTTTTTACAAAAAAGTTTTTGATTTTAATGGTTTTTCTATAATGTTTCCTCTGCTTTTTGCAATAGAGTTCATATCTATACTTTTATTTATTAACTTATTACAAGCTCCAACTTTTTCTCGGTGCAGTTTTATTTCTTTTCTATTTTTTTCTACTTGCTTTGCAAAAAGGCACTTCATCTATTCGTTTATTGTATATTATATTTTATATATTTTAAAATTTTAAAATTTAATATATAATTTTATATATAAACAACAATTTCCTTTTGCAAAAAAATAAAATTATAGTTACAAATATGTTAATAATAAACAGGGCTCAAAGAAGACATGGACGACAAAATTTTCAAATATAAACTGAAAAATTGAATCATCTTAATGGATGATGTAGTCAGGTTTTTTTAATTGTAACTTTATATTTTCTTTAGAACTTTTATTGTTAATTACGTTTTATTTTGTTAACTATGTTTTGATGTAGTTTGTATACACACGTTTGTAAAAGGTTCTGATGATAAGATCAGTACGAGCTTCTTTCAGAAACCTTGTTTGTGTTTGTGAAAGTAATTTATGTACTACGACAATAAATGTAAACTGAAAAAAAGAAAAAAAAAAACCAACGTCACCTTTTCATAGAGCTCCTACAGATCATAACAACAATAGAAAAATATTTTAAATAAATCAGCTGAAAAATATTCAGCTAAATACACCAATAATTTCACTAATAATAAAATATGAGATATTATTTGAAAGTACAAATAGGGTAAACCACCCAATGGTTGACGTTTTTTATCTCGTCTTATATAAATAATAATTTCTCACTCTTTATTTTATAAATACTCTTATTTTATCGTATAAAGGGATAGTAGCTCTTTATAATACACCTACAGTGAATGATGTCCGAAAATATACCAAATTTTAAAATATAAAAGAGTTACAGTCCCCAAAATGTCAATGTCGAACACAGGACATCATCTCAAGATCAGCGTTTTTGTTCTCCAGAATTCGACACTTATGAAATTTTTAAAAAAATAGGTACTTCTTTAAACACACGTAATTAAATAATACTTAGCAAAACAAAAAAGTGTGCTTTTGATAATTTACAACGTAAACTATTAAAAACATACTTTAAAGAAAACATTTAAAGGTCAATTTTTCATATTTTACAGCGTAAGATAAAAACTATTTAAACTAAGTTAGATTATTTTTAGATATTGCATTACTTTTTTGCCTTATTTTTGTGGTTTTCTTAACACCACAGTTTATCTTTCATTTAACACAAGCCGTAATTGTGTTTTTCTTCTTTTCTGCAGTTGCCAATTGTAATTGTTTGTGATTTTTTTAAAAATGCTAAAATAATAGTTTGAGAGTAATGTAACTTACAACTTTATAGGTGTGCCTGTTCACAGTGATACTATAAGATAATATTTATCAAATAAAGTTCGAGACCTAGCATTGGACTTCTCAATAGGATATTCTTGCGTACAGTCAAAACTTGTTATAAAATTATTTATTTAATACGATATTAAAAATGCCAAATTTACCTCTTAATATCTTGAACTGCATTGCCAATATCCTCCTCAATAAATCGGGATCTTAATAACATTTTTGAGCAGCTGCTTGTTTTAGGAGACATCTTAACTTTATTTTACTTTAAATTCTTTAAACTTCTTTTTTTAGATTTAGAAGAATATAAGCAAGTTTAATAACAATAAAATCATTTAGATATTCATTTGAAAACTCCAAGATTCAGAATTAATCTCCAAGGGAATTACAGTACTGCAATCTTTAGTGATTGCCCAAATAAAACTTTACAAAACATTAATAATTGCCTAAAGGGAGTTTTTGTGTAGCAATCATAACATTCAAGAAAGCAATGTTTTTTTAAAGTAACTCTTTAAAAACCCAAGTAAATTAAAATTTTTTTTTCAGTCGATGTCGAGAATGCGGTGTTGTCGAAGACTGGAATTAAATTCAATAACTTGTAGAAGTGTTACTTTCAAACATAAACCCCTAGCACATATCACATAAAATACTAAATTGTGGCTAAGAACCGCTATTACACGATGATTGTAATGATGGTAAACTTTTTTTTCTTTTTTTTTTGTCGAATGCAGGAAAACTTAATAAATATCTTCCAGCCTTCGACACCCTTTCTACCCCAACTCCTATTTCAATGTTTTGATTTTAAGTTTGTACATGCATCTCATGTATTTCTGTGTCAGCATGAAAAAGAAAAAATGTCAATTACATTTGTCATTTGTTTCTTGTGGTTATCCAAAAACAGTTATAAAAATTATTCCAAAGAGTGAAGGGTATTTACGGATCTTTTTTTGCTTTAAATCATCGTATGTGTTTATTCTTATGTTTACGTAGCCAAACTTCCTTCATATATGAAGAAAAGATAGACATTTTTTTAGACACTATATCTCTTGATAGGAGAATGGGAACAAGAAACCCTAAAATCTTAGCCTCCCCCTTTGCCTCAAACGTAAGAGCAACAAGTTGATGTATTATTTTTTTGTACTATTTTCAACTAGACTTATATGCATCGAGAAATTTTAAAATTCATAGTATAATTTCTCAGCGTTCTCACTCTTTATTTTATATATACTCTTATTTTATCGTATAAAGGAATAGTTATGACCATATAAAATTTGGTACCCCCTCAAATTGACTAACTTTAAACTTTATATGGTCATAATTTTTGAACACTAAAATATTTTACTATAAAATTTAATATTTCTAGATGAATATAATTCTAGTTGAAAATAGTACAAAAAATATTTCATCAACTTGTTGTTCTAACGTTTGGGGCAGCGGGACTAAGATTTTGGGATTCCTTGTTCCCATTCTCCTATCAAAGTGATTTTTTGTTGTGAAGAATCTTTTTGTCATACCTATGAACGTAAAAAAATTTGGAATGTTCTTTTTGTTTAAAAGTTGGTTATTTCAAACATTTAAAAACTTTCCTACGTCAGTAGGAAGGTTTTTAAATAGTCAATTAAGAAGACAATGTTTGCAAAATTTTTATTTGAAAATAAAAGTCTGAAGTGCAGTTAGTACTTTTACAACAACTAACTGCAGTTAAGACGGTTTTTTTGACTTGCTATTTTTAATACTAATTTTACGTTGATGATACTATATTCATGTTCATTAAAAGAAGTTTTCCTAAATTTTATCACATGTCTTCATAAGCTGGTTTTTTTAACAAAAAGAAAAACTTATGAAAATCCTTGTCCCATTCTTATAAGATATTTGTCTCACAATATAATGCAGCAACTTCATCCACTAAACTTATAAAATGTTTCATAGTAATTTCATTAATATAATTGTTTTTATTTTATAATGCCATTTTAAATTACTTTTTTTTTTGCAACTTTATTTTCTCTTTTATCAGTTCAGAAATGTTTATGCTTGAACTTTTAAAAATTGAATAAATATATGTTATTTGTTTTAATTGGGATATTTTACATTTTGTTACTGTTACTGTTACTGTTACTGTTAAAATGTTTCATTCCTTTTTATTTTTAATTTAGCACCACTTTATTTTACTCTTTTATCAAAATTTATAATATTAAATGATTTTTAATTGGCTTAATTAACACCAATTAGCTCCCCATAGTTTTAAAGTTTTCCTTCTTTTTCACAATGAACGTTTTAAATATGGTTTAATTGACTTTTGATTAGAGAGTTTTTTTTTGAAATAAACATTCGGATATTGGTTGACATATCTTAAAAATCTTTTAGATGCGTCAAATAATCGAATTCATCATTAATAAAATTTTCTTTTATCTAAAATCTTATCTTATATTTTGAGCATTTTCTTTACAAATTTCAGAACTACTCACAGTATTATTAGAAAAATTTGCAACAGGTGGAACAAAACCTTCACTTAATAACAATGCCAATTTTTATTGTTTTGTTGTTTCATTAAATTTCTGGTTGTATCAGTTAATCTATTTATCTTAATGGCAAAGTATTTTTTAAAGTGGAGCAGCTGATCATTAAAACCCACATAAGACTTACAATACAAGGGCGGATCCAGCGTTTTTGGTGTTTGAGATCCTAATATTCATATGTTTATTCAGCGTTCAAAAATTATGGTTATAATTTTTGAACGCTAAGAGACTGTTCTAAAAAATTTTAATTTTATCGATCAATACAATGTTAGGTAAAAGTAATAAAAAAAGGTATTTTATCAACTTGTTGCTATTGCGGTGTGGAGGATGGGGATAGGGTAGGGGTGGTGAAGGGAGAATGTATGGCTTCTTTGTTACCAGGTTTTAATTATCACAATTTTTATCAAAACATCTTTATTTGACATATAAATAAACTTATAAATGTTTGGAGTTTGCTCCGTGTTTTGGAAATTATTTCAAGCACCAAGAAATGTTGGATCCGCCCCTGCTATATTATTTTGTATTTGGCAAGTATCTTTTAGTGTTAAATACAAATCATATTTAGAGAACCAACAAACAGAGTTTTTCAGAAGTTCCAAATAAGATATAAACTAAACTTAACATCATACATAAATTAATATAAACATAAATATTTATTAGAATTAAACTTGTCATTATAATAATTAAACATGGATTAATTATATAACTAATTTAAATTTTATTTATCAAAACTTTACAAATACTATTTAAATATATATGACGTTATATATGAAATATAGTATAAGTTACAGAATATTAAAACTTGATAAATATATTGTTAGTTTATTTGAGTTTAACTTATCAGTAATTTTTCTAAATATAAAATTGAAGGAAAAATTACTTTAGTATGAATAGTATTAAAACTATATTTTTTGTTTTTTTCAATATTAATTAGATTTATCAATCTGTATTTATATCAATCTACATAAAAAAATAAAAAAACGTGTGGAAAAACGATTAAACAATGGAATAAGCAGATAGCTTCGAATGTATACAAGCGTAAATAAAACGAGTGAAATTTTACAAACCACCTGTAAAAACAAAAAACCCATTCTAATTTACTGGAAATTATTTTTTTAGTTTATGTACTTAACAAAAAAATAGTTTCTGATTTTATTTTAATTTGACTATTTATCTAAATATTCTGTAATTTAAATATGAGTTCGATAAATTTTTCAATTCAATAACAAATGTCTACACATCAATAAATGTTTTACATTCATGAAAAATCCCTAAAATTCATCATTTCAACGAATCAAGAGTTTAAAAAAAAATGTCTCAACAGTTTTGAATTTTAAACTTTTGTTCAGTCAACTTTGAAAACTATTTATAACCTACTAGTAATCGCCTTTTAAAACCTACTAGTAATCGCCTTTTAAAACCTACTAGTAGTCGCCTTTTAAAATTTACTAGTTTTCGCCTTTTAAAACCTACTAGTAATCGCTGCTTCTAAAATAAAACAAGTGCTTTCGTTTAGGTTTATAAAAAGCACAAATCGTTAATACCGATATTAACGATTTATATATTTTTTATAAATATGAATCTACTACAGAAAACAATTGTTTTATTTTTTGCTCTTGTCAATGCTTAAGTACCAATATTTATAGCAAATAAACATTTTTTTATTTTATAGTATACGTATTTACGACTAAAAAACGTTTTAATTAATTTCAACAAAATACATGAACATAAAACAATAAAAAGTCGCAGTATAAAACTTTGAATGGGCTCTTTAAATTTCTAAAACAGCCTCTTGGCGCTGAGCAATATTCGGTCACTATTTTATGACACCACGCATTTCATTACGGCTTTTCTCAGATCTGCTGGTGAAGTTGTGTTCTGCTTAGAAACTTTTATTTTTAATGTGGTTTAATCGCGTTTTCTTGGAGCTAAGTCTATACAATTTTTTTGCCAGATGGCAAGTTGCCCCGCGCTGAAAATTGTAAAATACTTGATTAAAAGCCAATCTTTTCTCTTTCAGATAATTAAAAGTTTGTGTCCACATATTTACGAAAAATCTCATTGCAAGAGTAGACTTTTTGAAATCTTTGTAAACTAGTGAGCTGAAGTTTACTGGTGTTCCTCGTCAGCTGAACTTCTTAGAAAACTTTATCCTTTTTTTTTTCTGTCAGTCATTTTTAAAGAGTTTGGTGACACATTTGGAGATCTCACACAAAAAATCAGAAGCTTTCTGGTCATTGTAGAACAAGCATACAATAAAAATTCCTACCACATTGACAGATTCTTTGAAGGTGCAACAAAAGGAAGCTTTCTCTCCAAGGAATTTACTCTTCCTGATAGACTTTTTGAAAAAGTTAAAGCCAAAAAGAATTTTTAAGTTAAAACACTTATTGATTTGAGCAAACTTAATTGAATACTTATTGATTTGAGCAAATTGAATGGTTACACTCTTATTTTAACTTTACTTTCTTCTCTTATAAATGTTACGTGATTTTTATACTATCCATAAAAGGATCGTTTTAATATCTTATTACCTTTTTTAGGGACCCAAGTCTACCTAAAAAGTTAAAGGTAGCAACTTTCAAATGCAGAAGTTCGCGCTAATCATGAAAATGGTGCTATCTTGTTAGCTGAAACTCAATCTCCCACAAAATTAGGGTTAATGGTCCTCAAACTACTAAATCAGTCTGAGGATATTGTTAACAAAACCTTGAAGGAAGTTCTAAACCTTCCACCTCTGATGCCTGCCCTAAAATCATCAACTGCTGCCCTTGCCTTAATCCTCAGCAACAAAATTTCCAAGAGAACATATTGTCAACTTAAAGCGGAATGTACTTTCAAACATGTGAGATGAATGTGTTTTCAAACATGAGAGATGTTTAAAAAGTTTTTGGAAAGGTGAAAACATTTCGAATAAATTATAATAATGTAAGTGAAACATATTATGTGATTATGTGATTAAAAAAATTAACCAAAATTAAACTTTTATATAAGAAATAAAACTAATTAGCGTTGTTGACAACATGGTTAAAAAAAAGTTACACATAAATCGTAAAAGAAATTGATACACATAACTTTTTTCTTTTACAAAACTTTTGAGCACCTTTTCTTTTTCTGAACGTTTATAGTGCTTCATAAAAAGATTGTCGAAATCTCTCACATTGCTGTTATTAATCGCATGGAGTTTATTGAAAAAAGATTAATGATCTAGAATTTTTTGGTGACTGAGATAGTTAACTTCTAGACATGGAGAAAACTCCAAACATTTGTATGTTTATATTTATGTCAAATTATGAGGCTGTGCAAAAAATTGCGATGATTGGAGGCTGAAAAGAAAAATCATATAAAACTTTTAACCCCCTCAAATTGAAGGGGATTTAAACTTTATATGGTCATAATTTTCGAACGCTGAGAAATAATACTTTGAAACTTAAAATTTATCGATGAATATAAGTCTAAATGAAAATAGTACAAAATTTTATCAACTTGTTGTCCCTCACGTTTGGTGTGTGTGTGTGTTTGGAGGGGGGGGGGGGGATGAAGTTAAAGGGCTTTTTTTGTTCCCAGCCTCCAATCATCGCAATATTTTGTACAACCTCATTGTTTGACACTAGTATAAACATACTAATGTTTTGAGTTTGCTTCATGTGTGGAAGTTAGCTACCTCAATTACTAAATAATCCTGGATCCGTCACTGCTTAGATTCCTAATTTTAATTTCAGGTTCTTAAAGCAAAAAAAAATTGAAAATCTGAAGGAATCCAAGTAGATGCACTGACAGCAAAAGTTCCACTTTAAAACTTTTTGGATCACACAGTCAAAAATTAAAAAAAAATCTAGCATGCATCTTTAAAAAACTTTACAAACTTTCAAAGCATAAAATCAACTTTCCTATAAAACCATTTGTTCCTTATAATTAAGATATTCCTGGAAGATGTCTTTTTACTTGAGCAGCTTAAGGACTCTGTTCAGGAATCTCTGAATCTTTGCTTCTACTTCAAATTTAACCTAGATGGAGTTGATTCATTTGCTAGAATCTATCAAAAGAACTAAAGTGGGAAAGTTCCAGATGCCAAAGCCTTGTCTCACAAATGATTCCGCTTCAAGCCAAAGATAAATGCAACAAATATATGATTTTTTACAAAAACAAGGATGCTAACAGTGGCAGTTCATACCATCCTATTAGAGTAGCAGTTGAATTTGAATTGAAACAAAACCTAGCTTGTAAAATAGCCAGACTCCAAGAAGAGATTCTAAACCTTCAAGATCTTATTCTGGTAGATTCTCCAAAGGTAAAGCACTTTAATATTTTTCTCACTTTTGCAATGTGATACAAGGAACTTCTAGAATAATTAGTTCAGCTATTAATTTTACAGGTGATTGTGATATACAAAGGTATATTTTGCATGATTGATGGAAAGGTTCTGAACTAACTGACTGCATGTCAATCAACTTGTAATTTCCTATTATGCCATCAATTATCAAGACTAATGTCAAATCCTTTTTCTTTCCTGTCAAAGATGGTGTTTCGGATTATGGAGCAAGTATTTTGCATTCTGGAATTCGCTCCTTTAAGGTCATTTTGCATCTTGATTATAAACAAGATTTGAAGAAATCTCACACCGTGTATTCAGAGGATGAAATGGCTAAAATGAAAGTAAGAGAAGAAAAAGTCAAGAAAAATTTCAAGGACTACCAGCGCAAAGAAGGTGGAGCGGGCACAATAACAACAGGAAATGTTACAAGAGTAGCATTTCAATATCCAGGTATGACATATTTTTTGTCTGATGATGAAAGCTTGATGGCTTTTCGACCTTGCAGATAGAATAATTTATATTTTAAGAAACATTTTCCTGAGTGCCAAATATTTGAAGCAACTTTTTTTAAAAATACTTCAGTACAACTTTAGGAACAAAAATAAAGTTCGGTATCAATTTTAGTCATGATTTTTCAAAATTATTAAACTTTTTCCAGCTGTCATCTCACAGCTTAAATTTGTGGCATTCCTGAACCTCTTGTCAGAAACTTGGCTACAATTTGGGGTGCACTAGCATGTGACTTCACCTTGAATGCTAAAGCATTTGGAAGACTTTGTAATAAAACTAAGGCAATCTACTGTGATCATTGCAAATGGTTTCAAATCACACCAACTCTTCACAAAGTTCTCTGTCATGTTAAAGCTATGGTTAAAAGTTGTCTCTTTTCCATAGTTGTAGTAGCTCTTTTTGATGTTGACAAAGAGCCTAGAGAAACCCGCCATGCTTTTATGAGCTTGACCAAATTTGATCATGCCAAGAAGACTTAATGAAAGTGATGGGTTGAATGACTTGTTTTTGCGTTTGATGAATTCAAGTGACCTTGTGGTCAGAAGTTTGTCAACAAAACACAAAAAATAGAAGAGTTATTTATAACCTATTTCCAAAGAAATTTAGGAAGTTGCTTTTAACTCCTCTTTCGAAAGTAGTTAGTGAGTCCCAATCTGATTCTTAAAATGACCTTTGAATTTTACTGACTTTAGTCTAGAAAATTATAAATACTATTCAGTTTTTAGTCCAGCTAATCAATTTTTTTATTTAAAAGTATTACCGTGTTCACTAGGCTAGAGTGAACTTATACTTTGATAAAAATTTTCCATATTTTTTGCCTTATTACTGCTATTTTAACTTTATTTGGTATTAAAATAAGTTTTTTTTCCGATACTATTATTACCCAAAACTGATAATAACAAAAACTATTGAAAAAATCCCATGAAATAACTTTTTTGCCTGTTGATTGCTCAATTAAACACTTTGCCCTAGCCATACATGTGGCATTGGTTAGCATGAAGGCGTAAACTTCCTGGTTAAATGCAATATCGGGGTTTTCTGTGATATAATCATAAAGACTTCTTGAAATACATAAATAATTAAAAAATTAGAAACCTCGTTCTTTAAAATTTTTAAATAATTTGCAGAATTGACAGTCTTACCTTGTTAGTAGTGATTTTTTTTTTTTTTTTTTTTTGTCTTTTTTTTATATATATATATTTGCCGTTTAAATATTGTTACAATAATGAATCGTATAAATTGAATTTACATGGCAGAAGCAAAAAGAAGACAACTGTAGTCTTATCACTAAGCCCCAAATCACAATTTCTAGTCAATGCTTAAAAATGATAAAGTATTAGAGATCGAAGCGTGAGTTTGGTGACTGGCAAATATTAACTTTTTGTGCTTTAAACTGCTTAACTTGCGTTTTGTTGGAGAACATAAAACGTCACGACATTTAAACAATTTAATCTTTGTATGTTTTTTTCAAAATTTAAAACAACCACGAATATTTTTTCGAGAAAAGTGTGGCTTCATTGCAGCACGCTACGATTGAAGTTTAAAGTTCTTCGCGTTTTCTTAGCGGACAATAACATTCACATTAGGAGGCTGTTAAGTGAGAATTTATGAGCTTGAAATCTCTGTCTTTTATAGCCAAAAAGTGTATTACATTGTTGGTTTTTGAAGTGGTAATTCTTGGTCAACCACAGAATTTTCTTGTATTGACGCCTTCTTTTGATTTAATGTGTTTGAATTATATAGTGAACAGTAGTTTAGACAATCTCAAACGTGTAGTAATTACTAGCTCAAACTAGCCGTGTTCTATTAAAAGTTGTGTTTGTTTACGTTTAGCTAGTAATGTTGTAGCCATACTCTAATAAGATAATAATTGAACTATACATTATTTTTATGTATATATGTTATATTTCTTATAAGTTAAGAGCATATATGTTATCCTATAAGTTAAGAGCATATATGTGTATAAGAGCATATATGTTATATTTCCTATAAGTTGATAAATACACAATCATGCTCGCAACGCGTGATTGTTTTATGTGTTGTTGGACCGCATATTTTGCATTTATTAGTAACTATCTATAAAAGTTATGAGTTTTTGGATCTTTTCGGTCATAACTGTATAAAATATGATATTAGACACTTATCTAATGCCCAATAAGAACTACTACTAATAAACTGTACAATTTGTTAATGGAAACATTCATTTTATTGTTCAATCTAGGAATATCTTAATTATAAGGAACAATGAAAAAAAAGGGCAATATATTAAAGGTTATATACAAAATTGTTATAGATTTTTGAGAGATTTTTAGAAAAGGTTGCAAAACTAAGAAAATCTTTAATACAGCGATGAACATTTTTGTTTATTTGCTATTTTTGCCTGTTAAATTGGAAAAGGAGTGCAACGTGTAAACTACGAAACTATCTTTCATTTTTTCTAGTAAAAAAAATAGAATAAAGTATAGAAAATATTATGTATGTATAGAAAATATTGCTGACAAAAATGCTGCTCAAATTTTGGATAATTATTACAAATGAAATCAACTTAATTGCGATTATGTTTGTTTGTGGCCAAATGCAAATGAATAAAGTTTTTTTTTGGAATTTTTTAATGATTTATTTATCAAGAGGAGGCCCAGTGGCAGTGGCGGATTAAGACTTCTTGGGGCCCGGGGCTATTTTTGTTTTTGGAAGCCTTTTTATGGGCCAGAACCTAAAAATGACCTAAAAAAAAAAAAAAAGGTCCTCTAAATTTTCTGGGGGCCCCTAAATTTGCGGGGCCCGGGGCTATAGTCCCCCTAGCCCTCCTTGATCCGGCACTGCCCAGTGGGCACGGACGTAAAAAAGACGTCTTTGAAACGTCTTATACACGTTTTACATAATACACTCTCTATTTACTTAAATTGATCTTCGGGTAATGGCGATTGAAATGCTATTTATATTAAAGTCGATAAAACTCTGTTTCAAGTTTTTATTTTCATATTGTATTATACTAATAAATCTATAACTTATGTAAATGCATTTCTGCACAACTCGTGAATTTTAATAAATCCATTATGTAAACTTTTCTTATTGTTTTATTGAAATAATATTAATGCATAAATTGATATTACTTAATTATTCTTTTATGCATAGTTGAACCAATAAGCGGATACACACTGCTTTATTGATTGAACTATTTATGCATAAATACTGTTTTCTAATCTAATCAGATTTAAAAAAAAATACTTTAGTTTCATTGTATTTGTATCTTACATTCATATTGTGATATTTTGATTGAGATTCATAACTGGTTGTCTATTTGATTTTTTTTTAAAATACTTTACGTGCCAGCATCCAATTAATTTAACCTAATAATGCCTTGTTTGATAGCAATTAATAAAATAAACATACGCCTACATACCATGATTCATTGTTCATAAACTCTTTTTCGCTTTGTCTTTTCCATATAAGTAAGTTAAAGCGTTATCCTGGGTTGATTAATTTTATTCATATAAGCAGTTAATGAATAATATTAAGCTTACGAAGGTGAATTATTCAAAGATATTATATTACCTAACTTTTTAAATAGTATTTAATACAGAAGAGTTTACAAAAAATATATGCATATACTTTAATTTATCTGTAAGTATTGAATCATATAAACATACTATAAATTTTTTTTAAGATTTTTTTGTTGTTGTTCTTTAATCATAATTTATGCAGTTTTCAAAACTTTTTTTAAATATAGGATTGCTATTTTTAAATTACGTTTCTGCTTTAAAATAAAACTATTTGCACCAATTATATTATTGCAATTTCACTATTATAAGGTGTGACGTAAATATTTTCTCACATTCATTAGTGTTAAACAAGCCATCATCAATTTATTATTTTTGCAGTTTTTTCTTTGCTTATTTTCCAAAAATAGTTTTTTTTAAATAGTTTGGCCGATATAAAAAGGTGTGTACGCAAAGCATACAATTTTTCCCTTCAAAAAATGTAACTTTCTATAATGAGGGGAATAAGTACCAAAGGGTATGAAGGAAATTAAAGCTCAGCACTAATAATAAGTAATCAACAAAACAAGCCGGTAGCCGGTTCATTCTACACCTAAAATATAAAACATAGAGTTAAAATTTAAAATATAAAACAAAAACTGATTCATTCTACACTTGTAAATTACAAAACAAAAACTGGTTCATTCTAAACTTATAAAATATATTTATTGACATATTTCACATATATAATTATTATATTAACTCATAATGAGACTCAGATGATGAGCACGCAACATGTACCCATGCTCCATAAATTAAATGCTGCATCATTTTCTCCTTAACGATCTTATCACACACGAAGCATTACCAACCTTCCCTTTGTTATTTTTAGACGTTAGACTATTTTGATCTTCCTGCCCCTTCAACCTACTTGCACTAGTGGTACATTTATTTTTCTTGCCATTTTTCTTATTTAAATTTTGACTTGGTTTCTTTTTGTAACTGACAGTTATTGACTAAGTTTTGGGGTCACAAGCTCTTAAATAAAAGTTGCTTTTATATAGACTTGATTATAATATTTGAAAGCTTTCTTTTTCGTTTTTTTTTTTGCATCTTGATATGTACAGGAATTTGTGAAATATGTTTCAAAGGGATATGTAGAAAATTCTATTTTCACATGCTGATTTCTTAGAAGTAAACAGTTTTAGTGACCAACATTCTCCACAAACCTGGTAGTCATAATACTATTAATAGCTGGTGATGAGGATGAAAATTCAACCATATCATTTTTTATTACACCACTGCGTTTAGAGTTGTGAACAATTATTGGTCTTTAAATAAGTTTGGTGTTAGCAATAAGTTCTAGCTCTCCAGACATGGTTACTGCGTTAAACATGTCTTCGACTCTCACTAAAAAGTTTTTATACCATTTATGAGGTGTCATATTAGCTCAGATAGTTCCTTGGTCAAGTTTCTAATAGTCCCTAAGATTGTAGCACATGTGCTCTTAACAGATCAGCTAAAGATTTCATCCCTTGTGCAGATGAGCTAAAGATTTTTCTTCGAACATTTGTTGAAAGTCCTTCCAATATCATCTCTGTCAACTTTTTAAAGTGATTAATTAAGACTTATTAAAACACTTCTAATAAAAACTATGATAATCTTTTCAAATGTTTGAATGGGACTTGGTGTCTAAGGTAGCGCAGCCGATTTGTCGGGTTGAAAAGTTGATATTAAAATAAGTTGAAAGGTCTGCGATGTCGCAAGATGGATGTTTCAAGCTAAAAGGTTTGCGATATAACCGGATTAAAAGGACATGAAGTATTATTTTTTAAAAAGGAACCGTGACAGGATTTACATCATGGATGACTTATGCTGCAAAAATATCATTGCACATTGAGGTAACCTTAGGAAAAGCATGCCCATGCCACATGAAGTTACACAAATGAAACGTGGTTATTCCTCCTCTGGTTATTCCGCAGCCACTTTCAACCTCTTAATCATAATATGCTTGCATTGGCTTGAAAATATGTCATAAGGTTGCATGCGATATGCATTATGTTTTTTTTTTTATTTTTTTTTTTTTTTTTTTATTACAATATACTATAGTATAAATATCGTTGTACATTAAATATCAGAACACGGAGACTTAAAGAGGATCGTAATATCCTGTCACTGAGAACCGTTTAACAATGCAGTAAAAATATAACCAGTTAAATAATTACAATAAATGACGTTTAGAAATAAAATTCAAATCTAACCAGATATTTCAAAACATAAAATAACGTTTAACAACATAAAGAATATATACAAAACTAAATATTTTAAAATAAAACAATATATTCAGAATCACACACTTTTTTAAAAGGCACAAACTCAAAAGAACTCAAAGATATTATCAATTGACAAGATAAATTTTTTCAGCTTAACTTTAAAAGTAAGAAAACTTCAACTTTGAGAAAATTTAAAAACTATTTTGTTCCACAGAAGAGCTCTGCGATATGTTAAAAGAGATCTTCCAAAACTTGTCTGAGAATAATGTTGATGAATAAGATTGTCATTTCTTAAGTCATATTTTTGTTTTGTTTTATTGCATACAAACTTTGAAAGAATATAGGGGTTAGGTTTATCTTACATTTGTACCTAAATAAAGGAACATTAAAAACATTTTACTGGTATATATTAAGAACATTCATTTCTAATAAAAGAGGTCTGGCATGAGTATAACGATCTTTAAAGTTTATTAAACGTACTATATGCTTCTGTTGCCGATATAGAGGATCTAGTTGAATTTTTTTAGCACTACCCCATGCGATATTTGCATAGTTTATATGGCATTGAATTAGCAAGTGATAAAGTTGAATTAATGAATGTCTATTTACAAATTTTCTCACTTTATACATTACTCCAATATATTTTGAAACTTTATTGCGCAAAATTTTGATATGGTTTTTCCAAGTTAGATTTTCATCAATGAAAACACCAAGGAAATTTATAGCTTTTGATTTTTTTGTTTGAACATTGTCAATATATATTGTAGGCATATCATTTAGTAAAAGTCTTTTTTGGGATTTTGAATGAAATAAAATCCATTTAGTTTTTCCAAGTTAATTGGTAGTTTATTTGACTTAAACCAATTTGAAATTTTAATTAGTTTTATGTTGATTTCATTAAATAGTGTAATGATATTTTTACGGGATAGAAAAAGATTTGTATCACCAGCAAACATTACTGTCTTCAAATTTGAGGCATTGTGCAGATCATTAACATAAATAAGAAAAAGTAGTGGCCCTAGGATAGACCCTTGAAGAACAGCAAATTTAATAAATTTCTGTTGATTCCATAGTTTTTGAGTTTTGTATAAGAATCTCATGGTCTATTGTATCAAAGGCTTTTGATAGATCAATGAAAACTCCAAGAGTAAATTGTGATTTCTCAAAAGAATCTGCAATGTTATTAGTTACACGAAGTATGGTGTATTCCGTGGAATTATTATTTTTGAATCCATATTGACTGGCATTTAATATTTTATTTTTAGAAAGATGTTCATATATTTTGTTGTAATGAATCCTTTCAAAAACCTTTGAAAAGCCAGAGAGTACAGATATTGGTCGATAATTAGTTATATTTGATAATTCACCACCTTTATATATTGGTGTAACTTTAGCAATCTTTAGTTGGTCAGGAAATATTCCTTGTTTTATTGAGTAACTAAACTCTTTGAATAGTATAATATAATATATAATAATGCTACTATTTATTTTGTCATGACCTTTTGCATTATTAGTTTTTAGCATTTTATAAGCACATTCAAATTCTTTCATTGAAATTTCAAAATTATTAAGTACAGAAATTTTGGAAAGGCTAAAATAATTTGTTTGTTGGTTACAACTGGAATATTTTTTGCTAGATTAGGACCAACAGATACAAAACAGTTATTTATCTGATTAGCTATATCTTTTAGATTATATATGAAATCATCATTGTTTCTAATAACTTTAGGTAAATTATGCGACGGAAGGCTCAGCCAAATCCTGACAAAAAAGTATTTAGGTTTTTTTTATGGGTGGGATGATTATCTTAAAGTAAAAAAATAGGATGTTCCTTTGATGGTTTTATAAAACTCATGTCAGGCTGCCTTTTTATAAAAGAATTGTACCGGTCTTTGCTAGCGATTCTTTTAACTTTATTAAAGTTATTTGACAAGTTGTTAACATCTTCTATCAGGTTCTTTATTGTGATGCCAAACATCATTCCTTCTAGCAGAAGAATGTGCTTGACAACAAGTATAACAACTAAAATGACAAAGTATAAGTATAATGTTTACAATGACTTAAAAGTACTACAGATCG
Source organism: Hydra vulgaris (assembly GCF_022113875.1). NCBI lineage: Eukaryota > Metazoa > Cnidaria > Hydrozoa > Anthoathecata > Hydridae > Hydra > Hydra vulgaris. Next base: position 55,163,286 of record NC_061157.1, read on the forward strand.
GGTAACTACTGTTTACTGTACTGGTAAGTACTTTTTCCCCTAAAATTAGAGGAACGATTTACTCAACTTTGATTAAAAAAAATTTTTTTTTCAATGTTTTAATGAAGTAGAATGAATGGACTAACACAAAAAAAATTATAAATAAGTTATATATATCCACGCCTTCAAGACGCGACAAGCAGGACAGTGTAATTATTACATCAAATAGTGTAAAAAATTGAAAACCTCCTTTTCTTCTACGTTCAATTCCGATTATTTTTAGTTCTGTATTCATTCTACATCTGCTTGCTTGATTTTATTGTTTTTTCGAATTGCGCAGCGGTACTAGTTACCCGCCTTTTTCCTACTGTTATTAACAATAGTCAATTAAATATTAATTGACTTATTAATTTAACTCCTGTAAAATTACAGATAAAATGATAATTTTATCTGTAATTTGACAGGAGGAGCTGCAAGTATTCGTAGACAGCATAGTTGCCTCACCACTTGTCAGTAATGTACTGCCTCAGCAAATATATTTTTTCGTGCTGTACCCACGTATTGAACACTTAGTTGTTACTGATGCTACTAATTAGGTCATCGAAGGTACTTCTCGACGTCATCAATCATATTTTAGATTAAATACTAACTGGTGCACACTTATGGGTGAATTTGATTATTCTGTAGACTCACCGTTAGTTATTTATAATGCAATAAAACCGGTTTTTTTTTTTAACAAACTTCTTTTTTACAATGCATGCAGCACGCATGCAACCGATATTTAAGTTAAGATTTACTAGAAAGTAAAGAGAGAGTTGAAGTGTTAGAAAATGATTTACAAAGATAAACGGATTACAAAAACACGGAAGAAAATACTAAATCATTAATATTCAAGAAAAAAATCTAAATGAACAAAAAAAATTTTAAACAAGATTAAATAGTTTGAGTAAAATGATGCAACTTTTCAATGGGCTCTGAAAATTTATTAAAACAATGTTTACATGGTACTACGCAAAATTAAAACAACACCTTTAGTAAAGTTATTTAGAAAAGATGTATTTGTTTGCAAAGAAGTTTTAAATGTTTTAAATATTAGTATAGCTTCAGATATTTAGAAAAGATGTATTTGTTTGCAAAGAAGTTTTAAATATTAGTATAGAATATATTTTGTATATCAGATATTTTGTTTACATAAAAATTGTCATTCACCGTCAACACCAAAGATAAAATCATCATAAAAGGATTTAATAAATATAATAAACGTGTAAGAAAAAAAAAAAAATTTTTTTCACGTTTTATGTTTTTTTTTCAGTTAATGCCTACTAACTGATTATAAAAGCAGTTATTTTAACTAAATTATAAAAGCAGTTATTTTAAAAATTTTCATGGTATACTTCTCAATAACTACTTTAGTGAATTAAAAGAATCTACTAGCATTTTTAAAAGCAATGTCTAACACTCAAAAAAAAAATTCTGAATAAACGAACCACTCTACTTCTCGTTATTACCTTGCTGTAAAAATAATGGAAATATGGAATTTATCGAAAGTTTTTTTTTTTTTTTCGAGATAAAGTTTTTTAAACCACTTTTTGCTATCTTTCAGCAAAATGTTTTAAATTACCAACTATTTTGTTTATTGAAAATTTGGTCATATTTGTTACCAAGGTAATTTTTGATTGTACAATGTGATTAAAAGAAATCATAAACATATTATATCAAATGGTTACGATGAGCTGTATTATGGAGATATTTGTACTGAACTAGACTGTTATCTCTTTGAGCCTTATAACAACAAAATTTAACTTTTACTTTATAAAAAATAATAATTCTTAATGCTCACGTTGCGTTCGGAGGTTAAAACTTGTGTTTATTATTTTTATTACTATTTTATAACTAGTCGTCGCGTAAAAAAAGAAAACAGGAAAAAAAAAGCAAATTCCATTACTTTTTACTTTTTTTTTTCTAAAACATTTTTATTCTTAACAGTAAGGAAGTTTACTTTAATTATAGTTTTTGTTTAACTAAAGAAAAAAATGCTATTTTGATATCCTGCTGCACCTGCTATATTAGATTAGTTGGTTAAAACTTATTTTGTGGCCATGGCCACAAAATAGAATAAAATTGTCCTAAAATACTAAATGTTTTAAGGTATGAAACAACTGCATGAAGTTTTTCTTTTCAATAAATTGGTGATTAAAATATAGAACTAATCGTGTTCATAACAATTTCTCACAAAAACATTTATAATTTATTCAATAATAAGTATAATATATTAAATCATAACATTTTGGTTACCAATAGATAAAGACAAATTTTTTCTAGAAATTCTGGAAAATTCTAGAAAAATTAAATTTTTTTTTCTTAATTGTAAAAGATATTTTACAACTGATTATTAGTTATTAGTTTCAACTTTCTTTTTCATTGATTTTTATTATAATCATGGATTCCATTTGTACTTTTTCCGCCGTCATCTTTAATAAATCATAAAACTCAGCATTCAGTTCCAAGAGGACTCTGCAAACTTATAAACACCAAAATATAAACTATCTTAGCGTGTTCTGCATATTTAACTAGAAAAGAGCCAAACTTAAGATATAATAGAAAAATAAAAAATAAAATTGTTTAAACATAGAGCTTGGTAGATAAATACCGGTTGACGATCTCCCACAGGTTCTCGATAAGGTTTAGATCCGGAAATTGAGGTGGCCAATCCATCACCGATTGGTGGTTGTCTTAAAACCACTGCTTGACTACTTTTGCAGTGTGCTTCGGATCCTTGTCTTGCTGAAAACCCATTTTATTGGCATATTCCATTTAGCATGAGGTAACATAACATCTTTCAGGATATTTTTATACATGAAATGGTCCATTATTCCATCGATTCGAGGTATTGGACCTATACCGTTAGCAGAAAAACACCCCCAGACCATTACATTGCCTCCACCATGCTTCAAGGTCTTTTGGAAGTAACGTAAATTGAGGCGTTTTCTGGCCGGTTGACGTACACGGCAAATGCCATCGCTCCCAATGATGTTGAACTTCGATTCATCACTGAACAGGATAGTTTGCCATTTCTCCACATTCCAGTCAATATGAGATGTAGCAAACAGGAGTCTTTTCTTCTGGTTCTTTAGTGAAATCAGCGGTTTCTTTGCAGGGCGTCGAGAAAACAATCTGGTTTCAACAGCACGTCGTCTGATTGTTCGGTCCGATACAGGCAGCTCTAATTGCTTTTGTATCTCGACTGATGATACCTAGGAATCCTTCTTGACGGATCTGACAATCATAGAATCCTCTCTAAAAGTAGTGGAACGCGGTCTTCCACCTTTGCTATCTGCTGCCAACTTCCCCGTAGAACGATATTTGGAACATAGTCTTGATACGGTCCATTTTTACACGCGATATTTATCACAAATATTTTTTTGTGACATTCTACTTACGTAATTGCCAATAATTTTCTTTCTTAGTTCCAATCCAAGACTGTCGGGAGCCATTTTTGCACTTGAAGTCATAAAAATAATAAAAATAAATAATCACGCATCTCAAAGCTTACGGTGTTACCTTGTGATGATATAATAATGCTCTCTGAGACACAATGTCTTAGTTGGATGTGGGCTGTATTGATGTAATGAAACACTTGTTGTGCTTCACTTTTTGTATTGGTGTTCTTCGATAAAACACTTTGGTAAAACTCACTTCGATAAACTGTCTTGATAATACTGGCTGATTGACTTCCATATACTGACTGAATTACATGTCGGTTTACATGTCTCTTATATAGTAAAATGAACCTGTGTGAATCTGTTCTGAAAGATTCTAGATGCTTCTTTTTGATGCTTCTGGAAGCTTTCGGATGCGTCTGGATGCTTCTTAATGTTTCTGGATACTTCTGGATGCTTCTTGATGCTTCTGGATGCTTCTTCTGGAAACTTCTGGAAGCTTCTGCATGCTTCTGGAAACTTCTGGATACTTTCTTTAATTATTAAAAAACTTCCGTGACGTTGAGATGGACCAGACTTAAGAAAATGAAACAAACCAAAAAAGTTGCACTTGTTTTGTCCGCTGCAAAATGGCACTTGTCAATGAAATTGTGACTGTGTGCTGTCACCTGTCAGCTAATTGCTCATGTCATGACATGCTATGACTCCAGACTCCTGAACTGTTTACTGTGGTAGTATAGTTCGTTTCGTTTTTAAGACATGTAAAATCAGGAACACTTTTTAGGATTGTTCGATGTTGGTTGCAAATGTTTTGTCCAATACTGTACATGGTAAAAAAAGATAAAAGAGCATTTATGGAGGTTTAGACTTTGCAGGATTGCTGCAAACCATTTGTTAAAACTGACAATAGCTCACAAACCAAAATTTAAAAAGTTAGTCATAATAAAAATGAAACTTTTTATAAGTATTTTACTTTTCCATAATATTTTTCAAGTTTTTTATTGGCGTAAATTTATAATAGTTAATAGTTGTATTTGCTTGTTTGTTTAAAAGATTTTTCCTAGACAAAAATACCCACGCAAGAAAAATGCCAGGCTGGACTATAAATCCCAGATCTTTTTAAGACCTGTTGCAAAGACTGGGATTTTGAATTCCCAAATTAAAAGACTGTCGATAATTGACATTATAGCAAACCTGAAAAAGAAGTTGGTGATGCCGGGGTCACCTGTTAAAACCTATGCTATAGTGGTTTTAAATGTCTAACAATTGAGATTCAAACTTTTTTTATTGCTTTTTTTTGTGGCATCTAGTCGTGACACTTTAATTTAAAAGTTTTAAAACTAAAGGGTCACCGTGATACCAAATTTTAAAACTTTCACAATGCTAAAAGCATTAAAAACCTTCACAATGCTAGAAGCATTAAAAAATTTTCACAATGCTAGAAGCAATGTTTTAAAGCTTAACTGTCGTGGTATTGCAAATTTTTTCATGAAATGTTTATATTAACATCAAAATTATTTTTTATTGCTAATATTAAGCTTTCTGACAAAAAGAAGGTAGAGAAACTTAACCAAAACTGCCATAGACAACAACTTCGTAACCTGAAAAAAATCCGGAATAAAGCAAAAATTAGAGGTTCAATTAGATTGAAGGTACCAAAACCCTAAAAAAGCATTTAACCTAAAAGTTAAATTTTTATTTTTTGCATTGATGAATTTTCAAATTATTCAAACTTTTACTGTTAAACTATGTACGTTGCTTTGCATACTTTCCATTCGTTTCCAAAGGTGTCGCAATAGTGTAGACAAGGTAGACAAAGTCCAGATGGCCACCAAGACTATATCAGAATTGATACGCACCTATCTTATAATGGGTTTGCAGATATTGCAGGAAAACTTTTAAAAAGATGAGTTTTGTCTACAGGCCACCAAGCGTGTTGCGACGCCACTATACGTATCCATACTTTGAATTATTAAAAGTTTTTTTTATCTCTGCCATATGGATCCAGAAATAAAGAAACAAAGCATTTATCAGTGTTAAAATTTCTTGTAATAAAAATTTTGTAAGATTTTTGTTGGTAATATTTTTGATGGTAAAATTTCTAAAGATTTGTGTAACTTCTTTCATATATAACTTTTGCATATAATTTGACTTATTAGTAGTTTGTAGACTATGTTTCCTTCATTATCCTATTTTGCATTCCTTTAAATCATTATTTAGTTATAACTGTTATTTTGTATCTTTGGATTGGTTTTTGTATCTTTTGATTGGTATCTATTGGCTAGTACCCATTGATTCGTATTATTTGATTGGCATCCATAGAATAATTACTTTAGATTGATATCTTTTAATTAGTGTTTTTTGGTTAGTATACTTTGATTAGGGATCGTCCATAAATTACATCACGCTCTAGGAACTATAACTGCAATGAAGAGTAACGATGTTGTGGCAAGGGAAGGGGAAAGTGTCAAAAATTGCATGACACATTGCATGACACAATTTGTGGACGAACTCTTAGTACTTTTTTATTTTTATCTTTTGATTTCTGCTTTTCCTGATTGGATAACAAAAATTTTATCAATAGCCTAACCTTAATTTGTTTATCAATATTTTTAATTATCTCCACAATATTTATATATTAATTATTATTACTATTGGTGCTTAATGACAATCAATTTAATGAAACAACTGCTCAATTGACGTCATAATTAAAGAAGTCGTGTGGCAGCCGCGTCGCAGTGGAAGCACCTTAATAAACATGAAAGAAAGAAAAAATAATATATATGTATATACTTTTTATTTGTTCGTTTTTTTATTATTGTTATATTTTCTATTTTTCAAATAAAATATATATCTTGTTGTTACTGTTACTAATATTTTTAATATATAATTTTAAAATTTAATTTATATAACAGTATTTAAGTATATTTAAAAATTGTTTTATAAATTCATATCGAGTTCTATCTGGATGGGAAATGCTTTATACGTTATGTTCTATACATATATATATGTATAGAACTGCTTTATACGTTATGTTATATAATTATCAATATATATATATATATATATATATATATATATATATATATATATATATATATATATATATATATATATATATATATATATATATATATATATATATATATATATATATATATTGATATTTAAGGCTGCTTTGCATTATAATAATAAAACAAAACTCATTGTCGTAAACGAGTGCTCAATATTAAAAATATATTTCAAATAGAGCGATATAGATATATATATATATATATATTATATATATATATATATATATATATATATATATATATATATATATATATATATATATATATATATATATATATATATATATATATATATATATATATATATATATATATATATATATATATATATATATATATATATATACATACATATATATATATATACATAAAATTGCTATACATAGTGACATGCTTTTCGTTATAAAAATAGTTCAATACTTCTTTATTAAAATTCATAATACATGAAACGAAAATAAATTTTAGGATATTTAAAAAAATTCCAGTTCTCTAGAAATTATAAAATTCGAAACCCAAGTTACATACAAAAGTATACATTTTCAAAACTTCAATGTTTTCAGATGTTATTAAATTGTTTTCAACAACTTTAATAAATCACAAATGCTGAGGTCCTAACAAACATTTGGTCTAAGAAAGACGTTTTTAATACAGCTTTTAAACGTAATAGACGTTTTTTATACGCCCAAAAGGCGTCTTTTTTAGACCGAATGTTTGCTGGGGTTGAGTGAAGATCAAATTATAAAGCCATTAATGAGTGTGCCTACCTACCAAAGTTCCGAAGTAAGACACCAGTATCTAAAAAAAATTTTCAAGCTGACACTGTTATAAATAATGCTCAAGGACGCCCACTATTTTTTTTTTCGACAGCCACTTAGAAGTGAGAACTAAGTGTCTTATTATAAGAGCAGAAAGTAAATTGGTAGAGGGTTCTTTTTGCTAAATGTAAAAATTTGTTCATATAACTTGCGACATTTGTAAACACACAAAACTAAAAATAAAAATAATATTAAAAACTATGCATAAAATGTTTTGAAAATGAAACTTTTTGGTAAAAAATAATTTAGTGAAGAATAAATAGGTTTTTATCATTTTACTAAATATATGATTAAAATCATTTTTAACTTGAGAAAATATCTCCTTTCAATCAGACTATTTGATATAAACGGATGTGCAACGGATGTGCAACGGATGTGCAACGGATGTGCAACGGATGTGCAATTATTCAATATTCCTTCCTTTCAGTATTTGTCTAATTTGCGTATAAATCAGTAAATAGTAAAACATTCATGTAAACAGCAATAAACTTGTTTCAGTTTTATTGTTATATAAGTGTTAAAAGCTTCTGTAGATGTTTTATTATATAGTTGAGCTAATGTTTACTTAAAAAAAAAAAGTTCCATGGAGTACAGTTATGTTACTTTTTATATTTGTATTGCTATCTCTGTAACTATTTATGTCGTATTGGTCTAAAATTATCAGATTTGATAAGCAGATGTCAAATAAAGTTATTTTTTTATAAAAAGTATTGTTTTTAAACAGAGAAGTCGCCATATGGAACTCTTATAACTGCTGCTTACTTTATTGCTGTCACCTCAATTGGCTTAAACTCAAAATCAAATCCTGGATAACTAGTTTGGATTTTTATAAAATATAATTTTTGAATTTTGGACATCATTAATTTGGATTACGTTTGTTCACTTAAACTGAAAAGAAAATTCATATCTAATAGTTACTACAAAAGATTTTGCAAATAAATAAAATATTCATCTCAAAAATAAAGGATAAATATTTATTTACTCATATTTTTTTAGAAATGTTCTTAAAAAAAAATTTTTTTAAATCAGCGGTGGATTGTGTTATTTTTTTATGTTACTTTTATTGTAACGCAAATATTGTTTTAAAAACTTATTCAAGTTTTTTCTATCATAAATAGCCAGGTCAATATCAGTAAACTTTTTTTTTTATTACTGCGATTTTAATTTGATTATGATAATTATTTATTATTATAATAAAAATACTTTTTGTTATTAACAATAAGAATTTTTGAAGGCTATAATCTTTTTTTCTGATTTTATCTGAAAAAAATTGAATTAGCCTTTGTAAACTTTTTTTTTTTAAGATATTTATTGTGTGTTATTTATTTTCGATATAATTAAGTTTTTCGATTTTTTGTTGTTGATAATTTTCCTATTAAATTATTTATTTTTTTTAAACTCGTGCTATTTCAATATTTACCTCTTTTTTTCTTCATTGCGTTAAGCAATAATCCTTTGATGTAACCTTATGAACTTCTTATCAAAATTTTTTCATTATTTTTTTTAGAGTAGATATAAAAAAATGAATGCTAACGAGTCGACAAACGAATGCATTGATTGTTTGCAGTACGAAGATACATCTCAATGTCTCGTAAATATACCGCTGATGGAGCATCACAATAGTAAGGAGAAGTTAAAGTCGTGTAGGGAAGAAAACAAAAGTTCTCCTAAAAGATTATTGCCTCTTTTCTTTGAAAGAGCTTCCTCTAATATTTTTAACCCATGTTTTGACTCGGAGGTTTTAGAGACGGAATTTAAAAATCTTAGCATGTCATTAGACAAAAGTTTGTCAGAAATGGGACTGATTTATATTGCATTTACATCTCTTTTACTGACAATATTGTTTGCAGTCAGTCATACAACTGCTCAATCTCATATACTTATATCTGTCAGTTGTGGTACCGCAACAATTATAGCAGCACTTTTATATATAGTGACACATTTTCTGCGTCATCAACAAGAGCCAAAAATAGCTAAAGCATTTTTGTCTATTATAGTAACGGTCTTGTACTGTGGCGCTGATATACTTTCGTTTTTCTTCATAAAAGAAGAAGAGTTTTCTTATGGTGCACGATTTGGATTGGCAACGTGCATGATAATAGTTATATATACAATGATGCCAGTACTACCTCTATATGTAAATATGACATTAGCGATAGTTTTTTCAATAACCCATGAGACTGTTTTATCGCTCACAACAAAACTACCAAGAGATCCATATGTTACAATAAGTAGTGTGTTGTTACACTTTTGTGTTCATGTTATTGGTTACACAACCGTTTTTATGGCATGTGTCAGAAAACGGAGCACATTTTGGCGCATTTGTCAGAGTATAGTTGCAAAAAATGATTTAGAAATTGATCAAAGAATAAAAAATCGTATGATAAGATCTGTTATGCCAAAAAAAGTTGCTGAGTTTCTAATAAAAAATGGATTAAAAGATCAACAACTTGAACAGCAAGTTGACTTATCGAAACAAAAAAACCCCCAGTTTAAATCGTTTAGACCTTTTACTATGGACAAGATGGAAAACGTAAGCATTCTGTTTGCAGATATAGTCGGCTTTACAAACATGTCAGCAAACAAAAAAGCCGATGATTTAGTTTATTTACTGAATATGCTTTTTGGAAAATTTGACGAATTAACAAAAATTAACAACTGTGAAAAAATCAGCACACTTGGCGATTGTTATTATTGTGTTGCTGGATGTCCAGAAGAATCCGTGTATCATGCCATTTCTTGTATTGAAATGGGTTTAGATATTGTTGAAGAAATAAAAAGTTTTAGAAAAAAAACTGGAGAAGAAGTTGATATGCGTGTAGGAATCCATACTGGAAATGTACTATGTGGTATTGTTGGTAATAGAAGAAGAAGATTTGATGTTTGGTCAAACGACGTCAATCTTGCAAATAAGATGGAGTCAAAAGGTTTAAATAATAATAATATATAGGCGGATAATATATATATATATAATAATAATATATATAATATATAGGATATATATATTATATATGGTATATATATGATATATGGTATATATATGATATATTATATATGGATAATAATATATATAATATATAGGCGGACCAAAATGGCTTTTTCAATAACGTCTCAACAAAAAAAAAAATAAGAAAAGTTTGAAACAAAACTTTATATTTAGCTTATACTTTAGATTGGTTTTTTAAATGGGTTTTTTAAACTTGGTTTTTTTTTAAACTTTTTTTAGTAATTGGTTTTTTTAAAAACTGTTAGAGTACTCAAACGCTTTTTTTACGCTTAAAATGTATTATGGGTAAGATTATTGCAAATAACTTTTAACCAAATTTTTTTTAAGCTTCATTAATTGGATGGGTTTTTTTTGTTGCGGAAACGTGTTCATATTAACTATCATAAATTGGATAGTTTTTTGCAAAGCGTGTTTATTTTGCGAAACTTTAAAATTTAATAATGTTAGAGACAGAATACGCATAATAAGCCGTTTTGTCCTAATTATAAGACCAGATGATAAATTTATCAATATTAAATCTTAATTTTTATCAAATATTTTTCTACATGCAAGTCATGCAGGTAATTAAGCATTATGGTAAAACAAACACACTGATAAAATATCATTGTTCCATGACATCCAGTTTTGCAATATATATATATATATATATATATATATATATATATATATATATATTAAGGTGTCCCGAAAACAATATTTTTGAAAATAATCTGCTTCCACCTCCTAAATGTGTTCTATCTAATACAAAAACACTAGGTTTAATTTTTTTTGAATAAAAAATATTTTAAAGAGTCCCCTAAGACCCTCAAATATTTAATGGGTCCCTATTATTTTCAAAAAAAAAAGTTTTTTTAAATATGTCAACCTGGTACTCAAATGAAGCGAAATTATATAAAAATTTCAAAAATAATATTTATTTCGAAAAAAAAAATTTTTTTGTTTTTTTTATATTTTTTTATTACATAAAAAATTGCGTTTTTTTACAAAAAATGAAAAAAATGTATTTTTTATGTTTTTTATGATAATTTTGATAAATAAGTTAAAGTTTTTTCGAAATGAATATTATTTTTGAAATTATTATATAATTTTGCTTCATTTGACTACCTAGTTAAAATATTTTTGAAAAATATTTTTTATTAAATAAATGTAATCATGCGCACGCATGATTAGATTTATCATCGAAATATACAGCATTATTCTATATATTATTAATGATTTTTTTTATTTTTTATATTTCTAACTACTTATTTTTTTTTTTTTTTAGGCCAACCCGGTAGAGTACATTTTACAATTAAAACACTCGAGTCTCTTAATGATCAATATTTTGTAGAAGAAGGACTTGGAATTACTTACTCCAATGTCTTTTTCAAATCTTACTTTATTTTAAGTCGCAAAAATGGTTTAGATTCATATAAACCATGGCTGAATGATGATTATGCATTAAGAACACATACAGATAGTATTGCTCAAAACGATTACGAGTTTTCAAACTTTACCAAGAAAAAAAAGGAAGTGAACGGAGTTATAGAAACTTTGCACGAAAGTCATTGCGAAACAAATCATGATGGTATAGAGGTTACTATTCGCTCCTCAACCTCAAATAACAGAGGTGAAAATAAATGTATCCAGAGCAATACTGAAACTTTGTTTCAGCGCCAACAGTTTGACAACACGTTTGACGTAACCTACGGTATGGCAGTTACAGAAAGTTGCCTCAGAGAAACTATGAGAGCTTCCGATGACAATCAGCTCGTCAAACTTATTCGCGAAAAAAAAAAACAGAAAGAGTATTTTTTCAAACCACTTTTACGATGGTGGACGCTAACATTCATAGATGTACCGGACGAGAAAGATGTAGAAAATGAAGTAGAAGGACTGCCAAAAAAAATTAAAGAAGAAAACAAGATGGAAAAAATGTTTAGAGAGGAAGGTTTTAAACATTTCAAGCTTAACCCTAAAGTTTTAACATTTGCCTCGCCAAATGTAAATTATATTTTTGACATTATTACAAACGCCTTTAACTTAATTGGAATCGTCATAGCAACAATACTATTGTTTTTTGCAAATATGCCAAACAGCCTTGTCGCTTGTATTTCTGTCTGTTTATTGTGCATGTTTCTAATTCTTTTTTATCAAACATCAAAACTTATGCCACAAAAAATTGGAGACTTGAAAGCTCAAACTGGTAAGAATAAATATAACAACAGTATTTACATAAATATAGATATCTATATATATATGCTGTATTGTTATATATATATATATATATATATATATATATATATATATATATATATATATATATATATATATATATATATATATATATATATATATATATACATATGTATATATATAAATACATACATACATACATATGTATATATATATAAATACATACATACATATGTATATATATATAAATACATACATACATACATATATATATATATAAATACATACATACATACATACATACATACATACATACATACATACATACATACATACATACATACATACATACATACATACATACATACATACATACATACATACATACATACATATATATATATATATATATATATATATATATATATATATATATATATATATATATATATATATATATATATATATATATATATATATATATATATATATATACACACATGTAAATAAATATAAAAAAATGATTTAATATGTTTATGTGTTTTATGCAATTTTCAATTTGCAGATCCAGGAGGTGTCAAGTATGGAAAACTTTATAAACAGTTATTGATTTGAATGCATGGATTTAATAAAATGTTCTAAAAGATTTAATGAAGGGTAATAATTCCCTGAAAGATTCAGTATTAATGCTACAATATTAATCTTGCTAAAACAAATTTATATATTCCAATTATTCCGTTTTAATGCACTTAATCACCTCTATAATATAAATATTTTCTGCAACATTTGCATGATTTTACAGTGATGGTTATTCTAAAAAATTAAAAAAATTAAAAATACACTGACACTATCAGTTGATACCTCCTGCATTTGTTACTTTTTAATTTTGTATTACTTGTTTTTTATTAAGTATCAGTTATATAAGTATGAATAATTTTGCTCAGGTATAATGTCTTTATAACAAAAAAATTTCATAATTTAGCTTTGTATTTAGAATCCAAGGAGGAAAGTCATCTGCTTCACCAATCTGATTGTCAAAAAGCATCAGATAATAAAAAAGCACCTGATGAGCAAACCATATCAAATTGCGTAACAAATTACTATAAGTTGTTAAAAAATAAAATAGTTTCACCGTGGGTTACATCTCACCTGTTAGGAGGTATCATAATGTGTTTTCCAGGTGTTGTTGTGTTTTCTACTTACCAAGACTGCACAAAAAATCACTGGGAAAAGAATAAAGTTGACCTTTTTTCAATGTTAATGTTCGTTTGTTTTTTACACTTTTGTAGTTTTACTCAACTGTCATCGTTAATGAAGTCGGGCATTGCATATGCATGGGCAATTTCATTTATTCTTCTCCTTTTGCTCTATCCTTCATCAAACTGCATGGTCCGAAAAAATGAACTAGAAAAACTTGTTATAACAGATATTGTTGTAGTGGTTATTGTTCAAATAATCCTTATAACAGTTCTAAATCGCATTCATGAACAAGGAGTCAGAGCAAACTTTTATGGGGATAAAGAAGCTGCAGAACAAAATAATATTGCGTTAGAACAGAAGCACGTTGCAGAATGGCTTGTGAACGACATGTTTCCTCGACATGTTTCTAAACAATTAAAATATACAAAAAACGTTTCAAAAAACTATGATATGGTTGGAGTTCTCTTTGCGACAATTGATAACTTTGGCGGGTTTTATGAAGAAAGTTTTGAAGGTGGTCTCGAGTGCATCCGTATATTACACGAGCTTGTTGCGGATTTCGATAACGAGTTAATGAAATCCGATGATATTGAAAAAATTAAAACAGTTTACGGAACAACTTTCATGGCTGCCTCAGGGTTGAATCAAACAAACAAAGTAGACACGGTTGACCTTCATCATACGCATTCACACCTAAAATCTTTAGTTGATTTTGCAATCGTAATGCAAAAATCTCTTGATGAATTTAATGCAAATATGTTAGGATTTGTTTTTAAATTACGTTGCGGGTTTAATGCTGGTCCTGTTACTGCCGGGGTTATGGGAACTCTTAAACCTCAGTATGATATATGGGGAGATACTGTTAATTTAGCCAGTAGGATGGATTCGACTGGAGTAGTTGATAAAATTCAAGTTTCCGAAGAATGCATGAAAAAACTAGAACATTTTTATACATTTGAAAAACGCGGAACAATACCAGTAAAAGGTAAAGGGCTTGTATCAACTTATTTACTTGTTGGAAAAAAGAATTGATTATTATGCTTACGCAACGCATACTTTATTTCTGTCAAAGTACTCACAGATCAAAAGCTAAAGTGATAAAGTGCCATGATTTGGAATAAAGATATAAAAATATTTTTAATGGTGCTTTTATATTCCATGAAAACTTTAAAAAAAGAAAATATATTCATGGTGAAATACTAATTGTATTCTAAATCACTCAAAACCATTGAGTTCTCTAAAACACTCACTGGTTTATTCAAAAATATTCATTACATATTTAATTGTAATGTTATCTTACATGCTTGATTTGAATGTTACATTAAATGTTTCAATGGAATGTTACCGTACATGTTTAAATGTAATGATACTTTAAAAGTTTGGTTCTAATGTTACTATACAAATTTGATTGTATTCTTACCTTTAATGTTTGATTGTAATATTACCTAACATATTTGATTGTAATGTTACCTTTTTTACACAAAAACGTTTTGCAATAAATACAGCTGGCTGAAGACATTTCGCAGACAACTTAAAACAAATACCCAACAGTTTAAGTTGAAAAAGGTACTTTGAGATTAGGCTTGGTAGCTGTTACATATTTTTTTCCAAGAAAACCTTTCAAGCATTTTAAACTAAGTTTTGATTAAAATTTATGATGAAGATGTCTTTTTTGTTAAATTGTTTTTAAGGAAAACTTCCGCCCTAACAAAATTTTATAACACCTTGTAAACTATACGTTTACAAGGTGTTATACAATTTTGTTAATTAATCAAAACTAAAAGTTTCAATCTCCAATATATTAGAAAAAAATTCAATCTCCAATACATTAAAAAAAAATTTTCAAGTGTTTGGTTGTTATAGTAGGGTGGGTCAAATCTTAAAGTTTTCCAAAATCGAGCTGTTTCGAAGGCGAAATGTGACGCTGAATTCAATTTTTCCGCAAATATATGCGTGTAATATATCATTCTATATGTTTTTACGGGTGCTGGATCTAAAAATTACAGAAATTTGTGGGTTAAATAGCCTTTTAGATCAAAAACAAGTGTTCCTGTCCATAAGTATTGCTTTTATATATTGATTAAATTTTTAATACTTAGTAAATATTTGCGAAGGTAGACGTGCCCTTTTGTACGCACTTACTTGACCACTAAGGCTACGTGACCAAATGAAGTGCCTACTTGACCAATAGTACGTTCATTTTTTTTATAAAAACCTATTGTTTTAACGCTGATTTTTCATTCGAGGTCTTGACGTACACCGATCCACCATGCCAAAGAATATGGATAATTCAGCTAAAGCTAGAAGCGATATTGTAACTCCCAAAATTGCGGTTGTAGTGTACCAAGGAGAACCAAAGTTCATCAGTAAATCCAAGTTAAAAGTGGTGAACATTTAATAGGATGGATAATACACCTGTGCTCAGTGAGACCTGGTTCTAAAATTTCTTATTAATGACGCAAACAAAATAGTAGTGCAGGAACTATCCGACAACTGGATATTAAAGAACGTCTATCCACTGTGTCAATAAAACATAGCCAAAAAGATAAGAGACGAATACCAAACTTTCATGACTTTGGTTAAACAACATAAAAATTCAAGTAACAAGAAAATGAGTCGATGGATACAGAAAGCTTAAGATTTCAACATACGCATGTTGAAATCTTAAGCTTTCTGTATCCAATTCTGATGTCGTAGACAAGCAGAGTCTACGACATCAGAACAAATGGTGTAGCATTCAAACAGAAATTGGAAGGTCATTCGGCGTTAAAATTACAGATGAAATTAAGGCATTCCATTATGAAAATTGCTTCGAGTCTTACTTGGCGGTTTGCACAATACACATTAAAACTTTTTAATACACAGTGGATGTATGTACACTCACTCCGCCTAACCCTAATTCAGTCGATGTATGTAAATAGTAAAAATCAATGTAACAATGTACTTAACTTATCAATGTAATATACAACAATAATGATAACTTTCAAAAAAAATAGTTAAAAAACATTTTAAAATATTTTTCTAAGTAAAGGAATTGATCCCGGATTTCCGTAAAAGATGAACCAATGAAATACCACAATACTAAACGCATAATGTAGAGTTACAATTCTTTTTAAATTTGTACAAATAAAACTTTCAAAATTAACCAATAATATTCGCATCTATGATTCAAAATAAACCAATCAAACTTTACTGCCGTAACTTTAAGATAAAAAATTAAAGCAACGGTACCGTTGCGCTAGCCACAACTGTTTAAAAATAGGTCTGGTAATTTAAGTGGAAGATTTTCTTTTTGCATCTTTTTATAAAATAAGGTATACTTTGTTTTTTCAACGTATAATGAGAGTCTATTCGCCATAAACCAGTCATTTATCTTATTTAATTCAGAATTCATGTCTGTATAAAGTTGTTTGATACTATTGTTCGAAAGAAATAGCTTTGTATCATCTGCAAACATAATTGGGTTTAACTATACTGAGGAATTATTTAAGTCATTTGCATAAACCAAGAATAAGAGACGACCAAGTATCAATCCGTGCGGTACTCCACACGGGATTTTAAGTATTCCGTATACTTGATTTAAAACATATTGTTTTCTATCCTTGAAGTAACTTTTAATCCAATAGTAGACCTTATTAGTTACTCCATAATGTTTCAACTTTTCTAACAAAATACAATGATCAACAGTGTCAAAAGCTTTTGAGAGATCGATAAATATACCTAAAGCAAAGTTGTTATTAGTAAAATGATCAAAGACTCTATTGTAAATTACTCGTTCGAATATTTTCGAAAACACAGAAAGCACTAATATAAGCACTCATATAAGTAGTAGGAAACGTTAGAATGATCATCATTTTTATAAATTAGAAATACTTTTGCTAATTTTAGTACATCAGGAAATACCCCTTGATCTAAAGAAAATTTTACTATATAAAACAACGGTTTACTAATACATTTTTTATTTGCACTAAGTGTGTTACTGGGTATATCATCAAATCCCGGTGATTTATTTTTTAAAAGAAGGAAAAGCCTTCAAATTCTTTTAATGTTTAATCAAAACCATGCAAAAATTTGCCGTCTGATGGTTTTAGATTTTTAAAATTTAGTTTTTAAAAGAATTAAATGTTGGTGACAAGGTTGGTATAATTTTATTAACAAGATCAAGTCCTACATTTGTAAAATATTTATTAAACTTCTCAGATATTAGTACAGGCATAATATATCAGTATTTTTGATATTGATTCTTTTGGTAGCAAAAAAGTTTTATTTTTATTTTTTCCTATTAAATCGTTTATTACTGACCATTTTTTTTTAGTATCACAATCAGAGCAATTCTACAAATAAAATGAAGGAAGGAGGAGGGGGGGGTGAATCCTCAAAAAGTACCGGCTAGCGTCAAAAAAAAGGTCCTCAAAACGAAAATTTAACCGACTGAACTGTGTCAAATATCTGCCTAGCCGACTAAATTAGTAAAAAAACCAATTATAGTTTGAAAATCACCTTCTTTGCGGGGGCGTAACACTCCCACATCCCTATACACTCCTCCCTCCCTCCCCCCCCCCCCCCATCTTCGTAAAATTACCATCGCCCACAATTAGTAATTTGTTTGCTGTTATATTTTTTTTTAGTTTTTTTAAGATTGATATAAAAGTATTTATATGTTTCATATTTTTTTTCATTAACTGTGTTTTAATTTATAGAAATTTATTGTATAAATTTTGTTTGGTTTTAGAGCATTTTATAAGTTTTTTATTTATCCATGGATTAGCAAGTGTTTTTGTTTTTTATTTTTATTACTTCATTTGGACACTCTTTATTGAAAACCTCTTGAAAATTGTTTAAAAATAAATTACACGCTTCGTTTGCATTTTAACTTTTATAAACGTCACTCCAATTTTATTAACAGGTGAAGGGTTACATTTTTTTAAGCTTAAAATTTTAGGTTGATCCTCCGAAATAGCTGCAATATTTTTTATAATAATATATATCTGGAAATGATCACTTATATCAATCTTAAATGTATTTAAATAACATGTCAAAAAAATATTTTGTTGTAAGAGATTTGTGATATGTTAGAGCGTTCAAATTTGTATTACCGGGAATATAATTTTTTTCTTTGAAGGTTTATTTTTAAAATACTATTTTCGATAAAGTCTTGAAATGGTCTAACTTTACCACTTAGTGGTACATCCAACTATAATTATTTACGCAAAATTTGGTGATCGGTATATACATCCAACTATAATGTTTTTATGCAAAATTCCTCAAACCAAGTTATAGTTAAGCAACCCAAAAACATGAACACTAAAAAATAGCGGATACAAAAACTGTTCATTTAAAAACCAGATCAAGCAATATCAAATGGTTCAACCCCTCATCAAACAAATTCACCATCTTCAGCTGAAAATTAACGGAAAGTGAATGGAAAACCAAATATAACAATCACAAATCATTCATTAATGTTAAATACAAAAAGTTCTTCAACCTATCAAGTTACGTCTCGGATTTGAAAAAAAAAACCTTTATTATCATGGTCTATTTTGAAACCTGTACTCCCCTGCTCGAATTTTTCCTAAAGTTACCCACTATGTCTATATGAGAAATTTTCAATTATATTGAATCCAAAACCTGAGAAACTACTAAATGAAAGTATTTTGAAATTAAAAGTGCAGCCACGAAAATAAATTTTTATTAAAAAGTTACAAAGCTCGCCACAAAATTAACTAACAACTAACAATAACTATATTACTCTACTTTATATATCTCTAGGTTAACTAATAAATTACTTACATATACAGTTATTGTAATATATTTCATAATATTATTGATACTTTTATATCAATTTTTATTTTATATTTTTTAATAGATAAAAATTATCAAATAAACGATTTTTTTAAACAAGCATTAAAGCGTATTTTATAAATATTAGCTACTAAAAACTAATTAATAATAACATTAACCTTACTAATAAACAATTTCCGTCTCGAAAAGATCGAAAAAAAGTACATAAACCGTAAACATAAACCGTAAACATAAACCGTAAACATAAACCGTTAACATAAACCGTAAACATAAACCGTAAACATAAACCGTAAACATAAACCGTAAACATAAACCGTAAACATAAACCGTAAACATAAACCGTAAACATAAACCGTAAACATAAACCGTAAACATAAACCGTAAACATAAACCGTCTACTAAACAAATTGTAGCAAAATTAAATTTTTACTACTTGTCTGAAGAGATTGAGGAAGAGATTATGGTAACACAAGAAACTCAGAGTAGCAATATTATATTATAAATATTAGCATTTAGCTAATGTCTAGTACTGCGGGTAACAGTAACATATATACTGTATAGCTCTAGCTTATCTATTAAGCACTCTTTTAAGTATACAATATTATACATGATAATATAAAGATATTTTCTTTATTCACATATATACATTTACGTATATATATATATATATATATATATATATATATATATATATATATATATATATATATATATATATATATATATATATATATATATATATATATATATATATATATATATATATATATATATATTATATATATATATGTATTAACTGTTGCCAATTGTAGAAAATCATAGATATAAATGACTATAAAGTAGAACTTGTACTTTTGAAGCATTTTTCGGCTTTATAAGTTCCCATTTAGTTTTATAATAAATGATATAAGCCGAACATATATAATTTTTTTTAGCTTGTATGTGAACTCTATGAAACAATTAACAGTATTAATTTTATAACAGACACGTGCTAAGGGGTATTTTATAACAAGCACAGCGTAAAATCTCTATGCTGCCGCCAAGATAGCAGCATGGATTTTTGCCTACCCCCCATCCTCCCTAGGATAATTATTTTATTAAAGATGATCTATTATATCATATCACTGTATGGTATATATTTTCACAGTTCTGTATTACAAGACTGAAGCAACAAAATATGGATTGGGTGGCCAATAAAGATTTCCATATGCTATAATACTAAGCCCTGTAAAGGCTACATTAAACATTCTCTGTTGAACCATGCATAATTAGATAATTGATACCATGCATTATTAGAAGAATTTGGGCACAATTTTTTTCAAAACTATCCTTGTTTTTTTGTGTGTAGCACTTTATATTAAATATTTAGTTGTCAATTTCTTAAACAGAAAGAACACAGTAAAAGGTAAACAGTGACATAACTCATTTTGGAGTTAATATATAGTTTAAAAACTAGGAGAATAAAACCTCCACTTAGGTGCGATAAAAAAGATCGCAATTTCTTGAAATGTATCACAATAAAATTACTCGGCTTTAATATTTTAATCCGTTTGCAAAAATCGAAGAAAGTAGAGTTATGAGAAAATGTGTAATTGTAAGAGTTGAAGAGGCATAAACATAAAATTTGTAAAAATAAAGCTAAATGTTAAGCAGATACAAGCTCTTTGAATTTTTCGTATTGTAGGGTATTTTAATTAAATTTTAAGAGTTACTCAGCAACCATTATTTAAAAAATCATCGGCAACGATTTACCAAATAAACAAAATCATCGTCTTTTGGTATCGCAACGTTTAGATGTGATGAGAAAAACCACACAAAAACTAGTTAACGGAGCCGGCGAACGGAAAAATTTTAACGGAAAAATGTTTCAGAGTGGTTAATAAATGGAGCCTAAACGGAAGGATTAGAATAAGTTTTTTTCTCAACGGATACTCAAATTCTCCGTTAGTTTGACGGAGAGATGTGAATACGGCTGCAGATTATTGTCAAGAAATCATTTTTAATACTTTTGGAGATTTTTATGCTATATCTATCAATAGCAACTTCTGAATTTTGCTTTAGAAATGCAAGATACCTGGGCTAGTTATTTTTGTAATCTTTTTAAATTGGTTTGAAAAGTAAGATAAAAATTCTTTGATAATTAACCATAGTTAAAATAATTTGAAAAAACACTCAACAAATGATGCTTGTTGTGACAGAACCTTGTCATAAATGAAACAAAAGCACCCACAACCAGTGCACAGTGGGTCAGAAGCCAGCAAAACCATACAAAAAAGTTTTTAAATTTTGAAATTTTGAAAAAGGCAAATTTTGCTCAATATATTAATAAGCCAGAAACTATATTTTATTAAAAAATAATTTTTCAATAAAACGCCATATTTGTTGTTTAAATATTTCCTTAAATACTTTTTATCAATAACAACAAAAAAGTGTGAAAATAAACTTAAACTTCTTATTTTTCAAAAATATTTAAAACCATCGGATCAACCTGTATCAAACGCTTAAAATGATATATAATTGAATACCAATATGACATTGATCTTGTGGTATAAAAATTGGCTGCCTATAGCTGCCTAAACGAATACACTTTTAAGTTCAATTAACTACGTCCACGTTTCTTGTTAATGCGTTTTTGATCGATAACAAAAAATTTAAGAAGATTTGAAATTTAAAAACTGTAGTTTAACTTTATAATAATTTTTATTAAAGACATAAGTTTAAAATTAAATATTTTTGTATTTTTTAATTGCTTTCCAGTAACTTCCTCGTATTCGCTTAATGAACATTTAGATCGCATTGAAACCATTATTCCTAATTTTTTATGCTACCGTTTTAAAGAAAAAAGATAAAATATGAATTATATACTTCTACGTAGTACAAGTTTGGGACATAATATTTATTATTTACTTTATAATTTCCGAAAACAATAAAATTATATGTAATCGATAAAAAAACACGATAACAACCCATCAGAAATAAAGGAAAGGAACTGAGTTTCATAGCTACTGCTCGTAAAAATATTACTTTATTAAAAACATTTTAAATTACTTTCTTTCAAATTAAAAGTATTTTATTGAACAGACAATCTCTTAAAAATGGATAGGAGATGTCTTATGAATTATAGAATGGAAAATAATTTACTACAAAATGATGATTTACATGCAAAGATTTTGAGTTTTGTTTCCCAAAGCAATTTTGAAGAATCTGATGATAACTTGTCAATTATTTCGAAATTCATTTATCAAGCTAAAAACAAGTGGAAAAAATCGAATAGAACAAGTGCAGTATTTGAAAAAAGATATAAAGTTTGGTTAAACCAAACTATATTTGATTGTAAAAAAAAAAATCGAAACAAAAACCTGTGGTATGTTTACTTTAACTATGTGTAAATTTATTATAATGTGTATAATTTATTTGTATTATTATTACGACAATTTAATAATTGATAAAATAATATTATACTTTAAGGTGGACGCCCTTCGATTTTGTTTGAAGATGTGTCTGTGAGAACTAAAGATCGCATAATTAAAGAGCTTTTGAGTAAATATAATTTAAACAAACTTTTATATGCAGCAAGTAAAAGTTTGAAAAGGGATAAAAGGTTTATAGAAGCAAAAGTGGTTAACAAAATATACAACAAAGAATTATCGACAGAATCACTTACTTCAGAACAATCATTAGAGCTAGTCTTAGATGCAAATTTATCCAAAGAAACTTATCAGCATTTAAGAAACAATGCTCTTCCATTCAGCTCTCTATACCCATCCTATCATATTGTAAAAGAGGCTAAAAATAAATGCTACCCTGAAAAAATTCAGGTCAGTGACTACTCTGCAGAGGTTCAATTACAAGCTCTTCTTTTTCATACTGCATCAAGAATATGTTTAGCTTATAGTGTTGTGTTAAATTCACCTGTGCTTAAAGATTGTACTAAACTATTTATAATATACAAAGCTGGTTTTGATGGTGCAACAGGACAATCTGTTTATAAACAACTGTCAGATGTTTCTAGTGAACTTCATACAGATGAATAACTTTTCACAACTTGCTTGGTTCCTCTAGAACTATATTGTTTCAAAGATGACAAAAAACAGGTTGTTTGGAGAAATCCGAAACCATCGTCAACTAATTACTGCAGACCTCTGAGATTTAAATATAGAAAAGAATCAAATGAAGTAACTCTTGCACAATATGAGTCAATTTTGGCTTCTATAAAAGAGATAACATTATCTGTTGTACCTGTTTTATTGGAGGACGGTACAATAAAGGAAGTTGAAGTACAACATATTGTAAATTTAACAATGATAGATGGAAAAATTCAAACTATTATTTCCACAGCAACCAACTTATACCAATGCTGTTCAGTGTGTGGTGCATCTCCAATCGAAATAAACAATTTATCTTCAGAAGGCAATATAAAACATGGCGTTTCAACTTTGCATGCTTGGATAAGGTTTTTAGAATGTATGCTCCATATCTCTTATAAGATGCCGATTATGAAGTGGCAGGCTAGAAATCAAGACGAAAAAAATATTGTTAAACTGAGAAAGCTTGAAGTCTGTGCTGAATTTCGAACAAGGATAGGTCTTGTCATAGACCAACCGAGAATAGGTGGAGCAGGTACATCAAACGATGGCAACACAGCTAGGCGATTTTTTTAGCAATACAATGTCTCAGCTAGTATAATGAACATCGATGTAGATCTTATGAAAAGGCTTCATATTATTCTGGCCACAATATCAAGTGGTTATGAAATTAGCTCATCCAAATTTAAAACATTCTGTTGGGAAACTGCTTTGCTCTATGTATTCCTGTACCCTTGGTATCCTATGACTCAAACACTTCATAAGATTTTGATTCATGGCTATGAAGTCATTGAACTATTTACCTTCCATTAGGTATGTTTTCTGAAGAGGCTCAAGAGGCTACCAATAAGGTTTTTAAGATTTTTCGTGAAAATTTTACAAGAAAATGCGATCGGAAAAAAAACAATATAGACCTTTTTCACCGCCTTTTATGTGCATCTGATCCTTTAATTTGCACATTAAGAAAGAAGATACATAATAAAAAAAAAGTCTACCATCTGGTGTACTTGAACTATTTCAAGAGCCAACGATAGAATACTCTGCGTAAAACATAAATTTAAATAATATCCTTGTTGTTAATTTTGTTGCGTAAAAACGGAATTTTTTATAAATGGAAAATAAATGAGTTTTTTAATAAATTGCGTAATTATGTAATAAAATTTGAAGTTTTTAAAAAACAAATGTTATTTTTTCCACAAATTATGTTTTTCAATATAATAAACTGTTTCTAATTTAAAAAAATAAAAAGTTTTGGTTTTAGAGGTTTTGGCTAGAAAATGTCACTTTTGACCCACTGTGCAGTGGCATAACTATAAATTGATCCCTCCCCCCCCCCCCCCCCCCCGCCAAAAAAGTAAAGCGGCCCTCCTTAAATTTTTTCTCAATTTTTCCTCCAAAAATGCCCATAGAGATACGTGAAAAATTATAAATTCATAAAATGTATTTGATAAAACAGAAATTATTAACACTCATATTATTATTACCAGTCATATTATTCATATGAGTAAAATAAGTAAACTATGCTCCGGGACCCCCCCCCCGCCTTGCGGGGTTATGCTCCCCCCCTAGTTACGCCACTGCCCACAACTTAGTTAATATGCAATTCAATGAAGTAGGCTGGAACCATCAGAATAACTAAATGTCGCTAAATATTCGGCAGTCTAATATTTGATGCTTCGGTCGAACGCCCATCCAAATATTCAGTATTTGCCCGAATCATTAAATTTTTAAATTTTAAAAAGTAGATATATATTTTTGAAGGTAATATACTGGTATGTAAAATAACTATTAAACTCGTTACCACCTGCTACTTAATAAGAGAAATCGATATTATTGAAGAACGTTTTGTGATTTGGAAGATGAAATAATGGTTTTTATTGTGCAGTAACGTTTGTAGAACAGCCTTGTTTTGAGAAATCTTTAGACCTGCTTTTTTATGTCATAGCTTTTCTTTCTTTTTTTTTTTTTTTTTTTTTTTTGTTTATTTAATAATATTTCTGGTAAAAATGTCGTTGTACATAATAAATGAGAACACAGAAACTTGAAGAGGATTGTAAGATCCTGGCACCGAGAACCGTTTAACAATACAGCCTTCTCTTTGTCTGATAACGTTTTCGATTTGGTTTTGTTTTTTTTCTTGATTTGCCTGTATCCTCAAGCACTTCTTGTTACAAATTTTAAGACAACCAACTAATCAAACGTCTTGAACTGTTTTAAAAACATGTTCATTAACATAACCTCGTCATCTCAGCGAAAATTCTGTTTCAGGTCTCAATAAGGTATGAATGCTTTTTATACGAATGTTGGGTTTATTCATGTCTTAAAACTCTTTGTGTTGGTCTTGAGACTTAGATTTCTATATTTTGCTTAGGGGAAACCTTATCTTATTGGCAATAGAGGTATACTGGGTTGTAGGGCACAGGGGGTATACTTGTGTTTGACTTTCAATATTTCTAATATTAAACGTTACATTTTATAGCGAAAAACACATTTTAGGGTAGTAGCAGAGCTGGCGGTAGCGCGACTTAGTCCGCTAGTCCGCAACTCCGCTGCATGCGGACTCTCCATTTCGTAGCGGAGTTGCGAAAGCGCTTTCACTAAGAAAATTTGGTAGCGGACTAAGGTCGCTACCAAAAAAAAAATCAAAGCGCTTCTCCGCTACCATTTAAATTAAGAAATACCACTTGAAATGATTTAAATTGCAGACTTTTTTATTTCCTCAAAATGAAGTAAAAGAAAAAAAAAAAAGTTTAAAGTTTCAAAATTTTGTTACTTTATCAAAATAATTTGAGATGTGTGCAATTTGATATAGAATTTTCAAAGAAACGCCATGTTTGCTATAAAAAATGTCCGCAATTAGCTTTATGTGTTAACTTAATTGTGCATATAGATGCGTTTATCTGGACTTTTCTATCATCTCATTGAAATAATCTTTATATAAAATTAAACAACAACTTTTACAAATGCAATTGCAGAACAGCTGCAAATTCCTAATAAAGTTAAATTATTACAATAAACAATCCAATATTTTCAATGTACTTTGCGTTTGCAATTTCTTCTTGCAAAATAATCCTTATGCACTATACTTTATACAAAATATTTTTGTTTTTAACGATTAACGGTAGGTTTTTTTTTTTTTTAGATGTAGTTCTTAGTCTAAAAAACATATTCACTTTGATTTAGTTTGCCATTATGTTGTGATTATTAATTTTTTCAGTCAGAGTATTTATCAGTTAGTTAATACCCTTTTTATTTTTTTAAAATAAAAAGAAAACCTAATATACTTGTACAAATATATATATATATATATATATTTTATTGGGAGAGGGGTATTAAGCCCCATAGGACCATAAGACTCAAGTACTTTAATCTAAATAGCCATTTTGTTTTTACAAGTTTTAACCAACCAGATTGCATTTATTAGAGTATAGAAAGTTGCTTTTTTTGATTAAAGCAATTTTGTAATTTGGTCAAAAGACCAAACACTGTTCATTGTTTGGTTTTAATTGCTTAAATTAAAAAAAGTTTTTAACTTTTTTTTTTCATAATATAACCAAGTTATAAAAAATATAAAGTGTGCGGCTTAGTTCCCCGCTTTTCCCTATCATCTACTAATTGTTAATTATCATTACTTTGTAATCATTACTTTAGCCAGCCTTTTAAAATGGACCCGGAAGTTTGTAGCCCAGCGAAATTCTCTTCACAGTTGAGGTTTTTCAGGGAGAACAATTCTAGTTTTGTCATCAGTAGTGATGCGGCAGATGGTGGAAATAATGAACTTTACCCTAGATTGGAAAATTCTTACTTGGATTGCAGCATTCAGTTGCCTGCGGACTCTGATCATGTTCACGATAGCAAAAATATGGAGTACCTTAGCAAGTTTTTTAAATTTGATGAGAAAGGGGCTCTTGCTGTCTGTGTTAAATGTCAGACCAAACTGAAGGTATTAAATAAAAATATATATACAATATAATTGTTTTTTTTGTTTTTTTTTGTTTTTTTTTGTTTTTTTTTTCAGTTTACAATTATTAATCGTAATATAACAATATAACAATATATAAACTTGGTATCTGAAAGAAGATCCAAATGATCTTGTCGCCAGAACCATATAAAAGATATAATACGTGTATATATAATAAAATAAAATACAATTGATCAAATAACTAATAACAATGTAGAAGAAACAAAAACTGAAAATAATTTTATAAATTATCTAGAGTAAAAAAAAAAGAATTTTACATTTCAAAAATATTTATATATATTCCCAGTAGAAAGAATATAGTTTTTTAATTTAGTTTTAAAAACGGAAAACGAAATTGACAAATCAAAATTTGGAACAACAATTTTGTTCCATAAATACGGTGCTCTATAGTTTATGCAAAATTGATTAAACTTTGTTTGACAAAAGGGCTCAATTAATAAATTATTATTTCGTAAAGCATATTTGTTTATAGCTTTATAAGTAAAAAGATCTTTGAAATTGGACAATGGTCGTTTACTTTTACAACGAAACATAAAACATAAAATATTATAGACATTGAGTTCGTAAACGTTAAGTGCTTTAACTTTTTTAAATAAAATATTTGAATGAGAAAAACGATTTTCGAAACATATTAAACGCATTGCGTGTTTCTGACGATGGTAAAGACTTCGTAACTTACTTTTAGAGGTACTTCCCCAAACAATATTTGCATAATTTATATAGCTATGAATAAACGAGTAGTAGAGTTGAATTAAATTTTGTTTACTTAAATAGTATCTGACCTTATATAGAATTCCAATACTTTTAGCCAATTTAGTAGAAATATAGTCGATATGATACTTCCATGTAATATTTTCATCAATGTAAATGCCTAAAAATCTTGTGACCGACACCTTTTTTATTTCAATTTTATCAATAAAAAGTTTAGGCAATTTATTTGGTAAAAAACGCTTTTTAGCAAGAGAGTGGAAAAGGATCCACTTTGTTTTGTCAATGTTTAAAGTTAACTAGTTGCACTTAAACCAGTTGGAGATCTGATTGAGTTCATTATTCATATTTGAAAAAAGCTCATAAATGCTACTGTTTGACAGAAATAAATTAGTATCGTCCGCAAAATTTATACTCATAAGGTTAGAAGCTTTATTTAAATCATTTATATAAATTAAAAAAAAAAGTGGGCCTAGAATAGAACCCTGTGGAACACCACATTTTATGTCAATTAATTTTTCATTTTGAAAATAATCTCCATAGAAAACAAATTGTTTTCTATTTTCCAAGTAACTTTGATACCATTTTATTAATTTGCCATTAATTCCGTAAAATTTGAGTTTTTTAAGTAGAATTTTGTGATCGACCGTGTCGAATACTTTTGATAGGTCAATGAAAATACCTAATGTATATTGTGATCTACCAAATGAATCGGAGATTTCACGAATAAACTGTGTAATGGCTTGTTCAGTTAAACAATTTTTTTAAAACCGAATTGATTTTTATATAGAAGTTTATTTAGATTAAGGTAATTGTATGTTCTATTGTATATAATTCTTTCTAAAATTTTTGAGAAAGTTGAAAGAACTGCGATAATTATTAATATTTGATTTTTTTCCGTTTTTGTATATAGGAGTTACTTAAGCTATTTTTAATTGGTTGGGGAATACACCTTGCTGTATAGATGCCCTGAAGACTTTATAAAGAGTACACTTTAAGTTTTCAAAGCAATCTATGACTATGTTGCCATTTATTTCGTCCGCACCCGTAGCTTTGTTTCTTTTGAGAGAATTGTAAGCTCTCTCAAACTCATCAAAAGATAAGTCAGAATGTAAATTATCTATAAAAAGCGAATTATTTATAGGCTCTAGGAAATCACTAAAATTTTTTTCTGTAATAGGGATCTTGTTTGCCAATTTGGTTCCTATGTCAATGAAATATTTATTAAACTCGTTTGCAATTTCGTTTGGTTCATATATATTTGTTTTATTTATTTTAATTACTTTAGGAAGGGAGTTTGAATTTGTTTTTTGTTTTCCTGTTATTTCTTTCAACGTTCTCCAAGTATTTTTTGAGTCGTTTTTAAATTTACTAATTAAATTTGAATAATAATTTTTTTTTAATTTTTTACAAATTTTTTCAAATAAATGTTGGTAATTTTTATATTTTTGTTGGTTTTCATTTGATTTTGTTTTTAGATATTTTATATATAGTTTCTGTTTTATTTTAGAGGATTTTCTAAGTCCTTTGGTAATCCATGGACTATTTAAGGTTTTTATTTTTGTTATTTTTTCACAAAGTGGAAAGTTTGCATCGTATATTGAGAAGAACGTATCAAAGAATTTATTATGTATTGTATTTGCGTCTTCATTAAAGTTAATATGTTTCCAATGCAGAAGTGATAATTGATATTGGAAGGATTTTATATTGCTCTCATTGAAGACACGTTTTTTTATTATATTTTGTCTTTCGGGGTTATTAGAGGATACAGTATGGATTGTTAGAAAAATAGGGAAATGATCGGATATGTCGGTTTTTATAATTCCTTTATTTCATTTTCTATTATAAATATCCGTTGTAAAAATATTATCAATCAACGTAGTTGAAGTTTTGGTTATTGTAGTAGGGCGATTAATTAAAGGAACAGCTCCTGCCATAAGTATTTCATCATAAAAACTTTTTATTTTTTTATCTTTATTATAAATTAAACAGTCCATGTTGAAATCTCCAATTATAAAAGCAATTTTGTTTTCTTTGCTACCTTTGTGAATGATATTTTGTTGTAAAAAGAAACTAAGATTTTCAGACGCACCATCAGGTGCAGCTTAATAGAATATTATTTTTTTTATTGTTTAAAATTTCAATAGTTACGATTTCTTTATCACCGTCAGAAACGCACATATCATTCCTAATGTTATGCGCAATGTGTTCCTTAACGTAAATCAGAACTCCTCCACCGCGTTTATTTGTTTGTCTTTCTAATAAAACTGTTTCAAAACCTAGAAGATGGAAAATAGAATTATTTTTAAAATCGTTCGAAGAAATCCACGTTTCTGTCAAGCAAATTATGTTAAAAATATTTTCAGATAATTCTTTTTAATTATGTTAAAAATATTTTTCAGATAATTCTTTTTTTAACGTAAAGTTTTCATCTTTTAAGTTATTAAATTTAATTTCCATTTTTTCTATCCGATCATTAAAAATTTTCATCATAGTATTCTCGTGATTTTCAAGGATTTCTTTAAGTTGTGCTGGTGTAAAGTTTTTCGCCATTATTATAAGTTTTTTAATAAGCTCTTAAAACACGTCCGTTCGCGGTGAAAGTTGCGGTTTTACTATTATGGATATGGATATTTGAAAAATAAGTTAAATTATAAAAAATATGAAATTTTAAGTCTAATTAATGTTAATTTTAGGTGCAAAAAAATTTAGTTACTTCAACCTGAAGAAGCATTATAATAAAAGACTTTTGAGGCAAATTTTTTGGCTGCATTGGCTTCAGGTAGCAAGAGAGGCAAGATAAACTCTTACAAAGACAGAGAAGAACCAGATGCTAAAAAGAGGCAGATTAGTATAGAGGCAGATTAGTATAGATTAGTATAAGTATTAGTATAGATTAGTATAAGATTAGTTAGAGGCAGATTAGTATAGATTAGTATAAGTATACAAGTTTAATCAGAGAGAGGCCCTAGATCTGTACTACAGGTAGATAAAGTAAATTTTTTTATCAACATAAGTTACATGAACTCGATTCAAAATACTGATTTAACTCTTATATTGGTAATTGTTTTATTAATTTTCAGGTCATTCATCGTAGACATGCGTCCGACCCTGGAGACAGATTCTAAGGCATTTCGCCAGTTTCTGGAATATATCTGCCTTACTTTTAAGGTTCCCTCTATGAAAAAGCTAATGACGGATATCAATCGTATAGTGGAAAAGGTCAAAGAGCATCTCATAGAAATTTTAAATAAACAAGACTATGTTGCAACCACTGCTGATAGCTGGTCTTCCCATCACAGGTAACTAAAAAGTTATCTAAAATAAAAAAATAATATAATGCAATTAGACCAAGTTTGAAACGTTTTTTTTTACCCTAAGTTTATAATACTATTAAAGTTATATTATATTTGTTGTTTGTTTAATAGATCTTTCCTTGGGATGATGGTGACCTGGTTAAACAAGGAAACTCTAGAGAGACAAAATGCTGTCTTGTGTGTCAAGGAGATAAAAGAAGCCCAAACTAGGAAACTCTTAGCAGACGTCATGTTTGAACTGCATCAAGAGTTTAGTGGGAAAGTTTGTAGAAGCAAACTAATTCAAAAACTTTCAATTGATTTTTCAAATTTAAAAATATTTGATTTTGTAGTCAATTGAAATTGACTGCAACTTAGGTTGTTAACTTTAGGTTGTTGCAACAACTACAGATAATGGTTCAAACTATGTAAGTGCCTTGAACCAGTTTGGTTTAGTCGAAGAGGAAAGAGCAGCGAGAGAGGATCCTGAGCTGGTTGCTCGAGGCCTTTCTTGTTGGAGGAAATACTTGAATGTTGCACTGATGACATCATTCTTACAAAGCACCACCGTTGTGCAGCTCACACAATAAACTTGCTGGCCTGTAAGGACACCCAGAAAGTGCCAGGTTGGATTTCGAATCCCAAGCCATTGTTTTTAAAGCCAGCTGCTAAAGCCCAGGGGATGTGGAACGCTCAAAATAGGAGGACAGTGATAACAAATGACATAAAGGCAGCCCTGAAGAGAAAGTTAGCGACACCAGGGATCACCAGGTGGAACTCCTGTTATGATGCATTTAAATGCCTATCATTCGAAGTATATAAATTTTTATACTTTTTTATATTGCATATGAATATAACAACCTAAATTTTCTTCAATGTTTACATTTGAAAGGTATTTTCATTCTTTTGTTAACTGTTTAACATCAATATGCAAATACTTTTATTAAGATTTCTGACAAAGCTAAGCTAAAGAAGCTTAATCAAGTTTTCCAGCGGCAGTAACCCCACGTCCTGCCAATGATTACAAAGGAAGACAAAGAGGTTTGGAGTGAGTATGTAAAAGTGACTGCTCCCCTAGCTGTCTGTCTTGACAGGTTACATGCAGATAATGATGCTTACATGGGATGTCTACTTCCCCAGCTTAGATTGGTGAAGGTAAGTATTCAAATATAAATAAAAGGGTACCTTTAAGTTATTCTTGAAAAATTATTTTAGTGATTGTATGATAAATGATATCAATACTTTTGAAGAAGAGATTTATATCAATGATAAAACCGAAAATTTTATTTTGCAAATCAAATACACCATTATTTCTATGAACTCGCTTGTTACATAATAATTCATTTTGTCCTACTATTTTAAGGATTCACTTGTACGCCTGTCTAAAGACAACACCATAAGGCATGCCAACCAACCTGTAGTATTCCTCCTAATTTAGATATAGAAATGATGTATTTATCTGGATAAAAGTTTTACTTCCTTTTAGGTTCGGTCATCTTTTTAAAGACAAAGACCTGTTAATCGCAACTTATGTGCATCCTTATTATAAGCTGCCAGTTGTCAGTTACCTCTGTCATGAATATAGCTCGGTAAACAATACAATAGATGAAGTAAAAAGTTGTATAATTTTGCATAAGCAGCAAAAATTCGATTTTTTGCCCGACTCCAACAAGACTTATCAGGCGGATTCTAGCAACATTGCTGTAAGTTACAATTTAAAAATAAATAGTTAGCAAAACTAAGTACATTTAAATTCAATAAAGTATTAGGGTCTTTTATGAAAATGTGTTCCTTTAAAAGTCTTTAAGTTGTGACTCAAATTGACTAAAAAAATTAATTTTTCAGTATATGTGGCAGCTAAATGAGGTACAAAATAACTTGGAGGATAGAGTAAATGAAGAGGTGGTAAAGTAGTCCAAAATCAAGGTGTCTGCTAAAAACAAGTACAACACGGCGCTACCGTCATCAGCATCTGTTGAGAGGCTCTTTAGCTATGGGTCTGATATTCTCAGACCCAAGAGGTCATCACTCAGCTTCCACAATTTTGAACAGCTTGTTTTTATAAAGGGAAACATAAAACTTAAAAATAAAAACCTTCTTGAAGATGAATAGATGAAAACTTTTTATTATTTTTTGTTTAACTTTAAAATTGAATAATAACTTTTCATAGGTTTAACAACTTAAACAACACATTTACACGAGAAACTGTCATGAAAGATAAATTATTTTCCGTAAGTTCTTTGTAAGATATTTAAAAGTGTATAACACTTAAAAAGTTGTCACTTTTTATCATCCCATATGGGTATGACAAACTTAACGTGGGAGAGAGGGGATATTAATACTTTTTTCAATTAAAATTTTTTTTTTAGTTGCGGTCTAGAAGCGGACTAACACTACTAATTTTATAGTTTAAAAAATAGCGGAAGAGCGGAAGCGGTTTTTGGTTCCCAAAGAAGCGGAAGGTAGTGGTAGCGCTTTTAAATATTTGGTATTGATGCCCAGCTCTGGGTAGTAGTAACAGTATCAAAAACAGCCAAACTAAATAAGCTCGAAAGGGTCTTTCCGGAATAATATTGAAATAGAGAATAAAACCGAAATTGTAAAAAAAAGAATTGTATCTAAAGTATGGAAAGCAAAAAAAGGTCGAAATAGATCAAAAGAGAATGAGTTCGAAAATGGACTTTTTGGATTAATATTGAAATAGAGAATTAGACTACCTGCCCAAACCAAACCCTTAGTCAATGTAGCAGTATTCCTTGCATGTTCTACCTATTTTTCAGTCGATGTAGCAACACTCCTCAATGTTTTACCTCTTTGCTAGTTTTTTGAACCATTGCTAAATCCAAATTTCGATTTTATTCCGTATAGGTATTTTCGAGATTATTACTTCTAAATAAATTTTGATTTTTTTTTTTTAATTAATTTTTTAAAATTAATTTTCGATATTAATCCCAAATAAACGTTTCGATCAAAAAAAATTTAAAAAGCGGTTAAAAAGTGCGTGACGTAATTTATGGACGACCCCTTTCCACATTTTACGCCACAATTTTTTATTCCATCGTTTTGCCAATTAAAAAACATTATAAATTTATTAACGGTCGAATTTTACGTAAATTTTCACTTATGCACTGAATATTCTTCCAAAGTTATAAAAAGTAGTAATACATTTTTCGCCAAGTTTTTACACGTGTCACTGTTTCAATTTCCTAACATGCGATTTCTGGATTGAAAGAATGTTGCCATTCCTCTTGATATCAAAACTCAAAGCTGGTTAAGTTAATAAAGATGGTAATCGATGTGTAACAGAGTAGATGCTGCCGCGGCTGTTATAGATGATAAAGCTGTGACTGAGCAGGATGGCGATGGTGCTTCAGATGGTGCTAAAGTTGATGATGGCGAAAAAACGTTTGTGCGATTGCTAATGCCTTATGATTTATGTTGTTTTTATTAAGTGGAAATAAGCCAGTTACTGAAAACCAGTGATTGCATGCAAGCGTGTAAAACATTTACCACTTCGTACAGCAGTTTGAGAAACAGTTGAAAATTTTCTTTATTTAAATTTTTACATTTTGCAATACGTGGTAAGAATCAACGCTTTTTTGATATGACAATGGACACCTCTATCCAATGATTGAAGAATATGTGAAAAATGCTCTGGTGGGCATAAAAAGATTGTTTTTTGTTTTTTTTGCACAGCAATACTGATTTCAAAGTCATGTGAGTCGTATGCCCATCTAGTACTAATATATGAATAGCAACAATTTGCTTAGTTTCGTATAAATACTTTTTTCAGCCATTCAATAAATTTATCGTGCTCCATCCAACCTCATTTTGAAATTAAATATGTGGTGCCAACTGAGCCACCTCTTGCTCAGTCAGAACAAAATTTTCTTTTAGCTTGGTATATCACAAATAATGGCGCAAAATGCTCATCAACGTTGCAGCAATTGTTCGCAGTATAATGGACTTTTTCATTGTTGCCAGTAAGTTTAAACGTATGTCTTGTCCCTTTTCGACACACTACTGTTGCATTGCCTTTATCACCCAAAAAACCTTTTTCATCACAATTGCAAATATACAACCTAAACGTTATACCAGTCTGTTGATAATGCATGGCGACGCATTCAAAATAACGATTATTTCTAGCGTAAAAAAGCGGCTCTGTTAGATGTTAAATAGTCTGGTTTTCTTTTTGAAATTTATTTTGAACATCTCTTCATAAAGGCATAAAACCAGTTTTTGCCACGATTGTCAATTTTGAATAAGTACAACTGATTTTCGCGTTTAAGGTGGCCAGTAAAAATTGAGGAGTTCATTTCAGGTTACCCCGTAACTCTAGTCCCTAAGTAATTGTAAGGCATGCACCATCATTTTTTCTGTTTCATTTGAGTGTGCCGTTGTTGTACCTGAGCCATGGAGGCCTTTGTTGTTCTTATTTTTGCAATGGTTGAGTGTTGAGATTTCAACGCCTTGTTTGAATGCAGCTTTTCTCTGTGATGTTTTAACTTCTTTTATATCAATTAATGCGAGTTGTATATCATCTTCCTTGTACGCTTTTGTTTTTTTAGTTGATAAGTTAGTGAGTTGAATTGAGTCAGGAATGATTATATTGAGAAATAACATAATAATTGATTTTTAACGAGTAAGTTGTAATTAAATTAATTAAACTGGAATTAACACTAAGTTAATTAGATAAAGATAGGCGCTTAGTCACTTGCAAAAAACTAAACTAAGTAATTATTTGTTTAAAATTTTATTTATAGTTAATTGCATACATTAGTTTAAAAAATAAACTAATTAAAATCAACACAATAAACTGTATACACAATACAATCAAACACAAATATCGTAAAAAATTCCATAAAAAATCAGTAACAACTAGCACAACAACTTATTTAAATAAAATATTTTGCATAGAATTCTTAAAAAGAAAAAATAACTTCATAAGTACGTAAAAAGTACAAATAAATTTATAAATTCGTAAAAATTACATGGTAAAAATTACAGTAATAATAATAAATAAATTTAAGTTCCACAAATTTTACAAAAACATTTTTCCCAATTCCAATGTAATACATTATTTTTGAACACCTGGAGACTTTTTGAGCACATGGTTTCAATGTTAAAGGAATTCCGAAGCGAGGTGGCTTTGTATAAAACATTATTGGTATTTTTATGATTAGAGCCTTTTGGCGGTAATATCAGTTTATTGCATTATCTAAGTTGAAACGGTAATTTTTTTTTTATAAATAAGCCCCTTCATAAATTCAGGGTTTAAACCATTAAGGGATTTAAAATTTTCAATCATAATAAATTGTAAGTTTCGAAAATGGATTCTTGGGTTATTATCTAATTTTAACATTTCATCCGAAGACATTTTAAATCATTTATGGACTATGTGGAGTGCTTTTTAATGAATTTTAATAATAAGGTTGTCCTTGTATTTTGAACAAAACATCTAAACCTAAGGATAGTATGAAAAATTAGTTAAAATAGATGCGTTAAATGATAAAGTAGCTTATTTATAAGATATAAAACTTCTAATTCGAAGCAAAAATTTTGTTCTAGCTAACCATTACAAATCGGCTGTTTGAATATTTGTCGAGTATTATCGTCAGCAAAATTGCAAATCTCAGAGCCTTTAATAAACAGAAAATGGTCATTTATAAGTATATTAAAGAATATTTGCCTAAGCATTGATCCTTGAGGCACCCCTAATGAAACTCCTAACCACTTAGAAAATGATGAACCCAATTTAACTCTTTGCTTTCGATCGCTTAGATATGATAGTAAAAGTTTAAGGCTTTTATGAAAAAAACCATAAACTTTTAATTTAACTATCACGATATAACTTATCACGATTTAAAAATCACGAGGAATCAGATAGTCTTTTGAAAGATCCTTATGCACGGAATAATTTCTTCTTCATGCATTCCTGCTATTTTTTAATAAAATAAAAATTAAATTAAAAAAATTAATCGAGTGTGCGGTTCTATCAGAAAAAAGAATTTTTACTTTTTTGATTTTTTTTTAACCTTTTGTTCTAGCTACATAAAAATTATGCGATCAGAATGGAAATTATATTTTAAAAAAGATAGTGCTAAAATTATTAGTTTCGTTTCATGCGCTATTTTGTTCGCAACGCTAAGAAATATATAGAAAATTTTGACTACCCGTTAAAGTTGTGTAAAAAAAGAGGAAAAAATTGAGTTAAATCGGCATATAACTTTATCAGTTCGAATAGAGGAGATAATTCTGTATTGAGTCTATTTTTATTTTTTTTTATAGCCATATCCGTTCAGCATTTATTTGATAAATTCAATCAGTGTGGAATGATATGGTGTGCGGTTTGAGCCGGTTTTACTCGATTCTATTTTATTAATAGAGTATTTTATTCTATTCCTTTGATAAAAGTAAATATAGCAAATACTTATAAAAATAAAACGGGAAAAGATTGATTTTATGTATTTATTTTATTTATTATTTCAATTTATATCCGAGTTTCACCCGATATTGTAAGCACGCTAAACAAAATGTATCATACATGTATAAACCCTGAGAAAGCCTAGGTGTCCACGCAGTGCAATTTATTATGCGCGTCTACCTTTAAATAAAAATATATTAGGACAAACCTTCTTAATATGTTTTCAATTTAAAATAAAGAAATTCTAAAAAACATTTAATAGGTCAATAAAGTTATTCTTTTCGTAACAAAAACTTATCTAAAAAATTCATAAAAACAATAAAAAAGTTCAAATATTCAAAGAAATATAATAAATAATTTGCAACACTGTAACACAAAATATCATTCAATATTCAAACTTTAAACTCATACTTTAAAGCTTAAAAAATAAGCAAAGTTAAAAAAAAGCAGAAATGATTTATTTACAGTGATTCAATAAATTAAGATTAAATTGATACAGGCGCGCCGCAAATGAACACACACGCATTACTACTTGAAAAAAAACACAGTTTCCTAATAAAATAAGCACCGCTTATTACTTATTGTTTATGGTTTTTACGCAATAAAGCGATTTAATTAGTTAAAAAATTTAATACCAATTAAAAGTTGACAAAATGTTCAAGTAAGTCACAGTTTCAAAAATATCAAAACTATATACTTTCCACATGCTAAACAACCATGATTTCCATATGTAACAACTAAAATACCTTGTACCATACAGTAACAACTAAACTTGTACCATACAGAGGATTACAAAACTATTTTTATGCATTAAAATAAAATCATAAAATAATTATTATATTTTTAATAATTTAAAAACTGAAGATAAAAACAAATTTTTTTTTTAAACAAATATACAATTCAAAATACATATTCGTTTTTATTTCTTGCTAACTAGTAGGTAAGCCGTTACCATACCTTTACCTTTAACAGGTATTGCTCCGCGTTCAGTAAAAGTGTAAAAATTTTCTAGCTTTTTCATACATTCTTCAGATACCTGAATTTTATCAACAACACCAGTTGAGTCCATACGACTAGCAACATTGACTGTGTCACCCCATATATCGTATTGAGGCTTCATAGTACCAATAACTCCAGCAGTAACTGGACCTGCATTAAAACCACAGCGAAGATGAAATTTAAAACCTAACATGTTTTCATTAAAATCATCTAAAGATCTTTGCATTACTAGGGCAAAGTCCATTAAAGATTTTAAATGTAAATATTGTTTATCTTTTTCATCAGATAATTGAACAACTTTACTAGTTTGATTTAATCCAGAGGCTGCCATAAATGTTGTGCCATAGACAGTTTTTATTTTCTCAATATCTTGAAACTTCACAAGTTCATTATCAAAATCAGCAACTAACTCATGAAGTATTCTTATGCATTCGAGACCACCTGCAAAGTTCTCTTCATAAAAGCCACTAAAATTAACAATAGTAGCAAAGAGGACACCTACCATCTCATAATTTTTAGAACAGTTATTAGTAAACTTTAATTCTTCAGAAACATATCGAGGAAACATATCATTAATAAGCCAATCTGCAACTTGTTTCTGTTCTAATGCAATATTCTTTTGTTCAGCCGCTTCTTTATCACCATAAAAGTTTGCTCTGACGCCTTGCTCATGAATGCGATTTAGAATTGTTATTAGAATGATTTGAAGAATCACTACTAAAACAATATCCATTATCATAACTTTATCAGACTTGTCACTGCGAAGCATACAGTTTGAAGAAGGTAAAACAACAAGCATTAGAATAAAAGCAAGAGCCCAAATATAG
This sequence comes from Hydra vulgaris, assembly GCF_022113875.1. Classification (NCBI taxonomy): domain Eukaryota; kingdom Metazoa; phylum Cnidaria; class Hydrozoa; order Anthoathecata; family Hydridae; genus Hydra; species Hydra vulgaris. The sequence goes on from NC_061157.1 coordinate 55,203,099, forward strand.
GCAAAACTGGTCTTCATCAGTGAGGATAATTGTGTAAAGTTGCAAAAATGGAGAAGACTAACAAACATTAACATTGCAAAATATTCTATTTGAGGCTTTTTCCAATTGTTTGTCTTGCAGTCTTCGTATGTTGAAAAAACAACTATTATAGGAAGACACATAATAATCCCTCCATACAAATGTGATGTCACCCAAGCCGAAAAAAGCTTACTTTTAAATGATTGATGTAAGTTGGAATTTTCTGTCAAGTCGTGAAGACTTTCAGTTGTGATACTTTCCATGTTGTTCGAAGTTATATCATCTGTACTACCTAAAATATATACTTATAATAAGTCAGTTTTCTGTAGGTCTGATAAAAATATTTTTAAATGTAAAACTAACTTACTATTTTCAGGGTTAGCTGCACATGTACTCATTTTTCCTTGAAACTTTGATGGCGACAATTTATAACATTTAAGTACAAGTAAAGATAACATTATAAGCACACTGCAACCAATTAAAATAGCTAAAGTTGTTGGAAAATTTTTGTAGAAAAGAATACATACAATGATAACACCTATTAAAATTATTGCGCTTGTTACAACATCAAATAAAAAGTGAACTTTTGGTGATGCAAAAGTTGTTACTTTTGGGTTTAATTTCAAACCTTTAAAGCCTTCATCTCTATATTTTGCTTCAGTAATGTTCTTTACTATTTTAGTTTTTTGCGAAATATTTACATCATCCTCATTTTCATCGTTTTCCTTTTTATCTACCTTAACTTCATCAATAAATGTCAGTGACCACCAATGTAAAGGAGGATTAAAAAAGTATTCTCTTTGAATTTTCTTTCCATGCATAAGTTTTACAAGTTGATTATCATTTGATGCTTTCATTGCATCTCTCATTAGAGCTTCATTTAATGCTAAACCATACGAGAAGTTAAATGTCGCACTAGACTTACTAAAATTTGTATTTTTTTTAGGCAAATTTTCCTGGAAATGACTTGGTGAAGATAGGGTTGAAATACTTTTTGACAAAAACTCGTTTTCAATACTGTCATCTGAATCTGATTGTGGAGTAATATGATTATGTATACTGAAAGAAACATCAACTTTATTTATAGATAAAGAAGATTTAGATGTGGCTACTTGGCAATTAATACTTTTTGACTCCACATCTAAATGGTCAATAATATTTGAAACACTTCCATTTCTTTTATTAAAATCACTGGTTTTTTGCCAAGGTTTATATGCACTTATGCCATTTTTTCGACATGAAATAAAATAAGAACTCAATTTTCCACCAGAATATTCAATTCCATCACCATCTAAAAGCACATATTGATCTTTAAAATATCTTCGAGTAACTTCTGTTATATGGACCATTCCAGGTTTTCCTAAATTATTTTTTAAAAATCTTATTAAATTTTGGTTTTTACAAATTCACTTATTATTGATAATTGAATAAACTAATTAAAACTAAATTAATTAAATTAAAAGTTAGAAATTTATAAAAATCACCTTGTGGAAAAAAAAAATCAGGTTAAATGAAAAAGTAGTTATTGAGAAAAAGCTTGTTAACTTTAAAAAAGTTTTTTACTTTTTTAAAGTATTAGTTTAATTCACTTAAATAAGTATTCATATTTAAATCAATTAATTGAATTATTTAGTTTCTGCTAAAAAGTATTTTGAAAACGTTATATCAATTTATATCAAATATTGTGTTATAAAATTTATGAAATTAATTTTATAAAAAAAATTCTTTGTAAAAAACTTTATTACTATAAAAAATATAACCTTTAGACTCCATTTTGTTAGCTAGATTAACATCATTTGACCAAACATCAAACCTTCTTCTTCTATTACCAACAACACCACACAGTATATTTCCAGTATGAATACCTACACGCATGTCAACTTCTTCCCCAGTTTTTTTTCTAAAATTTTTTATTTCTTCAACAATATCTAATCCCATTTCAATACAAGAGATAGCATGATACTCTGATTCTTCTGGACATCCAGCAACACAATAATAGCAATCACCAAGTGTGCTGATTTTTTCACAGTTGTTAATTTCTGTTAGCTCATCAAATTTACCAAAGAGCAAATTTAAAAGATGAACTAGATCATCTGCTTCTTTATTAGCAGACATATTTGTAAACCCTACAATATCAGCAAATAAAATACTAACATTTTCCATTTTGTACATAGAAAAAGGTCGGAATGATTTAACTCTTTTATGCTTTAATCCATTTTCAATTAAGAAATCCGCAACTTTTTTAGGCATAACTGATTTTATCATTCGATTTTTAACACGCTGTTCAATGTCTAAATCTTGTTTTGCAACAACACTTTGTCCAACACGCCAAAATGTACTTCTTTTACGAACTTGTGCCATAAACACTGCTGTTAAACCTAAAGCATGAATGCATAAATGCAGAATGATGATACCTCCAAGTTCATAACCAGTTCTTTTAGTGGTACTTCTGAACGAAGCTGCTAACTCTCTTGCTACTGAATAAGCTAATGCAAGTATAAAAATCCCGTAAAGAGGCAATGCTGGCATCATAGTATATATGACTGTAATCATACATGTTGCTAATCCAAATCGTGCACTGTATGAAAAGTCTGTATCATTAACTACAAAAAAAGCTGCAACTTCTGCACCACAATATACTAATGTTAAAATGACAGATAATGATCTTGCAATATATATTCTACTATAAAATTTATTAAATCTTGTAAAAAAAAATACTATGATAGCAATTACACAGGCAACAGCACAACCTACAGCTAATTTTATATGCGATTTGTCATCATTGTGGCTTGTAGCAATATATACAGAAAGTATAACTGATACAACTGACATGTAAAGTAAGGCGATTTGAAAACATCGTTTATCGATTGTAACACAAAGTCGCTGGAACTCTGATTCTAAAATTTCAGAATCAAAACAAGGATTAAATAAATTTCCAGAAGCTCGTTCGAAAAATAGTGGTAAGAAACCTTTTCGATCTCTGGTATCAACTATAGAATTAAACGTTTCATGTTTTTTATTGCTGAGATTTTTATTTAATTGCATTGACACATTTAAAGTGTTATTAGCCTCAGTCGGCGAATTTTTTACATGACCATTAAGCATAATACAGGTAGTTGAATGCAGTTGAATCCGTTATAGCAGTTCCAATTCTAAGTCATAAAAAAACTATACCATACCAGATGTAGCTTTTTTCTAATAAAAACTATAAAACAAAACCATTAAATTTAGCAGACAACTTTGTTTATATAAACATAGTTAAATTTAACAGCGCATTACTATATTGATAATAACTTTAAACTATAAACTTATTATTTATTAAAATTAGAAAAAAAAACTAAATTTCAATATAATTTACTGACGACGCCAGATTTACACATAAAACTATCACGTGACAATTAAATAGTTAAATGCTTTTTCGATTAAACAACCTTTTTTCTTGTTTTTTGTTTTGTTTTTTTGTTTGTTTATTTGTTTTTTAGTTTATTTCAAATAAATTTATTTTAAAACATAAAAAATGTATAATTAATATTAATCAAAGAAGTCGATTGCCTTTAAATAACTAGGTATGATCTGTTTTGATTATCGAATACTACTTCTAATTATAGATGTTTTATCTTTCGTAAAAAAAAATACAAAAAAAGAAATGCAAAATTTACATTATTTCTTCTTTTGATACCTAACCACCCGTGTAACGTATTCTTATTAGCATTTCTACAAACTTTCCTACTCTAACCTTATAAAATGTTATTAAAATTTTAACTGTTTTGGTATGCAGTTTTTTTGCAAAAGCAAAAGAACTGCTTTTAATCATAAGTAAGAATGAGAACTATCATTAACAACTTAATATTTTTAGTGTCTGTTTCTTAGTTAAGTACATGCATGTGAAATTGCTGTTATGTTTTTTGCTTCTTGGAGCAAAGGTGTTCATTTTTGGATAAATTCTTATAAAGTCATTTATTTAAGAATATCAATAAATTAAAAACTTTATTTGAAGACTTTTCTTTATTTTATTTTTGATGTTACTTGATTTTGCATATTTTGTTTTCCGACACGTTACTAAGATACAAACATAGTTTTTAACAAATATGACTTTATTGTGTTAACAGATGTGTTTTAATAGCTTTAAACGAGCGAAGTATTATAAAACGTTAATCCAAATTATGCAACAAAAATCCAAACCCTAAATCCAATATAATTTTAATACCCACAAGGTTAGTAAATTTAAAGAGTTAATTTACAAAAATTTAAACGTTTGTAAGCTTACTAGTTTATCTTAGAACCGATTGTTCAATGTTGATGTGTGACAATCGTCGTTTAAAATAGATTTAAACAGATATTTTATAAGCATTAAGTGTTTTTTTAAGTGATTTACTAGATTGGGTTAAATTTTTATTTTTCTTTGGATTTTATACTACATTTTTCTATACAACGCTTTTAAATACAAAGATATCGTCGACTAAGCATAGGAGCAGCCGTAAAGATTAATCTAATGTAACGTCCGTTATTGACCAGTTTTAATGTGGCTTGTTAACTTTAAATAATGATTATTACGCGGTATTTCATTAAAAACTATGTTGCTACAACAAAATGTATAAATCTGGACCATTGTGTGATCCAGTCATCGCCAAATTCAGTCACTGCCAAATTTAGTCACCAAATTCACTCTGTTCGGTACGCAAAAATGTTGGTCAACAACGCGCGCTACTTTAAATTAGTTTTTATAACTATTTGTATTTGTTTCTTTGTGAAGCATAGAAATAATATCTTTGGTAAGTAAATTTAAATTTAAATTTGGTAAGTAAAGATAAATTTGCTCATCTTTCAGATGAGCGAACTTGCATTAGTGTAATTATTACTTACATAACCCCAAAAATGAGTAAAAATGTTTTGAAATATAGTTGTAGCTTTAATTTTATTAATTGGTGTTAAATAATGGTCGCTTACTGTATAAAGTAGGCCATGGACGATTTTCAATTTTTTAACAGAAAGAATTTGTCTTGATGAATGTAAATATTTAGAAAAATTTGACTTATGGAAACTTGATTTTCTAAAAGATTATTTATAAAATTTGAAATTTTAAAATATAAGCTAAATTATTTTGAAAACAAAAACAAAAAAAGAAGGATTATTACAAAATTTTAACTAAATGAACAAAATTCAAGTCATAGAAATAATACTTCTACAAAGATAGTGAGATTTTTTAGTACGTGGTTGTTATAGATCACCTTATTTAGATTTTCAAATGATACAAAACAAAATTTTAACAATACCTAAAAATATAACCAATCAAAATCAAATCAAAACATGCTATTGAAAGAAAAATATTCGTAATAAAAATGTAATTTTGAATGTAATTTTGGACATACATTCTCTTTATGCAATAAGCTCATTAATACAACAGGTATTGAATAATTTATTTACGTTTCTTTCGTTTATTTTAGACATGCATAAATTTATAGTTTGCTTTATTTCTTTAAAAGTTATATCAAAGACTTAAAATGTTTAATTACACCATAAAACTTTTTTTTTGTTGTTGGTGGTGTCGTCTTTAAGTTTTATTTTAAATTCTAATCAGACTCTGACACGTTTTCAAAAAAATGTTGTTTGATATGTTTTCTACGACCTTAATTATTATGCTTTAAGAAGACTAAAATGAATGCATCTTTATTAAAAATGTAATGATAGAAATTTAAAAAATTGTACGAAACAAGAAATTTTGTGAAAAAAAAAAATTAGTTATATTATTCATTAATCCATTGCAATATTAACTACGCATAAAAGTAAAAACAAAGTTCAAACTCAATTGAATGCAAGCATATATAATTTTGTTTAGTTTACTTTTGAAAGTTTGTTAATTCTATTTTGAAGAAAAATTAAAGTTTATTAATTTTAGTACAAAGAGAAGCGCTACGATATATAAGATCTGCCAAGATTAGTTTCGTAATACGGTTGATGGATTATCATTTGCTTTACTTCCAGCATTATTTGTGTAGTGTAGGGGCGGCCAGACCTTTTAAGATACGGGCAAAATAAAGTTAAAAAGCAATTTTGCGGGCAAAAAATATTTATTTCTACGAAAATATAGGTGACTAATAACTACTATAATCATTTGTATCAAAGCAATATAATCATTAAGAGTGGTGAACTTGACCATCTGAAACTAGTTTTTCGATGTCTGAATTGATTTTTGAGGTAGATAGAAATACACATCAAGATGGTTGTCTCCTAAATATCCAAAATGTTTAACGGGCATTTAAAAAAGTCTCTGCGGTAATTTTTTTGCCCGCGGGCAGTGGTTTTAAATAAATTACGCAACGCTAAATTTATTTAAATAACAGGCGTAGGAGATCTAAAGCTCTTTACGCCGTGAGTTTAGTAAACTTAATTAGCTATTTTGAATTTTTATTTAACCTAAGGCACTGCGAGGGAAAACTTTTGGTATTTTTTGTTTTGTTTATTAGCGAAATTTAACGTTGCGTAATTTATGGACGATCTCAAATTAAAAGAATTTCATATGAACCATACAGTAGCGTCCTAAAAGTTTAAGGACAGTCACTTATTTCGCTAAATTTTGAACAACGCATTTAAGATTCTTGAAAATTTCACTGAATATGCTGGTAATATTATTTATTTAAAAATGAAAACATTTTTTCAAAATAACATTTAATTATGTAACTATAAAAAGATAACGAATTTTTTGCGGTTCAAAAGTTTAAGGATACTTGTAGTTTTATTAACGGGGGCGTTAATTTATTGACGTTTTGTGCGATATTCTAACTAATTTTATTAACGGGGGCGTTAATTTATTAACGTTTTGTGCAATATTTTAACTTATTTTTCATCCAAAATGATAAAAAGTAAAATAATAAGTTCTGTAAAAAAATTAATTTTAAAATCAATTGAATCAAAAATGTCTTATTTTCAAACTGCAAATCAATTTATTGTTTGCAAGAGGTTGGATATTTCAAAAGACAATGACCAAAAGCATATTGCAGACTTTGTTAAGAATTTCTTAGCCAGCTAAAAATTTGTCAAATAAAAGGGTTAAAACCAACAATAAGAATAGTTTACTCACTTTAGTTGAATCAGAATGGTCGAAGATTCCATTAGATGTTATAGTCAAGCTAGTAGACTCAATGTTGCGGCGTTGCAATTGACTTTTACGGTTATCCAACGGAATACTGACGTTTTGAAATCAAACTTTTTTTAAAAAACATACATGTTAATTTTAATTAATAAAACTACAAGTGTCCTTAAACTTTTAAACCGCAGAAAAACCGTTACCTTATAATTTAAAAGTTAAATATTATTTTGAAAAAATGCTTTTATAATCCGGTCAAATAAACATTTCAATTTACAATAATTCGCATAGAGCTGAAAATTGGTACATCTCTTTGAGACATTACTACAAATAAAGTATTAAAAATCCCCATCGATCCCATATCTGCAAAAAAAGTTATTCGAGGTCAAAGGTATAAAAAAAAAGGTGTTTTTTTTTTTAAAAAAAAGGAAACGTTTTATTATAAAAATAGATCAAACAAAAGTATTAGATCATTTCATAAGATTAATTCATTATTCCTGAGATATTGCAATTCTTGCGAAAATATATTGTGAGAAGATATTGCAAAAATATATTGCGAGAAAATATATTGCGAAAATATATTAAATATATTGCGATTTTATATAAAATATAATGCTAGAAAAGTCATCGCGATTCTTGTGAAGTTACGAAATTAATATACAATAATATTATATTTGTATGTATTATTTATTATTAAATACATATTATGTATTATATACTCGTATTAGTGTGATATATTATATATTAGTATCTTCTTCGCTTTCTTCTACTTCGTAGTCATCTTCAATTTTAAGCTGGATATGTGAAAAAGATACATCAGTTGTCTCCTCATTGATATCATCAAAATCATCATTTATTGAATTTGATTCAACATTGAAGCAAGACTGGCCTCAGCCATTAGTATACACCGATGAACAAAATAACCCGACTTTTTACAGCTACATTTTGCGCTACAACCCTTTTTGCAATTGCAGAAAATGGTGTTGAGAAGTCTTTCCGGAGCTGGTGGGAGTAAAGTTTCAATCAGCTCTAATGTATTTGTTACTAATTTCCAACCCCAGTCTGATAGGTCCAGTTGATTGCCTAGCCATACTTGAACTTGATAGTATTACTCGATACAAATGTTGGCTAGAAGAAGCAGATGTTGGAGGAAGACAAGATAACTGCACTCTTTTATTATTCCGGGTGTTTTTTTACAAAAGCTAGGTATCTATATTTGTCTAAACAATCAATTTTATTTAAAGTTCCGTATAAAACAAGAAGAAAACAAATCCCGTTTGTATCAATGTCTTGTGGTGAAGAATCTATCTTTTGAAACACTTCAGCGCAATTAGTTAAATCACGTTTTTCAAATAATTTAAATGCGGTTGTTTTACTCTTTCTGAAAAATGCTGATGTAGTACCGCAGCCAGTAATTGCATGTAAAAATAAGATATAATTTTGACATTTTGGATAAGCAGATAACTTTTTGATGAATATATTTCTGTTGGTTGATGAGCTTTCCCGGGTTTTAAAAAATAAATAATCTTATTAATTGGAATCCGTGCAGTCAGTATGTCAATACTATACTTTTATGTCAATATCTTCACTGACAACAATAGAAGTATTTGTTGCATTGGATTGTTCTATGGCTGTTTCAATTGTAAGGACATCAGCGTCATTATCTGCTTGCTTCACTATAACCTTTGCAGCTGTAAATCTTTTGCATAACATAAAAATGAAGCGAGACTTATTATGAGTATTGGAAAGGTTTTGTTGTTGGTTTGTTGGAACTGTCATAAATTGATCAAAAATAACATCAGGTGAAGATATTTTTGTGGTTCGACGACGCTGTTCTTCAGCTTTTATATTTTTCTTATATTCAGTAAAGCCATCAAATACTACTATAGACACTCGATAACTAAAATGTCTATGTACATACTGAATGTATTTATCTAAAGTAACGTTAAAGGTTGCTTCTCGATCCCACACAACGCGGTGTAATAAATACCCTCCATCGATGATGTAACTAGCATTTGTGTTATCAATTTCAATTTCCACTGATTCAAAGCAATTGTAAATAGCTAATTTCTGTGTTTTACGCATTCCAGTTTCATCAGACATTGATAAAGGATAGAGGGCTAATTCATATTCAAAAGATTTTTCTATTTCATCCTCAAATGTCTTAGTAATACTCATACGTTTAAATAGTAATACTGGATCTACAGGTACTTTCTCATCATGAACATTTATGGTACTACTCATGGTTAGAAGAGGCTTTATGACAGTTGATTTTATTATCACCAACCATTCAACTAGCAATTAAAATAATTTCTTTAATTTTAGGAAAAGGATCATGTAATAAAAACCACTGCTGAACTTTTCACTGCTGAAATATCTTTATCATCTTTCTTTATTCGTGAATTGTAATTAGTGTAAATAATTGTATTATATATAAACTATTAATGTGTTGCGTCAGAAGGAATGTTGTGGGCGCGTCGCATATTATATTGTATATAACGTTTATACTGTTTATTATACCCTCGGGGGTATTTGCAAATGTATATATATTGAGTAAAGATATTCAGAAAAAACAGTAAGAAAAACCAAATATCAGCAAGATCTTTTAATCCTTCACATACAGTGTTCATTGCATGCATGCCATAAACCCATTTACTTATAACACTCTCTTTTGTACTTCTTCCTTGAGAAATACCTCCATATGTCTTCATTGATTTCATCATTGATTGCAAAATTACCATATCCGTTGAAGTACCACTATTGGGTTTATCAGAACGTCTAACAGTGAAAAATTCTTCGATAAACCGTAGATAAACACTTTGATTCATAAACTTCTCTTATGGTAGCATATCCTGTAGATATAAGTGCGCAGAATTAGCATAAGGAAAATATCCCAATGCGTGGAAATAAGGAGGCATTTCTTTAATGCTGTTCAAATAACCTTGCTAATTTCCCATGCGTTCAGCTCTGATAAAATCCTTTGCCATAAACACCATATTAAGATATTGTATCTATAGCTTTGATGTAGGTCCTCGTTTTTCAAATTCTTTGATTTTTTTATTGAACTTATAAAGTAACGCACACATTTCATTATCAACGCCACTTTCAATATCACAATATGAAACTTTGTAATTTATGACACCCTTAATGGAAATATCAAGATTTGCTACCATCTCCTCATCAATAGCGAGATCTTTTGAAATTATTATAGCTAAAAGGAGCTGAAGTAATGTATGGGCTCTAATAGTTCTAGCGTAGCATGGCCTTTGAGCATTTTTTCTAACAACTTAGGGGCATAAATTAATGAAAGTGCCTCTTGTATGCCACTGCCAAATTTCTCGAGCTTTTGCATACAGAGGTTGATCGAAAGTAATAATACATACTTCTATTTATATTTATATCAGCATTGTCCGCAACGTATTAAATAAATGTGTCAGTTTGTGGTGGCAAGATAAAAGGCGGACGGTAAAGAACTGCTACTGCCTCATACATCAAAGTGTCATTGTAGGATGCACATAAACTAAAAGACAAAAAGGTTTATATAAGAAGTTTGGGACCAAATCGTCGAAGGAAAAATACTGAGAGGCTCAATTGCAATTTTGATTTAAAAGACCTAGGCCTAACAGCAGACATAAAGCTGTGGCTGATACATTCGAAATCTTTCTTCTTCTTTGTTTTGGCGTATCAATCAAAGTCTTCATTACACGATCAACAACAATAATATTACATGATGTAAAAAGTTTACTACAAATAAAACGGTTCCAATCGTAATAAAAAATACTACTCGATACTATTCACAGCAATAGAACGTTCAACACTAAAAGTATTTCATCGTTCGTAACTTTGTTCCAAGAATTTTGGGAAGTCGGACGAGTAAAATCAGTTTAAAAAATTATTCGAAAAAAGCATTTTAATTGTTCTTATACAAGATCAAAAAAAAGCCGCTGAAACAGTTTATTCAAAAATGCGTTAAAATGCTTCGTTAAAATGCGAACTTCATTGAAATGCGTTAAAATGCGAACTGCGTTAAAATGCGTTAAAATGCGAACTTCGCATTTGACTGATCTATTTTTATGCTAAAACATTTCCTTTTTTAAAAAAAAAAAACAACTTTTTTTTATACCTTTGACCTTGAATAACTTTTTTTGCAGATCGATGGGGACTTTTAAATACTTTATTTGTTATAATGTGCTCAAGGTACGTACCAATTTTCAGCTATATGCGAATTATTGCAAATCTACCACTATTTTTTTTTGTCTATTTTGCCCGGATTATTATTTTCAGATAAATTATATTATTAGGTATATTAATTAGAAATTTCAAAAACATTAAATGCCTCATTCAAAATTTATAGCGAAATAAGTGACTGTCTTTAAACTTTAGGACGCTACTGTATACAATATATATATTGTTACCATTTATATAAGGTGACGATAAGTACGCGTTTGGCGCGTACAGTAAGCGTTTGACGGTAGTTTTGGGCGTTTGAGGTTTGTTCGCGTTTGTGTACGCGTTTACATATTAAAAAAAATAAAATAAAATTCTTTCAAAAAGTAATATTTAAAAAACTTTTAATAAATGAGTTGTCTAAAATATAGTTAAAAAACAAAATGAATACAATTCCAATAAACATAACTATAAAACACGAAACTAAACGAATTAAAACACGTAATTTAAAAAAAAAGTTTTTAAAATTCCCATTAAAGAAGAAAAAAAAATTACTTCGTAAGATTTTTCCACTTCAACAAAGAAAATGCGCTCGTTTTACGCAAATTTTGTTTGCTTTGTAATGTCTTTTTTTCCTAATTATTGTAAATAACGCTTAGCGATTTATTTTAATAAGAAGTTCATAAAAATAAGTGTTCATAGGCAAGTAATTATAACTATTTATACATCAAATTCAAAAAATGAATAGTAAGAAGAGAAGGTTAAACACATTTAATAACAATTTAAAGAAAATGTTTCCTTTCTTAATGCAGATCAAAGATGAGCTCCTCAAATGTACTATTTGTCAAAGCCTATTTGACATTAGTAGTAGTGGACGGTCTGCAATTGAAGATCATTGCAAATCTATCAAACACAAAATGGCATTAGATGCTTCTATATCGTCAAATAGAATCACAAAGTTGATGAAGAGTCAGAGCTTTGGTCAAAATGAAGAAGAATTAGCCATTCAAGAAAGAACAATTGCATTCTACACAATCAAACACAACCATAGCTTTAGAAGTGCTGATTGTACATTAAAACTAATTAAGAAATTTTGTAATCCGATTTTTTTTTTGTAATGCGCGTACAAAATGTGAAAAAATAATTGTAAACGTGTTCAAAAAGTATAGTGAAACTAACTCAGAAAATGCTTTATTAAAAGCATTATTTGTGTCAATTCTATCTGATGGATCAAACCACAAGGACGTTGAAATGAATCCAACTTTGGCTTCTTGTTATTTCGATGTTAAAGAGGGGTTATCTTTAAATGCATTAGTGCTAACAATATTTCTTCAAAAGTTTTGGCTATTTCTGCAGACAACACCAATACCAATTTCGGAGGTTTAAAACGAAACGGTAATAACAATATTCACAAAAAGGTCATCGTTAAGCTAAACCGTGAAATTGTTAGTATCGGTTGCAATACTCATATTTTATCAAACACAATAAACACTGCATCTGGTTGTTTATCTATTGATGTGGAGATAATTATTCCTCAAATTTATTTATTTTTTTACCGTTTTACTGTTTGAGTTTCTAGTTTAGAAAATTTCTGCAATGAGGCCGGTGTGGAATATCAAAAATTGCTAGGATTCTCAAAAGTTTGTTGGTTGGCCAGTTATCGAACGAGTGCTCAAGTTATATCAGCCACTAAAATCATACTTTTTAAGCTTAGAAAATTCTTCGAAACTTTTATTTAACTTTTTCAATAACTAAATGGGTGACATAGTATTGTTTTTTGTTCACAGTAAAGCCAATGTTTTTTATAACACGGTAAAAAAATTGAGAAAGATGATATTTCTGCTGCTGAAGTTGCCATAGTAATAAAGGATTTGAAAGACCAAAGAAAATCAATAAAAGAAGAAAAATTTCTACCTTTCATGGTAAGACAGCATTTGCAAGTTACCGAAGAAAGTAGTCATCATTTAAAAAACCAATTTCTAAAAGAAGTAGACATTTTTTACAGTGTCTGTCTAGAGTATATAGATGAGTGGGCGCACCACTTTAATCAGGTTGAAGTTTATAAATGGTCTTTACTTAACTGTAAAGTTGATTGGATTGAAATTATTGAAACTATAACTTTTTTGAAAAAATCAATACAAATCACATTCGATGACAATGAGTTGTTCAACGAAATTCGGAGAACGAATTTATATTGCACAAAGAAAAAGTTTTTTTCTTGGAACTGACAGTCTGTTGAATGTGACAAGCGATGGGTTGAAATTTTTTCTTATTTCTAAAATAATCACGTTCCTTTGTTAAAATTGGTCGAAGCTGCTTTATGTTTGCCAGGTACAAACGTTTTCGTAGAGCGATTATTTTCAATTGCCAATGAAATTTGAAGGGAAATCCCAACTTACAATGAAAACTTTGGCAGCTATTTTGTTCGTTAAATTTAATTTAAGAAAATATAGCTGCTCAGAATTTGCAGAAAATTTGAAAAAAATGACATGTTGCTGAAAACAATTCATTTTTATAAAAAATATTTGTGATTTAAAAAAACTAATGTTGTTTAATATTTTTTCCGTAATTTAGTTACTTCACATGCTAAATTTAAAATAAATAAGCGAGTTTTTAGTAAAACCCATTTAAACCAGGCCCGTAGGCAGGGTGGGAGCGAGGGAGGCATGTACTCCCCTGCGCTTTCTCCTGTTTGGCTACTAAAAAATTGAAATTAAACATATATTCAAAAACTGTTAGTACAGAACAAAAAAGGGCAAAGTGAAACCATCTCGAAAATGTAAAAAGTACAATTAATCATTTTATTAAATTTATGCAAAATCTTGTTAAAAAAAAAGGTGAATATAGACGCCGAAAAAAAATTGCTTTTGGGCGCCTTTATTTTTATGTAATTTTTGGCGCCTCTTGAAAAAGTGCTCCCCCTGATTTAAATACCATAAATGATATTTAAATCAGGCTACGGGCCTAATTTAAATACAGTTTGTATTTATACATACCAAATTTATTCCTTGTACGCGTCTGGTATTTTTCAAATATGGTCACCTTAATTTATATCATGTGAACCTTATTGATTTTTAGCATGTTATTAGAACTTTTACTTTTTTTCTTAGAAACTTTAAATCTATTTACTGTTAATTTCGCTAAAATAAATAATTTTAAAAGTATAAAGAAAAAATTTTCATAAATTTAAATAACTTTAGAAAGATAGATTTTTTAAATTGAACTTCTTTTTTTTTTTTTTTAGATAGATTGCATTAAATTATTATTTAGTTTCCTATAAACTTGTTTTATATGAAAAATTTTTAAATGTGTTGTCTTTTTTTTATGTTTTTTTTTTGTTTTTTTGTTTTAAATTTAAATTTTTTTTAAATAACTTTTATCAATCCTATTTATGTTAATTTCTGATTTTAAATACTTTAAGTATATACCCATCAATGTTAAATGTCATCTCGAAAAATTAATGTTAATACAAATACTAGTGCTAAATCGCTATTAAAAGAATTTGAAGTGCTTATTGTCTATGAAATAGATATTTATAATATTTGTTTTTTAACTTAAATATTTGTTAATACCAACAATTTTATAAAGTAGCATTATTTCTATAAACCAAAAATACCAAACCAAGCGCTCAATGGAAAACTTTGTCATACCCAAAACATTATCAAAACAAACTTATTTTTTAATAACTCGCTTTAAGGATGTGAATTTAATAACAAAAAGATTCGATCCAATTATTTAAACGTGCCATAAAACAAAACTTATTGAACTTAGACGCAAAATAATACTGCTCTACTTTAAAAACCTTTTCCTTTCCAAAAATTTTTAAATTTAAACTTAAAAAAAAATATTTTAAAATTGTAGAAATAACTGTCTTCTTTCTTGATTAAACCAGGGGCATATACAGATTTTTTTGTTACTTAAGATAAATAATCAACAAACACCAAAAAATACTGTATCCGCCCCTGAGAAACTATATACTGCTATAAACAATTTATATCAACGGGGCTGGATGATAAGACTTGTATTCTGCTAGCCAGCTCCAGTCGAAATTTTTCTTTCTTTATACTTTAAAAAAAAAACATTGTAAAATTCATATGACGAAATTAGTAAATAGCGTTAATTGAGATTTTGTTTTATTTTTGAAAAATTTACTGAGTTAGTGATCAACGGTGATTTTATACTTTTGTCAATCTTATTCCCCAATGTGGAAAGTCTACATGATTTATTACAAAGAAAGTTTCACAAAACGTTTTAAAAGCTTTTTTTGCTTTAAATAAATTGTTTATATGTTTCCAGTGAAGTGGAAATAATTATCCTTTTAATAGTGTCACATTTACTTCGTTAAAACGGCGTTTTATGAGAACTTGTTTATGCTTAAGTGTTAATTCCGTGTCCGTATTTATTGAGATATTGTAAAATTGAATTTCTGATACTTTTAATTATACCTTTTTAAAGCTTTCATCAAAAGTATTCGTTGTTATAATATTGTCTATTAAGTAAGCAGATATATGGTATATAAAATATACAATACATATGTTTAATGCATACAATAACAATTAAACATCGACAAACAAAACATAACACAACTAATTTTTTCACCATTAGACTCTAAATTTTTTTATAAATTACGTTATAAATCAAGCAATTTAAATATTTAATTTGGTTCTTTACTTATTATTTATATTTTAGATAACCTTATGTAACTTTAAATTAACAAACTTAAGTTATTCGACAATCTTACCATCGAGGTTATCTTCTTATCGTAAAGCCAATTTAAAAGGATTCGTATCAAATCCCTATTAGCAAGAACTAAAATTTGAAATGAATATGTTTTTTAAATATAGATTTTTACTTCGATGTATACGCGTGTTTCACCATAGAAACGAAAAAAAAATGATAAGTTTAACAACATTTCTGTGTATTTAAACTCTAGAGCTGCCTGAGCTAAACATGTTCGTGTTGTCTAACAGATAAATTTTTTAGAAAATAAATTTTTAAAAATGAAATATTAGCTTTAACTTTCCTTACCTGACGCAGTAAAAATAAATGATAAAACATTTCAATATTTCTCAAAATTTTTTTACATAAAAACAAAAGCAAACAACAGTTACATTTAAACCAAGACGTCATTATTTTCCATGATTTTACTTGAGTTAAAAATAGTAATAAATGTTTATTAACAAAAATGTTAAACTAAATACAAACATCTTTTGCGCCTCCCAGCAACGAACAGAGACAATTCTAAGTATTAAGTGTGAAACACTTCAGAGTTAGAAATATTTTAGTAAAGTTATAAATCAATAGATTTATAACGCAATTTAGGATATGCTAGTAAATATTTTTTAGACCATGAAATTCAAATTATTAAACTTTTTAGTCTACTAAACTAACAAACAGTAATAACTTTTTTGTTTATAAATAAAAACATAAATATATATATATATATATATATATATATATATATATATATATATATATATATATATATATATATATATATATATATATTGTAGGAATTATGTTAATATTTCCAGTAAGAGTGCTCAATACAGCGTTTTATATAATTAGTAGAGCAAATAATATAGTGAAAACTAAATAATTATTAAGATATATTTCAATTACATAACTAAAAGTTTCACGCAATAGCGATCATCAGATGTTACATCTGATGATCGCTATTGCGTGAAACTTTTAGTTATGTAATTGAAATATATCTTAATAATTATTTAGTTTTCACTATATATATATATATATATATATATATATATATATATATATATATATATATATATATATATATATATATATATATATATATATATATATATATATATATATATATATATATATATATATATATATATATATATATATATATATATATATATATAGTGAAAACTAAATAATTATTTAGATTAAATAAAAAATAACTACATAATTTTTACTACTAAAAGTTTTATGCGTTAAACAATCATCAGGTAAAAATACATTATTATTTTTTTTTTGTTAAAAAATATACTCTTAATAAACATCGTGACGTTCAAAAACAATTATAAAATGTCACTGTTTGCAAGCGTCGTTTGGTTTTTTAATCTTTAGGCTCATGGCTGTCAGGCAAGAACTTGTTTTCATGACGGCACTTGGATATTATTTCTGTTTTTTATTTAATAATTCTTGCGTACCTTTGTATGATAATATACAAAGTTTTTATGAAGGCAAAGCAAGCATTTTTTTATATGACGCTGCTGTAGGCGGGGCCTTGTTTAATTATTGACCAGGTTAATTTGGGTGTTTTTTTTAAGTTTTATTTTTTCTGCCATATATACTTTGAAAGGGTGGTTGAATTTTTCACCTTTTTGTTTGTAAATGAGTGTTTGTGGTTAGCCCATCTTTTCTTCCATTCACCTTCTGCTAGGCCAATATATACTTTTTCTGGAGTGTTGGGGGGGGGGGGGATACTATACATTTATAAATAACGTTTGAGGTTCTACAGTTTCCTATTATAGGGCAGTTTTCTTTATTTATGCAATTGCAGGGTGGGTATTCTTTTAGTCTTTTTGAACTGATTTCTTGTTGTGGCTCATTATAATTCTTTTGATATTTTTGGTGCTCATAGCAAAATTAAACTAAAAATATATGTGCATATATACTATATATTATATATGTGTGTGTATATATATATATATTATATATGTGTATATATATATATATATATATATATATATATATATATATATATATATATATATATATATATATATATATATATATATATATATATATATATATATATATATATATATATATATGCAAAATATCTGACACATTTAGATTTAATTAGAAAATAAGTAGTCAATGAGATTGACTAACACTAGAGTTTAGATGGCACTAGTCTTAATCAAATGAAATTGCTGTATAAAAGTTTTTTCTGAACTGGATATCGTTATGCAACTAAATTTAACGATTTCTGATTGACGCAATAGTATCAGAAATTTTATCTTGGGCCTAAACCTAAACTTTGACGTATGACGTATTAAGTTTGTTCATAAATCAATATGATACGGCTTAACTCATTTCATCATCAACTGTGCAAACATTGCGTGGTCAACAATACATAGCTTATCCATAGAAAATTATATACTCTGAAAAAAAAAAGGTGACATGTAACAGGTTTAACTTTTATAAAATAAATATCAAATGTATAAAATATCAAATAAAATAAAAATATATAAAATATTAAACACTGATATTTTATAATTTAAACACTTTCTTTTGTAAACTAAAATAACTAATGATTAAAGTTATAAGAACAAATTAGATATCGATAAATTTAGATATCAGTAAATTTAGATATCAATGAATTTAAATATCAATAAATTGCTTTCTTAATGTACTAAAGGAATATTTTAGTAATATTAGATGGACGCGGAAAAATCCGTTAAATTATTCTCAAACCTAAAAGTTTTTTATTTTAAACTACTTTTAAATTATTATGTTTTAAATTAAGTATTATTTCCATGAACTTCTTTGAGAGTCGAATTTCTTTATTTCTCTATACAGGCTTCTTTTAGGTGCATTTATTTATTTTTGGACATAAGCAATTAACTTCTTGAATTTTTTTTAGCTAGATTTTTCTGCGCTTGATTCGGATTTCTTACTATTCAATTAAGAATAAATTTCACCTTTAGATTTATGGAAAGTTTTTTTTTTTTTCACTTCCCAGATTTCTTCTGATGTTTTGGATAGTCTTAAACTTATTAATAATACCGATGACCGTAAAACTTGATACATTTGTATCTAAAAAAAAGTGCAAAATAAAAAGCATTAATGGATTTAGAGGAATCATAATTTTTAGCTAAGATTTTTCCGTATCCGCCTAATAATAAATACAAAATAAAGATGTGTTTAAGGTATAAGGCTCGCTTAAGCTTAACTAACTTTATTAACTTATATTTATAACTTACTAAAACCAAGGCCGGCGCGATAGAGGGGTGTGGTGGGTTTGACACCCCCCATCAACGATTTTTAGTCGGCAAATTGGACCCTTAGTCGGCAAATTGGACCCTTTTAGACTAGTTAGTCGGCAAATGTCGACCCTTTCGATATAGGTTAGTTGGTAATCTAGACAGTCGGCAAATGTCGTCATGGTAGTCGGCAAATTTTGGAAAACGAGGACTTTTTTTTTTTAGTCGGCAAAATGTAATGGCACCCCTCCCCCCACGTGACACCTACTCGCGCCGGCCCTGACTAAAGCTATTTGTTAATAATAGTATTTTGAGTAAATAATAAAAATAATCAATGATACTACCTGATAATAGTAACTTTCATTAATTACTATTGCAGTATCTTAACATATTACAAAATATACGATTATTTATAACAAATTTTATCAGAAAACAAAATTTTTTTTTAAATCCTATATAACCTTTTGTGCAGTTTTTTAAAGGTACTTCAAGACATCCAAGTAGTCTTGTCACAGAGCACAGTAGAATAGAACTTATCCAGGAAGGCTTTGAAGAAAGCATCTCTAGTTCTGAAGCCAGAACTCTAACCATTACACCTCGGCTGCTAAAGTTTTTTTTTTTTTTTTTTTTTTTTTTTTAATTTTACATTTGTTGGTCGTATTACAACTATATATTACCAAAAAAAAAAAAATGATAATAATAATAAACTTTCACAAATATAAAATAAGGTATCTGAAAGAAGATCAAAGGATCTTGTCGTCAGAACCTTAAATAAGTTCAAACAAGCATTAACAGTATCAAATTTTTACAAATTTCATATATATGTAATCCAAATATATATTATATAATCCAAAGAGAGATCACGCGGATCTACTCACCAATATTTTATATAAACGTATACGTTAAGTAAAGAATATAAAATCAACAAAATAAGTAAGAATAAACTTTTTACAAATATAAATAAGAAAAGGCAAAGTTATTAATTTATATTATTAATAATAACATAATACGTCTTCTAATGAAAAAATTAGGGTTTTTAATTTACTTTTAAAAAAACGAAAAGTAATGGGTAGTTCGAAGTCAAAATTGGGCAAAACAATTTTATTCCAAAGGTGTGGAGCACGATAGGCAATACAAAATTGATTAAAGTTCGTTTGACAGAAAGGTTCATTTAAAAAATCAGTATTTCTCAAATTGTATTTGTTGATGGGTTTCGGAGTAAAAATATCTTTAAAGACAGATTGAGACGAGTCATTTTTCCACATGTATACAAAGCATAAAACATTATATATATTTAGCTCGTATATATTTAAAATTCTCATTTCAATAAAATAATGTTTTGCGTGAGAAAAGCGATTTGCAAAGCAGATTAAACGGATAGCATGTTTCTGACGGCGATAAAGACGTTGCAACTTGCTTTTTTCTGTACTACCCCAGGCGATGTTAGGATAATTTAAATAACTGTGTATAAATGAATAATAATGCTTATGTTTCCAGTCACCTTCCTCGTCGTTATTAGGCAATAATGGGCTTTGATTATGGACTTTTCAAAGTCCACTTTTTTTTTTTTTTTTTTTTTTTGTGGTGTAATTTGTTTCGCCGTTAAAGAATGTTTACATTGCATGCACATATATCAAAATTAATGGCAGGAGCAAGAAGGCACAGTTTGCCTTATCGCCGAGTCCCACATACAAAAAAAAAAAATCTACATAAAAAAAACTCTACATAACCGTAACATACAAATATATATAATACAAATATATGAAATATAGATCAGAATTAAAACAGAAAATAACTGAGAAAATTAAGAAGTTCAAAATAGCAAATAATTAAGAATTGTTGAAATGCTAACAACCACTAAAATATTTAAAAATCATTTAAACAAAAAGTTTTAAATAAAAAAATAAAATTTCATAATTAACATCACAAGATGAATTTTTAACATCATTACTTAAATTTCATTGATACAAATAAATTTGTTTTTATTTTATTAAACTTTAAAATAAACATTTGAAGTCAGATAAATTAAGATCTCACAGCGAGTGTGAAATTGCAGTGAAAGAAATCTTTAATAAAAATCTTAAAATATCAAGCGAAGTGGTTATTGAAAGAGCCCATCGAATTGGCCCAATTAATAATAAAAAACCTAGAACAATAGTATTAAAACTGTTAAATTTCCAGGATAAAAACAAAATCCTAAATGCTGTAAAAAATCTTAAAGGAACTGGTGTGTATATTAACGAGGACTTTTCGCGAGAAACGATTGAACAACGAAGGAAACTTTGGGAAGAGGTGAAACGACTTCGAAGTGAAGGTAAATACGCCATTTTAAAATATAATAAAATATTTAGTCGAGATTTTAAAAAGTAGCGATGCGTATTTTTCTTAATTTTTTTTTCTTTCAAAGCGCTTTTAATTTCTCATTTTAAGCATAATGAATAACGAAACAATAGATTTTGAAACGCTGCACTTTAATGTCTTCGAAACGGCAAATAATGTTATACTCAACGATTTGAATGACGCAGATGCGCAGATTTTTCGCGGAATAAATTTTGGTTCTCAATATTTTGAAACAGAAACTTTTAAAACTGAACTTACAACTTTAAGGAATAAGTTCACTGCATTACACATAAATATAAGAAGCATAAATAACAACATTGATAAGCTTAAGCAATTTCTAACCGAATGCAATTATTTATTCAGTATGATTTGTTTAACCGAGACATGGTGTTCTGACGAATCGTCTAGAATAAATTCAAACTTAGAAATTCCTAATTACAAATTAATATCTTCTGAAAGAAAAACTAACGAAAGGGGAGGGGGAATTATTAACTATATTCGAACTGATCAAGCCACCAAATATAGACATGACCTTTCTACCTCAGATGCCGATAGTGAGGTCTTTACAATTGAGATAACAACAAATAACAAATCAAAAAACATTTTAGTCTCCACATGTTATAGACCACCTGATGGTGATATAACAAAATTTTCTAATCATTTAAAACAAATTTTTTATAAAAATAACAATGAACAAAAAAAACTATTTTGTATTGGAGACATTAACATTGATTGCTTACAATACGATAAACATGCTAAAACTAAATTTTTTTTTGACGAAATGCTCCAACATTACATCTTCCCAATTATTAATAAGCCGACTCGGGTAACTCAATCATCAGTAACGTCAATAGACAATATATTAACAAATACAGTTCTTGATGTTACTTTAAAAGCAGGTATCATAAAAACAGATATTTCGGATCATTTTCCGATTTTCTTTTCTCTGTCACACGATACAAAAACTACTAACGACTGTAAAATTGAAATTCATAAAAGGAAAATTAACAAATATGCTATTCAACAATTTAAAGAATCACTATCGGCATTAAACTGGGATAAAGTATACCAAGAATGTAACCTTGGACGCACCAACTCTGCTTACACTAAATTTGAAAACATTTTCTTAAAAAACTATAATAAATATTTCCCAATAAAAGTAATGCTAGTAAAAGAAAAACATCTAAAATGTCCGTGGATCACCAAAGGAATTAAAAAATCTTCAAAAAAAAAAAAAAAAAAACTTTATATCAAATACTTAAAAAATAGAAATGAAGCAAACCTAAATACTTACAAACAATATAAAAATTTGTTTGAAAAAATCAAAAAGATTTCAAAAAAGAATTATTACTCAAATAAAATAAAAAACTCAAAGGTGATATTAGAAAAACGTCGGACGTAATTAAAGAAATAATTGGGAACAAAAATTGCAAACCAAATAGTTTACCTACTAAAGTTGTTATAAATAATAAAGAGTATGTCAGTAGTGACGTAATCTCAGAAAAGTTTAACAATTTTTTCGTTAACATAGGCCCTAACCTGGCTACAAAAATTAATTGTCCAAACAACTCATTTGAGAAATACTTAACTAATAACAATGACGAATTAGCACTTAGCGAACTAAAAATTAAAGAACTTGAAGTTGCGATAAAATCTCTTAAAATAAATAAATCTCCAGGTATAGATGATATTTGTAGCAATATCGTTATCGATGTCTTTTTGGAGATACGCAAACCGATCTTCGAAATATTTAAATCATCAATTAAAACAGGTACTGTACCAGATAAATTGAAAACAGCTAAAATTATACCAATTTTTAAAACAGGCGAAACATCTTTATTAAATAATTACAGACCGATCTCTATACTGCCTACTTTCTCTAAAATACTTGAAAGAATAGTTTACAATAGATTATACGAATATCTCCTTCAAAATAACCTCTTAAACAAAAAACAATTCGGGTTTCAAACAAAACACTCAACCGAACATGCCATTTTAGATCTTGTAAATAGCATGAGTAATTCTTTCGATAAAAAGCAATTTGTATTAGGGACTTTTATAGATTTATCTAAAGCGTTCGACACAGTTAATCACAATATCTTACTTAAAAAAATGGAAAGATATGGTGTTAAAAATATATCCCTTGACTGGTTCAAAAGTTACCTGAATAGCAGAAAACAATGCGTTGTTACAGATCATAATAAATATTCAGACCTACTAGAAATAAAATGCGGAGTTCCCCAAGGTTCCATTCTGGGTCCCCTTTTATTTCTAATATATATCAACGATCTTCCAAAAGCCCTAAAAAAACTTGATGTAATAATATTCGCTGATGATACAAATTTATTTTACTCATCGCCGTCTATAAGCGACCTTTACGAATCTATGAACACTGACCTCGAAAACCTCAACATCTGGTTTAAAGTTAATAAATTATCTTTGAATACAGAAAAAACAAAATATATCTTGTTTCACTCCAACCGTCTTTAAAACTTTATACCAGACCTTCTACCTTCACTAAAAATTGATAACATAAACATCAAAAGAACTGAAATAACTAAGTTTCTTGGAATAATTATTGACCAGAATATTAATTGGAAAACCCATATTAATACAATAAACACAAAAATATCACAAACTATCGGCGTACTCTACAAAGCCAAACCTATGCTTTCCCAAGACAACTTAAAAATTCTCTTCTTTTCTTATATTCAAAGTTACCTAACATACGCTAATATTGCATGGGGAAGTACCCATAAAACTAAATTAAATTCACTCTACTTACATCAGAAACACGCATCAAGATTAATTTATAATAAAGATAACTTCACTCATGCCGACACTTTACTTAAAAATTTGAATGCATTAAATATCTATCAAATAAATATTTACCAAAATATCTTATTCATGCTAAAATCCAAACTCGGACTTGTTCCGAAATACTTTACTGATAGCTTTTTTCATATCAACGCAAACAAATATATCACACGAGGAACAGGCAACTTCACCCTGCTTTTGAAAAAAACAAAATTTTCGCGATTTTCTTTAATATACCGTGGCCCATACTTACATAACAAAATAATACTTCAAAATATGGAACTTAATAAAATGGATAACCTTATTGCTCTGAAAAAAAAACTAAAACATATCATAATTAACTTAACCAACATCATCGAAATGTATTAAACAATTTGTGAAAAATAGTAATAATAAAAAGCCCTACTACTTCTACTATATAGTAGATACCAAAATACTTATGTGTATTTGTTGAACTTGTTCATTAAAGTTTATTTTATGTTTTAAAGGTTCTCGATGAAAAGACTATTTTAGTCTTCTGCGAGTTTCCTTACAACAAAGAAAACTATTTTTTAAGAATAATTTTATATATATATATATTCAACAACGTGCACAAGCAAGTCCCTAGTAGCCCTGTGGTACGACGGACTTGCGTATATTTTTTAAATTCATGGGTTAATAGCCAGCACTTTATATTATAAACAACGAATAGTTACCTTATTTTGTACACTGTACAACGCGCATGCGCTAAACAAAATTTTGAATTTCTTTTGTCTTGTAAAAATTTCAATGGTACAAAAATTGTTTAATTGTATGTTTTGCACTTATATGTAAAAATATGTAATTTTGTTTTATTGAAATATATACGGATACTTGTGTTGTAAAAAAAAAAAAAAAAAAAAAAAAAAGATCTCTGAATATTAATAATTGTTTTGATTCATTTTTGAATTGCTCTAATGTAGTCTTGTTTTTGTTGACAATATCTGGACATTTTTTCCACAGATAAGGTCCGTGATATTTAATTGAATAGGAGGTTGATTTTAAATTATACTTGAGAAGAACAAAATTGTTATCAGAAAACTTTGTTGAATATTTATGATTAATTTTATTAAAATAGGTTTGAAAAATTATTGGGGACAACCCCATTTTTGTTTCAAACATAAACAATAAAAAAAAAGAGTTTATACACATTTAAAGCACCGAGTGCATGTAAAAGTGGTTCGCAAGGAGTATTTCTGTAGGCTCCAAACACTATCTGCATGCATGTTTTTGTTTGTTGTAGATTTTCTTAAGTTTTGTATAGCCAGTAGCCCACACAATATTACAGTAAAACAAATAACTGTGAATAAAGGCAAAGTACAATTTTTTCAGGGATGCTACATTTAAAAAAGGTTCAGCCTTAAACATCATTGCGATATTTTTTGAGAGTGTTATTTCAATACTATTTATATGTGAATACCACAGTAAATTTTCATCCAGTTTTACTCCTAAAAAGTTTACGTTTGTTCCCCTTTTAATATAAGTACTATTATTTATAAGATTTGGTAATTTTAGAGGAATGTTTTCTGATTTATTTACTTTATGAAAGAGCAGTGGCGGAACTTCAAAATTTGCCCCCCCCCCCCCCGCAAAAGAATGTTTTTTTTGCGGAAAAGAGTTTTATAGTATAAATATTATTGAGAGTATAACTTTTTTTATATGAGGGCCCCCTATAGCTGGTAGGCCCCCCCGCAACGCAGGGTCCTGCGTCCAGTAGTTCCGCCACTGTGGAAGAGTATATATTTTGTTTTATCCGCATTTAATGAAAGTTTGTTACTCACGAACCATTCATTAACTTTACATAACTGTTCATTAACTATTTTAAAAAGTGTTTTAATATCTCTGTGGGAATAAAAAAGATTGGAATCATCAGCAAACAAAGTTAGGTCTAAAAGATTTGTTGCTAGGTATAAGTCATTTATGTAGAATAGAAACAAGAGTGGTCCTAAAATTGAGCCCTGAGGAACCCCGCAAGTTATGGAATATGGAGTTGTGTTATTTTGATCATAATATAAAAATTGCTTTCGGTTTGTCAGATACCCTTTGAACCAAAGTAAGTTTTTATTTTTCACTCCGTAGTTTTCAAGTTTTTTTATTAGAATATTGTGATTTACGGTATCAAAAGCTTTTGACAGATCAATAAAAACTCCTAATGTATAACAGTCATTATCAAAGGCGTTAGATATTTGATTAGAAAGTTCAACTATTGCATTTTTAGTGGAATTTTTTTTTATAAAACCAAATTGCTTGCAGTACATCATGTTGTTCTCAGTTAGATAATTATATAACCTATTATGCATTATTCTCTCTAGCAATTTTGAAAAGCAAGGTATTATGGATATAGGCCTGTAGTTTAAGATATTTGACTTATCACCAGATTTAAAAATAGTTGTTATACGGGCACTTACTAAACTCATAACGATAACGCCAGGTGAATTGAAAAAAAAGCAATTGGTTGTACTCAGCGTTTTTGGAGTAATTCAGCTTTACGTAAATAAAAATTTTAGCAAACTCACTTAAATTTTTATCAACGTAAAGCTATTTACTCCAAGAATGCTAAGTAGTTGTTTAGCTTTACGCGAATAAAAGTTTGAGCAAAATTGACGAAGTTTTTATTAACGTAAAGCTGACCAATTACTGAGTAAAAGCAAATGTTTTTTTTATTTACCTGGCCTAATAAATTAAAAAATTTAAACGATTGACGAGTTTTACTGGATAAAAATTCGGTAAAATTATTTTTACTAAAACAACGAAAATTTTGTTTTTTTATGAATAAAACTGTATAGTGATGAAGTTATTATATTTAAAATAAACACCAAAATATTATTGGTCTAACGCGAATTCCAAAAAATAGTGCTTTTCTTATTTAATTATGATTAAGGTAACACGGGTAAGGCAACAAACTTATTTTAACATTGAAATATGTTTGATTAAATGTTTTTACCTGTCACCCGTTAACTATTATTTAAATTATTTTAACAGATGCTGAAGTCAGATGTTAAATGAGCAAAAATAACTATTTTAACCTGCATAATAATAAGTATAAATAAAAACACAAAATGGCGGGCATAAATTAAAATAATTTTGAGTTTTTTTGTTGCAAAAAGACAATAGTTAAAAGATAAATAAAAACATACTATAATATCATTTTACATGTGTTTTTATGATGTTGTTTTTAAATACTAAGCATGTAAGATTATTTTTTTAGCATTTTTTTTTTTAAACGCATATTTCAGTTTTGGGGTACATAGACAGGAGCGCTTAAGTCACCCCATAGGTCAAGAATCAAGCAAAAGTTGGTGGAATGCTTCAATCTGATGTATCATTCACGATTACATGAAATGGAATCAAACAAAGCGATCCCTAAATTTAAAAAGTTAATCTTAAAATGCACCAAGATATTAAATATCAACAGATCTAAAAACCGACACTCTCAAAATCCACAGAATAAATTATCTCGTTGTTTCAGAAATTAAAATAAAAACATTTACAGCATAAACTTACTACTGTCAATGTTACCCCATATAGGGGTAAAATTGACAGTTGAACCCCATCAACAAATTTAATTATCTATCAATTATATTAGATAACTAATTAAATCTTCATCAGTCTATAGCAGCAATACCATTGGTAAACGTGTAGAATTATGTGCATACCAAACTTAGTTTGTCACAACTAAAAAAAATTATTATTTATATATCAGTTGAAAAAAATTTTATTCTAAACAAAAGACAAATAAAAGTTTAAAAAAAGTAGCAAAACCAAAACAATTGAACATAACTTATTTAAAACATAAACTTAATTTAAGAGATCAGACCTCCCCAGAAATATATTTTTGGCTATTTTCTTCATATTTTATATTTGAAAAGCCCTTTTTGATCATTTTTGCTATTTTATTCTGTTTTGTTTTTTTATTCATCGAGTTTCATGAACTTCCTGATAGTGAAAATTTGTTTAATTTAAAAAAAAGAAACTTCTTTCATTACTATTGGAACTAATAAAGACTTTCCTCATTAAGCCAACAGAAAAATTTCCTCAGTTCAACAGAAAATTTCTTTAGTTCAGCAGATAGATTTCTAATAGATAAACAGTTTCTAATACTCCCCAAAATAAATAAAAAAACTTTGAGCTGCGTTTAATGATCTGTTTGAGTGACTCATTAGCATAGACATTTTTTTGCTCAAATTATTTGACGCTATGTCAGTAAAGGTTGGCAAAGACTTCCAAGTATTTATATAGTACAATTATATAATGCAAGTTTATGTTATTTCAATTTTTATAAGGACTTTTTTTTTCTAACTTATAACGAAAAACTAAACAATTTTATAAATAATTTATTGGATAAATATATTTGTAATACATAAAAATGTAAAACATAACTCTGCGATAAATACATTTTCATCAAAAGAAATTTAAATTTTGATATTAAAAACATTAAAAAACAAGGAGATTAGTATTTAAATATTTTTTTTAAAATTACAATAATTCATTGAAAACTTTAAAATTGTCTGAATAATATAAAAATCTAAATTAACAATCATGATAAAATCGCTGAAATAAAAGTATAAAAAACCGAACCGAACAATATTAAAATCTCTAGAATAAAATTGACTTAAATAAAAACCCTCAAATTTATTTAAATAAGTTTTAAAACATTTCTAATTAAAAAAAAATTACATCCTCAATATAAACAAAGTGTACATGATAATGTAACTAACAATATAAAAAGTTAATATGTAATGAGCAAAAGTAAAAAAAATCAGTTTCATAAGACTATTTTAGTCTACATGACCCCACAAAATTTTTTTCTACATAGTGCTTTATATATATATATATATATATATATATATATATATATATATATATATATATATATATATATATATATATATATATATATATATACATATATATATATATATATATATATATACATATATATATATATATATATATATATATTATATATATATATATATATATACATATATATATATATATATATATATATATATATATATATATATATATATATATATATATATATATATATATATACATATATATATATATATATATATATATATATATATATATATATATATATATATATATATATATATATATATATATATATAAATATATATATATATATAAAATACATTCTATTTAAACTCCATGTTCTACAAGTCCTAAAAGTTTTTTTGCTACAAATAAAAAAAATAAAAAATAAAAAAAAAACAAATAATTTATTTTAATTTTTTTGGGTGCTAAACGTGACATTTAATGTTGCCCCAAAATTTTCTACGATTTTTTGTCTTCACCAGCTTGGTATAAACTTTTAAAAAAAGAATAGAAAAACTCTATTGCTTTGGTTTAGTACCTTTTTGATACTCTTTTAATAACTTTGTAATAGTATCAATAAACCCTGCCTTAGACTGAGCTCCCGAAAAACCAACTGGTTGAATATCAGTAGCTCCATCAATAGAAAACTGAAAGTAAGGCACACCAACAATACCACGCTTTTTTAATTTTTTGAGATCATTAAAAAGTCTTTTTACGTTTGAAGGAGATGTAAAATATTGAGCAGCAGAAACTGAATCAACGCCAACTTCTTCAGAAAGTTGCTTTAAAACTGTGTCTGAATTTAGGTTCACCGACTCTTCAAAATATTGCTTGCAAAGAAGCTCATGCATTTTAGATTGCTTTTCTTGGCCATATTGCTCAAGAACAAACTGTAGTAATAGATTACTTTTAATAGAATTTACTACATACCGATCAGGATCAAATTTTATACCCTTAAAATAAACAAAGACATTAACTAATACATTAATAATATTCAGTTTAAAACGATTACAAAACATCATACCACACTTTTTCCAGCTTTTCCAAGTGGGCCTTGTCCTTTCATTTCTTGCTTGGCAATCTTTTCTCCAAACTTACTAATTAAGTATGTATTGTAAGGAATACCCTCAGAAGGACACTGTGCATCAATGAGAAAAGGCTTCCACGTAATAAGAAATGTTGCTTCATTTTCAAGGGCATTGATAGCTGCTTCCAAGTATCGTCTTCCTATATAACACCTTTAGAAAGGTTTCAAAGAAATAAATATAAAGGAGAATAAACAATGGAGAAATTAAAGGAAAATAAATATAAAGAATATTTTTCTTAAAAAAAAAAAAAATTAAATTAAAAAAAAAAAATGAAATTAAAAATATTAAGTAACTATTTAAAATAATTTATTAATATTATTATAAATTTATTTACAATAAAACTTTTAATATTTATTTTTTAATATTTATTAAATTGATATTTATAAAATTTTAAAATTTGCAGTAACAAGGTGTGGCAGAAACAACTCCTGTAGTTGGGTGAGCATCTATTTTCAAAAATGAGTCAAATTTTACTGGATACATTACCAGGTCAGGTGGTCTCTTTATGCAGACATTTTCATGGCCAACATCCATGCCTGATTTAACTTTGTAAGACCTTTTTTCTGAGGGGCTACCTCAATACTAAGTTTTTCAAATATTGTCCTTGGTCCTTGAACCAACTATAAAAGACCATTCAAAAAAAATACTAGAAGTTTTGTCTGAACATGACTTTATAAAAAGTCTGCTGAATATGACTTTATAATAACAAAGAACAATTCCAAATATCAAGTGCCATATAGATGATATAAATTTTGTATCTACATTTTGAAATTAAAATGTTTTTGGTTATACCCATTACTGCATTTTTCAAAATTTGAGATTCATTTCCTCTACACCCTGTATAAGTTTAATTTAAATAAAGTGTAAATAAAAGCATTTTAGCAGATGGATTAAATAAACTTCCTAAACTTAAAATAGGTCTTAGTGACATATTAATCCAACATTGATAGATATAATATAAAACCTAATTATCTAGGAATGGTAAAAACAAAATATAAAAAAAAATGTTGCAACTCACCTTGCTCTGGGGCAAATTGCAACAGTGAAACGGGTAAGTTGCAATACAATACTTTGAAAAAACTTGCAGAGAACTCAAAAAAACTATTAGTTACTTAGTAATTATTATTTCAAATTTGTATTACTTCACATAAACTTTATACATATAATAAAGAAGAGGTGAAATACAGAAAATATCTGTAGACTCGCAAGTATTTTCTTTGAGCTAAATACCTTTATTTTGTGAAACTTTAAGTGTTCTAACATGTTTGTTGAATTTATAATTATATGACATTATAAACAATTTTTTTAAACAAATTGATCTATTATTATAATTAAAAAATCCATTATTTTAGTAAAGTGCTCAAACCAATTGTTATATTATAATTCAACTTACCCTTATGAATTTGAAGCAACTTACCCTCTAGACACCATGATTACTTTAATCAATATATATAACTATTTACTTTAATCTTAAATTCTTTTTTTTCGGCTTTTTGTGTTTGAAAAATATTTTTTTAACTCCCATTATTTTAGTTTGTTCATATACCTTTTTGTTTTCAGTAATACCAAAAAAACTTTAAAAATTTAAGTTAAAATTTTATATTTTGAGAAAAAAATTTTTTAATAACTTAATCATTTTTTATGTTAATACTATAATTTTTTTTATTATAACTTTATTTTGAGCTGATATGTTATCTTTATTGTTATATAATTTAAAAATATTTGGAAACATGAAAAACATCTTTTAAATGGCACTGTTGCAACATACCCCTGCTGCATCTAGTCTCGCTCTCCCCTAAGTATTAAAAAAATCAACTTGGAAAATTTGATAAAGGTTATTCAAATTTATAAGAAATTTGCAACAAAGGTGTAACAAAGATTTAACAAAGGTGTAACTATAAAAGATGTATTTTAGTGATCTTTTACTTATATGGATTAAAAAGATATGAAAGGATAAAGATAATGCAGTAGTGGTGTAGTGGTAAGAGCGCTCGCCTTGTAAGCGAGAGGTTAAGAGTTCGACTCCCACCACATCCCTGGAAATACCGCGCTCAACTTAATTTCTCCGTGCAGCGGTCTTGCTTGTCAAGGTTCGTGTTTCGGAGTTAAAGAGTTGAGAGAGGGTTGTACCACGATTTACAAAAAAAAAAAACAAAAAAAAAAAATTAAAAAAACAAAAAAAAAACTACAAAAAAATGAGTAGTCTCCTCGACTGTAGTGGCCTCTTCGGGCCTTGGGGAGGTGAATAATTAAAAAAAAAAAAAAAAGATATAAAGATATAAAGATGTAAAGAAGTAACATAATTTTCTTAAATTTTAAACCAAACTTAAATTTAAAGAATAAAATATACATGTTCTGATTTGCTACTTAAACCTAAATCTCTAATCTCTAGAGATTTAGATTCTAGGCTTGTACTTATATTCTATGTACCCATCTGATTGTATACATTTTTATCATTGATAACATATATAAAATAAAATCCATAATCCTTAACAAATGTGGCAACTATCTATTGACAAATTTTGTGCCATGCATCTCACATACATAAAACCATTGGAATCATACTATTGCGTATTAGGTGCTAAAGGGATATACTCACTCCCCAGTTTGACATAAATATACCAACACTGCTAAGCGAAAAATACTGTTGAGACCAAACAATAATCCAATACACTTATAACATGATAAGTGTTATAGAGATCAAGAAAATTAACTATTTTTTACTGGTATGCTAAATTTAAACACCACCATACAAATACAGATAATGTCAAACTGATGTTGAAATGATGCCCTGGTCATCCAAAATCCAAATGATGCCCTAATTATTAAAAAGATTTTGGATAATTAGGGCATCATTTGAATTACAAAATATGGATTACAATTGCATGAATATGTATTTTCTTGTTTCTTAAGTCCAAAATATATTTGTTTTTCAGCAAGGTCTTTGAGTCTTTAATCAACAAATTTCTCAAATCCCATCTTGAGCCTAATAACTTAATGTCAGATAATCAATACGGTTTTCCATCCTCTCGCTCTATGGCTGACTTGCTAACTGCTATGACTGAAAGATTTTATTCTGTATATGATAGAGGCGGATAGACTAGAGTTAATGCTCTTGACATGTCTAAAGCTTTTGACAAAGTTTGGCATGCTGGTCTTCTCCATAAGCTTGTTTCATATGGTGTATCTGGGAAAGTTCTAGAGATTATCAAACCATTTCTTTCTAACCGATTTATCTAAGTCATCCTCAAAGGTTGACTTCATTTCTTTTTCATTTTCAGTAACTTCTGGGGCCCAAGGATAGAACCTCAAGGTTCTATCCTTGGGCCTGTTTTGTTTCTTATCTACATAAATGATTTTCCTGACAACCTTACATCTAAAGTAGCACTTTTTGCTGATGATGACTCATCTTTATACTCCTGTCTTGCCAAAAAGTCTTCCCTTTTCAATCGCTTAGAACAGGCAGCCGATCTTGAATCTGATCTTACTTCTGTAACAGATTGGGGCTCGCAGTGGCTTGTAAATTTTACTTCTAACAAAACTCAGTTATTTACTGCTAATAACTATTACAATACTGTCAACATTCCTATATTAATAAATGGCAACCCTCTCACTGAGTCCTCTTCTTTATGTCTCCTTGGATTATCATTTACTAGTGACTTTTCATGGAAACTATATATACAACCAATTAGCATCTGCTAAGATTGCTTCTCTTTATTGTGCTCCTGATTTCATTCTCTACTTCGACAAATCTCTTATTTGTGCCTGTATGAAACTGCTGTCATATTCGGGCTGGTCCTTCTAATGCTCTTTCTCTTCTAGACAAGGTCAAAAAACGCGTTGTAATCATAGTTGGACCTGCTCCATCTGCTAAGCTTGAGTCTCTTTCCTATTGTTGTAAAGTTGCATCTTTTTCTCTTTTTACATATACTATCATGGACGCTACTTAAAGGAGTTATCTCTAGTTCCATCAACTAAAATCATTTGCATAGGTAGATGAATTATAAACTCATACACATTTATACACCTAAAAAAGATTGCTAGTGTGGACACAGCAGGTAGCAAAAGTTATCCAAAATAACTAAAATCTTCAAAGTCAGTAGGCAAGTTATAGAATTTGTATTTTTTGCAATATTTTGTTCATAAATTATCTTAAGAAAGGTGAAACTAAAATTTAAAAATATGACATAGCATAATTGATCATTTAACTGGAAAAACCAAAGCTGCTTACAGTCAGCTGCAAAGATGGAAATGTTTTCAACAAATTATTAATTTTACATGAACTCGACCTCGAAGCTCCAAAAATAAATTTTTTATTATAACGCATCTTTCGCCAAAACTTTTATTTCATTCTTGGTCTACATCTGAATCACCTTACCATACTAACAACCATGCCGTACCATACTAACAAGTCCTTTAAGGCAGATTAGGATTCTTTTTGTAATTTTCTTTGTGATATTGACAGGCATGTGGATCTTCTCCAAAAAAGGTTGTCCGTAAAATACCTCACGCTCAAAGGAGGGGGGGGGGGGGGAAAGATTAGTAGTTTTGTCACAACTCCTACGGAATTTGTTACTAAAGTGTTACAATGTTGTGACGAGGGGGAGAGGGGGTCTAAAACGGTCTAAAATTGCGTGACATAATTTGTAAATGACCCCAAAGTTCTTTTCATATAGCATATCTAAAATGTTTTCATAGTTATTCGATTTTATCTTTTTGCAGTCTAATGGTTTCTCTAATTGCAGCATTAAATTAGTCTTAAATGTAAGACACTTTTCTGTATTTTCAACAACTGCTACCTCTATAAATCTCTTTTCACTCCTAACATCAAATACTGTTGCCATGTTTTGAAAGTGTTCTGATGATGCTCTTTTTTCTTTTTTTTTTTAGATAATGTGTAAAAGCGCATTGGAAATGCATTTGGGTCTGCTGTAGCAGTTATGCTTGAGCCTGTCACATTATCCTAAGGTTGCACCCTTCTTTCTTTCTATTAATTTTGCAATGATCAATGCTCAAGCAAAGTCACATTTAAACAAAATTTTCTGTTAATACTTTTCTTGGTCTTCAACTATATTTTTAACTTTCTATTTCCAATATACTTTGTGATTGCCTGCAGGCTTATTAAAAGTAGATTTATATATATATATATATATATATATATATATATATATATATATATATATATATATATATATATATATATATATATATATATATATATATATATATATATAAAATAAACTTATCTAATAACTTTCTAACTATTAATCATCATGTAATACTGTTAACAGTGTACTTCCAATAGTTGCAATGAGAAAGGGCCACTTGCTTGCTCCTAATTTTTTTGTTGCTATTATTACAATTTACTCCCAACAAGGCTATAAATAACCACTATTAAGTTGGGAGTTACTAAAAAACAAAGAATAGAGTTAACAGCAAGGAAAACGGTTGACAGACTAAAAGAGTTGTAGGTTGAAAACGGTTGACAAGACTAAAAAAGTTGTAGATTGTATCAAAAATAGAGTCACAAAAATATGAAGATGGAAAAAAAGTTCAGAGAGTTGAAGTGGAAGGAAAAGACTAGATGAATAAAACTTTTTAGAACATGCAGGGACAGATACAGTGAAAAGATGAAATTTTGATGAATGATGAGCCTAGCTAAAATAAGTTTTGGTTGATAAAACTAGAGATGATAGCTCCTTTGAGCACCAACCATGATATATTTAAGTATTTGTAAGATGAAAGAGATCTAACCTTACAACTATGGGAGAGAGGCTCAAACTTAGCAGATAAAGCAGGTCTAACTAGGTTTACAATGAATTTTTGGATCTTGTCTAAAAGAGAAGAACCAGCCCAAATAAGACAACAGTATTCCAGGAACAAATATACAGGAGTGAATAAAATCAATAAAAAAGTATTTTATATAATAAACGACGGGGGTTGATATTTGACTGGGGCCGGGTTTGATAAAATAGTTGGGGCCAGGGTGGGGGCCGGGTTTGTGACTGGGGCTCCATAAACATTTATACATCCTAAAGTATATTTTTTTAATTCAAAATTAAGGTTATATTTTTTATATATATGCATATATAAATATCATTATGTTCAACATGATCATCATAATCATTACCATCATCATTATGACCATAATCATCATCTGATCATCTTCTCTTTCGGCAAATACCACACCATATAAATATTAAAGTTTATATAAATATGTAAGGATATTGTATGCCAGCATCTAAATAAATAGCAAACATATATGTTTATATCCATCAGGGCTGTAGAGTCAGAGTTGGAGTTGCGACATTTTCAGCAGAGTCGGAGTTGCTAAACAAAATTGCGACTCTGACTCCAATAGTAAAACTTATCGGTATTGCATGTGCATGTACAAAACATTCAATTAACCTTTTGTTTATAATAAACCTCAAAGAATGTTTATTTTTTAAAGAATTCAAAGAATTTTTCAAAAATTTTGCTTTGGAGTTGTGGTTGGAGTCAGAGTTGTGCTCAAAAAATTTCAACAACTGGAGTCCGAGTCGGAGTTGTACTCAAAAAATTTCAACAACTGGAGTCGAAGTCGTTGCTTTTTTTTTACGACTCCACACCCCTGATATCCATAATATGTATGCATAAAGCGCATCTCGGAAGCTTTTTTTCTCTTTGATTTCAAGTCAAGCCTCATTCTACTCCACATTTTTCATCATCTTGACCAGTTGCATTATTAAACTTTAATTGTCTTTTACATTTTTTTTACAAGAACATCTCTATTAAGAACAAATGTCCTTTTATTAATCCAAGAAGCCAATGTAAAAAGGGGCTGTCTGATACTAAGCTCTGTTATTCTCAGTTTACTAAATCTTGTATCTTATCTCAGATGTTAGGTCTTAGGAACTTTTGGTTAGTCTTCATCAGTGTCATTAACTAGTCTAACATTTAATCTCTAACTCATGGGTCTGATCTTTTTACTTCTTCCTAGAATAAAGCATAGTTATTTGTATCTTTTGAAATCTTACTCTAATTTGACTCTTGAATCTAATGGCCATACTCTTACTGCCAGTTAAACAGATTAACCATCCAAATCACTCTGGCTTCCAATGCTAAAGTTAATTCTTAATTAAAAACTTCTACAGTTTTGCTCCAAACAAGATTTCCATCATAGTCTTAAAAAGTGTTCTCCAGAACTCTCTTCACTTTTTTCTAAATTTTTAAAAAGTGCTAAAGTGGTTTCAATTTTTGAAACTCTAGAAAACACTTTGACCTCTTCAGCTATCCTACAATTAGTCTTTACTCTGTTTTTAGTTTTTTAATATAAAGGTTTTAAGATTAATTTATTTATTTCTAACTGCAGAATTAAAGTTATTTTTGAAGGCCTACATTCTTCTTTACTTCAAGTCACTTTAAGGGAACCACAAGGCTCTATCTTTGCTCCTGTATTGTTTTTTATCTACAATATCAATCTTCATAAAAATTTTACATCTAAAGTGGCTCTATTTTTAATTGCTTAGAACAAGCAGCCGACTTTTAATCTGATACCTCTTTTGTAACAGCTTAAGGCTTACAGTAGTTTATGGATTTAAATTCTGGACTTAAAATTCACATTTTTTGTTCGACAACAAAACTCATTTTTTTACTGCAAAAAATAATGCAATAATGTTGCCATTCCTATATTGATGAATAACAACCCTTTTACTTTCAGACAAAGCACATTGTAAATGTAATTAGCTTAAGTCACTCTCCCACTGTTATAGTGTTGTATTTCTTTTTTTTTTACACACTACAAATACTATCATGTCGAATGCTCAAATGAGCTATATCTATTACAATAAACCAAAACTCAAATCAAAACTTGAGTAAAACAATGGCGAGAACGATAAAGAGAAGCAACCTTAGCAGATGCTAACTTTGCTATTGATTGTATAGATATTTTCCATGAGATGTCAGTAGTTAACAATAATCCAAGAAGATGTAAAGAAGAGGACTCAATGAGAGGGTTGCCATTCATTAATACAGAAATGTCAATAGTGTTGTGATAGTTGTTTGCAGTAAACAGCTGAGCTTTCTTGGTGTTAAAATTCATAAGCCAATGCAAGCATTTTCTAAACGATTGAAAAAAGGGAAAACTTTTGTCAAGAAAGGAGTTTAAAGTTCATTTGCAGCAAATAGAGCCACTTTAGATGTAAAGTTGTCAGGATGATCATTAATGAAGATAAGAAACAAAACAAGACCAAAGATAGAGCTTTGAGGTACACCAGAAGTTATTGGAAATGAAGAAGAGTGTTGGCCTTGAAGGATGACTTAAATAGTGATTAGAAAAAAATAGTTTGATAATCTCAAAAATTTTTCCAGATACACCATATGAAGCAAATTTATGGAGATGATCAGTATATCAAACTTTATATAAAGCTTTAGATATGTCAAGAGCAATAGCCCTTGTCTCCTGCCTCCATCTAATGCACAAAAGAACCTTTCAGTCACAGAAGTTAACAAGTCAGCCATAGAAATAGAAAATATAAAACCATTGATTGTTAGAGAGTAAGTTATTAGACTCAAAATGGGATGGGAGGGAATGTTGACATGAATGAATTGAATGACATTAAGTTATTAGATTTGTTATGGGATGAAATTTGTTGATTAAAGACTCAAAGACCTTGCTAATAATAGAAAGAAGATAGATTTGACAATAGTTGGAGGGGTCAGAACATTCTCCAGAGTTTTTGAAAATTGGACACAAAGATACCATTTTCCAGCAGGCAGGAAAACAAGATTTAGTCAAGCACTTATTAAATAGTAATGAGAATTGAAGAGAGTTCTGAAGGACACTTTTGTAAGACTATAACAGAAATGTTGTCTGGAACACAAGCCATAGGTGAGTTTAGTTGGGATATGACTTTAGCAACGTAAGCTGGAGTGATTTAAATTTTAACAATGGGTAAACCTGTTTAACGGGAATAGAAGGAAGAATATGGTCATAAGATTCAAGAGATCACATAGAAAATTAGGAAAAGAATCCCAGTCAGCTTTAGGGTAGTAGTAAGGAGTGCAATGATAGGGTCAGAAGAAAAAGTACAAGATAAAAGATTTATGAGATCATTGCATGATCGGAACCACCTAAAGGAGAACAAGGAAAAACTAAACACAATCCAGGGTCAGATACAAGACGCAAATCAAGGGGTGAAAGTAAATTATAAGTGTTCTCTGTAAAAGAAGTCACAAAGTTAACTATCTGAGTAAGAGATTGGAAAATATAAAAGTTAAGGGCTTTAGTGTCAGCAGGGTCAGTGGTGTTAGAGCCAAGCCATTCAGTGTGATAAGCATTAAAGTTACCAATACTAACAATATTGGCAAAGTGGTGAAGAGAAAGGGAATGGTCAATTTGAGCAGAAATTACATCTAAAAGAGTGCAGTCATAAGAAGAAGGAGAACGATAAAGAACAAAGAGAATGGTGATAGAGTGAAGTGATGCTAAGTGAAAGCACATAAAAGAATGGTCAGAGGAATGTTAAATGTTAAAGACTTTTGATACTTTAATCCTATATTATTTTATATTCTATATTATTTCTATATACTATATTTGATATTTGATGTCTAGCATTATGATTTTCCCAAGTAGCCATTTTAATAAGACATCAGAAAAAATTTTCAAAACTATTGAACTAAGTCTCTAGAATGGCTGCATAAAAGTTATCTTCATTTTTTTTTTTTTTCCTGTAACAATTTTTTTTTTTAGAGCTTTATAAAATTAAAACAGAGCTATGCCATCCACAGTACTAGTTTGATTAAGCATTATTGCATAATTTTGAATCAAGATTGGAGTTGAGATTAATGTAAACTTACCTCTTAATATTTAAAATCAAATATTTCATGTTTTTATTTCTGGTTTGTGTTACTTCAGTTATGTACACAGTATATTAGTGGAATGATAAGTACTTTCTTGAATTTTATTTTTACTTTCTGCAGCACCACTACTTTGAGTAAAACAAATCTACAGCTTATAATGATGCATCATATGTAATTAATTATATGGATACATTAAATCAAGAAAATTGATGCTAAAATTAAAAAATTAATATTGCAGCAAATGGGAAATCCATAAACGACAAGTAATAATTAAATAAGTAAGAAATACATATACTTCTTAATTTTTTACTTTAATGGTCTGTGCAGATTATATATATATATATATATATATATATATATATATATATATATATATATATATATATATATATATATATATATATATATATAAGCTTTAAGAATAGATTGCTCAATGTTCTTGAAGAACAGAGCAGTAATAAATTAGTAAAAACACTTACCCGGTTTTTTTCTCTACTTTTTACTTTTTATTTTTTTACTTTACTACACTTTAAATGAATTATTTCTGTGGTAAAAAGTAATTAATGAAGTGATAAAGCACAATGAAAAGC
Organism: Hydra vulgaris; assembly: GCF_022113875.1. NCBI lineage: Eukaryota > Metazoa > Cnidaria > Hydrozoa > Anthoathecata > Hydridae > Hydra > Hydra vulgaris. The sequence goes on from NC_061157.1 coordinate 55,243,870, forward strand.
AACGATCGTATAAAAAAGATCAATTTTATTTTACAAAATACAAAATGATTTAGATTATGCATAAAATATTTGAAGGTATAAAAAAGATAAATCTAGAAATATCAATATAAATCTAAAAAAATACATTAAAGTTTTAGTTTTTAATTCTAAAATGACACAGGTTTATTAAAAAAAATTATTAAATCTACAGCTTATTATGATTCATCATATGTAATTAATTATATGGATCAAGAAAATATCTTAATAATATCTAAGGTACATAAGGTTAATTTTTTAAAAGAAAAGCATCTTATAGGAATGTATGGAAAATTGTGTGTTAAAACCCACATTGATGAAATTAGTGGATATACAGTTTACATGAAAGCAAAAATAATGCCTAACCCTAAGTGTTCCTTGGTAAAAATGAAAAGAAGATACTGCATATAAGGTTAGGCTTTTTTACAGAATGTAATAGTCAAATATACGTTTTTAGATGTAAACAAGAGTAGTGTAAGTATAAGTCATTTAAAAAAAATATGCAGCTGTTTTCATACATCATTTTAAAGACATATGCATCTGTTAATCCACATTTTTTATAAGCAACCATGTTGTAGTTGTTATATTTCTGGTTTCAAAATTGGAGGTCCGTAGTTCGAGCTAGCTCGGGGTATATAAGCATTATTGATCTGAAAGGAGGGATGAATTTTCTGGTTAAAGGCTATTCTGCTGTAATAAGACCATTAGGACTTCTTGGAGCACATATAAAACTAATTAAAAAGTAATAATAATAAAATTCATTTTAAAATATATGAAGCTGTTTTTCTGCATAACTCAAAAAAATATATATATTTTCCCCTGTTTTCCACATTATTTGAAAAATGTATGCAGCTATTTTCCACTAAACATTTATGCTGCAGTTTTTTCCGCATTATTTTAAATACGTATGCAGTTGTTTTTCCACATTATCTTAAACATGTATGAAGCTGTTTTTCCACATTATTTCAAAATTATATGCTGCTGTTTTTTTACATTACTTTAAAAATGTATACAGCTATTTTCATACTATTTTAAAATGCACGCAGCTGTTTTTCACATTACTTTAAAATACATGTAACTACTTTCTAAATTATGTTAAATAAGGTATGCAGCTGTGTTAGCACATTATTTTAAAAATGTATGCAGCTGTTTTTCGCACATCATTTCAAAGATATAAAGGTAGCATAACTGCATTTATACCAAAAAGAAAAAGAAAAATGAGATTAAGTTTTTTTTAATTTAAACTTACTAAAAGAATTTGTTTATCAAGATGCAGGCAAAAAAAAAAAAAAAAAAAAATTATTCATTCATTTATAGTTATAAAACAAATTCTTGTTATACAACTTGAAATAATTTTGAAATTGTGTTAAGTATTGGCATCTTCTTTGAATTTATACCTTTTGCTTAAAAACCAATTATTCTTTCTTTAATTTCTCAATCTATTTTTATTTAAATAAAAACATACTGATTCATCTTTTAAAAGTTAAACATATATTGAAAATAATTACTAACAGGTAAGTAAATGCAGACTAGTGGTAAAACTTTTGACTTATGATTAACTAATTGTTAAAATATTAATAATAACCATATTTCAGGTTTGGTCAGATTATCATGATGACTCAGCTACCGGTAAGATTTAATCCATTACAACCTGGACATGCCCCACTGCCTAGTAGAACTAGCTTTTCTAGTCAAAGATTAGGAGAAATTAACTCCAACTTAAAATCCCCCCTGGCTTGTGTCTTGATAAAAAATACTCATTTTTGGTAAGTGTTAACATACAGTTAATGTCTTGCAGAAAGCATCCTAGGCAAAGACTTTAGGGGTAAACAGAATTTCTTTGTTGACTAATCTGCACTTCATTCTTCATCTTGTAAGCTAACATAAATTTAAACTTGTGATATATTGTTTCTTACTTAAAATGATGAACAATGAATCTTTTAGATTCTACTTATAAATTTTTGCTTGTAACTCCTAGGAAGTAGCTATATAACTCTTTCTTCTATTTTCTAATGGGGGTACAGATTTAAAAGTCTCAATTTATTGGTTCTTAGACCACTGGTAGTAAGTTTTTTTAACTATGTAGTAGATCTCAAAAAGGCTGATTCCATCAACCACCATAAAACATTAGAGTATTAACAGTTTCATGTTGTGCATATGTGATGATGTCCCTGTTAGTGCGTTATCAAAGCCACATAAAGATCCTTTTGTTATAATTATGAGCTTATTAGCAGGACTAAAGCATTCATAGGGTGTCATACACTACCTACAAGTGAGCCAAGTTCTCTAATAATTTAAAACAAGACTTAAATTCAATAAGACTCAAACAGTCTGAATATTTTGCAATAAGGCAAATGTCAATGTGACCATATGCTTTTTTGGCGCGTACAGTAAGCATTTGACTGTAGTTTTGCGCGTTTGGGGTTTGTTCGCATTTGTGTACGCGTTTATATATTAAAAAAAAGAAAAGAAAATTCTTGCAAAAAATATTATTTGAAAGACTTTTAAAAAATGAATTTTCTAAAATATAGTTAAAAAACAAAATGAATAAAATTCCAATAAACTTAACTATAAAACACGAAACTAAATGAATTAAAATCCCATAATTAAAAAAAAAAAGTTTTTAAAAATCCCATTGAAGAAGAAAAATTACTTCGAAAGATTTTTTCAACAACAACAAAGAAAATGGGCTCGTTTTATGCAAATTTTGTTTGCCTTGTAATGTCTTTTTTTCCTAATTTTTGTAAATAAAGCTTTACGATTTATTTTAATAAAAAGTTCATAAAAATAAGTGTTCATAAGAAAGTAATTTAAGGTTTTTATAACTATTTATACATCAAATTGAAAAAAGGAAAAGTAAGAAGAGAAGGTTAAACACATTGCAAATCTATCAAATACAAAATGGCATTAGATGCTTCTATATCGTCAAACAAAATCACAAAGTTGATGAAGAGTCAGAGCTTTGGTCAAAATGAAGAAGAATTAGCCATTCAAGAAAGAACAATTACATTCTACACAATCAAACACAACCATAGCCTTAGAAGTGCTGATTGTACATCAAAGCTAATTAAGAAATTTTATAATCCAAGATTTGCTTGTGCGCGTACAAAATGGGAAGAAATAATTGTGAATGTGTTACTAGTTTAGAAAATTTCTGCAATGAGGCCGGTGTGGAATATCAAAAATTGCTAGGATTCTCAAAAGTTCATTGGTTGGCCTTACTTCCACCTATCGAAAGAGTGCTTAATTTATATCAACTACTAAAATCATACTTTTTAAGCTTAGAAAATTGTTCAAAACTTTTGTTTGACTTTTTCAAAAACGAAATGGGCAAAATAGTAATGTTTTTTGTTTACAGTAAAGCCAATATTTTTTATAACACGGTTAAAAAAATTGAGAAAGATGATATTTCTGCTGCTGAAGTTACCGTAGTATCAAAGGATTGGAAAGACCAGATAAAATCTAGAAAAAAAGAAAAATTTCTACCTTTCATGGTAAGACAGAATTTGCAAGTTACCGAATAAAGTAGTCATCATTTAAAAAACCAATTTCTGAAAGAAGCAGACATTTTTTACAGTGTTTGTCTAGAGTATATAGATAAGTAGACGCGCCACTTTAATCAAGTTGAAGTTTTTAAATGGTCTTTGCTTAACTGTAAAGTTGAATGGATTGAAATTATTGAAACTATAACTTTTTTGAAAAAATCAACACAAATCAAATTCGATGACAATGAGTTACTTGATGAAATTCGGAGAAAGGAAAAGTTTTCTTTTTGGAACTGACAGTCTGTTGAATGTGACAAGCGATGGGTTAAAATTTTTTCTTATTTTGAAAATAATCATGTTCCTTATAACAATTTGTTAAAATTGGTGGAAGCCGCTCTATGTTTGCCAGGTACAAACGCTTCCGTTGAGCGATTGTTTTCAATTGCCAATCATATTTGGACGGAAGGGAAATTCCAACTTACAATGAAAACTTTGGCAGCTATTTTATTCATTAAATTTAATTTAAGAAAATATAACTGCTCTGAATTTACAGAAAATTTAAAAAAGATGACATGTTGCTGAAAAAAATTCATTCTTTTGAAAAATATTTGTGATTTAAAAATGCAAATATTGTTTAATATTTTTTCATAATTTACTTTCTTCGCGTGGTAAATTTAAAATAAATAAGCAAGTTTTTAGTAAAACTTATTTAAACCATGCCCGTAGGCAGGGTGGGAGTAAGGGAGGCATGTACTCCCCTGCCCTCCCCTTTGTCCTGTTGGCCACTAAAAAATTGAAATTAAAAATATATTCAAAAATTGTTAGTACAACACAAAAAAGGGCAAAGTGAAACCATCTTGAAAATATAAAAAAAATAATTAATCATTTTATTAAATTTATGCAAAATCTTATCAAAAAATAGGTGAATACAGTTGCCAAAAAAAATTGCCCTTGGGCGCCTTTATTTTTATGTTATTTTTGATGCCTCTTGAAAAAGTGCTCCCCCTTTAAAGAAATGGTATTTAAATCAGGCTACGGGCCTAATTTAAATACAATTTGTATTTATACATACCAAATTTATTCCTTGTACGCGTCTGGTATTTTTCAAACATGGTCACCTTTCAAATCTAGGCAAAAATAAAAAAGGCACCAACCAAAAAGGGCACCTAATTTTCTACTTTCTTCAAAAACTTTTGTTAGACATTATTTTTATCACATAATCAGAATTAATTTTGAATTTATTTGAACTTTTTAAAGCTATTCCTATATTTAGTTTAAAATAAACAACAAAGATTTTATGATTATGAAAGATTTCAGGCAACAATAGGTATGACAGTCTTTAGGCAAAAAACCTTAGCAGGAAAACTGACATTATATAACTTAATTGTTGTTACATTGCATAATAGGAATAGTACTTATATTTATTACTTCTAATAAAAATTATAGGACAATGACTATTCATATACCTAAAGGTGTCTCATATACCTAAAGGTGTCTCTTGCTTGCAGCCTGGTTGGAAGCGAAGATATTTAAAAAAAATGGGTAAAAATGGGTAAAAATGGACTGATACCAATTAATTAGTACATCAATAATGGAATCTGTACAAAAGCTGAAGTTACTTTTTTATATTAGAAGTGAATTAATCACTTGTAATGTAAAAAAATCTTATTTACTTTAGTGAAAGTCTGTAAAAACAGTGAAAATATTGAGTATTTTTTCACTATTTATACAGTTTACACAAACATAAAAAATCAGATAATAAACATAATAACATAAAGGGTTTTATTTGTTGTTGGCTGCATTGATTTAACCATAGAGTCTGTTATTTGAATTAACTATTTAAATTTCAGCTATTTGGGATTCCTTGTTCATTTTAACATTTTTTTTTTGTTGTTAATTTTTTAAAATACTTTTATCCTTTTTTTAACACAAGTTCCACAGAAAAAAAAAAAAAAAACACAAAAAAATGTAATGAACAAAAAAAATATGCTAGTGGATTAGATTATTAATTATTTAATAACATATAGTTGCAAAAATAGTTGACATCTAAAGTATATTTGGTATCAACTATTTCCTTGCTCTCTGACTAGATTCTATGTTTTTTAGTAACTCCCAACTTAATAGTTGTTACTTGCAGTCTTGTTGGAATCAAGTTAAATTAAAAAAACATTGTAAAAGAAAAGTAGTTTCATTTTAACTGGTTTATGTACATCTGGTTTGACAGATTATGTAGTATCTAATAAGTGCACAGAAATTTTCCTTACAACTAAATTTAGAAAGTGTTTTAATAAAAGAATTTAATTATAGTTTATAATATGCAAATAATTATAAAATAAATTATCTTAATTTTCAATTTCTTGAAAGTATGTGTAATGGACTTTCCAATGAAAAAAGTTGAACTCTATAATAAAGGTAGTACCCAAACAAAGCAACACTTTTCTGTTGTTTATAAATAAAATTTATTTTAAGATATGTTTACTAAGGATTTATTTTAACAACCAGTAGTTAACAATAAAGTGAAAAAGTAATGTGGATATGACACTATGTAATTTAATTTTAAAAACGGAAAAATTCAGAACTCATTTTTTATGTAAGAATTCACAATTTATCAATTTTTTAAATTTATTTATCTTCATTATTCTTGTAATTTCACAGTTGTCACAACTAAAATTAAATGTAAAAAATGTGACAATTGTCACATTTTTTACATTTAATTTTATATTTTTATTACTTTTTACACTCAATTAGTAATTTTAAACAGAAAGTTGTTGTTTTAACTATTATTGTAATTTTTAGCAGAAAGTTGCATGTTTTATTTACTATGATTTCCAACAGAAAGTTGTGTATTTTATCTGTTGCAGTAAATTGTATAAAATATCTTTATGTAGCAGTATTTAATAGGATGATTTTCACTAAACTTTTCATATAAAGTCAAAAGAAATTTATCTGAATTTTTCTACCTACTAAAAATATTTTGAAATTTCTGCTGCTAGTTTATTGTGGTAAATTGTATTATATATTTTTTATAAATTTTCACAATAACGTATTGATGTTTTTACTAAAATTTCTGATTTTCTTTTAAAATGTAATATTCTAGTAATTTTCCTGATTTGCTAAGAAAATTGAAGTGTTATAAATTTATTATAAAACCTAACGTTTTATAAAGTGTTATGTAAACTTAACACATTAAACATTTTATAAACCGTATAAAAAGCAAAATATTTGTTTGACTAATATCTTACCAAGGGCATATAACATCTATAGTTACTTCTACATTAAATTTAACTTTGTGGCTTAAAGCGGTCATTTTCCATTGAAATTCTTGAAAGACGACTTATCTACTTTTAAAATCTAAATAAATTAATAGGAAATAATACCGTGGAAGTTATAATTAAGCACCAATATCAACAAATTTAGAATAGTATTTGTAATAGATATTTTTTGTTATTATTATTAATATTTTTTCAAGCAATAAGTTAAATAAAATGCCTAGTTTGGATTTTATTTAAATTATTTGCTGAGAAGAGATTCAAAAAGTTGCAAAGACGCTTTTTAAGTCAATAGCCACAGTTGGCTTCTAAAACACCACTAAAAGATAAGTTCTAAAAATAATAATGCTTAGTTAAGCATAAACGCTAAGTTTAACATGATCGTTTTTTGTAATATTAATTTTATTAATTAAATAGTATTAAATAAAGTGAGTATATTTAGGTTTCAAGCCTTGACAAATGTTTAAAATTTATACAAATTCTTTAAAACCTTGAATTCAAAAAGACGTCTAAATGCGGCGTTAACTTTTGACGTTAACGGAGATGTTTACTTATTAATTTTTATATTATCCCAAACCACTGATCTCAAAATAAAACAGGATTGCTTATACAAAACGGGATAGCGTATAAAACGGGATAGCGTATTTAAGGCAAATTTTTTGAAGCCAATTTTGGCCTCCCACAATGGCGATGGATTCGGTTACATTACACGATTACAAATTATGAAATTTTCGTTACGAATTTTTATATCTTTTATTTAAATATAAATATTATTTAATGTACATGCCTCAATTATAAGTATAATTTTTGATTTTACATAACAATAATTGTTGAAAAAAATGCAATATTAATTATTAACGTAAATTTCTAAAAAATTTATAATATTTGATTTAACAGAATATACTTTACCAATAAGTTTATTTTTAACAGTAAGTAATATCTTTTTTTTTTTTAAATTTAATTAAATAAGATAAATATTTTTTAGTTAAATTAATTAAGAGTTATTTCATTTAACATTATTAAAGAACAAATAAGAAACTAGTATTATTGCTAGAACATAGTAGTTGTATATAACTAATAGGCTCTAGGTATAATACTAAGTTTAATACTATAAGCAGCTAATAGTATTATACTAAGTATTATACCTAAAACTATAGAACCAGCTTATAATAAACTAGTTTTGCTTATAATAAGGTAGACATATAATACTATAAGCTGGAAACACTATGTATAACCTATTAGTAGAAATAAGAACCTAGTAGTTCAACTTGTAGTTTTTCAAATTTCCAAAAAAATTTTAAATAATTATTTTAAGTTCGAAAAAGTTAGTTTTACTATAAATTAATTGTTTAATATTGTTTATAATATAATTTATGCGCCTTTTAGTTCTTAACTACCCAGGGCCACCGAGAGCTGTCACGCCACCTGGGACAGCAATCCTGATTGGCGCCCTTATTTATCAAATTTTGCCTATATTATATTTGAAGGACCTTTTTTTTTTCTTTTTTTTTAGGTAACTACATTTCATTTGGCGCCCCTTGAATATCTGCCGCCCGTGACAAACTGTCCTGGTGGTACCCCCTCTCGGTGGCCCTGTAACTACCCAATGTTGTGTGCTAGAAGGTTAATAACACAACTGCATGGTAGGCAGCTGAATATCTTTTTATAATAAACTATTATGAAATTAGTTTTCCAATAGATATCACAAATTTACAAATGCTGCATAAACTATTAGCTGAGCTCTGTGAGTACACACAACTCAGGGGTTCACTCTAGAATTTTTATATATAATTATTTTTACCTTATTTCTTATTGGGTTGTACTTCACTAAAATTACTATATATATATATATATATATATATATATATATATATATATATATATATATATATATATATATATATATATATATATATATATATATATATATATATATATATATATATCATTTTATAATTCGCTGTTAAAATAAATTACAGATGAGTTTTGCATGGTAAATATCAATAAATAAAATATTTTAAAAACAGACGGGGAATCAAAGAAGATATGGATGATGCAATATCACCTCAATCTTTTCATAGAGCCCCTTAATATAATAAAATATTGATATGTCAAATTATAAAATATTAAAAAAGAATTATAAAAATCCAAGATATAAAAGTCACAAAATAAAAAATATATAAAACTAAAGGTATAACAAGAAAAACTTATTTTAACAATTACAAAGATATTTTTCAATAACTAAATTGCAATGTTCAGCTATTCACAGAAATAAATAGGGGAAGTGGGGGCATAACCACATATGGATGCACAACCGTTTTTTAACATTTCCCTTTTAAAAAATTTATCTAATATGGCAAAAAACATACCACGCGTTAGTAAAACACTTTCCTTCATTTTGCTTATGTCAAAAAGAGTGCCTGTTACACCTTTTTTTTTGAGGTTTAAGCAATATTTGATTTTAGTGTTAAAGATATATGTTATACGCATTATTTCATCAAATGAAAACCACTTTTGATATCAACATAATCTAATAAGCAAGCTATGAAACTGTATTCTTTCTAAAAACTGTCCTCTGAGGCAGAACCGCATAGACGCACAGGAGGCACAACCGCATACTTTTAATATTTATTTAAGTTAGGTAATTACGAATAACAATAATTACAATCGTCACACTTGAATACGTTCATGTAAAAACTTGAATAGAAATAGTTTTGTTGGAAATTAGATTTCGTATTTTTTTATTTTTTTTTTATGAGTTTTTAAATAAAATATATAGCTAAGAGTATATCGAATGAGAAAACTGTAAGTACAAAGTACTGTATGTACAAAGAATACACACTATGCAAACGTGCAACAAAATCAGCAAATACTCTGAGCTGTGACAATCGTAAAGAAAATGTACCAAGGAAAGTGTACTCCCAACAATTTTTGTGAGGGTGCGGTTGTGTCTCACAATGGGGACAAAACCATTTTTTTCACTAAAGGTGAGTTTCCACTCATCCGTTTTTTACGGGAACGGGAAAGGGAAGGGAAAAATAACATGTGGGCATGCGTATTATAAGTTTTAATTTGTCCTAAGTAAAACTACGCATGCTCACGTGATTATTTTTCCCTTTCCTATCCGTTCCCGAAGAAAAACGGATGAGTGAAAACTCACCTTAAGTCTAATTTTTATGTAATAACATTTTCAATAACCGCTTATTTTTTTTCTTAACTGCATCAGTTTAAAGCTTAATGATTTGGTTATTGAAATAAATTGTTAAAAAACATATTTCTTTTTTCTTTTCATATAACATTAATCCAAACGTTACGGGGGCGGTTATGCCCCCACTTCTCCTACAAACTTATACAAAAAGATTTGATAATTAATACATTAAAAGAAACGTATATCATTAGTAACTATTAAGAATGATAAGTAAAATTCAATTGAATAAATTTACAAATTGTTTTGGAATTATTATTCCGCAAAATTAAAAATGTGTTTTTTTCCTTGAAACTTAAATGAGTTTAATGATTTTGCCATATTTATGCAAATATGGTTTTTTGTAAAGAATTCCATAACTTAAGTCCTCGATATGCTTTTGAATATTCTGCATATTTTTATTTAATTTCCTTGGCAGTTTAAAGGAACTTGATCGAATTTATTTTGTATGCATTCATCATTTTCATATTTCTCATTAAGGGTCTCCTCTTTTTTTCCCGTAAATAATTCTACACACATGTTTTTTCAATTTATGGTTGTGTACTTGCCTATGTAGTATTAGCATAGTTAATGAAACAATTAATTTAAGAAAAGTATATTACTTTAGATAAACTGTATTTACATATGGATGAACTCTGTACATCAGACTGATGATTTTACTAAATTTTGATTGTAAATATTTAAAATGGGGAAGCCAAGATAAATTATTATCAACAAGTATTCCTAAAACCTTTATATAGTGTTGCTTTTTTATTTGTATGTTATTTAAAAATAGGTCCGGTAATTTAATTATCTATGATGAAGGTAATTAATAGTTGAGAATACATACTTATCTTTAAAACTTTTGATTTATCAATGGGAATATAATGTTTAATCAATTAATAAACGACTTTTAAATTATGTAAACAATGAATACGTTTTTTGCGGTAAAAAAAATTTGTTTTTTGCGACATTTTAAAAGAAAAGTTTAAAAGTTTTCAGAAATTATTTTTTGATCAAATAAAGTAATTTATGTGACTTATAATGTAAACATGGATAATTGCAATACTTTTGATGAAGAAGAAGCAACAATTGCAGCTTTATCTCAAAAATATAAAAATATGAACCTAATTCTATACAGGAAGCCTTGCAAAAAATTCCGAAAAAACCTTATCAGTTTATTCTGCCTCCAAGTATGACAACTAGAACAAACAACTAGTTGATATTTCAAAAAACGACAAAACGGAGAAAGTCTGAAGGAAACTGGTCAAAAAAATGTGTTTACTGAATTTTAAGAAGAACAAGAGGTGAATGGCTTGTTATTTAATTTAGATAGGGTGAACCTAAAACAAAGGATGATTTAATTAAGCTTCGTATTTAAATTTTAAAAAGCTATTTTGTTTTAAATGAAAAGGGTGTACCAGTGCATTCTGACATTTAAAGCAGATAACTTTTATTAAAGCCATTTTAGCTACCTATCTGACAGTATATGAGATTAAAACTTTTTTGTATTCAGATAGCAATTTTACTCACATCCTTTGTGCAATTCGTAATATCTGCATAATCATGATCACTAGTAGTTGGTCCATCAAACCATATTTTCCTAATAATTCAATATTAGTCATAAATTTTTTAGTGCTGGAGTCAGCAAAAGCATTAATAAAATGTTTATTATATGAGTTTCATCTCTGATGCTGCAGTTTCCATTTGAACATTGAACGCTACTTCGCAACATAAGTCGTTTATATGTGACTGTAAATTGTTAGCAATTGATTATGTTGCTAAACATTCCTGCAGATCTCACAGTACCAAAAAAGAACTCTAGATGCTTTTGACTGAGCTTTTTTTTTTTTTTAAAATATTTTAATTTACATTTTTTAGTGCTGGAGTCAGCAAAAGCATTAATAAAATGTTTATTATATGAGTTTCATCTCTGATGCTGCAGTTTCCATTTAAACATTGAACGCTACTTCGCAACATAAGTCGTTTATATGTGACTGTAAATTGTTAGCAATTGATTATGTTGCTAAACATTCCTGCAGATCTCACAGTACCAAAAAAGAACTCTAGATGCTTTTGACTGAGCTTTTTTTTTTTTTTAAAATATTTTAATTTACATTTGTTAGTTCGTTTTTACAATATAATGAGAGAAAATAAAAAATTAATACAAATTATAAAGTAAGCAAATACTACTAACATTTGAAAAACTAGGTATCTGAAAGAAGATCAGTAAGATCTTATCGTCAGAACCTTATACTAGTGTAAACAAAATGTTATATTATAAAGTAACTATAAGTACAACAAAAAAATAAAATATACATACATATATCACTTTGTAGTATATATAATAAAGTTTAATAAATATTTCCATAATATAAATATTATTGTCAAATTTTGATAATACGGGAGAGAAAAAGATTTTTCAGCTTAACTTTAAAAAGATGCAAAGAAGTAGGTAGATCAAAATTAAAATTAGGCAAAACAATTTTGTTTCAAAGATTGGGTGCACGATAGTCAATCCAAAATTGGTTAAAACTTGTTCAACAAAAAGGCTCATATAGAAGGTTGTTATTTCTTAGAGAGTATTTATTGGTAGCTTTCAAAGAAGTTAAATCATTAAAAACGGCAGGAGAAAGATTGTTTTTACATATATATACAAAGCATAAAATATAAGTTAAAAAAGCAAAAAAGCATAAAAATTAAGTTCGTAAATATTAAGTATTATCATTTCAGAAAAAAGATGTTTAAAGTGAGAAAAACGATCAGCAAAATTAATTACACGTATTGCATGTTTGTGACGGTGATAGAGAGATTGTAACTTACTTTTTTCAGTGCTTGCCCAAGCAATATTTGCATAATTCAAATAGCTATGAATGAATGCATAATAAAGTTGGGATAAAACTTTTTTATTTATATAGATTCTGGCCTTATAAAGAATTCCAGTATTTTTTGAAACTTTAGTACCAACATAATCAATATGTTGCTTCCATGTGATGTTCTCATCAAGGAATACGCCTAAAAATTTTGTGGTGCAATCTCTTTTTATTTCAATATGGTAAATAAAAATATCAGGTAGAGTTGGGGGTTAATAACGTTTTTTAGTTATCGAATGAAAAAAAATCCATTTTGTTTTTTTAATATTTAGGGTAAGTTTATTGCATTTGAACCAGCTAGAAATTATTTTGAGTTTTTCAAGAGTTTATTAATATTGTTATCAGATAAAAATAAATTAGTATCATCCGCAAACATAATACTTAAAAGATTAGAAGCTTTATGCAAGTCATTAATGTATATTAAAAAAAGAAGTGGCTCTAAAATTGATCCTTGCGGAACACCACATGAAATATCTAAAACGTTTTTTTGATAAGGATCGTTAAAAGAAACGAATTGTTTTCGGTTTGTTAAATAACTTTTAAACCACCTCAAATTACTCCATCCACTTCATAATATTTAAGTTTATGAACCAAATTGCCATGATTTACTGTATCAAATGCTTTTGATAAATCCAAAAAAATACCTATATAAGTGAATTGGGAATTTTTGAAAGAGTTGGAGATTTCACGGACGAATTGAGTGATTGCATGCTCAGTAGAACTATTTTTTTTAAAGCCAAACTGATTTTTATAAAAAAAAATTCTTCTCCTTAAAATAAGTATATAATCTATTGTAAATAATTTTTTCTAAGATTTTTGAAAATGTTGATAAAATAGAAATAGGTCGGTAGTTACATATATTAGTTCTGTCTCCTTCTTTGTATATTGGGATTATCTTAGCTATTTTTAACTTATCAGGAAAAACTCCTTGTTGTATTGACGCTCTGAAAACTTTAAAGAGAATATCTTTTAATTGTTCAAAGCATTCTAAGACTATGTTTCCATTTATTTCATCAGCTCCAGGGGCTTTGTTTTTTTTAATAGATTTAAACGACACTTGAAACTCCTCAAATGATAGCTCAGAAGATAAATTATTTGAACAAATGCAATCATCCATCGATGATAAAAAGTTATTGAACTCAACTTGGGTATTAGGAATTTTATTTGCTAGTTTCGAACCGATATCAATAAAGAATTTGTTAAACTCATGAGCTATTAATCTAGGTTCAAAAATATCTTTGTTATCCACTCTAATCACCTGCGGTAGGGAACCTGAGCAAGTTTTTTGTTTTCCACCAATTTCTCTTAATATTTTCCAAGTACGTTTAGAGTCGTTCTTAACATTTTCAATTAATTTCGAGTAGTAATTCTTTTTTAAATTTTTACGAATTTTTTCAAATAGATGTTTGTAATCTTTGAATAATTTTTCGTTTAAAGATGTTTTTGTTTTTAAGTAATTTATATATAGCTTTTGTTTGATCTTAGATGATTTTTTAAAACCCTTAGTTATCCAAGGAACATTTAGGCATTTTTGATTTATTGTTTTTTCACAGATGGGAAAATTGGCATCATAGACAGAATAAAATGTTTTAAAAAAATTTTCATAAATTTTATTTGCGTCGTCATTAAAATTTATATACTTCCGATGAAGCAGTGATAATTATTTTTTAAACTGTTCAATATTGTTTATATTATATATGCGTTTACTTATTTTATTATTAGTTTTGGTTTTAATTTTAGAATTTGAGTTGAATGATAGAAATATTGGAAAATGATCAGTTATATCTGCTTTCAATATACCTTTTTGTATATTGATATTGAAGACATCAGTTGTGATAATGTTATCAATGAGAGTTGCTGAGTTTGCTGATACTCTAGTTGGACGATTAATTAAAGGAATTGCTCCTATTTCAAATATTAAATCATAAAATTTTTTTATTTTACAGTCATTTTTGTAGTTTAAAAAATTCATGTTTAGATCGCCAATAATAACATTATTTTTTTTTTCTTCAATGCCTATTTTGATAACATTTTGCTCAAAAAACGTGCTCAGATTCTCACTCAGACCGTCAGGTGGTCGATAACAGCAGCTTAGTAATACATTTTTAGATTCATTGTTTAAGATTTCAATAGCTAAAATTTCTTTATCGCCGTCAGAAACACTTAAATCATTCCTAACGTAATGCGCAATGGTTTCTTTCACGTAAATAAGAACTCCGCCACCGTGTTTATTTTTATGTCTCTCTTGGGATATTAACTCAAAACGGGGAAGATAAAAGTTTGCGTTATTACTTAAATCGTTTGCGTTTATCCAAGTTTCAGTTAAACAAATAATATTAAAAACATTTTTAGTTTCTTCTAATAAGTAAAGGAGCTTTTCAAAGTTGTGACTTATGCTTCTAATATTTACGTGAAGGATTTTAATTTGTTCGCTGTTATTGAAATTAAAAAGAGATCCTTCTATTTCACTAGGATAATAGTAAAAGTAATTTTTATTTAAATCATGAGAATAATTAGGGTCTTTTTCTACATTTTTATCTATTAAAGTTTTCATTTTTGAAAAATTAAAAGCTTGATGCTTAAAATTGCTAATTTCAGCCATTCCAGTGACAGTTAGAATCTCCTTTCATTTCCGCGACTACATTATTTTAATTATGCATATCTTTAACAAAAATTTTATCAAATTTGATTACTGCATACTTACTTTCTTTACGATGTCTTTTAACTTCTTCCCACAATTTTTTACGATGTTCTAAGGCTTCTTTTGCATAATCTTCATTGATAAAAATATCTGTGCCCTTAAGTTTTTTCACAGATGTTAAAATTTTGCATTTATCATTATAATTTAGGAGTTTAAGGACTATAGTTCTTGGTAGCTTGTCTTTAACTCTTACTATTCGATGGGCTCGCTCAACCACTATATCATTGGCAATTCCAAGTTGGTTTTTAAAGATCTTTTTAACTGCTCTTGCACAGTCATCCCACGTTTCAGACGATAGTTCTGCAATACCATCGACTCTTGAATTATTGCGACGAGATCTATTTTCTAGATCTATTTTTTTTTTTTTCAAAGTATTTATTTCTTCATTGATCTTTAAATTTAGTTGAGACAGCATTTCCTTGATGTTTTCCTCTTGGAAATTAATACTATCTTTAATGTCGCTAGTATCTTTTTCTAGTATTTCAACTCGGGATTTATTAAAACTAAGTTCTTTTTCAAGTTTATCTAGTCTGTCTGATATTATTTTTATGTTGGAACTCATTATTTTTGTAAAAGTTTCTTCTTGTTTTTTAAATAGTTTTTCAGTTTCTTTTAAAATGTTTTGCTTCTGATCTTCAAGCTTAGATATTATTAGTTTCTCAATATTTTTCATTGATAGATCCATCTTCGCACAATTAAATACAATTACGACTCACTCAATAATCACCTTTCAAATCCGGCAAACAACTTTAAAAGTAACTTTCACTTATACAAATTTAAACTTTCAGCAAAACTACTTTCAAACAAACAAGCAAGTTTCTTCTTTCTTTATTTAATCAAAAAATACTTTTATGGATATTTTATTTACTTTCTTCTTTCTTTCTTTAATCAAAAATTACTTTTATGGATATTTTATTTATTTATTTTTTAATCTTCGATCGATTTCTTTTACAGCAGTTGTAAACACCTTACAGCAGTTGTAAACAAGTTCATGTTTTGTGTTTATGTGTTAATAATTTGTGTTAATAAATTGTGTTATGTATATAATAATAATTTGTATAAATAATAATGTATAAATAATAAATTGTGTTGTGTATATAATAAATAAATGTGTTAATAAATTGTGTTTTGAGCTTATGTGTTAATAAATAATTTTATGATAAACCTTTTTCAATCCAGTTAAGAATTATACCATGAGTCCCTAAGTTTTTGTGTACTCACAGCATTCAGTATATAGTTCATACATCATTTATATAAAATGGTATCTTGCTACAAAAAATAGAGAATAAAAATTGTAGGTAGACATGATTGCCGCTTACCATGCTGTTATGTTATTAACCTTCTAGCACACAGCATTTGATAACTAAGCACTAAAAGGTACATAAGTTATACATAAAACTTAACTAAAACTGTAAATTTAATAATAAATTCAATTATTCAAAAAGATAATTTTTTTTTCTTTAATATTTTTAAAATTCATTTGTATTCTTCTATTTTTTAAAAATTAATTATTTTCTTTCGTAATTTCATAAAGCCTAATAGAATTTCTTTAATCGATTTCACCACTAGAAACTATAATCGCCAAATTGGGAGGCGAACTTTAACTTTTTTTGGAACAAACAATACAATCTGTAATCCAGTTATATTTTGAGATTAGTGACCCAAATCACAGGTAAAGAAATCTGCATAAAACTGAAAGTTTACTTAATTAGTCTGAAGTCTAATTTAGATTTTTTCGGAACACCTTCTTTCATCAGGTTTTTAAATATGATTCTTTGTTCTCTGATATTCCAGACTTTAAAAGACTGGTTTAAAACTGCCGTTTCAACGTCAACCTTAGAACATTTGATAATGATTTTTTTATCTTCTATCAAACACTTGATGAAGCTTAGCTCAGTAGGTTGATATAACCCCCCAGCAAGCATTTCAACGTTGATAACGCGTTGATTTACAGACGTCGATTTATTCGTCGAATTGGAAACAAAATATCGACGTTGAAATATCAACATTGATTCGACGTCAATAAATCAACGTTGAGCGTACGTTGATTTACAAACGTTGATTTAACCGTTGATTTGGAAACAAGAAATCGACGTTGAAATATCAACATAGATTCAACGTCAATAAATCAACGATGAACTTACGTTGATTTACAAACGTTGATTTAAGCGTTGATTTGGAAACAAGAAATCTACGTTGAAATATTAACATCGATTCAACGTCGAAAAAACAACTTACGTTTTATAAACGTTTTCGAAAGATAACATTTAAAAAATTTACAAAAAAATATTTGTTACAAAGTTTAATAAGTCGGGGAAAGTAAGATAGTTTATTTTTATTTTTCGCTACTACTTCCGCTTTTGTTTGATGCAACGTCACATTCTACTTCGCATTCGTCGTCACCTTGATTTATTTCTTTATCGCTTTTGTGAACTTCATCGTTTTCTATTTCGTGGTTGCAAGATTTCCGTTTACCTCCATTCAAACGATTAGGTGCATATTTTAGGCAAGAGGCAATAAATGACCTAGTTTCTTTGTCTGTTGCTTTAGGCTCACAGCGCTTAATCGATTCTAAAAAATAAATGCAAAAATATCAAATTTGGTCAAGTGAATAAAACTGTAGATAAAGGAAGAAAGAATGTCTTCAATTTACACTATTTAATACGAATACATGAAGTTTACAACTTTAATGTAAACTGATTTAATTTTATTTTTCAATTTGTTCAAGGAAGATTTTTATATCTACTTTTTGTGAATTCAACTAAATTCATTTATTTTCAACAGGCAGCCTTTAAAAAGAAATATAAATATATAAAAATATAGAGATCAACACTATAGCTACCAATTATTGCTTTGTAAACATTTAACTTTTCCATAGGTAACTTCACAGTAACCTTTCCCTTGGAACCAACCAAATTGAACTTCGATTGAAGTCTGTTTGTCATCAACCTTAAACATGTCAAAAGAGAAACTCAACATTATTTTTCTATAATTAAAAATCGCTTTTAAAAACTAATTTTCTTTGCAAAAATAGTAAGTACTATTGATTTAAAAAATGTTTTAACCTGTTTATCATGTTTGCAACACTTTTTTTACCATTGTTACCGCCAATGGAAGATAGCTGATTAACCTGATATAAAAATAAAACAATATCTATAGGAGCAATGTGGCAATATTGCATAATAGAGCATCTAGATCTTCAATGGAATTTTTAGATAACATCCTAGCAGATAACAGGTCAGGTTATCCTGCTACTAGTAAGTGACCGGGGCCATGGCCCAAAACAGAGCTTTTTACAAACCCGGCACCGGCCCCGGGTTACTAGCTGGGGTTAGATTTTTTTTATAGTATTGTAATCTTTTTCACTGTTTTTGTTTATTTTGTTTAAGCTAATATCTGTTATGAAAGATAAAGAAAATATTTAAAAAAAGTCATAAATACATTTAATAAATATTTAGATATTTATTTAATGTATTTATGACTTTTTTTAAATATTTTCAGGGCTCAGGGCCTCTTTTCATCAGCAGCATCATTTATGTGGATCTCCTGAAAATCTTGACTTCAGGGTGGTTTGCCAATGAGGAGGGGTGTTTTTTAAAAATACCCACAAATTTACCTATAATGGTCAATTTCAGTATAATAGTCAATTTAGTATAAAATATTTTAAATTTGTATTATTTTGTCGTAAGTATAATATTTAAATATTATACTTACGACAAAATAAATAGATTCACATAAATGATGCTGATGATGATAAGGATAATGATGACAATGATGATGATGGTGATGATCATAATGATGATGATGATGCTAATGATCATGATGATGATGATGCTAATGATCATGATAATCATGATGGTCGGGAGTTGATGATATACACATTTATAAAAAATATACTTATAGGATCTATCAATGTAAATGTAGCCATGTTCATCACACAAGATTTTAATCTAATCAACACTATATTTAAATGAAAAATAACTTACAAACTTTTTAAAAACCCTTTTGTCAGCTCCAAGTTTTCGATCGAACTCATATAAAGCGTCTATATCATCAAATTGTATTAATATCTCTCCTTCAACATCTTTCATTCTGGTGCCACTAACTGCATCTAACTTTTTGGATATTTCACTCATTTGCAAGGTTATTTGGGCCAACCTCCGTAATACTATATGTTGAAATCCTGAGTTTGAAAACAAAAAGTACTTTATAAATATAATATATATATATATATATATATATATATATATATATATATATATATATATATATATATATATATATATTTGAGAGCTGAGCTGCAAGGGGACAGGAATTTCTTCCATCCCCACCTATCTTGCAAACATTTATTGGCCTTTTCCATGACAATAAATGATATACTTGAATGAATATGTTGCATACAAAACAACAGCAAGTTAAAAGACAGCTGTAAATCACAAATGATATAGTAAAGAAACCTACCATTATCTTCGAGATTTTTTGAGCTAATTAACTCGTCCTGAGCACAAGCAGAATCTCTTCTATTGTAATTAACATAAGATTGAGAAATAACAGCAGGTGAATTGGTGGAAATATTTGTGAATGAGCTTTCTAACATACTAGTAGTAGTCTGACTGTTTAATGTTGGTTTGCGTATAGAAAAATCATCACATGTAGAAGAGGTAGTAGTTGAAAGAAATGGCTTTGGTATGTGAGCTGTTGATAAAGCAGTAAGTCCAGAATAACCACCATGTATAGAAGAGGTTTGAGTATAACCTTTAGAAACCAATTTAACATTAAAATAGTTTGACATAACATTTATTATAGTGAAAACCATTAATATGTTATTTTGAAAATCTAAAAAAAATTTAAATAATTTAAAATAAATATGTCACTAAGGCAAAAGGTACCAGATGAAATTTTTTGACTTGAATTGTTCCTTTTTGCTTTTTGTGGAACATCTGTATCCGGCGTAACAGTTCCTATGAAAGAAATTATATTATTATACAAGAATATTATTATTATACAAGAAAACAATAGTGTTATAAATATAATCATTTTTGAGTATTATATATCATTTTTACTTATTGGCATTTTCGGTGGAACTGGCTTTGGAATATACTTAATAATTGCATGTCTTTTTTCAGATAAGCTGGGACAACTCTTAACCATCATTTCATTGTTATCCAGTTCTCCAGCTGTCACATTATCTCCATACTCTTCACATACTTCTTTGTCATCATCTAGGATGGAATCAATTAATGTTTACATTGAAAGTCTTATTATAAGGAAAAAACATAATGATGACTGTTATTTATTTAGTAAATTTAATGAGCACTCATTAAATATATAAAAAGACCTATAAATAATTTAAAATTATATCTTTAAAGAATTTATTTTAGAAAGAGACATCAATGAAGTGCTTTAAGAGTATAGTGGGCATTCGTTTAGTCATGCGATTAGTAACTCAATCATTTGATGGAGTTACTAATTTAAGTGATCATCGAAAATAGTGCAAATAAATTAGTCGAATTGAAAGAACCCATAAAAAATAATAATTTTGTGTAAATATTTTTTATAAATAAAAATAAAATATTTTTTAAAAACATTTTTATATATTACATCATTTAATATTAATAAATCTTCAATTACCAGTTAGCTTGATGTATTTCAGTTTGAATTGATACCAATCATCAGTTGGATTGGACATTTTTTTCATTGATGACTCAACATTTTTATTAGGCCAAAATACTTTGTTACACTTTACCCAGTTTGATGGAAGAGTCTGTTCATATTCCTCTAATGAGCCATCTTTTGCATATTCAAACCATACTGCTCTGGTCCAAGACATTTTGTTTGTGAAATTGACAATTATAGTAAACCTGTTTATCTAACTCAAAAGAAAAAAATTAATCTATTAATAGTTTAATATAATAGTGAAATTATTAAAATAAATGTGAAAGAAATTAATTATTATATGTTTTAAATGTATATATATATATATATATATATATATATATATATATATATATATATATATATATATATATATATGTATATATTACAAAATAATAACAGTAAAAACAGAAATTAAAACAAAATTATGTAGCTGTAAATTTTACCTTTTTTTGAAATGGCTTCTAATGACTGTATAAATAAAAATATTCTTTTTATACCAGTTGAAAATAAGGAAGTCAGACATATTGATATTGCTAAAATACTAATAGTTAAACTTTTTCTCAGACTAATTGCTTAATTATATAAATGCTCTGTTTATACTAGCTAAAAATTAGCAAAGCAGACATCCTCAATTATTAAATTGCTGCAAAAAAACAAATAATGATAAATATTTTTACTATTATCAAATAATGCAATTTAATTATTATCATCAATTTTTTGTACATATAGTTATTGTTAGTTCATTTTTGTTTTTCATTAAAAAAAAAAGCGAATATAATGATACCTATTAATAGTTTAATATAATAGTGAAATTATTAAAATAAATGTGAAAGAAATTAATTATTATATGTTTTAAATGTATATATATATATATATATATATATATATATATATATATATATATATATATATATATATATATATATATATATATATATATATATATATATTTAAAAAAACAAAATACTAAAATCTTACTTAAAAACAATGATAAAAAATAAATAAATATAAACATTATTATAATATCTATATTTGTTCATTAATTGGTTTTTTAATTTTAATAGAAAAAATATTATTTGTAATTGAAGACTATAGCGCTCAAAGTACTTAAGTCACACAAAAAAAAATTAAGAGAAAACATATTTCAATCATTTTATTTATATAGCCTTTTTGTTGTAAAAACTTAAAGTAAATGCATTAAGTAATAATTTATTTTTTCTTTACTTAATTATTATATTTCTTGATTTTTATTTAGTTACTTTGTTTATAAATTTAAATTTTAAAAACAAAAAGATTTTACAAATAAACGATTAAAATATATTTTCTGACAACATTTTCTTTGTGAATTAATACTTTAAGGACTTAGGTCTTCAATTATTATTGGGATTTTTATCTAAGTATTTATAACTTTTTTTTATACAAAACAACTCTTTTATTTAATGATAAATAATTCAAAAATTTACATTGTGGTGTAACACCAACACATACCCATCATTGTATGGAATACCACATACTTTTTTAATAATTAGATCTTTTTTTATAAATTGTATCTTGAATTGTACATTTTTATGAAGGAAATATATATGCAACAACTTAGAACAACACGGATCATCAAAAAACCCATCCAAATCAGATATTTGATAGACATAGCATTCTATATCATTACCAATGACATTATTTACACGCACTACTTTTTCTCCACGAATGAAAAACCATCTATTTTTATTTCCAATTGAAATCTTAGTTTTTGATTGTTGTTTGCTTCTTGTTACACAACATTTCTCTATCTCCTCTATTCTTTTTGTCAATTGTGACAAGGGACTTTGTGCCTTGCGCACATAAGATTTTAGAATGCCTAGATAGTTTTCAAAAGGAAAAGCAGATATATCTTGTAAACTGCAGCTGTGGTTGACCACATCTTCATACAGATGTGTCAAACTATGAACATTATAAGTAACGAACTCTTGTCCATAAAGAAATGATGACCGATATACAAACCATTCCAAGAGCCCTTTTGCATACATTAACAACTTATGATCATTCAAAAG
The DNA here is from genome assembly GCF_022113875.1 of Hydra vulgaris. NCBI lineage: Eukaryota > Metazoa > Cnidaria > Hydrozoa > Anthoathecata > Hydridae > Hydra > Hydra vulgaris. The sequence continues at coordinate 55,267,103 of NC_061157.1, forward strand.
ATCATTATCAATCATTATACTCATAGCAACTGATAAGCTTAAGAAATGTGTATATATTTCTTGAGAAACTACATTTTTTAAAACAATCATACCGGTATATAAAAGAAAATTTTTGAACTCTGTAGCTTTCCAGCGTTTAAACTCATCAATACCTCTTGGTTGTCTTGCAAACTCGCTGGGCAATTTTCCTGATAATTCTCTAAGTTTTTCAGAAATAACTGCTTTTTGAATCTCTGATATCCTGCATGATCTTTTACCTTCGTTGAAAAAAATTATTATTCTTTTAGTTACTCCTAAATAAACCAAATGCATGATATCTAAAACAAATGATGTAACACATGGTATATTATATTTAGCTAGAGTACATAAAGTTTTTTGGTGTTCTTTGTAACCGTGTAGGTTAAATTCTGTATCATTTCTCAGAGTATATCCTGACCCCAAAAAAATTTGTCTGTGATTAATACGTGCACCATGAATAATACATCGCTCACACGAATCGTATCCATTATGGCTAATTATAGACTTCAAAAATTGTCGAGCTGGAGCATCACAACAAAATGATTTAAGGGAAACTAAGTAATGTTTATATTGAGTTTTGATTCCATTTTGTAATAAATTTGTTAACTCAGTTACAAAATCAAACATAAAGCTTTCTTCAGATGAAGGTTTGCTCTTACCACAGAAAATAGCTACAGCAAATGGTTGGATACTTGAAAATGAGCAAAGTATGGACCATAAAGCTACTGACGTGCTTTTAAATAATGGTATTCCATCAACATTAACAACTAATTCAATTTTCGCAAGATTTGGAAATTTGCTTAAATGTTTTAAAATATTAGTTTCCAAACCATAATAAATGTAATCGCCACCACACTTATTCTTCAGAGGAATGTTACTTGGAATTTTCAATAATGTTCTTACATCTTTTGGAAGCTCTGTGTGGCCATTTTTCCTCAAAATAAAAAGAAGTTGATTTGTTGCAGAATGTGAAGTTTGGTTTACAACAACCCATTCTGCTAATTCTTCACGTAGATTTCCATTTATTATTTTGTCATCTATAAAGTTTCCATGATTCAAGAAACAAGAATTAGAATCAGAACTATCGGAGACTCCGGCGGAGTCAAGATTGGAATCTGAGTCAAAATCTGTTTCTTCAACACCTTCAACTTCTTGCTCAATCGATTCTTCAGAAAGAACTCTATAATCTGAAACATTTATTTGTTGTTTATCTGTTTCTATTGTACTATCTGTCTCAGTAAATAAATCAATTACTGATTTATTAATTTTTCTCCATTGTGTAATCCGTAATGACATAGCAACTAAATACTTTTATTCCTAAAAATAATTAATTAAATATATTTATATTAGGGTGTTAGCCAGGAATATATTTCATACAGATTTTTTGAAATTGTCATATATATATATATATATATATATATATATATATATATATATATATATATATATATATATATATATATATATATATATATATATATATATTAATATATAATATATTATACTTTAATTACAAAAATACATTTTGTAATTAAAGTATTATATAATTATAAGTATATAATATATATATATATATATATATATATATATATATATATATATATATATATATATATATATATATATATATATATATACATGTGTGTGTGTATACATGTGTATATTATATACCTTACATTATATACATGTGTATATTATATATGTATTTGTTAGGAAACTTTGTTTTACACATTTACACATTTACAAAAATACATTTTGAATTACTTTTTTAACTAAAGCTAAAATTGCTAGAAAAAAAATTATAATTTACTACTCTGAGAACTAGTTCTCAGAGTAGTAAATTATAATGTTTTTACTAGCAATTTTAGCTTTAGTTAAAAAAGTAATTCAAAATGTATTTTTGTAATTAAAGTTGTGTAAATGTGTAAAATAATGTTTCCTAACAAAAAGTGAATTCTTTTTAATAATCATTACTAATAATATTAAAATGGCATTGAAGCATCACTACTTCCTGCCAGCAGAATAAAAAATGAAAATTATAAACCAAAAAAACTTGAATTACTTATAATCCATAAATTAAAATATATTTTAGATTACTTGTAAATAGCTATTTACAAAAGTCAAATAAAAGAATAACTCTTTTGTATGAATAATTTGTAAATACTTTACACTTTTTAATAAAGTACAATAAAAAATAGCACGTTTCTCCGAGCGATTAGCCATCTTTATTTCAAATAAGAAGTTCGCGATATCAAACAGAAAGTAAAAAGACATGTTGATTTAACGTTGATTATATCAACGTTAGTTTATTACCAATACATCAACGTGGAATAAGCGTTGAAAATGCCGACGTTGAAATTTCCTCTTTGTTCAGACGTTGAAACAACGCCATTTTCTTTACCGTTAGTTTATCAACTATAAATCAACGTGGAATAGACGTTGAAATTTCCGACGTTGACATTTCAACAATGCGCAGACGTTGATAAGACGTCGTTTGCTTGCTGGGTACATTTTATAAAGTGGTTATTGTTATATCAACCAACTGGAGCTTGTTCTTTTCCCTTTATCAACAAAGTTAAAAAGTCGTTAGCTTTATTTATCTTAGGAAAAAACAATTCGGTTTGCTAAGTAGTCTGATAAACAGATTTAATTTGTTTCGAATGAGCCGAGCCGATGACACGAGTTCTGAAGTGAGGAGCACAACCATTCTTTATATATAGAAATTTCTGGGGGAAAAAATGTTCTTTAGAAAAAAATTGGGGATACCCTGCCCCTCCTCCCCAGTGTCGTTGGCCACAATGAGAAAGGTATGAGGGTGGTTTTAAAGAAGGAATGTAGATAATAATTGCTGTACTTTGATATGCTGAAGAAGCGTTTTGTTGATCTTCCAACAGTGTCAAAATTATTAAAAAATTTGTTGTTATTATTACAAATTTCTAAGCCGTACTTTTCGGCACAGAGATTTGAACAAATGCACAATAGATAATGACTGACAAAAACAAATACCAGTTTCATAAGAGCTCTGGAGATTGAATAAAATTGAAAAATGGGTTCGTTTACATTTCCTGTTTGGAGGATAGCTGTATTTTGTATATGGTTTTGAATAACCTTTAAGAATACAAGGTTTTACTTTATTATTGAGAGGTAGGGAAGAACCGTTAATTTGAATAGTATGAATTTAGATAGGAGACTGAAAAAAAATCCGCGCAAAATGTCAAAAATGAAAAACTTTAGTTTGATTTTAAAATATCTATGTGCCAAACACGCAGTAATAACCGGTTAAGTGATATTGATTGTAGAAGTAGTTCTAATTACTGCTATAGGAGTGCGTAGAGTGTGTAGCGTTTGGCTCATAAAACACATTTTAACATCAAACCAAAAAAAAATTTTTTGGCAATTAGCTCGGAATTTGTATTCAATGTAAAACGGGGTAAATAAGGATAGAAACCAAAGAAGTTTTTGGATATCTACGATGTGAAATGGACAGCTGATAGTCTAGTGAGTTTTTCTTTCTTACCAATTTTAACTTAACCCCATATTATTACTCATTTATGGCAACATTTTTGTTAGGTTTGTAATATTACCTACTGAAGTAAATTGTATTAAAAAAATAAGTCCTAGACTGTGAAAAGTATGAAAAAACCATTTTTGGCACAGACAAATGCACTGAAGGTGTAATTGTAAAATTTTTCCAAATTGTGGCATAATCTAGTTGATGTAACTACGAGAAATTACAAAAAATACACAAACATACTATTAACTTATATACTTTGATTGATTTCAGGTTTTCAGTATAACGTTGGATAATTTTGGGGTGAATTGGGAAAGTTGATAAAGTTTTGTGCTCGGGCAGAGTTGATCAAAATCCGTGCTTAGCAGAATATTTAAAAGAGTTTTAGCATTTCTACGTCCTGCGAATCATTGGGTGGGTTAAACTTTTTTTTACTCCTCAAGTTGCGGACAAATCACTGTTCAGCTATTCTCAAATTTGAGAATAAACAATAAAAAACATTATAAAAATTAAAATTGTAAAAGTACAAAAATGAACACTGCTTGTTTAATATATTATTATTTAAAATAAATCTAAACTAAAATTCAAATGCAGTATATTCTTAATTAAGGTGGTACAGGCACCTTCTATATCATTAACAAAATGGGAACCGTCGCCATTCCCTAGGATCTGCATTAAATTATAAAACATCTCTACTATTAAGAGCTAGTTTATTTGTATATCAAACTATTAATAATAGGTGCACATACACACACATACACACGCATTTTTTAAAATCTTTAACAACGACCCAAGGACTACTATACGGAAGGACGCGCAAAGCCGACGCACTATGAGTCCAAATCGCGAAAATGTGGCCAAAGCTTTTATCCGAATTTTTTATTTTAGAGAAAGTTATTTTTTTCTATAATCGGATGAGAGCAGTACTTAAACACAAAATAGATTGGTTTTCTGTAGTGGAACTTAAAGATTGTTTTTAAAAAATATTTATTTTAAAGAGTATATTCAGAAGATTTTTTTAATTATTATTTTATATTTAAAGTGCAGTACATACTCAAACAGTCTAATCCAACATTTTAAAGTAGATATTATCATAGTAATAGATTTTAATCAAACATTCAGATTTTTACTAGATTGTTTATTTCAATTGGTTTTGAAAAACAAGCGTTGCACGATAAATTATAGAAGAATTTTCGTTGTTAATAATTAAACATGAAACGATTAGAACTTATAAAAATAATTAAAGAAGTTGGTACAAATAATGCGAATTTGCAAGCCATTTTAAAAGCTGAGGTGGAAAAAAAGCTCACCAATAACAAACTGTCTGATCACATCAGTGATGTAAAACTCTACAAAAAAATTAGACTTTTTATTCAAAAATTTAGAATTAAGTATGCAAAAGTCGTAATGCAATAGTTGTAATTTTGAAAGACTGATTAAACAAGAAGAGAACTGGTTAGAGGGTGATTTGTTTCATAATAAATATACTAATCCTGAATCAACTTTAAAAGAAGGAAGACCAGAAAAAAAATGGGCAGAGTATTTATTAAGAATAAAAAGAAGAAAGTGTCAATGTATTTTCTAGTTTAGAAGTATTTATTATATTTGTTATGCGTTGGATAACCTTATCATTATCATATCAAGAAAAATTTATAAAAATTTATCTAATAATGTTTATATTATTTTAGTTTAGCTAAAGTCCATACAACTGAAGAATTATCAGAAGCTGCTATTTTACGTGCAAAATCTAGTCCTGGAAAATCTAATTTGGGAAAGAAAATTAAACTACTTTCTGAAAATAAAAATGAAACAAACCAAAGTGATAAACATCAACCATCAGTTATGATGTCTGCAGATCAAGCTTTATCGCTTAAAATTCATTGTGATTTGAGTGATTTATATCAGATGATTAGAAACTCATCTCTAGTGCAAATGCCAACATTTATCCTCCATTAAAAACAATCCTTAAATCAAAAGCAGATTGTTATCCAGAGGATTTGCTTATTACAGAAACGTTTGCAAATTGTAGTTTACAGAACATGGTTAACCATACTTTGTCTCGAATTTTAAAAATAAATTCTAAGCTGCTTCAGAATTTAGATGAAACTGTAACCCATGGGGTATTTAATTTGAAATGTGGTATGGGCGAGTCATTTTTGCAAAGTATTTATAATCAAAGATTTGACTATGCTGATCTTTCTACTGGAGCGCAGAATGAATAGTCTGTATTTCAAACTGCAATAGTTTTTTTAAAATTAATAATTGGGGATTCAAACATCTGGAATAATCCAAAGCCATCCAGTCCTCATTTTTGTAGACCTCTTCAATTAAAATACCAAAAAGAAACAAGTGAACTTATTGCAGAATAAGAAATTAAGCTTAGAAAACAAATTAAAAATTTTTTTAAAAGGGGGGATTTAATGTAACTATTTTTTGAGCTCACTTATTTTTTTATAAAAAACTATAAAAATAAGTGAGCTCAAATAATAGTTACATTAAATCCCCCCTTTTTTAAAAATATTTTTATAAAAAAAAAAAAAAAAAAAAAAAGCATAAGTAAAATATATATACATATATATTACTTATGCTTTATATATATATACATATATATATATATATATATATATATATATATATATATATATATATATATATATATATATATATATATATATATATATATATATATATATATATATATACATACATATATATATATATATATATATATATATATATATATATATATATATATATATATATATATATATATATATATATATATATATATATATATATATATATATGCATATAAAGTGGCGTAGGGAGTAACAATTTTAAATTAAGATAAGACTATTCGAAATAAAAAAGTGAAAATTATTAAATTGTATCGCTCAGATTTTTAGAAAAAGAGTTTTGAAAATGTAAACAAATCACACTTTTAACAGTCAGATAAATGTAGCAGAGAATCACAGTTTTTAATATACTAAAACATCTTTATATTGTTTTTATCATTTTTGAATCAATAATTCAATTATCTTTATTATTATTTCATTCTATCAAAAATATGCAAATAATAACTACTAAGTAAAGCTTTAAAAATGTTGTTGCTACTCAGAAAAATTTTTGTATCTAAAGACCATCACCATCTTTAAAATTATAATATTTGAATTTGACACTGCGCTTGCGTATAATAACTTTCCACATCTAAACGACCGTGTATATATTATCTCGGCAGTAATATCGTTAGTACTAAGGGATTCCATGTGCTGAAAAATAACTTCTTCTTGCAATTGTACAATACGTCTCACAGAATGTTCTAATAAATTCATTAATGGTACTTGTGCAACGATATCGGAAATTGATATACCATTCGGTCTACATGCCGAATTACATTTCTAAATCTCTTTGTCATCAGGATACAAATTAGAATTTTTGGTAACAGCTCCTTACCTAATGTTTTTATACTGTTGTTTACTTAAATTGGAATCCAAAATTAATTCTAATGCTTCTTCCGCTGTATAACTTACTGTTTCTTTTTTGTTGAAAATATAGTTTTTTTAATTTTAGTTGGCCGAGATGGACTTTTGTTCAATTCTTTTAGAACCAATGCTAAATCGCGTTTCTTTTGCTGACGTGCAGCCATACCTGCTGCTTGAAATATAAGAAATGTTTCGTGCGAATTATCTTGACGCTTCCAATCTCTTGGCTCGATCCGATTTTGCGGCATATGATAAACTTGGTCGTCCAGAAGGCCTTGATGGAATTGATTAACAAGAAGATGTTGATGGAATTGCATCATCAGTAAATGTAATTTCTCTCTTTAACCAATCTGAATTTTTTGTTTTAAATCGGTCCATTGTTCTTTGACTATCTGAAAATGGGTTTATGCCAAGTAATTGGGTCTCAGAAGCCATAGTGCATCGGAAAGAAAGATGGTATGAACTTCTTTGTTACATGACCTTTCGCGGTGCCACCACCACGTTTAGAGCACTACGCTACTTACAAAATGATTATTTTCTTATATAAGATTTATAAGATATGAAACTTCATTAAAAAATTAACTTACTATCAAAATTTATAACCATATAAGTTTTACTACCTTTTCAAAACAAGAGTGTGTATATTTTCCTTAAACATAACTTCGATACATAATTATATTTTTAACAAAACTTTTAATTCTAGAACAAATTTTAATTTAATTTAAGCTACTAGAATTTATTGAAAAAACTTATTTCCTCACATATTAGCGGGTCATGAATATATCTGTAATTTCAGAGTTAATTGTAAGTTTTAGTAATAAATATGATTCACACTTTTTAAAGGCTGATTCTTTCTTTCCTTTTTGTTTTTTGTTTTTTTTCGTTGTTTTTTTTCGCTTTTATACATTTCAGTAAATTGTTTTACAATAAAAAAGTTAAAAACAAAAAATGTTTACACAATAAGATCAATCGGGTCATGTCATCGAGAACCGCTCATAAATTAAAAACCTCAATAAATTCCGTCACATACATAAGTACACGAAATAATAAAGCAACTTATTAAATGTTAAAAACACAAAAATATATCATCAAGAGAGAAAACGATTTCTTTAGGCTTATTCTTAAATGAGAGATTATTCAACATTGTTCAAAATTATTATTATTCAAGTGAAAAAATTATTATGTTATCAAACAATTTTATATCCAAAGAGAAACTCTATTATTCTATTCTGTACAATAAAATCTTCTTGCTTTTGTCCACATTTTTGAGTTTTGAGATAAAACAATTTAAAATATAAAAACTTGCGGAGACGGCATATAAAAACATTTTTATAACTAATGTTTTCTCAACTTTTTTACGCAACTTTTTTACTTATAACTTAAGTTTCAATACAGTAGAAAAACATTATTCTGAGGTACATAACACTATCAATAACTCAATTTTTTCAAAAAGTTGAGAACAAGATAGTTCTTACGTCGCGATATGCTTGAATCTGAATACAAACTAATGTTTGCATTTAAATCCTAACTAATGCATGTATCTCACAGCTAAATAAAAAATCCAGAGGTTTATTATACTTCATTTGTGGACTAACTAAAATGTAGTACATTAAATTTTTTTTAAATTAAAATAAGTTAAATTAAGTTAAAATATATTTACTAAAATCTTGAAACATAGTCGTTGAAACATGTCGTATCTTGAAACATGTCGTTGAAACATGTCGTATCTTTAAACATAGTCGTTGTTTCGTTTATGCAGATGGAGTATATATTATTGCCTTATCACTTTCATTCCTTTTAAGTCAAACCTAAATCTCTAAAAAATTAGAATATGAAATTAGAATCCGATAAGTCTAAAAAATAGCTTAAATACTGCGCACGTGTTGTAAGAATGGCCATTCAGCTACGGGATGTCGAAACAGTAAGCACAATCTTTTTTGCTGAATAAATTAAAAAGTTTAACTATTTAGTAAAGAAGTAAACGGACCGTTTAAAAAAAAATCGACTCATTTAAGATGGCTCTCAGGTTAAAAAATATATATGCGTTTAATTGATAGTTTAATTGATAATTGATATGCGTTTAATTGATTTAATTGTTTCCATATAGTTTTCAAATACATATTAAAAACTTTTAAAAAATTAAGTAAAAACTAAGTCAAGAAAACTAAGTAAAACATAAAAGGTTCTTACTCCTAAAATACACATCCAATAAACTTAAAAATTTGATATTTTTATGATGTTAACACAGAGACATTAGCAGAATCTTTTTATAGCCGCATTTTTTACTAACCGTGGGATTGTGATAGCGCACTTGCCTCAGAAACAAAAGATCTGTGGTTCTCTGAGCAAGTTTGGCGACATCGGTTAGGAAAGAGGCGTGAACTTCCTATTAAATGCTTTTCCGCGGTGCTCTGTGATAAGACCGTAAAGACTTCTTGGGGCACCTGAATAAAATTTTAAAACAAAAATTTTTTTACCAAAAAATAGCAAATAAAGAAAAAATCAAAGAACAAAAACTTTTTTTTCTTTAAGGAAAATCATTTAAAGCTTAAAATATTATCCTGAGTTTTATGTAGTTCTGCTACTGTCCCCTTGTACTGTACTGATACAGTACAAGGGGACAAGGCTTTGTATGTTTGTTGGCAATTCTAGCATGTATCTTTGACCATAGTAGAACAGGAAGATCCACATAACCAATTGTCACAGGATTCCCAAGGCATCCATAATTGTCGTAGAGCTGTATTTTTATCTCCAAAAAAAATGGCACAAGCTTGATATTTTTTAGAACTCAAAGATCCGTCAGTTAATTTTAAAATTATGAACAAATTTTTGATTCAAATAAAATGCCATAGTGTGTATTCATTATAAAAATGTCAAAATGTACTGGTAAATTTGTTAATAAAGTTGCAGGTAAATTTTACATTCGGTTATCAACATTTCACAATATTACTGTTAATTGTCTTCTTCGGTATTTATACGAGAATGACGAAGTTTGATTATTTCAAAATTTCACTAATTTTTATAAAAAAAGTCGTTAATTTTCAAAAATTAATATTTTTTTTCTAAATGTAATTAATTTGGTGATTCTTAATGAAACTTAATGAAACTAATGAAATTAATGAAATTAATTTGATTAATTAATTTAATAATTTGCTTATTTTAGATTTTAATAGTATGCATTTTTTCAAATTGTTGTTTTGCTAAAGAATTATTTCAGGAAGTTGCATAAAAAATAATTTTTTTTATAGATTCATATTTACAAACTAATTACAAATATTATTTGAGAGTTTTGCATGCTTTTTCTAAAATGACCGAAGTTATTTTGGGCAAAAAATGAAGCCGCTTATTTTTGTTCATAACAATAGTCCGCCATTTGTAAAAAGGGACCAAAGTGTGGAACAAAAGTTAAAAATGCAAGCCAAAAGTTTCCAATAAATTAAAGATAATTCAAAATAAAATTTGAATAATTATAAAATACTTATAAAAATTATTTTATGAGCCTATGTTTATTAAAAAGTATTTAATTTTTTTTATTTTAAAAGTTTTTATTTTACTTTAAAAACTAAAGTTTTTTTTTTTTAATGAGTGACTAAAAGGGGCTCTATGTAAAGGTTGTGATGATAAACGCATCATCCTTACTTTCTTTGAGTCCCTGACTGATTATAACAGTATATATATATATATATATATATATATATATATATATATATATATATATATATATATATATATATATATATATATATATATATATATATATATATATATATATATATATATATATATAAAAACTGATTTTAACCATAAAATTTTATTCAATGAACAACCATGTCAATTTTTTCCAATATAATTCATATTAGTAATTCAACATAATTCAGAACACAACAATTTATTGTCAGCATCACTGATGATGTGAGGAAAACTGATGAGTAATGCAATTGTCATATATGTAGTATGTTGCACGCATAACTTCTTTGAACTTTATATGAACCATGCACTATATTATTCGGTTTTGCGTTGATATTTGCGTTAGTTTATTACTGCGTGATGGCAAATTATAGATTACGTAATAGTTTATAGCAGATAATAAACATGAAAGTGTCCTAGGATTGACGCATATTAGCGCTGTTTTTGGTTTTAGCATTAATTTTCTTTCACTGAAATGTGCGAGTTACAAATATCAGTTCGAGCACAGACCTGTATTTTAAAAGACGAGGGATACACCGAGAGAAGCATTGCTGAACGTTTGTCTGTTTCTAAAACTGCAGTTCATAACACAATAACTCGATTGCAGCAGACTGGCAGCTTAACTTCCCGAAAAAGATCTGGTAGACCAAAATGTACCTCTATGCAGACTGACCGCTTGATTCATCGCACTTGTACTAATTCTCCAATGTCATCATCCACAGTAATACAACACAACTTGCCATCCTCTGTTACTGTTTCCTCCAGAACTATCAGACGAAGACTATCCTCTGATTTCAACCTGCATGCCCGACGTCCTTCCATTAAACCTAGGCTTTCTTCCAAAAACATCAAGGATCGGATTGCCTTTTGTCAAAAGCACAAAGACTGGACAGCGTTGGATTGGGCGCGAGTAATGTTTTCAGATGAAAGTCAAATAAAGCAGTTTGCTCCTCTTCATTCTTTTGTTTATAGACCTGTTAATCAGCGACTGAATCCCAAGTACACCAAATGCAATGTTAAACAGTGCCAATAAATTATGGTCTGGGTTTCAATTTCAACCAGAGGACAAGCAGGTGTTTGGTTCATGCCTCCTAAAACAACCATTAGTGCCAATAAATATCTGAAAATTTTGAAAAGCAATTTGCTTCAGTGGCTGCCTCTTTCTGGTTATACAATCTTCCAGCATGATGGTGCACCATGTCACCAGGCAAAGGTGATTACTAAATGGCTTGCTGAGAAAAATATTCAGGTACTTTCTCCTTGGCCGGAATCCTCGCCTGACTTAAATCCAATAGAGAATTGCTGGCATCTGTTAAAGAAAAAGGTAGCCTCTTTAAAGCCATTATCATATGATGATTTGAAAAAAAAGAAAATGTTGGTTTGGTCCAATGAAATCACTCCTGCTTATTGTGAAAATTTGATCAATTCTATGCCCAGGAGAATTACTGCTGTGCTACCGGCTAAAGGAATGCCCATAAAATACTGACATGACATGGACATTTTGTGTTTTATTTCACAAAGTATGTTGTACTTATTCCTAGTAATATGAATTATATTGGAAAAAATTGACATGGTTGTTCATTGAACAAAATTTTATGGTTAAAATCAGTTTTTAGTCTTTTTCAACCCTTGGTCTCAGACTTTTGTCCAGTACTATATATATATATATATATATATATATATATATATATATATATATATATATATATATATATATATATATATATATATATATATATATATATATATATATATATATATAAATACATATATATATATATATATATATATATATATATATATATATATATATATATATATATATATATATATATATATATATATACATATATATATATATATATACATATATATATATATATATATATATATATATATATATATATATATATATATATATATATATATATATATATATATATATATATATATATATATATATATATATATATACATGGGCGCCCGCAAGGGGGCAAGAGGGGGAGGTCTGTCGTTTTACTTTTCTATTCAAAACTTTAATCCTTTTTTAATCGAAATAAATTAAGGATTCAATTTACTTATTATTTTATAAGTATTATAATTTTGGCTTAACACTTTTACATTAATAGTATTTATGTAGTAGTATTAGTAGTACTTCTAGTACGTTGTTAAATTTTAGGTAACAAAAGAAATTGACTAAAAATCTTATCTTATATCTGTATCTTAAAAAAATAAATTTTACTTTTTATATTTTCAAATAGTATAACTATAATTGTATATAATTATAACTTGTATACTTATACTTGCATATAATTATAATTATGCTATACATTTTCATGTTATATAACATTGAAATTTTAAAAAATATTGTTTTTCTAACTTCGAAGTGGCTCACTTTAAAAAAGGATTTCAAACAAAAAAAAGTTTACCTACTACATGTTCAAACTTTTTTCTGCTTTTAATTCTATTAATTTCTTTGAAATTAATTCTAGTTTGTATTTGTTATTTATATTTTAACTGTCTATTTTAACGAATCATATATTAGTTTATATACTTCAAAAATGAAATTCTAATTTAGTTTGTGACCGATATATTACCTGATGATCAGAATCCATTCGGAACAATTTTTTTTTTTTTTTTTTCGTTGTTTACAAAGACAAACAAACAAGGCTTCTGAAAGAAGATCATAATGATCTTATCATCAGAACCTTTTACAAGTTTTTTAAAATCAATACACAAGATTAAAAAATCAATAACAAGATTAAAAAATTACAATCAATCGTGATATAAATTGGAGATATAAATCAAACCACTAATGTTATATACAATAAAATATCTGATCTTATCGTCAGAACTTATAAAAGCGTAAATATATAAATACATATATAAATATATATATATATATATATATATATATATATATATATATATATATATATATATATATATATATATATATATATATATATATATATATATATATATATATATATATATATATATATATATATATATATTATATATATATATATATATATATATATATATATATATATATATATATATACAAAGTAAATAAAGTAATACATCTCTTTTTAATAGGCAAGAGAAAATACAACAGTCTTACAATTAAAAAGGGAAATACGTGGTTGTTATAAAAAGTATTTAAATATATCATTAATAGATAAAATAAAATTTTTAAGTTTTCTTTTAAAGATCGGAAATGTATTGGATATATCAAAATTAGGTATAACAATTTTATTCCAAAGATAAGGTGCTCGAAATGTAATGCAAAATTTGTTAAATTTTGTTCTGCAAATTGGTCCATATACAAAATTTTTATTTCTAAGTAAATATTTATTAATTGGGTTTAGAAAGGTTTTAATTGGCTTAGAAAGGTCTTTAAATATAGGTAAAGTTAAATCGTTTTTTAAATGTTATAAACATTGAGCTCGTAAATATTAAGTATTTTCATCTCCATAAATAATGATTTGGAATGAGTAAAACGATGTGCAAAGTTAATCAATCGGATCGCATGCTTCTGAAGGCGAAAAAGGCATTTTAGCTTACTTTTTTCGGTGCTTCCCCACGCTATGTTGGCATAATTAATATAGATGTAAATAAATGAGTAATAAAGTTGGGGTTAAGGCTTTTTTGTTTAAATATGATCTGGATTTATATAAGACTTCGTTACTTTTAGGTATTTTAGAGCAAATATAGTCTATATATGGTTTCCATTTAATTTTCTCGTTGAGAACCACTCCTAAAAATTTAGTAACAAAATCTCTTTTTATTTCAACTTTATCAATAAATATTTTGGGCAAACTTTGGGGTAAATAGTGTTTTTTAGAGAGTAAATGGAAAAGAATCCATTTGGTTTTATTAATGTTAAGAGTTAACTTGTTACATTTGAACCAAATAGATATGTTTTTAAGTTCATCATTCATTGTAGAAAAGAGTTTGGATATGTCATTATTAGTCAGGAATAAGTTGGTGTCATCGGCAAACATGATACTCATTAAGTTTGAGGCTTTATTTAAGTCATTTATATAGATTAAGAAAAAAAGTGGCCCCAAGATAGAACCTTAGGGGACACCACAGGAAATACTTATTAGATTGCTTTGGTTATAGTTAGTAATAAAAACAAATTGTTTGCGGTTTGATAAGTAATTTCGAAGCCATTTTATAGTTACATAGTTTAATCCGTAGTATTTTAGTTTTTCAAGCAGAACGTTATGGTCGACAGAATCAAAAGCCTTCAACAAGTCAATAAAAATACCTAATGTAAGTTGGAATCTTTGAAAGGAAATAGAGATTTCTCGTACAAATTGGATGATTGCATGTTCGGTGGAATTATTATTTTTTTGAAAACAAATTGATTATCATATAAAAGATTATTGGAGACAAGATAATTGTATACTCTATTGTACGCTCTAAGATTTTTGAAAAGGTAGAAAGAATAGATATAGGGCAATAGTTACTGATATTGCAACAGTCTTCTTCTTTCAAAATCGGAATAACTTTTGCAATTTTTAGACGATCAGGAAAAACTTCTTGGTGGACAGATGATTTATAAACTTTTTAAAGAATATCTTTTAGATTATCAAAACACTTGATAGTTATGTCACCATTAATTCCATCAGCTCCGATAGCTTTTTTTTTTAGTGATTTGAAGGCAATTTCGAATTCATTAAAAGATAATTCTTAGTATATTTATTTGGAGCAGTTGCAATCATCCATTGTGACTAAGAAATCATTAAAGGCGACTGGGGTAAAGGGAACTTTATTAGCTAATTTAGGGCTAATTTCGATAAGGTATTTATTAAATTCGTTAGATATAGCTTTTGATTCATGAATAAATTTGTTATCAACTATAATCATTTAGGGGAGGGAACCTGAGCATGTTTTTTGATTGCCAGTAATTTCTTATATTACTTGCCAAGTGCGCTTAGAGTTATTTTTAAATTTGTCTAATATTCTAGAATAATAATTTTTTTTAAGCGTTTACGAATTTTTTCGAACAAATATTTATAATCTTAGTACATTTTTTCATTTTTAGATGATTTCTTTTTAAGATACTTTAATATACATAATTATTTTTAATATACAACTTCTGTTTTATTTTAGATGACTTTTTGAAGCCCTTGGTAACCCAAGGGTTATTAAAATTTTTCTCTTTAATTGCTTTTTCAATAATGAGAAAGTTAGCATCATATACGTCGTAAAATGTTTTAAAGAAGGTCTTATAAATGGTGTCAGCATTCCCCTTGAAATTAATATGATCCCAGTGCAAAAGAGATTTAAAAAAAAAAACTGATTTTCAAAAAGTTTTATTACTTTTACTACTTTTTCTTATAAAGTTTTTCTTATAATTATCTGGAAAAAGAAATTTAGAATAAATTATTTTTGTTAACTTCTATCATCATTTTTTAAACATTTATTGAAATAAACACTTCAAAAATAAAAGATTTCCATTTGTCTCTCTCATTCTATATATTATATTTTTGCATTCTCTTCTATCCAATTTATTGTATTTTTGTTATCACTTTCTTTCTATTTATTATATTTTAATTAACTCTACCATTAAAATTTTTAAATATTTTATATTTTACCAACTACAAAGTTTCTCTCGCAAAAATAAAACATTTTTTGTTTTCTTTTAAGTTTTTCTTTTAGATATTTTGTTCAAAAAAAAAGCTCAAGTTCACGCTCACGCCGTCAGGCGGTCGATAGCAGGTGTTTAATAATATATTTTTAGATGTTTTGTTAGTTATACTATTTATTGTGGTATAATATTTAATTAAAATTAGACGTGGCTACCATATAGACCATATATATAAAAGAAAATTTTTAATTTTATTTTTTTTGTTTAGGAGCCCCAAGAAGTCCTTACGGTTTTATCACAACGGACCGCGGAAGAGCATTTATTTGGAAGTTCACGCCTCCTTCCTAACCGATATTGCAAAACTTGCCCAGGTTGGGTTCGAACCCGGGATACTTTGCTTATGAGGCAAGTGTACCACAGTGCCACAGATGCTGATAATAGCTCATGATTTTACTGCATAGCATTACTGCAAAATTCTCAATGCATAATAACTTGCATTACTGCAATAACTTACTCAATAACTCAATAACTTACTCAATAACTCAATAACTTACTCGATAACTCAATAACTTACTCGAAACTCAATAACTTACTCGATAACTTAATAACTTACTCGATAACTTATTGCTTTATTGCAAAATTTTATTCACATTTTAAATAGTAAATTGTGATTGCATTTGCAAGAATATTCTATGAAATCACGCCTACTGCTAAGGTTTTTTACTGCTATTACTATTGCTATTTACTTCTTATTATTAAGGTTTTGCCAGAAATTTCAGAAGAGCAGCTTGCATTGTAAAAAAATCTCTTAGCATTATTACCACCATTGGTATTACCATTTATTTGTTTTGGTTTGTCAACGATTAACCCTAGCTGCTTACAAAAACGTTTCTGTACCAAGGTCTTCTTCTCTTTCATTTGTCTTTTTTTATCTTCACTTTTAGCTGACCATGTTTCGAAAGACAGGTTGTAGGAAATATGTAATATTATTTCCATACACCGAATCCAGGCATGTAATGTTGACAGTCCGTATAGATACGAATATTTTTCATTTTTAGGCCTAGCAGACACTATTTTTAGGCAGTAGTCAAATCGTTCATTTTAGCTTTGTTTCTGTTTCTTCTCTTTTTAAACGTAATGCCTGAAGATATAAATTAAAGATATGCTCGAATCCAATTTCCTTAACTAATGTGGAATTTTTTATTTTTTTACTGGTCTCTGACAAATCTTTAAAAGGCACGCACGGTCTTCCACGTTATTCAAATGATGTAGATGGCGTGGGGTCTGTTATTGCGTTTTTCGATTTCGGTAAAAATACATTATATTCAGAATCTAACCAATTACTGTTGTTAGATAAAAACGCTTCCGCTTTCCGTGATGCCTTGGTCCATTGTTTATTAAACGACGGAATAATGTGCTTTTGAATATTACTAACGATGAAACACTTGAGAAACTTAATACTTTTGTTTTAAAACTATTGATATTAATTTTAATTAAAAAAAACTTTAAAGTTAACCTTTATCCATCAATATTAGAAAGGAACAGTTTACTTTTCGAACACATAAAAGTTGTCAATTTAAAAAGTAACCGATTTCCACTGTAAATTTGTTGCAGTGATATAGATTTTTCAACTTTTCATATATTATTTTTTAAATGATGCAGTGTTTAAAAATTGCTGAAAACATTTTTACCACAAAATGCATAAGTAATAGAATGCATGTCCGTGAAAATTAATACTCAATAAAAAATTGACAAAAAAATCTGATGCAAAACTATTGTTAAAAACAGTCTGAAACCACGATAAAAAGCGGTTTTCTGTTTTCTTACTTGTATCACTTTTTTATCTATAATTTTGGAAACCTCACGAATTTGCACCTGATTTTTAATAGATTATTTTTATAGACATTTGAGCTGCAAATCAATTATAAAAATGAAGCGTATAGAAGCGTGGGTGACTGCCAAAAATATCGGTGAACTTTAAGATTTTTAATTTTCTAGCTTATTTTATAGTTTAATTAAATATTAGTAAACCAAACTATATAATTAAAAATATGAATTTGTTCTGAAACCTCTATAGCATTATGCTTTCAAAAATGTATAACACTTTATGCTTATTCATAAAAGTTTTTATATTAATTCACTTTAAAAGTTATTTAACTTTTAAAGTGATAAAGCAAATAAGTTTCAATTGAACATTTACAAAAATATGAAACAGTAGGGCTTCAAAAATTATCTTTTTCCATAATATTAGAAGAAAATCCTACGTTATAGTAAAGATTAACTATTAAACAATTAAAAAAGATTAAAATATAATTTCAGTAGCGAAATTGAAATTTGTGAAAAACATTTGCAGTACGTTTTTGTAGCATCCCTTAAAAAAAAGTGATCCATGATCCATTTAAAACTGGCATATATAACCCACATTAAAATTTATCTGGCTCAATTAATAGAAACAGTTCATTAAATCAAATCAACGTCGATAAAAGCAATTCAATAAAAAAAAGGCTTTTGCCTTTCATAATTTTAAAGTAGACAAAAAATATTGAAAATTTCTATATCAAATCACTATATTTTATAACAAGTTAATTGATTGCAGCTACAAATTACTAAACTGTTGTTCGGCAATGGGAATTTAGATAACATAAATTAGTATAAATTATTCTTTTAAAATATTTAGATAACATAAATTAGTATCTTCTTTTAAAATAAATAAGAAAAAACTATTATACAGCAAATGAAAAATTTTTATAATTATAGAGCAACTCAGATGTGCGAGTTTCATTTTCTTTGAACAAAGCATCAATATTAATAAGAAAAACAGACTTTAAATTCGGTTACTCTGGCAACTTCAATTCTTTTGATTAATAGCAAAAGTTAATAATCATCGTCATCGCTTTCACCATTATTTCCTCGCACATTTTTTTTTTCATCAGGGTATCCTAAAATTCTAGACTGAGTCTTCGGTTTTCCTGACGGTTTGTCGCCATTATAATCCACCATTTCTGATAAGCTCAATCTCCATTCAAGCATTTCAGTAGGAAAATCATCTATTCCACCTAAATCATCAAAACCCACGATATAATCTTTGGTCTTGCTGTCCTTTATACATGCTAATGTAGGAAGAACTTTTATTTTGAGTCTTTGTGCCAACCATAAACATTTTTCGGCATCAATCTTAACAAAACGAGTTTCAATATGCTTTCTCGCAATGATATCAAGATGCTTATCCATAATTTTACACCTAAATGTACTTTCTCTGTAAAAATGACAAACAAAACGTTCACTTTTCTTTTGTTCATCAAAGAATTCTTTTTCATCTTTTAATTCTTGGTATTCTCCGTGACCAATTTGCTTCCATTCTTCTTTACGTAAAGCCAATTTTTTCATTGCATTTACTCTATCCTGTCGAATTCTTTTCAAATCATCATCATCTAGATTTTCCAAGCGATTAAGTTCTGCATCTACTACGCTCTCAACAACATGAGCAGCTTGTATTACTTGTTGTTCAACAACATTCATTTTAATATTTTCCTAAACAGTGTAGAAAAGTGTTCATTTAAAATATATATTAATACTGATCTATTTTGTAAACAACTTATATTATATTAATATATATATATATATATATATATATATATATATATATATATATATATATATATATATATATATATATATATATATATATATATATATACTTTTGCATGGTGGTCTTTAAGTTTTTACCATAAAATGTCAGTTTTAAGTTTTTTTTTTAATTTTCAGACCAAAAAAACTTTTTTTTTTCCCAATTATTTGATAGACTGCCTGCCCCAAACAAACCCTGAGTCAATGTAGCAGCACTCCATTGCAAGTCAGGCTATAAGATAGTTGATGTAGCAACACTCCGCGTTTTACAGTTAAAAAATAAAAACAAAAGCATTCATGTTTTACAGTTAAAAAATAAAAACAAAAACATTCAGAATGTTTTTAAAAATATTTTTGTCTTTTAATTTGGGTTTTTGTAGTTTAATTACTTCCCGCAACTAAATTAATGCGTTTTGACATGATCTAACCTTAATTTTGTCAGTTTTAATACCACAAACAAGCGAAGAGCCATTTTTTACTACAAACACGTTTTCTTAGCGGTAGACTATAGGAATATTTTTGAATGCTAAAAGATTATACTATGAAACTTAAAAGTTATTGATAAATATAAATCTAGTTGAGAATAGTACAAAAAATATTTTACCAACTTAATGCTACCCTGACGGAAATAAAAAATACAGGACAAGGTAAACATTTATAAAAAAAAATAAGTTTGTAAAAATTGAAGAATATTGACTCTCATATTACTTATAATTGAAAAATATTACTTTTGATTGTAACTTTGTTTCATACTTTATGATTTTACTAAACAAAACAAAAAATAAATAAAAAAAGAGTTCATGGTATATCAATGTACTGTAGGGTGCAAAAAAAAACTACACTCAAATTTTTTTAAATTTAAATTATAAAGCAAATTTTAACCTTACAAATATTTGAAATTGGTCAATACCTAGTCAAATATAAGCATAAAGTAAACTTTTTGTTAAAAAAAAAATAAAAAAACTTGTTTTGTTAGTAAATCAATTGCAAAAAAAGATTGCAGTGGTGCATTAAGGACAATATTGAAGATGTTAACAATGGGCAAAAGTCTGGAACATTTAGTCTTTTGTGTTAAATTTAAGTTCAACCTAAATTCAATGGTTGCATTGCATGTCTGGATATGCAACCGTTAAACTTGACTAAAGATTAATATTTTAGTTTGTTTTAGCACACACTTACTTTGAAAACTATAAAGGGTAAATGACTATGGACCAGATTTGTATCACAATATCTTTGTTAATTAACTTGGGTGATGTATAAAAAAATATTTCCATGGTGACTAGGTATTTCAACAGAATAAGGATCCTAAACATACAAGACAATTTAATATAGTTTATATAGAAATTGATATTAATTATGCATGGGCCAGCAGTTTCCTGATTTTAACCCAATAGAAAACCTTTGGTCAATTATATTGGACTAAAAGGTGCAAGATCATAAAGCAAAAAATAAAGATGATTGGTTTCAAGTTCTTTATTTTATTTGGAATGCTTTTTCCAAACAACTTGTTACGAAAACTTGTAGATAGTATGCATTATATATATAACGCATACTATCTACAAGTTTTTGTAACAATATATATATGTATATATATATATATATATATATATATATATATATATATATATATATATATATATATATATATATATATATATATATATATATATATATATATATATATATATATATATTTATATAACGGTAGAATTTATTGAAGTTTTGTTTTAGAGGGAAAGTCAAAGCCACAAAATCAATAAAAAAAAAGTTTGATAACTTAAAAATCTGCCTGTGATTTCACTAATCTAATTGAATCTAATTGACTTTACTAAAAACTGCAATTTTTTTGAGAAAATAATGAACAGTTACAAAAAAACTGTTCACTTTATGATATGGGAAAGTTTTTACAACAGAGTTATTTCAGGTACACTGCAGCAGTATTAAATTGGAATATTTTAAATTCTTTTATTAATAATGATTAAGAAAGATAAATTGCGATAAAATTTTATTTTGAAGATAAAAATATGCCTAAGTTTTTAATGATTTAAATTTGTTATTTTTCAAAAAGGTTAAAGATATTTTATTTAATACATTAATTTATACATACTTTACTGCATAATTCAAAAAAATTTTCACATCCCAAGAGATATAATATAGTCAGAGTATAAAAAACTTAAAAGACAAAAAATGTAAAAAACATCGCCATACATGAGCCATAATTCTAAAAACTTTTCTCTTACACAATTCTAAGCTATTCTCTTAAAACAACATTAGATTTAATACTATTAAATTATATAAAAAATATTAGATTTCAAAGTTTAAAAACTGTAGCAAAATAAACTAACTACCAAAATATTAACGCTTGAAATCTGTAATATTTAATGACGTATTGATTTCATCGTATTGATTCCACTCATATATTTTTTATATCATAATAAGCGCTGTATGTAAAAGGTGCAAAAAATATATTGTTATTAAAAAAATATTTAGAAATATGAAGCAATTAAGAGTAATTAACAATACCAATATTTAAAAATAAAACAAATTTGCAACTAAACAGATTTTTAATAACCGGAAATGAATTTCTAAATAACGGCTATACTAGACATGTATGTCGGGTTCGACCTATCTGTTCAGGATATCCGACATTTTCGACTCAAACAGCTTCATTTTAGCAAGTATGCCAGTAGCTTTTTTGACAACCTCGTTTAATTCTTCTTCAAATACTATATCTTCTAGTGGAATAATGATTGAAGTGTATTTCTCTAGGACAGCTTCTATTGACTTAGTACGCGCTGTCCAACGTGTAGGGTTTAAGTCGCTGTCTTGAGCTAATGTTTTCTACGAGAAAAGCAGATCGAATGTTTAAAAATGCCTAATCGTTTTGGAGATACATGAACTAAATTATGTATGTCGTGTACTAAAATTAGTGGATTTCTAACTATAAGACAGTTGCTAGCTACTTCCTGAAGTATTAGATTAAGACTATGGTTTAAGCAGTGAATAGATAGGGCTTTCGGGTTTTCTTGCAATATTTTAATAGCAAAACCAGATATTTTACCTTGCAGTGCAGAAGCACCATCATAAGATAGTTCCCTAAGACTAATCAATTGAAAAATACAATGGAAAAATATCTTTTATAATTTTAGTTATGGTCTCAGCATCAGTCTTTTCACACTTATATATACCTACAAAATCTTCAAGTACTTCATATTGATCTGACTATGATCTAGCAGTCCAGAAGCATCTCTGGCAGTCTCTAGCAGTCCAGAAGCATCTCTGGTTTAATAAACTAAAATATCATATATGAAAGCTTTTCAAATAAGGTCAAGACCATTGTGATATTTAAAATTTTTTTAATGAGCTTATTGATTATGTCACGGAAAAGATGCTTTTCATCAAGAGTCTATTTGCCGAGTACACTATCTTTACTGCCATTATTTGACAAAAGTTTAGGTAACTTTTGTAAATTACCTTCTAATTCATTATGATCTTTTATAGCTGAGCCCTGTCCTGCTAAATATTTTTGAGAGTCTATTTCTGTACTTAAAAAGATTCTGCTTTTCTTTTGTAATTTTCCATGAAGAAGAAGAGAAGTGACCGGTTTTTAACTTATAAAGACCTTTTTTAAAAATTCTTTATGAAAAATTGTTTTCTCATGTTTATCAAGATCTGCCCAGTGGGTACAGGATCTAAAAAAAGTCGTTTTTTGAAGTTCAAAACGCGTCCAAAACGTTCAAAAGACGTCTTTTTTACATCCCTTGCCCACTGGTTGTTGAGCAATTTTTTCAATCATTAAACTTATCAATAATGTTCATTCTTGATGTAAGAAGCTTATAATGTATTGCATAACGGCAAACAAAACAAAAAAGAATTTTTACTTTGACAAAGATAAAGCCATTTTCTTTGGACCAACCTTGATTAAAATACCTAACGCGATTTCCGTATAGGGAAGACCAGGGTTAGCTATAACGGGTTTTTTTATTTATTTGCGAACTTGTGGTCATTATGCAAATATTTTTTGAAATTTTTTTTGTCCTAATACTACTTTCTAAAGCACACAATACTCACTAATGATGATTAAACTTAGTTATGCAGTTTTTAATATATTTTTGATTAGGGAGCTGCAAAAAGATATTCTAACAAACTCCGCCATTGGGGCTAGTTGGAACAGACAATGTGCTTAGTTAAAACATAATATGAAAGTATAAAGTACAACAGGTCCTTTTGAACGCATATAAGCAACATCAGAAACAATTTCATGATTGAATAGACAGATTCCGCAAACTTTAAGCCCTGCAGATATGTTTTTCATTTTCACTGCAGAAGAAATGCAGCTTGAAATGTCATAAATAGTCTATTTTTTGCCTTTATTTGCATGCATCCATGAGTCACATTCAAGTTGAAGAAGTAGCTGTGAAGTGCAACGTCCGTGAGTCACAAAGGGCATCACGAACAGCAAAAAACTTTGCCCGTTTATCAATTAAGATGAATTCGCAGTTTGATGCATCCTGTTGGACCATTACGAACGAAATGCTCACGCTAATTTACTCTAGGAAAAATAAGCGTTGATGAAATAGTATTCCCAAAAGTGCTCACCACACAACACACTGTCACTAATTTTTCTCTCTTGACAGATGAAAGTTCTAATTTGCTTCATTTTTTCCGGCAACAATCTTTTGTGGCTTTTGTACAGCTGTACAACCTGTCTAATTCACATTCCAAATACCGGTTGTGGTAAAGCTCCGTTTTGTTAGAACCGAATTCAGGTTGTTTAAAAACAAATTCAAATTACATCTGATAAAGCTGGTAGCACAACTCAGAAAGTAGCATTGGGCTTTCTTATTGCATGCTATAGTTTTTTGCCATAGTTTCTATTGAATATAGAGTATATGGCAAAAATATTCTGTAGTTTTCAAAACTATAGCATGCTATAGTTTCGAAACAAAGAAAATTATTCTGCACCGGCACGCTCATTCTTTTCCCAATAAAGAAGATTTTTGCATTCAGTTTTTTTTGCGAAATTATAAACAAACTTTTGCACTTCTGCAAGAGTGAGGCCATAGTATACGCGTGAAACCTCTAACATGGATCTGATAAACACATTCTCTTAATCCATAGTAAAAATATTTTTGTTGCAGTGGTACCCCAGATTTAAAATGGTTGGGGGACTTTGATTCATTATCTTCTGAGTGTCACATGAGGAACGCCATAGCCTACTGCAACTCATTTCTCTTCATATTCAACTATTCTTTCGACAGCAACAAGCATCGTATTGCATGGTGTCGTACTTTTTGGTTGTGCCTTTCGTTTGTAACTACGCATTTTAAAAATAATTTATTAATGCCGATAACTCTTAACTTTTGCAGTTTTACAAAAATTCTTTTTGTCTTGACCGCAAATAGTTTTCAAGAAAAACTATAATCATATATTAATAAAATAATTTAAATTTGAGCCAGAAGTCTCTATAAAAAACTAAATAAAAGAACTTTTTAAATGTTTAAGTTTTAAACGCACGACTTTTTATACAAAGATTTGTAAAGATTAAAACAAAAAACGTTTCAAAAAACTTCAATCACAGCGCCCCAACAATAACCACTCACCCCCCGTTAACTAGCGCATTCTTAAACAATTTAATTAAGGTATCCCATGCGCAAAACTCTATAAAAAGCCCATTAAAAGAAAGCCCACAAAAAGTATTACTTAGATGCTGTTAAAATATTTTATAATCTTTTATAATACAAGATTACAAATAATAATACAAAAACCACAAAAAGTGTACAATTTTCTAAAATCTTGAGCAACAACTTAATTTTTGTAATTTATTTTATCCAAAAACAAAATAGTATCTATTTTAGCTCTTGAAACCTTTATTTTTTGTTTGTAATGATAAACTGCTCGTTAGCATGTTTCAACTAACCCCGTATAATATATACAAAATAGCAAAATTTGCAAAATCTATGATGATTAAAGCCTGAGAACAAAAAAGCCCTAAAATTTTGGATACAACTGCCTCCAACGTGAGAGCAATAAGTTAATAAAATATTTTTTAAATTTATTCAACTTTATTTATAATTTCTATAAATTTTAAATTTATACAATTGGCTCTTAGCGTTTAAAATTTATGACCTTTTAAAGTTTGTAACCCCATCAATTTGAGGGGGTGTTTATATAGTCATAACTTTTAAAAGCTAAGAGTATTTTTAAAGTTAAAAGTATTAGTTTATGAAATTAATTAGTCTGTATTAGTTAATTAATCTATTAAATTTAAAATTTATAAATGAATATAATTTAAGTTGAAAAAAGTTAAAAAATTTAGGCCAAAACTGACCTCCAACATAAAAGCAACAAGTTGATAAAATATTTTTTTTTAAAAAATATTTTATCAATTTGTTGCTCTTATGTTGGAGGCAGTTGTGGCCAATATTGTAGGGCTTTTTTGTTCCCAGGCTTTAATCATCACAAATTTTTGCAAATCATCTTTATTTGATATAAGTATAAACATAAAAATGTTTGGAGTTACATGTCTGGAAGTTAGCTTGTATATATATATATATATATATATATATATATATATATATATATATATATATATATATATATATATATATATATATATATATATATATATATATATATAATTCTTTATATCTTGTGGTAACTGTTTGCAAATAATGCATAATGTACCAATACAATCAGCACTATGATCTAGCAGTACCTTGCAAATTTCATAAGATGTGTACCAATTATCAATATGCAAACAATAACCATTTCCAATTAAGTTATCTATTAAGTGTAATAATAATTTTAGTAGCTTGATATTCGTATTTCTCTAAATCAGGAACAATACTGTTGCTTGTTTCAAGTGTACAAAAAGCAATTCCAAATGTAAACAGATTCAGATTCACAGAGTATAAAAGATTTCATACCGAATCTTGAATTTTTGCTTGAAATGTATTGCTTTCAGCCTAAGTGACCTCTCAAAAACAGTAGTGGTTCATCTATGGATATATATTTATATGGTCCATACAGAGTTTTGAACTTGTTTACTATATAGTTATAGATTGGTTCAACTTTTACTTTTTTACTAAAATGTTTTGGCAATTTACTGTTATTAACAAAATGAAGAAACTTTTCAATAAGACAAAATCTTAGGACATTACTTTTCGTATGAATGGTGTGTCAAACAAAGAGTTTGTTAAAAAATACATTGCATTTGTTAATTCAACAAAATTCCACGATATCAAATAAAGGCTATGAACAGTCTGATATCGTTTCTGGCTAATGGTATCCATTTCTGAACTCTAAATCTACGTTTGAGTTCATTATTTTTACAAAATTCTGCTGTTACTTTGCTCTACAATAAGATATACAAACTCGTTGCCAACAAGCTTGTTAATTTTATTTTACAAAGCTTCAAATAGAGTAAGAGGGCTACTATCAACTAAAATACTTAACTAAAATTCGTCTTATAATTATCAGCATTAAACTAATTTGGTTTGCTGTCTTAAATATTTTCTCCGGTAATCCTACAGTTAAGCGGCCTAAAATAATTTTATTTTTGTGTGTTTTGCGCTTTCAACAGTGAAGGCTTTTTAAACAATAGAAATATTAATTGAAATAATAAAAGAAAAAAGACCGCTGCCCCCTGCACTCCCTTCCAGCAGCAAGCTATAAAGGCGAGTTTCCACTCATCCGTTTTTCTACGGGAACATGATTATTTTTCTGTTCCCTTTCCCTTTCCCGTAGAAAAACGGATGAGTGGAAACTCACCTTAAGATAGTCGATATATGTACTGAAGCCAATAAATACTCCATCCGTGACGAAAAGCGCAACACGCAAAAAAATAAAATTATTTTAAGTTATATATATATACATATATATATATATATATATATATATATATATATATATATATATATATATATATATATATATTTTTTTTTTTTTTTTTTTTTTTTTTTTTTTTTACAACACGAGTATCCGTATATATTTCAATAAAACAAAATTACATATTTTTACATATAAGTACAAAACGTACAATTAAACAATTTTTGTACCATTAAAATTTTTACAAGACAAAAGAAATTCAAAATTCTGTTTAGCGCATGCGCATTGAACAGTGTACAAAATAAGGTAACTATTTGTTGTTTATAATATAAAGTGCTGGCTATTAACTCATGCATTTAAAAAATATATGCAAGTCCGTCGTACCACAGGGCTACTACGGACTTGCTTGTGGAAATTGTTGAATATATATATATAAAATTATTCTTAAAAAATATTTTTCTTTGTTGTAAGGAAACTCGCAGAAGACTAAAATAGTCTTTTCATCGAGAACTTTTAAAACATAAAACAAACTTTAATGAACTAGTTCAACAAATACACATAAGTATTTTGGTATCTACTATATAGCAGAAGTAGTAGGGCTTTTTATTATTACTATTTTTCACAAATTGTTTAATACATTTCGATGAAGTTGGTTAAGTTAATTATGATATGTTTTAGTTTTTTTTTCAGAGCAATAAGGTTATCCATTTTATTAAGTTCCATATTTTGAAGTATTATTTTGTTATGTAAGTATGGGCCACGGTATATTAAAGAAAATCGCGAGAATTTTGTTTTTTTTAAAGGCAGGGGGAAGTTGCCTGTTCCTCGTGTGATATATTTGTTTGCGTTGATATGAAAAAAGCTATCAGTAAAGTATTTCGGAACAAGTCCGAGTTTGTATTTTAGCATGAATAAGATATTTTGGTAAATATTTATTTGATAGATATTTAATGCATTCAAATTTTTAAGTAAAGTGTCGGCATGAGTGAATTTATCTTTATTATAAATTAATCTTGATGCATGTTTCTGATGTAAGTAGAGTGAATTTAATTTAGTTTTATGGGTACTTCCCCATGCAATATTAGCGTATGTTAGGTAACTTTGAATATAAGAAAAGAAGAGAATTTTTAAGTTGTCTTGGGAAAGCATAGGTTTGGCTTTGTAGAGTACGCCGATACTTTTTGATATTTTTGTGTTTATTGTATTAATATGGGCTTTCCAATTAATATTCTGGTCAATAATTATTCCAAGAAACTTAGTTATTTCAGTTCTTTTGATGTTTATGTTATCAATTTTTAGTGAAGGTAGAGTGTCTGGTATAAAGTTTTTAAGACGGTTGGAGTGAAACAAGATATATTTTGTTTTTTCTGTATTCAAAGATAATTTATTAACTTTAAACCAGATGTTGAGGTTTTCGAGGTCAGTGTTCATAGATTCGTAAAGGTCGCTTATAGACGGCGATGAGTAAAATAAATTTGTATCATCAGCGAACATTATTGCATCAAGTTTTTTTAGGGCTTTTGGAAGATCGTTGATATATATTAGAAATAAAAGGGGACTTAGAATGGAACCTTGGGGGAACTCCGCATTTTAGTTATAGTAGGTCTGAATATTTATTATGATCTGTAACAACGCATTGTTTTCTGCTACTCAGGTAACTTTTGAACCAGTTAAGGGATATATTTTTTTAACACCATATCTTTCCATTTTTTTAAGTAAGATATTATGATTAACTGTGTCGAACGCTTTAGATAAATCTATAAAAGTCCCTAATACAAATTGCTTTTTATCAAAAGAATTACTCATGCTATTTACAAGATCTAAAATGGCATGTTCGGTTGAGTGTTTTGTTTGAAACCCGAATTGTTTTTTGTTTAAAAGGTTATTTTGAAGGAGATATTCGTATAACCTATTGTAAACTATTCTTTCAAGTATTTTAGAGAAAGTAGGCAGTATAGAGATCGGTCTGTAATTATTTAATAAAGATGTTTCGCCTGTTATATATATATATATATATATATATATATATATATATATATATATATATATATATATATATATATATATATATATATATATATATATATATATATATAAATCAATATATAGAGGGTTTCTCATTTCCCGTAAATTTAGCATTCCGGGATTCCCGGTGTGTAACTTATTTATCCCAGGATTTCCCAGCATAATTTTTAATATAATAACAAGCGGTTTCTGACACAAATTTATCTTAGTACACTAACCTATATTACTATTTAAAATAAAATATTGTTTAAAAAAAAATAAACAATCAAGTGATTTGTCACTTAATCGTGAACGAATTTTTCCCATAAATAGACCCGAAGGAAGAAAAAGCTCTTTCTGATTCAGTTGATGTCGGCTTGATGGTCATTACTGTTGAGTATACTCTTTCTCAACTTTCGCTACGCTTTCCAGTGGCCTCAAAAAGTTTGATTTTTTATGTGAGGTTTTTGCTAATGTTTTCTAGAGCTACTTTTTTTACTTGTTTGACATTGCAAATAGTCGCATCCAATTTTTGTTCAAGTGTCAAAATAATTTTGTCACATAAATTTGGAGCAACAGGTTGAGGTATTGACGGGTCAGAAACCATGCTTTCATTACCACGACTCACTTCAACTATTTCATTATTTGATAAACTAGTGCTAGCATCTTCTATGTACAACCTGGGTCAATAGGGTGTAGTGAAAAATTTTTTTTTCAAAATTGAAAATTTAAATATCATTTTCAGATGTCCATAGACATTTTAAGATATACTGTTAAAAATTTTTTTTCATAACTTCAAAATAAATTACCATCATGGGGTAAATGGGGGAGTTATTAACAATAAATAGTCATAACTTTTAAACACATCATATTTTTGTCAAAATTTAAAAACTGCTATTAAATTTTTATCTATTTCAAAACAATAGTTAAAAAAAAAAAAAGATTATCAGAGACATTTTAAATGAGGAGGGGCGGTGGGGGGGGGATTGAGTTTTAAGACTAAGTCTAGATCCTTATTTGCCACATATAGAGTGGGTATAATATATCAAAATTTTTGGCATAACCCATTCCAAAAATAGAAAAAAACTATACAAAGAGTAAAACTGCAAAATGAGCCCTTTATTGGTTATGGACCCCATTTAGTATAAATAAAAAAATATAAATTTTTGAAGATCCAATAAGTAAAGAATATATACACTCATATTAAAAATATGAAAATTATATAATCATCTGTTTTAGGTTCTTTTTGGTATTA
Source organism: Hydra vulgaris (assembly GCF_022113875.1). Classification (NCBI taxonomy): domain Eukaryota; kingdom Metazoa; phylum Cnidaria; class Hydrozoa; order Anthoathecata; family Hydridae; genus Hydra; species Hydra vulgaris. The sequence continues at coordinate 55,298,122 of NC_061157.1, forward strand.
TTTTTAGGTAAAAGTTTATGGTGATGGCAGCCTGCTCGAATAAAACCATCTCTTGAATCGTGTCCATAGACAGCAGCACAAGCTCTTGTTGTTTGTTTAACAGCCCGCTCAATACTCTGTGTGTGGCATGGTATGGAATCAACAACCATGGGATCCACCTTAAAATCAACTATTGTCTCAGTAGAAAAACTACATGTTCGGCTCAAATCGGCTCACAATCGGCTCAAATACATTATGAGTCCAAGAACATAACTCAGTAAGATTCTTAGCATCTATGTTTAAAAAAGAAGAATGAGTCCTTTCTCGGACAGATGTTTCTCCTTTGTCAAAACCTCTTCTAATCTGCAGAATACGATCTACTGCAAAAATCCGTTCTTCCACTATAGAGCTACAAAGCAAAGTGGTTAGAACAGCTTCACTGTGAGAAAACCAGGCTCCTAATATGATATATTTTTCAACAATATCCCTAGTAACTTGGCTTTGCATTTTTACTAATCTTAAGGTTTCTAGCACATGTCTTGGACCCTCAATAAAAGACCATCTCACTTTTATATCAAACCACATTGGATAGTAAACACCAACAACATATTCAACTAAACAACTTAAATTGTTAAAGTTTTGCCCAGACAGACCATGAACTGATACCCAAATTCGCATCAGTCTATTTGCAGTTGTCAACCATCTGCTGTGATTAACAGGACCACACTCCATCTTTATAAGATCTATAGGTATGTTACCTGAACGTATAGCTAAAACCATTTTATAACCATAGAGCTGATCAGTTGAAAGATCATCAATCACATCTTTACTTAATTCAACTGGTCTTTTACCAATGGTTATTGTTGGAAATGCCTGTGCTACTGGAAGTAGTGTAGCACAATTTAATAATTTACCCACAACTCCGCTGAACCCATTACTGGAAGTTGTTTTACCATCTAGTTCCTCAATAAGATGCCTAAGCGGAAGCTCATTAGTATGCAGCATACATATAATCCATGTTAATTTTTTATTCAAAAGATCCTCTATTCTTCTTATAGCCCCACCTAATCTTCCAGTGTTAGTAGCTGTAGAGTCAGCTCCAATATACTGTAAGTTAATATCAAATTTTCTACACCAATCTGCTATAGGTTTAGCTATCATTAATGCAGGTTTTTCGCCCACGCCAGGCTTAAGAGGAGAGAAATGGAATACATATTTTCCACCTGGTTCACTAGTGACAGTGTAGAAGTCCATTTTTATTGTTTTAGAATAATACTTTAATGTTGTTTTATCTTGATTATTAATAAGAGTTAAATTCTTTCTACTGTCAAAAAATAATGCTTTTATTTTTTCTGACTGATACAACTGTAAATCTTCTTTCTGGACTTTTTCCATTACTTTTTTCGTTTCCCTGTGAATTTTATGGTGGTCAATAATCAATTTATCATTTGTTTTATTAACAATGCCAAGATCTACAAGAACTGCAGAAGAAATAGCAGCAGCTTCTCTCTAACTTGTTCCGTATATTAAAACTGTTTGAGCAAGAAGAGGAAAGTGATTTGTATTGATGACAGATTCCTTTATCCCGTCATCAATTTCAGTGTCAACAAACTGGTTAGAAGATACATTCGCTTTCTCAATGACATCTACCTCTATTTCTTCATTAAAAAACTTGTAATTATTTAACTCTACTTTCTTCTCTAATTTTTTGAAATTAAAGGTTTTTCTTTTCTTTTGCATTGCTTCGCTAGTCGAGTGTATTCTTTTTTATCTATACAATGTATTTGGTAAACACTTTTCATTCCGATTTTCAATCTCTGAGCTTTGATAAACTTCAGCTCTATTTTAGGAATTTTTAAATTGGATGGACAATTACAGGTTGGAGAAATAGCAGAATGAGAACATTTAGGGTCAGAACAAGTTGGATCTTCCTTGCATATAATAATGTGCTTGCAACGAAGAATATCAAACAATACATCAATTTCATTATATAACTTATTCTTTTGAGAACTTTTCACTCTTCCCCAAACAGTTTGAGTAACTCTTTTCCACTCTTTTTCAATTCTCTGAACTATATAGTGATTAGGTTGAATTTGAATATTGATATTTACTTTTTTATACTGTGCAACAATCTAAATAAGAAATAAAAAATATTATTTAAAATAGCAAAATATAATAATGAAACAGTAGAAAAAAAAATATATATTATACAACAATTTTATTAAAATATTAGACTTTGCTAACTTTACAAGATGATTTTTTGGCAGCTTCGTAAACAATCTCTTTTAAAACATACTGAAGGTTAGTGTCTAAGGACTCCATTTCTAACAACATTAGTTGTAAAACATTTCTGAGGGTTGGTAATTCAGAGGGTAACAAATCAGCACCAAGACCAATGAATTCTTTAACTTTTTTGCTGCCTGGGCAAGAATTACTACGCACCCTTTTTATACTATTCATAATATTTATTAATCTATAATAATTATATATTTATTATAGATTAATAAATTATATATATATATATATATATATATATATATATATATATATATATATATATATATATATATATATATATATATATGTATATATATATATATATATATATATATATATATATATATATATATATATATATATATATATATATATATATATATATATATATATATATATATATATATATATATATATATATATATGTTATAGATCCTACAAATTTTTTAAAAGAACTTAAATATAATATAACTAATTGTTAGTTATACTATATATAAGTTATTGAAAAAATGTATAGGGTATGTGCAGGAAAGTATATTTGGCTAATATATTTATACTTATCATTAAACAAATTCTTGGTTTGCAAAATTTTTCAAATGAATATTTTGGTATAAAATATAGAAAAAAGTATAGAAATTCAATTTAAAAACAAAAAAGTAAACTTTAGATTATTTTTGATTCTTTAAATCATAAACATAAACAAAAATACATTGAAAAATTACAAAATTTCAGTAATTATCCTAAAAGTTATTAATTTTTTCTCTGAACTTTTTTAAAATTCTTCTTTAAATAACTAAATAACTCTTTAAACTTTGCACAACAAAATCAAGAAAACGCATAATATAATTTTAAAATGTGAATAAAAAATAATTTTACAGACCATTAAAAGTTAAAGCTAAAGGTTTTTGTTTTGCTATAAAAATATTTAACATAATTTTTATAATAATATATTTTATACAAACAAAATAAAATTTATTGATAAAATAAAATTTATTTAGTAGTTAAAAAATATGTGTATTAATTTAATTTATATGTCTGTTTTTTGTTTTTTATACGATGTTTCCGTTAATTCTGTTTTCGACCAAAAATAGTAACTATTTAATTTGATCATTATAAAATATTTAAAACTTCATTTTGGTAATTTATTTTAAAGTTGTGAAAAAAAAAATTGCATAGTAAACCTTAATATGTCTATGGACATCTGAAAATAACATTTAAATTTTAAATTTCGAAAAAAAAGCTTTTTCACAACACCCTACTGGGTGTAGTGAAAAAAACTTTTTATCGGCGTAAAATGCTACCGGCTGTAAATTTTATCGGCGTAAATGATTTGTTTCAATTAGGGTTGTTCACGAAAGCCAAAGTTGAATTTTCGATTAAAAAAAAAGTTTTCGAAACTCTATTTTCGTTTCGGTAAATTCGAAATAATTTTAAAGTAATTAACTTTGCGTCGAAACGATTTTTTACTTTCGAAATTATAAAATTTGCTTCGAAATAATTTTGCGATTACGAAATTCTGAAAATATTATCGAAATAACTTTTTACTTTCGAAATTGTAAAATTTGCTTCGAAATATTTTTGCGATTTCGAAATTCTGAAAATATTGTCGAAATAACTTTTTACTTTCGAAAACGTAAAATTTGCTTCGAAATATATTTGCGATTTCAAAAATCGGAAAATATTACCGAAAAAATTTTTTACCTTCGAAATTGTAAAATTTGCTTCGAACTATTTTTGTAATATCGAAATTCTGAAAATATTACCGAAAAAAATTTTTTTCTTTTGAATTTCTTCGAAATATTTTTGTTATTTCGAAATATTTTTGTTATTTCGAAAAGTATTACACAATATACAAATATTACTATTAAATTCTAAAATTTGCTTATATTTATTTTATTACTGAAATTATAAAAAGTTTTATTAAAATGTTTTTATAAATAATTAAATTTTAAAAAATAACATAAAATAATACTTAAAATTTTTGGTTTTACGGCACAGTGGAGGCAGAGAAAAGGGTTTAACTACCTCCCACTATTTTATAGAAGAATCTGCAATTATTTTAAAAATAACTCAGGGGTCGTTCGCAAATCACCTCACATATTTAGACCTAGCGGGGTTTCGGATTTTATGACACTCTGTGACTTTTTAATTAGGGGGGGGAGGACACATTTAGGGGCTTTTTTTCAAATTTTTGAGGGTCTTTTACCAAATATGGGGAGCTTTTTTATTTTTAGTAACAGGTTTTTTAAATTTTGGGGCCTTGGTTTTTGGCTCAAAGTTCTTGATTGGTGTTGCAAATATAACAATAACATTTATCAACTAAAAGTAAACTTTCTTAAGGAATTTGTTTATCTTTATACTAAGTTATTGTTATTAGTTACAGCTCATTGATATTCCATGGACATCTGCTGCGCCGGACAAACAGTACCCTCTCCTTCACTGCTCTCGCCTGATTAGATTATGCTTCATGACTTTTTACTTTTTTAAAATTATTTTTAGGAATGATATTTACCCTCACCAAAAGCTTGAATAGCCTTTTTGATAGCTTGAATAGCGTTAAAATAAATAAAAAGTTTTTTTTTGCCTGTCGTTTTGATTACATAAAAATTTCTTATGAAAATATTTTTTTTATTTCGAAAACACAATAATTAAAAATCAAATTCTAATCTAAATTTGAATAGCGTAAATTTGAAAGAAAAGTTGCGTAACTTTAGACACACAGTCTGTAAAAAATTTTATTTTTAATATCAGCAAATTTTTAAAAATAAAGTAGAAGGCCAGCCTGAAAAAATTAGCAAAAACTAATTGTTTTTCGAATTTTTCTCTAAAAATCTAATAAAGATTATCTGGTTAAACAAGAAATAAAGAATTTTGACACTCACTTCTTAGAATGCATAGTTCACAGCACGCACGTAAGTCATTATTATTCCTCAACGGCAATTCCCTTGAGGCCTTAAACGCATGGCATGAAATCATTGTTGCAATGTAAACGGCTAATTACTCTCTAGTGGTTATTTAGAGATTTACAACGGTTTCAAATCGATTTATGCCTTTGCGATTTTTGTGTTACATAACTCTAAAAAAAATGTAACTTTATATGGAAGTTATAACAATCTCATTAATATCTCGGTAACGTTAGTGAAGAAACATGTGATACAAATTTATTTTAACATAAGTTACTAATTTGTTAATATTTATTACATACGAACAATTAAAAAACTACTCGATTTTTAGTTTGAATAAACAATGTTAAAAACAAATAAATCCGTTATTAAGAAAGGAATAAGAAAACGAAGCTTCGTTTGGACATATTTTGAAATGGACCAAAAGAATCAAACAAAATGCAGCATATGTTATAAGATTTTACCTTACAACAGTTCGACCAGTTCAATGCAATCCCATTTATCAATTGATCATTGCATTAATTCTAAAATATCTAAAAAATCAACAACTTTATTCAACGATGACGATATATCCGATATTGAGAGCGGTAATGAGAATGGTTTTGAAGAGACTGGTCATAAAAAATTAAACAAGTTATTGGTGAATTTTATCGTTGGTACCGATCAGCCGATTTCGATAGTACGTCATACAGATTTTGTAAACTTAGTTAGTGAGTTAAACAAAAGCTATTAAATGCCATGCATAAATACGGTGAGCAAGAAATTAATTCCATCAATTACGAACAATCTTAAATCAATTTTAATGCTAGAATTGAAGGAATGTCATTTCATTACAATTACTTGTGATAGTTGGACATCATTGGGTAAAAATAGCTACCTCGGTGTGACTTGTGATTTTATGGACGAAAATATGACTTTAGTTGACCGAAACCTGGATCTTAAGTTTATGTCTGAAATGAAAACAGCTGAATATTTATTTAATAAGTTAAACGAAATCTTCAGTGAATGGTCAATCAATAATAAGATTTTTGCACTAATTACTGACTCAGATGCAAATATTTTCTCTGCAGTAAATAAATTTGATGATAATGTTCTTAAGATTCCGTGTGCTGGTTATTGTTTGAATCTCGTGGTTAATGATCTTCTAAAATTTAAAAATGGGTCAAAGCGTTACGAAGTAAAAGATTACGACGGTAATGGAAAATTAATTAATAGAGAAACTACAGAAAGTGAAGTTAAAGAAATTGAAAAAATTAACGAAGGCAAATTAAAAATCGCCAAGGTAATTTCATCCTGCAGGCACATTGTTGGTTCATTAAAGCATTCAGAAATGTTACAAAAAAAGTTAAAAGAAGTTCAAGAAACACTTCGTTATGAAACTAAAATAAAGTTAGTACAGGATATAGCTATTCGCTGGAATAGCCAATTTGATATGATTGAATCTATATTAACAAATAAAACTGCATTGGATATGATAAGCATCGAATTTCCAAATATAAAAGACTATCTTCCCACTGCAACTGAATTTAAGGTGCTGGAGGATTTGTGTGATTTGTGCATTTCATAAAATGTTTATAAAAACATTTTATGAAATGCATCTAAAAGAATCCGAAGAAATCGATATAATAATTGAAACAAATTGTTTAAATAACACTTTGAACTCGTCAAACAGCTCAGCTGACAATACCATAAAAACATTTCAGCAATTGTCAACGCCACCTATTGCAAATAATATTACTTTAGTTAACAACAAAAGACAAAAGTCAATCAACTTAATTGAACTAGTAACAGATAAATCTTGTTGTAATTTAATTGAGAGCAATGATAAACTTGAAAAAGAAATAAATGATTACAGTCTGCAATACTTTCAGAGCTTCGAAAATAGTGCCATTGAATTTTTCCAAGCTAATCAAAAATTGTTCCCGGTTTTGACACAAATTGTACGGATAATATTTTCAGTTCCAGCGACATCCGTGCCATCAGAATGCTTATTTAGTTCAACCGGTTTAATAGATGCAGAGCTACGGAACAGGCTCGCGCCGAGCTTATAGAAGCAGTTAGTTTTTATTAAAGAAAACAAGTAATCAAAAACATTTCTTTATTAAATTAAATTTTAGTAAAAGTGTATTTTATAAATCTTAGTAATTCAAAGCACTTGTGTTCTTCTTTTTTTTATCTGATGAACTTTTTTACAAACAGCTTAATTAATGACAATATGTTTTCTGTTATATTCTTTTCAATTCTGGAAAAAACACGAATATCCAATCATTGAGCTGCCATCATGGCAGGTGCAAATAGGTGTGACGTGGTGGGGTGTCATTAAAATTTTTGTTGAGTAAAAAATTAGGTCCTTGTTTTTTGAAATTCGACGATCTGTCTAAAAGGTCTACATTTGCCAACTTCTTTTAAAAGGGTTATTTTTGCCGACTAAATGCACAAAAAATGCATCTAGGAAGGTGTGTGTGTAAATGATTCGTAAATTTAAATAATCTTTTCCCGTTACTGAATGGTTTAGAATTTGTAACTAAAGAGGACTAATTTCATAGCTTGTAACAGTAGCATTTACTGTTATGATATTGCCCTTTTTTAAGAAATCTTGTTGTCCAAACAACTAATTATAAATTGGATTGCTTTATCTTTCCCTAACTTGAGGGAAATCTTTATGAACAAAAAAGTGATTAAAAGAGAGTCTTTTTTTAACTTTTTAGGAGTGATTATAGATGAAAATATATCATGGAAATATCATATTAAATCTATTGAAATTTAAATATCCAAAAATACTTCAATGCTATATATAGTTAAACCTTAACTTTATTTAGCATAAAAAATATATAATTTTCTCAATACGGAGTCTTTGAAAATTATATATTTTTCATTTAGGGAGAGTTGGGGCACAGTGGGTCGGATTTCTCTCTTTTTTAATTTGAGTGAAAGTTAAAAAATATATTTTATGTTTGTCAAGGCTAAAGAATTGAGAGATATGTCCTTCATGATAAGAAATCACTAAAATCTAAATATATATTATCTAACAGCTCGCAGAAAGGTTTAAAGTGAGTTTTGTACAGTGAAACAATTAACTCATCTGCAATTTAGTGGTAGTTAATGGGGGCGTAGCCAAATAATTTTGAGGATGAGGGTGTATATACATTGTACAATAAAGAATAAATTTTATTGATAACAAAACTTATTCAAACATCTAAAATCACAAAAAAAAATTTATTTAATAAAACTTATTTAACCAACAACACAAGAAATTTTTTAAAGTGAATGTTTAATTTTTATAAATATTTTAATTTTTATAAACATTTTTATCACAGTGAATTAACCATTTCACGGTACCCCGATTCATTGTGCCCCACTATAAAAAATAAGGTTCAAGTTTAATTTCTTGGGGCATGAGTTTTATTAAAAGAAAAGCAAAACTACTAAAATGAACATTAAAGATCAGTATTCCGAATACAAAACTTTAACTTATAAAATGATTTTAACCATGATCTCCACAACAAACATAAAGATGGTAAGAGCATTTACTTTAGTTAGCTAAAAACATAAATTACCTACCTAAAACCGAGAGTCCAAAATTATGTGGTAACACCTATAAATAAAGATGGGTGATATATGCGCACATAAACTTATTACATCATCGTGATAAACAAAACCATAATCTTTGAAAAAATGCTTCTTATTCACTGTGCCCCTCAATCCACTGTACCCTGACTTCCCCTATTCATAGTTATCTTGAACAAAAACATTCATGCAGGATTATATTAGGCGTTAACAGAACTGTTAATGATGAATCTCTTTTTAGAAACTTAATGTGCTTAATGTTTATAAACTTTATATATACCAAGTTATGCTTTTTACGTTTAAATCAAAACATGCGTTATCTCCTTATATATTTCACTCTAACTTTGCAGAAATATCTCATTAATACCCATCTGATAATTTTGTAATTCCAAGATCTTATTTAAAACTCAATTCATTTCAAATTCAATACCGTGGACCATATATATGGAAAAGTTTTTAAAAAAACATTATTAAAAATAAAATTCTTCTAAGAGCAATTCTAAGAACATCTCCTTAGAACAATTCGCATCTAAACGTTTTCTATAAGAAAAAAATTTCAATATTTCTTTTAATATTTCTTTTAAAAGTTCCTAAAATAATTAAACCTGAATAAATCATCACTACTCATTTATTGTTGTCTTGATGTATATCTTATTTATTTCTTATTAAAATAAAATATATATACTATTAATTTCAAGCAAACAAAACAAAAAAAACAAAAAAAAAAATCTTACGATTTGTTACTTGTGTTTTATATGTGTAGAACTAATACTGTATTTTATTTTTAACTTTATAATTTTTAACTTGTTACTTTGTGACGTTAATGTAAACGGGGCTTGGCGATAAAACAGCGTATGTCTTTTTCTTGTTCCAGCCATTTTTATATATGTATGATCTTCCTCATTGTAAATTTTATTATACGACAAAAAAAAGATAATAATTGGAAAAAAAAAAAAAAAGAAACTGGTTAAGTTTTTTTAATGTTATGAATCATGGTGCTTCATTAAATTATATTCTTTGCACTCAAAAACAGATTCATTACATACTAAACATGCTGGCGCCGAAATATTTTTACCAAAATAGTATTCTTTTGCAAAACTATATATATATATATATATATATATATATATATATATATATATATATATATATATATATATATATATATATATATATATATATATATATATATATACATATATACATATATATGTATATAAGTTTTCATGAATGAAAGTTAATGAACAAATTTAACTTTTTAGATTAACTTTACAAATTTTCTTTTAGACATTGGAGCTTGAAAGAAAACTATCAGGAATTTAAAATGCTTGAAAAGGAATTTAAAGTGTTTCCAACGTTTGTTATTGAGCTAATTAAAAAAATGCACTTATGCTAGATTTATTAGGACTATTTATTGATCCAAATCAAAAAAAATCAGATCAACTTTAGTTTTAGACAAACTCAAAATGAACAGGCAAAATAAATTTCTCCGTTTAAAATTTATGCATAGTTTATTTGAAGTTCGAAATAGTAATACAAGTGGTCAAACTATAAACAGAATTATTAAAGTTCTAGAAATTACCTTTGATGTTCGAATATGGTATGAGCTCAAATATTTTTGATAAAATCAGATAACAAAATACATCAAAGATTTTCCTTCTTATTCACAAAGTGTTTAGACATTATGTACAACTTGTTTTCAAAGTTTCTCATATTGTCTCTGGTATGGAAGCACATCAAAACTTATTGCGGATAAAATTCTAATTAGAAAGCATCAAAAGAGTTTTATGTTTAAATGTTTATTTGTGTCTAAATAAATTTTTGTTATAAGAATTTGAGTTAGTGAATAATTCTTTTAATTATTTAACATTTAAAGTCATTTTTTTTTAAAGTTTATTTATGCAATTTTTCCTATTTTTTTCTGTGTGTATAGATTTTCTATGTGTATAGATTGTATAATATGTGTTTCTATGTGTATAGATTGTATAATATAAAATATGTGTAGATTTTCTATATTTATATCAACACAATTTTACGAAATAAAGAATGATTAATTACCTAATTAATTACATAAAAAAAAGAATAAAAACTTTTTTTACGTAAAAAAATTTCTTTAATTTTGTGTATTTTATTATAAAGACCGAAGCCTAAACAATCAAGGTCAAGGCCAAAAACTTCAAAGCCAAGGCCAAAAGTTACAAGGCCTAGGGCCTTAGTTTTTTATTCTTAAGGCAAGGTCAAGGCCAAGGACTAACTCTGGTCTAAAGAAACCTCTATATAAAAAATAGTATAAAAAAAGTTATTTTTCTAGAAAAGCTATACATATTTTGTTATAGGCTAGGGTAAAAAATTAATGACAATTCCGTTTTTTTACTTTTAAATTGTATTCTTAACAGTTTAAATACTGTTTGAACAGTTTTACGCGGTTGTCTCTGATTTGCCAAACATTCTAAAGCAACAAAATATTCTTCATCAGAATCGGAACAGTCCAAGTCCAAATCCATAAGAAACTGTTAATTTTTGTTAGCTTTGATGTTTTCAACTCAAAAACATTTTGTTTTTGATAAACTTTTATGTTATTGATTCGGACAGTAGATTTCCGAAAATAAATTCAGATATCTTCAAAATTTTACGCCGATAAAATTTTATAACGTTTTATAAAGTTTTATAACATTGAATAAAAAAACATTTTACGTCTCTAAATTTACGGCTGTAAAAATTCCGCCGGTAGCATTTTACGCCGATAAAAGGTTTTATAACATTGATCCCTGGTATAAATTTTTTTTGCTGTTGCTTTTAATGCATAGGATAGTAAGAGTAGTTTGGAGTTGATATTTGACTCCTGATTATAACTAATTGGGTTGTTTAAAAATTTTCGTAGTCCAATTAAATTGGCATTTCTGCGTTCTTCAATTCTCTGCTGCACAGATTGAAGCAGTTGATTAGCTATAAAATTTTTTTTCTCCGCCAAATCGTCTATGATGAATATCATTACACCTTCTGCGTCAAGTAGAGTAACATTACTTCTACCAAGTTTTTCTATTTCAACTTTTATCGGATGCAGAGAAAATGTTTTGTTGTTTATAATCGCATATTCATCTTCGGAGATACTTAGAACTTCTTTTAAATTGATCATTGCTTTTAGTATACATGTTTTTATTTGAAGGAATCTTTCTAGCATTGCAACAAGACTATTCCACCTCGTTTTGACATCTAATATCAGCTTAAGTTCTTTATGAAACATAAATTTTACGTACATTTGTAAAAGTTCATTTTTAAGAGGTGATTTGCGGAACATTTGAACCACTTTTTGAACCTTCTAAACTGTTAACGCTATATCTACGCTATTTTGTATACCATCAATAAACGTAACGCCTGTTGAGCTCTATGACTCATTATTACAGTCAAATACATCATCAAACTCATCGTAATCACTCAAATTTTCATCGGAACCTTTAAACTGCAATTTAAATTCGATATGTTTTGCTAAAGAGTCTGACTTTTTATAAAGAACATCACATACTGCCAAATGAAGTCCGTGGGCATAACACAAGTGATGTTCAATACCACTTAGCCGTCCAAATTTTTTCATTACGGATGCTCCGTCAGTGACACTAGCTATGATGTGCTTTTTAATTGATAAACTGAAATATGTTTGTTTTCAACTAGAATAACAATTTTTTTTTGCAAGAAGTGATCCAGCTATCGGAGTCATTTCCAGGCTCCAAAACTTTGTTGATAAGTGTAAATTTACATTTAAATAATGTCGTATATTCGTCTAGCGATAAAGAAAATCGCGACCCGCTAGATATTTATTTTGTTACCTCTAAAACCACAGTTTTTTAGCTAAATCATATTGTTTTTTTTATCATACTCATAATATGGGATGGATTTTTTGGTAATAATATGCCTTTTTAAGACAATGATTTTCTGATGAATTCATTTTTTATTATGGCATTTATTGAAAAGCCATCCATCGTTGGTAGCTTTGACACAACTTTCTCGATAGCCTGCTATTTAACAAACAATGTGATTTTCTTTTGCACAATTTTAATTTACGAACCAATATCTTCATGTAGACGCTTCATCTTTAAATCCAATTCTTTATGTGCGTTTTTTAAATGACATAATGGCCCACTTGTCGAAAATCCTTTGCACATTATATTTACATTGCACTTTTTACAAATTGCAGATTCGCCGGATTTTTCTTTACAAAAATACTGCCATATTTTTGATCCATTTACAATTGACATGGTATAACTAAATTGAATAGTAAAACAACTAAAAGTAAAGTTGTAAATATTTCTTACATACAGTGGCGTAGGAAGGTTTTTAAATGTTTAAAATAACCAACTTATAAACAACAAGAATATTCCAAATTTTTTTACGTTGAAATGTATGACAAAAAGGTTCTTTAAAAAAAATTACTGTGATAGAAAAATGGGAACAAGAACCCCTAAAATCTTACCCCCTCCTTGCCCCAAACGTGAGAGCATCAAGTTGATGAAATATTTTTGGTCCTATTTTCAACAAGACTTATATTCATCAATATATATTGACCATATAAAGTTTAAAGCCCCCTCAATTTACGGGGGTTGCAAACCATAATTTTTGAACACTAAAATATTTTACTATGAAATTTAAAATTTCTCGATGAATAAAAGGGGGGCTTCAACACACTAGCCACGGCACTGTGTATTATATATATATATATATATATATATATATATATATATATATATATATATATATATATATATATATATATATATATATATATATATATATATATATATACATATATATATATATATATATATACATATATATATATATATATATATATATATATATATATATATATATATATATATATATATATATATATATATATGTATATATATATATATATATATATATATATATATATATATATATATATATATATATATATTATATATATATATATATATATATATATATATATATATATATATATATATATATATTTGTGATCGTCCTAATAGCATAAAATAAGTAATTATTTTTAAAAATAACACGATGTTTTTTATTCTTGACATGTTTCGTAAAATTTTATTTACATATTCAAAAGATTATTTTACAATAATAAAACTCTGAAATAAATATTAAAAAATAGAAGTCTTTACAGAGAAATAATAACGGACAAAAATTTACATAATGAACCATTGTTTTAATGACATTTCTTGTAGTATTTAATTTTACGTGATGACGGTCTGAACTATTCAGACTGAAGTATTACATAATGACGGTCTGAACTATTCAGACTGAAGTATTACATAACTATTCAGACTGAAGTATTACATAAATAAATTAAAATATTGGTACTTAGCGGTATTGTATGTGTTATAAGTTAAATAAATAATGAACCAATATATTTTTTGTCCGTTATTATTTCTCTGTAAAAAGACTTCTATTTTTTAATATTTATTTGAGAGTTTTATTATTGTAAAATAATCTTTTAAAAATGTATATAAAATTTAACGATATACATATATATATATGTATATATATATATATATATATATATATATATATATATATATATATATATATATATATATATATATATATATATATAAAATATGATGTAAAAAAATTTAGTTAACAATTTTTTAACAGCCAAATGTATTTAAATAAAAATATTCAGGATTAACTTATGTTATGCTTTTTTATGTTCTGCAAATTAACAATGCCGATATTATATGTAGTTCAAAAGTTTGCTTAACGCTTCTTTAGTCTTTGCAGTCGACGATACAATGTCGTGAGTTTTATCTTCATAAATCTCTTTCATCTTTATGAATTGTAGTTATACTACGTAAAGTGTGGTCAAATAAAGATCTTACATTTAAAATCTGTTATTTAATTTAGTTCAAAGATAACTGCAGACCAGTTATATGAAATAGTAAAGGCGGTTCTAGATGGTTCCAAAGAAAAAAAACGTAAATTTTTGGAAACAGTTGAACTTCAAATTGCTTTAAAAAATTATGATCCCCAAAAAGATAAACGTTTCAGTGGGACAATTAGACTCAAGACTATACCAAGACCAAAATTAAAAGTTTGCGTACTAGGTGATGAATCTCACTGTGACCAAGCCAAAGCTAACGGCATAGATTGCAAGTCTGTTGATGACTTAAAAAAACTTAACAAAGATAAAAAAGAAGTTAAGAAACTTGGTAAGTAAATTTTTATGATATTGCTTAAGCAAATAATATGATGAGTAAATAACTTCAGGTCCGTGTTTCTGATACACATGATAACAATGAAGTTTCTGATATTTTATGTTATTTATAAGCTATGTTTTAAGGTTATGTTTAGATTATTTTATAATTTATAAGTTCTTAATATTAGTCTATGATGAATAATATATTTGCTACTCTTGACTGCATGGATGACGAGTAACCACCAAGATCTCTGAGACTAACTTATAATTAAATGTTTATGGTTATATCGGTTTCCTTTTTTCAAGGTAAAACTAATTTAAGGTGTTTAAAGGCAGTTTCAGGTAGTTAGACTTGCCAATTTTTGAAGAGTTACTATTTTGCAATCTTGTTTATCTAAGTTTTTTTATTTTAAATTTTAACATGTTTATTAGACATACCTTTTTTTAATAACTATATTACTTCTTGCTTGACATGTAATTATTAGAATATTTTGAAAAGTTGTGTACATACAAATATTTTTTCTAATAGTTATTTGTAATATCAACTTGCGTATTCATAATTATTAAATAAAATACATAATAAGAATTTAGAATTAATCTACCTTATTTAAAATTCAACAAATTTTGAAGCGTATTTGTCAAAATAAATTTAAAATTATTAATTAAGCATACTAAAATTATTTTTATTTTTACATTTTATTTTCTCCTTCTTTTATAGCTTCTAAATATGATGCATTTATTGCATCTGACTCCTTGATTAAACAGATTCCTCGTCTTCTTGGGCCTGGTCTTAACAAGGCAGGAAAATTTCCAGTTATGATAACTCACTCAGATAAGATGATGGACAAAATAAATGAAATCAAAGCTACTATTAAATTCCAAATGAAAAAGGTAGGTTTACCAGAAACTTGGCACAGAGTTTTAGTCCTTTTACTCAAAGGAATAAATAATGTCTTTGGTAAGGCCAAGCAACTGGGAGGCAATTGCCGAATTTTGTAATTCTTGCTATTGATATTATATTGCGGTTTTTTTGGGCAATAAATAAATATTTTTCAGGTTTTATGTTTGGCAGTTGCTGTCGGGCATGTTGAAATGACTGATCATGAGTTAGCTCAAAATATCTTTTTGGCAGTTAACTTTTTAGTCTCTCTTTTAAAAAAGAATTGGCAGAATGTTAGATCTTTGCATGTTAAGAGTACAATGGGTAAAGTTCAACGATTGTATTAGATTACATTGAAGATATTGTCTTAAATTGAATTATTTGTTATTTTCTGTTAAAGCGTTTCCACATGCTTATTCGATTTTTTTTACTATGTGACTAATGCAATTTTTAAAACGCGTTTAACGCCGTTCTGCATTCGGCAGCCATTATAATGATTAATAACTCAGACACTTTAATAACTCTTCCTATTTTTATAATTCAATAATTTCTTAAATTTATGATAATAAATGTTTATAAAATAAAAGAACGCGCGGGAACTCAGAAGACCATGAGATCTCGTTTACGAGAAACGATTATTTAAAATTGCGTCTCAAGTTTATTACTATTCCATAGATAACCTAAGGGCTACAAAAATCGTCGAGAAAAAAAATATATTCGCCTTTTCGCTATTAATTTTTCAAATTTCACGCGTAAAGCATGATGGGATAACGGAGGCGCAAACAAACCAAAACAATTTTTAACTAAGTAAATTAAAGAAAATAAATAAAGATAAACTAAGTAAATAAAACAATTAGAAAAAATAAAATTATATAAAATATAAAATGGGTGGGGGGGATCATTGCGTCGTTCAAAACTGCAACAACGATAGAAGATATCCAAATAAATACGTTATCAAAGACCATATTAACAGTTTTAATGGTAGTTTGCAACTATAATTTTGGAGATGCAAGGACGCTAAGATGTTGCCTAAATGGAATTCAAAAATTGGACTTGTTAGAAAACATTTTAGAGTTTCTCCTAACTCGCCAGTCTGTTTAAATCATTTTAAAATGAAACGACCTACTAATATTTATCCCTACCCTACAGAATATTTAAATGGTTACAATAATAAGCTAAAAAACCGAAAATCTCCATTAAAAAGATCCTCAGAACTCAACAAGAAAAAGTTTGTTGCTAAGCTTAGCGATAATCATTATCTAAATGAATATAATCACGATTAAAATATAATTAATCATGATAAAAATAATGATTTTCATCATCAAAATGAAAATACTCAGCCTATGGATATTCATCATGATCACGATTATGCATTACCTGTTGTTCCTGTTTCTGTTTCGTCAGAAAAAGACTTATAAATTCTTCAAAATACTCCCAAAAGAATACTTAAAAAAACCTTTGTTATTAAAACATCGTTAACGATTGCTGAGTAAGTTTTCTTTGATACCACAAGCAGAGTTTACTTGGAATAGGTTATCCCATTCGGATAGATTGATAAAGTTCTACATTGGGTGCACAAAAAAAGTATTTATGTTTTTAGTAAAGGAAAGAAAAAATATGAAAACGTATGTTATTACAAGGGAAAACCTTCACAATCTTTTAAATTTAGAAGCGAGAATAAAAAAAAACCAGGGAATAAACGCACCTTAACAATTGAGGATGAAATTCTACTAATGTGCATGAAGCTCCGACTAGACTTGGCTATTCAAGATTTAGCATTTAGATTTTTAATTCTCAATGCTCAAGTATATTAACTACCTGGATTACTTATTTTGGAAATGAGTTAAAACCTCTTCTTCTTTGGCCAACAAAAGAAGCAAATTTGTTATATAAAGCAAGGCATTTTTCTGGAAAGTTACACAACGTAGAAGGTATAATAGACTGTACTGAGCAAAAAATTCAGAAACCAGCAAATGCGAAGGCACAGTATCAAACATTTAGTACTTATAAAAGTTGTAACACATTAAAAAAACTAGTTGTGACAACAAAAACTGGTTCTTTCAGTTTTATCTCCAAAGCTTATGGTGGCCAAGCTTCAGATAGACACATTACAGAGGACTGCAATGTTATTAATATGTTTTCTGAAGGATCTGTTTGCTTGGCTGATAAAGGTTTTAATATCCAAGATTTGCTCTTAAAAAAAAAAGTCGTATTGGTTTGTCCACCTTTTAAAAAAAAAGGACTACATTTTACACGAACTAAAGTCCTCTCAGCCAAAGAAATTGCTAGATCACGAGTCCATGTGGAGCGATCAACTCGACGACTTAAAGAATTTAAAATATGTAAAAACGAGTTATCACTAACAATGCTAGATCTCATTGATTACATATATATTATTTGTGGAGCTTTAAGTAATTTACAACCCTCAATTGTAAAGGAATTTATCTAATGTAAATTAAATATGCTGATACTAATAAAAAGATATCTCTATTTTTTCTTTTTATTTTTGTATAAAAAAAACAAAACACCACAAAATACTTATAATATAAATGTTTTCATCAAATTTTCAGCACAATGTCATATTTTTTGTTGATCAAGATTTATGATGTCGTTTGTTAATTTTTCATTAACTTGTTTACTGTTTGAATCATTAATGCATTTCTTTATGAGATCATTTAAAATTGTAGTAACTATTTCTTTTTTCTCAAGTTTTTAGTTATCAATTCAGGGAAAACATACTCTGTAAAAAATTTCTGAAATTTTTGTTCATTTTTTTTATAGTTAGGATCAGAATAAATTCTTTCACAGTTTTGATCACTTGCTAAACATACATAGAAATCAGCATGAGGATAGCCACTGGTGTTGTATTTGGGTGCGATATTGATGACTACTTTTCAGTGAGTATGTGTTAGTACAAGAATTTTTTTCAAAAAAACTTTGAGCATATTCACATATTTTTTTCTGCCTAAATGTCCATGGACATTTAATTTCAAGCAAACCCAACCCATAACAAGTACAACTTGTTATACCATCTGGGCTTGCTGTAAGATAAGGTGTTTTGATGGATACTATTAAGCCGGTTTGATAACATGTAAAGTTTTTATGAGTTTTTTTCATTTCCCTGATATATCTTTTTCGAGCATAGGATTCAAACATGTTACCCCATTGAATTGATTTACTTTTAGCATTATTTTTGTAACATAAAATTTGAGCACATAAATTAAATGCTGCCTTTTTGTTTTTCACTTTCAAGTCAACATCAAATTTTGCTATGACAGCATGAGCAATAGATGATGATATTGTTCCAACTCTATATGATTTCCAAAGTAAACTTTTTGATTGAGATATCGTAGCTTCTTTTATAAGTTCTGCTTGAGATGGTGTTATTGAAAACGTCCTTAAAAATTTTTCACATTTAAATGTTAATGATTCATTCTTATAAGAACATTCTATCTGAGCTACATAATGCTCTATGGTAGGTGGTAGCACTTTGTTTTTAGTTGCATTTAAAGGTAATTTTTTCATAAAGTATTCTGACTGTATATTTGGCTTGAGGCAAATTACAGCACATTTTCCATCTGTTGCTTCTGCAACTGCTTCCCAATCTTCCTTTGTAAACTCTGACTGCTTTAAATAATAAGGACGAGGATTATATAAGAATCGACTGAGTTTTAGATTACTATTTTCTAAGCTTGATTTGACTTTTTTTAATGGAAATATTTTGAAATATATCTGGCTCATGCAATTTTCTCTTCTGTGTTTTAGTCCCCCACTTTTGTTTTACTGATGTGCATGTTACATTATCTCCTAATCGCACATGCTCTTCGAAAAACAACAACAAAGCAAATATATGTTTGCAGCTTTCTCCATAACCGGCTACACAATTGCATTCTGCAGTGAATATACTTCCGTTTTTATTCAAACATACCCATGATTCATATTCTTCATCATTTATTCTTGTTTGAGGGACTACAGTTCCTTTTAAATAACAAAATTTTACAGCATCTGATAAGCTGTTAAAAGCAACTGAGGTTACATGACCTGAAGAATAAAGAGAATGTCCTTCTTTCAAGGCTTTAGAGCTGTGAGTGAGAAAAGAATAAGTTTCAATGTCCAAATAGTTTGTGGTTGGTAATAATTTTATTACTACTTCTTTTTCTAACACCCAATTTCCGATTTCAAAAGGATGGGGAAGCTGGACACCTGATTTTAATTTTAGTTTTTGAAGAGATCTGGATTTAATTTCTTCAGTTTCTTCTTGTACAGTTTTATTTAATGGTAATTTAAGTTTATTGGCATAATAAACGTTTTTTAACAATTTTTTTTGAAGGATTTTCACCAAGAGGAATACTCCTTGCTTGCAGGAATTCTTTCAGTTTAACAACATTCCAATTTTTAATTTCATCCATAAATGGTTTAATTTTTTCGTTATCAGAGGAAGAATCAGACATTGTTACAGTATTGTAGAAAACAGTAATGTTAAATAATTGTTTTGGTTTGTTTGCGCCTCAGTTATCCCATAATGCTTTATGCGTGAAATTTGAAAAATTAATAGCGAAAAGGCGAATTGTTCGATTATAAATTTAGCATTTTAAACTTGTCGTAATATAAAATGAAATTATAAAAATTTATATAGTTACATTAACATACTTGCAAACATTAAATAACAAGCAAGTTATTTATTATGCTATATTGCGATTAACAAATTAAGATTAAGGTAACAACTTTAATCGCGTGAAATTTTTTATTATAGTTATAAGGGATTAAAAAATTATAAAGGTTATCAAATACAAAAAATTTATTAAAAAATAACTTACATCCGAAACTTTTTATTGATGGATATATCGATTATAATAAAAAAGTTAGTGAGAATCTAATTAAATTATTGCTTGATGTTGGTCCTAACAGAAGCATAAATTCCATTTAGTTAAACCATTTAATTTATCTTACATCTAATTTTTTTTTTTTTAGGTTTAATTAACACCCACTATACAAGTAAGGTAAATTAAGAGTTTTATACAAGATAAATATAAAAAATCTTGGAATTTTTTTTTTGTGATTTTTTTTTAACGTGATAATCTTGAAATATGTTTTTCGAGAATGTCCTTAAAGATAGTTCTCTGCTCTGCTCTGCTCTGTTAGGTTCCAGTACTCAACTGCACATTTTAGAGATTGAAGATCTGTTTCAGGAATTAAATTTTTGAGGCCGACAATTTAAATTTTTTTTTACTTTCCATCATTGTCTCCAGATTTAGTTTATGATTATTGCACAACCCTATAATACTATTTAAAAAATATTGTGGGGTTGTTTTGTTTTTCAGCTGCGACCTAATAATATCATATGTTATTTTATTGTTCATCAGACAAATAAATAAGTTTAGCTTGTTTTGTTGTATAATAATTGATATATCTTCAATAAAAACTAAGGTATGAATATAATTTTTGCTATGTTTAGAAACATCGAGGAGTGACTTTAGTGCATTTCTTCCAACCATATCAAGCATTTGCATTAATTTTTTTATGTTCACTTAGCTCAAGACCATACGTTAGTGTTGGAACAGCTAAAGTTTTATATAACTGAACAATGGAGTTTGGGTGAGCAAAACGGATTCCTGATTGAATTAAGGTTTGGATTACCGTCCAGAAATTAGATATTCGGTGATCAATGTTTGATTTATTAAGTGAGGCAAAAGGGGAACTTTTTGTATCCCATGTAAAGCCTAGATGACTAAGTTTATCATGAAGTTTATTTGTTGGTGGTTGAGAGTTATTGTGCAGTTTTTAATTTGCTTTTTTCCGGTGAGCAGGAACTCGGTTTTGTCAGCATTCAATTTTATGTAGTTTTTGTGTGTGTGTACATATTACATATATTAATAAGCTTTTGTAGGCCAGAGAGGGTGGAGCTAAGGAGTATAATGTCATCAACATATTCTACAACACCCGTATAGTTTCCATTGATTGATGTACCTACGACGCTTTCGTCTTGTAATGTTTCTAATAGGTTTTGAGTATAAATGTTATACAAATGAGGCGAGAGAATAGATCCCTGTCTCACTCCTTGCGGTAGATAGAAAGGATATGATTTGCAATCTAGATAAGAAACAGAAGCACTGCTTTCATAGTATAATGACGATATGGTATTAACAATATACAGTGGAAGTTTTTTATCATTGTACAGTTTCTCAAACAGAATGTCCCAATTGCAGCTGTCAAACGCTTTTTCAGCATCTAGGGAACAGAGATAGACCGGTGAGTTGTTGTTGTTGTAGTGTTTAACTGTTTCACTAATAACAAATTCAGCGTGTAGGGTTGAGCTATTTTTAGTGAAACCGAATTCAAGAGGATGAGTTTCTTTTATTTCTGGACAGATTAGTAGGATAAGATATTCTATTAGTTTCGTAAAGATTGGAATGATGCTAATGCCGCGGTAGTTATTTGGATCAGTTAAGGATTTTTTATACGATTTAGTAAGTGGTATTTTAAGTGATGTAGACATCGATTTTGGGGTTTGTCCATGATTAATAGAAAAGTTAAAAAATTTTCTGAGCCATTCTGTTAGTGCTTCACAGCTCGTATTCTTTAAATGTTCAGCTGATATTCCGAAGGCGTCTTTGGATTTGTTTAATTTAAGGCGAGAAATAACCGTTTTTATATTTTCATCCGATATTATTACCTGGTCGAATTTTGTGCAAGGCGGAGTTTTTAAATTTGTAGAGGTATATGTGATTGCTTTAGAGTTTAATCAATTTTCAAAACTGTAGGCAAATTCTTTCGTGATCGAGTCTTTATCTTTTTTATTATTTATGATATACAATTTCGAATTTGCATCTTTTTTTATATTTCTGAAAGTTTTCAAAAAATATTTTGGATTTGTATTTTTTAACGTTTCGATTTTTATGTATTCTTTGTACAGGTTTTTATTTTGAGCATTTATTACAGCATTGCGGATATTTTTTCGTGCCATCCGGTATCGAATAAAAATTTGCGAGTTTAAGTTTTTAACGAACCTAGTTTCCCGCCATTTTTTAAAATAAAATGGAAGAACATTTTTACTACGGCTTAATTCGGGTGTCCACCAGGATTTTGAATACAATGACGGTGTTTTCATGGATAAATACTGATTAAGGGCCTCAGATGCCGACTTTGTAATAATAGTATATATATACTTTGATAAGTTCCTCATCGTAATTGTCATTCGTAAAATTGTGATAATTAAAATTAGTATTTAAGCGATTGTTATATAATTGTAAAAAATCATTGTTATTCCAGGCATAATTTGGAATACTGTACTTGTCTGAGTTTTTATGATTGTTTTCTTGAGAAGATTGTCCAATAATTCCAACTTCAATCGATACTGGTAAATGATCACTCATGTTTTGAGATAAAAAAGGAATTACGAAACAATTGGAATAAAGAAAAGACGTATGCTTTGAGAAAGCTATGTGATCTATGTAAGATGCGTTTGGTAATGTATTATGGTGATACGTTATGTTAGGTCCAGAGCCTTTTGTTACATCTACTAATTCAAGTTTATTCGACTTAATAAAATTTGATAAAACTACGGAGTAGTTATTTTTCGTAGAGCTAGCTCTCTTTAATGAATCATATATTCCGTGAGGAAAAGATTGAAAGTCACCAAGGACAATAAATTCAGCAACGCCCTCGTAGTTATTAATAACACCTGAAATTATATCCAACTGACTCTTGTAATTCTCCAGTGATGTTTGATTATTGCGCGACGATGAAAGATAAATGCCAATAATAATAATGTTAGTCTGATTTTTTTTAAGATTTATTGCGAAGATCATCTTCATATAGAATAATAATGTTTTGAAACAAATGTTTCCGAATAAAAAAAGCGTTTCCGCCAAACGGTCGACCCTGCTCATGTTGGTTAGCCTGGTGGAAGAATGAAGAGTGGGTATTTTTATAGATATTTTTTATTATGAAATATACTAAATTCGAGAACCAGTGTTCACATATAAAAGTTATGTCATGAGAGAGAATCAACGATTTGGTATACTCAAAATTAGACTTTAGACCATGGCAGTTGAAAGTACATGTATTAAATGTTGTTGGAAGTTTTTCTTCCTTAAAAATATTCCCTAAATCCATTTTGATCTATGAAAATCTTCCTGGTTTCCGTTAATTTCCAGATTTTGAGATATGTTAGTATATAAACGTTTTTTTCGGTATGGTTTAACTATTATATTGTTTTCCCATAAAGCAGGGTTAAATATTATATTTTTTTCTGTGTTGTTTACGGTAACTTTGTATGATCTATTGTATTCATTTTCTTTATTCAACATAACAGATAAGGGGGAGATTCCTATTTCTGTTTCTAGATAGTTTTTAAAAAGTTCTTCATTGATTTAATTGCTTACCCCTCCGACAAAAATGTCAAATTTACGAACTATTCTTTCACCTGCAGTTGTTTTATTTTGAGAAATTTTTGTTCCAAACACGTTCTCTGAAATTCTATGTTTTTTACTAATGAACGATTTTGTGTTTTGTAATTATATTTACTATTTCGGCATACTAAAGTAAAATTATTTTCATCATTGCTGGTGTTTGATGCGTGTAGTTGTTGATTGATATTGGTTTTTTTATTTATTTTTGTGGTCAACATGGCGTCGATTTGTGGTTGATTTGTGTTTGAGTTAGTTTGAGCTACTACATTTGCGAATGTTTTTAATAGTTGCGGTTTGTATTCAACGTTTAAAAAAGACTTATGCGTTGTTTGAGTTTGATTTTTGTAGCAGCTGGGTTGTTAATTTTATTTTCACATTGCGTATAACCATCGATCTTTAATTTCGAATTTGACACGGCTGTAAGAGACTTATATCCAGTTCCAATTGTCTGTTTTCTATCTTAAGTTTTTCAATAATTTTATTTTGGAAAATTATTTTTTCTTTCAAAAGTATGAGTTCTTCTTTTATTTCTTTATTTTCTTTTTAAATTTCCTTTGAGATATGTAACAACTCCTTTACAGATTTAGTTAAAAATTTATCGTTGGGCAGTGTGTCCACATATTTTATTGAGATAATTATCTTAACAATTTCTTTATGAAGTTGTTTTTCACATAATGTGATTGAAAGTATATAAATATCTTCTAAACATAAACTTGTTTTGTATCTTTTACGAAGATTCTTTTCAACAGGATTTGTAAGGTCTAGAGTTATGTTCGCCTCACTAAATTCATCTGCACAAAATGTCTCAACGATTTCAGCAAATAGTCGTTCTCGAAGGTTTCGAATTGTGCTTTCTGAGATTGAGTTCATGCTTGCGATAACTAAGTCTTTCGGATGAGAACAAATTTCCTCAATACTTTTCAAAAAATTTTCTTCAAATGTATAAATGTCACACTTTAAATTTTTTTTTTTTTTTTTTTTCTAATTTTACATTTGTTGGTCGTATTACAACTATATATTGCCAAAAAAAATAAAATAAAAATAATGATGATAATAATAAACTTTCACAAATATAAAATAAGGTATCTGAAAGAAGATCAAAGGATCTTGTCGTCAGAACCTTAAATAAGTTCAAACAAGCATTAACAGTATCAAATAGATAAACATCTCCTCGATTGAACGTGGTGCCATGTTGTTTTTATTGACAAATTCTTTTTCAATTTCAAGTTTTATAAATAAAGAACCATATTATATATATAAAAAAAACTTTATTTATTACCAGTTATTTTTTCTCTTTAAAAAACACGTCTTGCTCTCTTGCGTATAAAACTTTGTTAATTCTGGACGAATCAATTTTTGAAAAAATTAAATTGCATGATTGTAGTAATAGTCTTGAAAAATAAATGTGTTGGTATTGATCAAATATATATAAAATGAAATTAAATCTGTTTTTAATTTAACCAAACTATTATTCCATACTTTTAATATCTCACTTAAATCAGATTATATTTTAGTTACATTAAACATTAGAAAAACAATACCTATTCGCAAATCTGGCGAAGAAAACTACAACCTATTTCATCTTGTCCAACTTTTCTAAATTAATTAAACGCATAATATTAAATAGATTTAATAGTGGTTGTTTTACATTAAAGTTTTTTTTATTGATTTATCTAAAGCTTTCGGACAGTAAATTTTGTGATACTTTTATAAAAATTAGAAAATTTTGTTTAAAATACTTCGGTTAAATTCTTTTCTAATTAACAGTTAGCGATACATGCTTATTTAATAAACAGATTAAATAATAACCTAATAACTTGTGGAGTACCGCAAGGGTCTATTTTAGGACTATTATTATTTACTTTAAATAAATGAATTATATTCAATAATACTAGTTATCTTACTTGCAGATGACAATTTATTTTATTCTCACATTAATTTATTTCTCTCAAAGATATTATTTTTCTTTTTAAAATTCTTAACTAAAAATTAAATTAGATCAACGAGTGGTTTATAAGTAACCGACTTTTAATAAATGTAGATAAAACAAAGTTTATCCTATTCTATAAAACTTAGAAAGCCGATAATATTCCTCATAAGTTATTTAAAAAAAAGTTTATTGGTTTTTATTACCCGATTTTTAAATTAATAACATAATAATTAAAAGGGAATTGATTATAAACTTTTTTGAAAATTGTAATGGAAATTCCATATTAAATATATCAAAAAAAAGATCAAAAAATGATTCTATGATATTTTTTATTTTTTTAAACATCTTCGTTTTCAATAAGGCTGCAAGCAACCACTAATTAGTGTTGGAAGTTTCTGGAAGAGAAAAGATGAAGATTGTAGAGCAAGATAACGATTGACTTGAAAGATTGCAAATTATATGAATCAGGAAAGCAAGATGAAGGAAGCGAATTCTAAAGAACTGATGTTCGAGGAAAAAAACTAGACGAGTAAGAGTTTTTGGAGCACTTAGGAACAGTAACAGAAAAAGGATGAGACAATTGAATGACGAGTAACACAAGAATAAATTTTAGTAGATAGCACAAGAGACGCTAGCTCTTTAGAGCAGTGCCCATAGTATTTGTAGAAAATAGAAAGAGAAGCAACATTACGACGATGTAACAGAGGTTGAACGTTGGCTGCAAGAGCAGGTCTAACTATGTTTACAACGCGTTTTTGCACCTTGTCTAAAAGAGAAAGGGTATCATTAGAAGATCCGCCCCAGACATGGCAACAGTAATCCATACAAGGCTGGATTTGAGATTTATAGAGATAGAGAATAGAATCTAGAGAAAGTGTCGACCTCGATAAAGAGAAGCGACATTAGCAGATGCTAATTTTGCAACGGATTTGATATAAGGTTTCCAAGAAAGATCAGAAGTAAGAGTTAATTCTAGAAGATGAAGAGTAGGAGACTCCTCGAGTACATTACCGTTCATAAATAAAGGAAGGTCTAAATTATTGCGATAACGATTGGCTGAAAAAAATTGAGTTTTATGTGAGTTAAAGTTCACTAGTCACTGTGAGCCCCATGCTGTAGCAGAAGTGAGATCCTTTTCTAGCTCAAATGCTGCCTGCAAGAAATCAGAGAGAGTTGGTTTCTTATCGTGACAAGAATAAATGGTAGTATCATCAGCGAACAATGCCACCTTAGATGTAAGAAAATCTAGAAGATCGTCAATGTAAATTAAAATGAGTATAGGGCCAAAGATTGAACCTTGAGGAACCCCAGAGGTTACAGAATCAGAAGAAGAGTGCTGTCTATTAAGGACAACTTTTATACTACGATTGGAAAGGAAGGATTCAATAATCTTAAAGATGTTTCCAGATACTCCGTAAGAAGAAAGCTTATGGAGAAGACCAGCATGCGAAACTTTATCAAACGCTTTAGAAATGTCAAGAGCGATGGCCTTAACCTCTCCACCTTTATCTTATGCGCGATAAAACCTATCGGTTATTACTGTTAGCAAATCAGCTGTAGAACAAGAAGATCGAAATTCATATTGATGATCAGAAAGTAGGTTATGAGATTCGAGATGAGAGATTAAGTGTTTGTTAATTAAAGATTCAAAAACCTTGCTTACGATAGAAGACTTTTTTTTTTTTTTGTTCTTTTATCTTTATAATGTTGTGATTCTACATGATTGGTACAAAGTTATAATGTTTTAAAAGAACGCGGGAAACTTGCAGAAGACCAGATGGTCTTGTCATCAAGAAACCGCTTGTACTTGTAATATTTTTTATATTTTCGTTTTACAATGTATCAAGTTTCACAAAATACTTCATTTTATATTAGGTTCACATATAATAAAATGTAGAAATAAAAAAGTTGGTAAATGCTGTTGGTAGTACACATAATACACATAAATATATTATTAAGCATAAATATAATTATTATTGACTTATATTGATTTTTTATATTAATATATATTATTGAAGTTTTTTGGATTTTGTTTTCAATTATAATTTTGGTTTTACTTTCAGTTTTAGTTTAGTGAAAGTTTAAATAATTGCTGATATTCAAAACAAACTTTTTAAGTAAGATTTTCAAACAATTTATGTTATCTAATTTTGTAATAATGGCATTTTTAGATATCAGTTTATTATAGAGATAATGGGACGGTAGATAGACGAATCGGATCGCTCTCCAGAATTTTTAAAAACAGGGATTACAGATGCTGCTTTCCAGCAGGCTGGGAAAACAAGACTCTGATAAGCACTTGTAAAATAGTTTTGAAAGGATAGACGACAGCTCCGGAGAACACTTCTACAAGACTATAACGTGTATGTTGTCTGGGCCGCAAGCTGTAGAAGAGTCTAAGCAGGAAATCACTTTAGATACGGAAGCTGGAGTGATACGGATGTCGAGCAATAGATGAACCTGTTTGACGGCTATATCAGGTAGAACACAACTAGTGGAATCAAGAGATGATATTGATGAAACGTTCTTGGCAAACAATTCAGCTTTGTCTTTAGGTGAGGTGACAAAGTATGAACCATACAAAAGAGATGGAACTTCAGACTTGCCCTTATTATTTATACTATTAAAGATTCTCCAGAAGTCACGAGAGCCTAATTTTTGTGATGAAATACAAGATTTCATGGTCTGAGAATAGCGTGCTTCGGCGTTAGACAAAACCTTATTACAATGGTTCCTAGCAGTAATAAACAGACGTCTTTTTTCTGGAGAATTGTTTTGCTGATAGATATGGAAGTAATGGTTTCGATTGGCAATTGCAGCAGCACAATGTGAGAAAAACCATGGAAAAGAGTGAGGCTTGACCTGAAATTGTCGACAGGGAATAAAGGATTCCATGCCAGCCTGAATCAAAGAAGTTATGTAAGAAGCACATTTGTCAACAGGAAGACAAAAGATTTCTACCCAGGGGCCATCACAAAGAAAATTACGGAAAGAGTTCCAGTCAGCTTTAAGGTAGTTGTAAGATGTACGATGATAGGGGGATTTTGATGGTAAAGAAGAATGAGATAATAGTTTTAGAGAGACCAAACCATGATCAGTTATAATTCATGAAAATTTATCTTGGAAAAGTCACATAAATGCTTTAAACACTAAAATATCAAAAAACATAGGTCTACTTTATAAAGCAAAACCTATGCTGTCGCAAAGTAATTTAAAACTTATATATTTCTCTTTTATACACAGCTACCTCATATATGCGAATATAGCTTGGGCGAGTACGCATATAACCAAATTGAAAACTTTATATCGACGTCAGAAACATGCTGTTAGACTTATCTACCATAAAGACAAATTTACACACACTGAACCCTTATTTAAAGAAATGAATGTGCTTAATATTTATCAAATTAATATTTACCAAAATATATTGTTTATGCTAAAATTTAAATTAGGTCAAGTACCAAACCATTTTTTAAATAACTTTTTTATAAATAACGTTAATAAATATAACACAAGAGAAAAAGGAAACTTTATTACACCTTTCAAAAAAACAAAACTTTCCCAGTTCTCAATTTCATATCGGGGTCCTTATTTATACAACAAACTAGTAACTAAAAATAAATCAATCTGCAATCTAGATTCAATTTGCAATCAAAATTTCTTGAAAAAAAAGTTAAAAAATCTGATACTGAATCTAAACAGATACTCAGAATTCTTTTAAGACTATAAATTAAAATACATATATATCAACTACAAAGTGAACTGACTCGTTTATGTGTATTATCTAAATGAATCTTTTTTTTTTTCTCAAATTTCTCAAACAATATATCAAAATGTGTTTATTACACACAAAAAAAACACTTGATTTTTTCTTATCAAGTTTAGTTATTATGCTGCTAGTTATGTCTAATATTTTATACTGAGCTTATTTTGAGTTTATTTTTTATTATGAGCTAAATTTAAAGAATATATAAACATAGTTGTACTTAATATATAATTATATTTAACATAATCATAATAATATATCAAACACATTGTAAGGGCTTCGTGATAAGATCATTACGATCTTCTTGAAGTCCGGCCTGTACTATTTAATTATAAATTTCACTATATATATTTTGACTCACGAGACTTGTAAATATTAATTTACGAAACTTGTAAATGTTATATGTACGGCAAATATATGAATAAAAAAAAAAAAAATCAGAAGCACCTAAGGGTGAGTGTGGAGAAACTGAGCACTGACTAGGATCAGAAACAAGACATAAGTTGAGCAGAGAAGGTAAATGATTCGGGTTGTCTGGAAAGCGAGTTGGAAAGTTGACTATTTGAGTTAGGGATTGAGAAAGGCAAAAGTTGTGGGCCTTAATGCCTGCAGAGTCACTGACACTAGAGCCAAGTCATTCAGTGTGATGTTTACGTTAAAGTCACCGACAACAACAATATTGGCTGATGGATAAAGAATGAGGGCTTGGTCAATATAACCAGAAATAACATCAAGAAGAATGCAGTGTTGAGATGAAGTAGAGCGATATAGAACAAAGAGAAAGGTGATAGAGTGAAGTTATGCTAAATGAATGCACATAAAAGAGTAGTCTGTTGATTCAAACCTAGTTTCCCGACAAATGGGTGAATTCTTACGAATGAAAATGCCCAGGCCAAGCATGTGACTGTTGGAGTCTTTACGAAATAACGGAAGATAACCATCAACTCTTAGATCACAAGATGAGACAGAAGAACTCAAATTAGTCTCACAAAGAGCAAGTAGGTCTAGTGAAATTTGCAAGAGATAAGACTCAACAAAAGAAAAGTTACTTCGAAGACCACGAATATTGGTGAATGATAGGTTTAGCAAACTTGGTGATGACTGTGGTTTTTTGTGTTTTATAGTTTTTGTTACATTATTTATTTTTAAATTTGTTAAAGATTTTGACTTGAAACATAGATAGTACTCAGTTCACTGTTTTATAGCCCAAGCAATTGCCTCATTTCTACTAATAAACCCTAAGCCGTAACAAAGGGCTCCAATGTGGCCTTGGCAATGCATACCAAAAGTACAAACAGGGGCACCATCCATGCGCACCATGGCACTATTAGTACTCTGATATTTTTCAGCTGTTGATGGAATCATCCACTCTGAGAGCTACCACATAGTTCGGGAAACTTGACTACCAGCCGGCCTCAGAATCATAAAACTGAGTTTTAGAGCTATACCCTCATTTGGAGATAATAGAATGAGTTGCCTAGTCATAAAAACAGAGACACAAGCAAAACCCATGCATTGAGTCAAGAAGATCCAGCGTTCAACATCCTAAACTGGAAACAATGTATTAAAAATACATCTGCGCTTGGCTTATAGATGAAGAAGTGGTGGAGGCTGGTCAGCAGATAGAATCTGTTTACCCCCTACAAAATATATCAAACAAAACCGTTTCTTAATGATGAATCTTTTAAAATATATATTTTTCGTTCATACAGAGCTAACTTTCTTACTATAATGTTGCCTGAGGTAGCCCTAATCACACTAAACTTAAAATTATTTATGCAAACAAAACGTTCTTGCAGGATAATATTTGGGGCAAACAAGAATGCATATTGCGAACCTCTCTTACGTCAGCTTGGAGCTTTAAATATTTATAAGATTAATATTCATCAAGTAATTTTTATGTTTAAAGCAAAATGTGGTTTATTCATCAAGTAATACTTTTTATGTTTAAAGCAAAATGTGGGTTATTCATCAAGTAATACTTTTTATGTTTAAAGCAAAATGTGGGTTATTTTCAGTAATGTTACTTTAATAAAATCTGCCGTAAATATCCTATCAAATTTTCAAAGAACAACTTTGTCGTTCTTATTAACATTCTTAAACTAAGCTCGTATCAAATTCAATATCGGGTACCTTTGTTTGGAAAAATTTCTTCATATTTTTAATAAAAAACAAGACTTTGTTTTAAACCGCACTTTGAAAAGTTTTAAAACGCCATAGGGGCACGGTAAGGACGAAGGCACATTTAAATAAATAAAGACAGTCAACAAACCTTAAAAAATCTTCACGAGTATTATAGTTATTGTCTATATATCTTATAAAAATAAACATTTATTTAAGATTGGCACTAACCGATGCTTCATCAGCTGAAATTGAAAAGTACTTGCTTTAATTGATTTCAGAAATAAGAATCTCCTTAAAAGCTTTACCACAACACTCTATAAGTTGATTTTGTGTGATTTCAGAACTTTTTTTTTATTTTTTTAAATTTTTGTTCTTCTATTAAAACTTTACAAATACGTAATCATAAATATAAAAAGATTCGTTTACAATTTATAAAATAAAATATTGTACATATAATAAGAACTTTTTTCAGTACAAAGAAAAATTTAGCACAAATAATAAATATAAAAAAAGTAACGCTGTTTAAGAATGCGGGAAACTTGCATCATACCATATGGTGTTGATACATTTGGAAGAAATTCTTCCAGATGTTATTGAACTTAAGATGTTTTGGGAAAAAAATCCCAAATGTAGTTACATCTTCCCAAAGATATCACAGATGTTGTTGAAGTAAATAAAAAAGAATAGATGAACTTGGACTACTCCACAGATGTTGCTGGACATAGTAATCTTTTACATCATATAATTTGCACAAATAATAAATTTAAAAAAGCAACGCTGTTTAAGGAAACGTAGGAGACTTGTAGCAGACAATTATATTTTTGGTTTGGTAGAAAAAGTGCCTGTTTTTTAGTCGAGATTTATTGGTTTCCACTTCTTTTATCAAGCCACAAGTATAAGTGTGTGTTCACATATATACCTGTTCATGATAAATAAACATATACATTAGGTAAACAAGTATATATTTTTGTACATATATAAGAATGTATGTATATAATACAAAAAAATGCAAAAAAAAAAATGCAAAAAAAAAATGCAAAAAAATGCAAAAAAAAAAGAATGTATGTATATTTATGTCTGTGCGTACATTTATGTATTTATCGATATGAATGTAATGTTACAGATATTTATAACTGCTGTTGCAGAGTTCTTAACAAGGCCAAGGCCAACGCAAAACATCAAAGACATAAATTTTTTTCTTATGTTAAGGCCAATTACTAACAAAACTGTGGATAGCAAGTGTTGTGACAAAAAAATCATATTGTAAAAATAGACCAAGGTTATACGCATAATTCAAATAAGTTATTAAGAAAATATACTTGTAAATATATATATGAAAACCGAAAACAATTTTTTTTTGAAGGCCAAGGACTAACAACTCTGTGGCGTTGTAGATGTAATATATGCATGAAATTAAATAAAAACATGTTAATTTTTATCTGAGTACAATTTCTCCATTTTAAAATTTAAATGTAACAGATTAACTAAAAACAATAATTTTATATTAAAATAAAATGCCCCTAATTTTATTATTAGGCTAAAGACACCACTCTGACTTACTCTTTAGGGGTCGTCCATAAGTTACGTTACTCTCTATGGGGGAGCGGGTGAGTGGTTTTGCGACAACTTAAACAAAACTTGCTACTTAAGTGTTACGATTTTATGACGAGAGGGGTGGGATCAAAAATTGCTTGACGTAATTTATCGGAAACCCCTTAGCACTTTGTCCAGATTTTAAAAACTTTTTTCGAAACCAACAGTACAAATACTTTTAAGTTCAAAAGGTTTTATGACATGAAACCTTACGGTCTCTTTGGTTCAAAGGGTCTCATTAATTAATTTAAGTGTCATAAAGGGTCGTCCATAAAGTGAGTACGCTCATAGGGAGAAAGTCTTCAAAAACCGTATTGGGGGAGTTCAATAAAAAAGTACGTACATCGATTTTCTAATTTATTATAATTAACAAGCTAATTAATAAAAAAGATAAAATTCTGACTAAAGATTTGCCAACATTTTTGTGTTGATGTTTGGTATAGGGAGCAGCAGCCGTGGCGCAGTGGTAGCACACTTGCCTCAGAAACGTAAGATCCGATTCAAACCCCACCTCTGGGCAAGCTTTGCGACATCGGTTGGTAAGGAGGCGTGAACTTTTTATTAAATGCTCTTCCGCGGTGCTCTGTAATAAGACCGTAAAGACTTCTTGGGGCACCTAAAATCAACATTAAAAAAAAAAAAAAAAAGTAGAGGGTATAGTTTCCTTAAATGCACATACATGCGTGGGGCCAGCAGGATTTTTATGATATTCCAGATATGACACTTTCACAATATTTTTAAGTATACCTATGCCAAATGTGTGAAAGTGTCCTGTCTAGAACATCAAAAAATTCTGCGGGTGCCGTCACTAACATCAAAAAAGCTTAGCCCCCCCCAAAAAAAAACACATCATTTGCGTCTTAAAATCTCCTAAATTTTACCGCTTGGTTTCGCTGCAATAAAAAGCTTCTTAAATTAGCAAAAGAAAATTTTTTGACCCTACATCCCACATGCAATTGAGGGGTACGGGTAAGTTATAGGCTTTGTTTTCGATATTACTGATCTCGCGTAAGACTCGTTTCGTACGGACTTACAAAAGAGGGGTACTTGAAAAAAACGTCCACCATAAATATAGTTCATTGTTATTTGATTCGTCATGAAAACAAGAATACGTACATTATGACTCGATCGAGAAACGAAAACTGATCTCCGTCGCCACAATCCACAGCGATAACCTCTCGGCCAAGCAAACACATTGGCAATGTGAAACTCAACTTTAAATTAATATTAGCATATATATTTGAGGACGTTTTTCAAATTGGGATCCTGTGCCGCAAATAAAGAGCTTTTGGGTCGTATAAAGAACCTTTTCTTATTTCTTTCCATAAACTTGTTCATTGAAAAAAAAAAGTGGAGGGGGACGATACGATGGGGAGAGGACTTAAAAGTACACATGGCAACAAGGTGAGGGGGTCAAATTTCAAATTTTTGGTGAACGTACCTAACTAAAATTTAAAAAATTGGATTTCATACAGGCAAAATCACTGATTTTACAAAATTTAAAAAAACTTCGCAACACGGCTGGTAGAGTATAGACAATATTGCTTTGTAAGCTAGTGCAAATTTTACTTAATTCTTTTTTAAAGGAGCTTATTGCATAGTGAAACTATTATAAATTAATGAAAAAAAAAGTTCTGCTGCAATATATTTTTATTATGTCGAGATGTTTACAAATATTTAGCATTATCGATATATCAATATTCTTGATGGTCAGCCTTAACAAAAACGTTACCTAAAAAAAAAAAAATTAAATTTTACAACCGTATAATCACATGACTAGATAACGACATAGGTTATATCGATGGGTTAATTCTAAAACATTGCATGTCCAAATTTGGGCTATATTGAGCTATGAATGTTGAAAAGACGATCTCTGCGCCGTCTACTAAATTATAGGGAGTGGAAGAGATACATTACAATTAAACAATTATAATGTATTTAAATATTTGAATTTGTATACGAATTTAAACTTTTTAAATATTTTATCTCTAAAAAATGTCTTAAATATTTTAGAATTAACCCATCAATATGTTACTTATTGCAAACACAAAGAAATCTGATACAACACGCTTGTTAAACAATAAAAAAATTGTTGAATAAAACTTAGTTGAATAAAACAAATGTATGTTATGTAATTAAAAACACACATCTGTGAAGCCTCACTAAAAACTTTCCTTACGTTCATTTTTTACAATGTTTTGCTTACTGCATGCACCGAAACTTAACTGATGACTACTGCACTATTAGTCATTAGTAATGCTTTGTGCTTACCGTAGTCCACAGTATAAAATATATTTACAGCTGAGATAAAGAACTTACATAACAGGTTGCAATGGAACAAGATCAATTTTGCCACCTTTTTGTTCAGATGTTGGAGGATAGAAAACCTCTTCTTTTGGTTCAACAATTGATACATGATCTGGCAATGGCTTTTTGGGGCCAGTTTTGCCTGTTGGATCCCATGGTAACATAATTTTAACTTTAATTCCAAGTACACCTAAAAAAAATAATAATATTAATGCCATATAATTAATAATGACGAGGATAACAGTTAACTAATCAAGGAAACAAGAAAGATATCAACCCAACAACTTTTAATGTTTAAATGTAAATGACTTTAAATTAAAAGGTTACTCAAATTATTTCCTTCTTAAGTAATGTAATCTAAAAACATTTTTCTGAGTGATTTCCTTCTTAAGTAATGTAATCTAAAAACATTTTTCTGAGTGATTTCCTTCTTAAGTAATGTAATCTAGTAACATAGAAATGAGTTAGAATAAATCTTAGGTCACTGGTTAAATGTTTAGTTTATTTGAATATGACACAGCTCTCAGAATTAGGGTTGGCATCTGGCAATGCAGACCTTATTTGTATGTTTAATGGTAACCATTTTGTTTAAAATTTTTTGCTGACCTAAAAGAGTTTAAGATTTTTACAGATAGCTGCAGAAAAATGAGGTTGGCAATTTATTGCCAACCTCATTTTTCTGCAGCTATCTGTAAAATTTAAAAAAAAAAGGGTTTTTTTTTAACTGCATAATGGTAAATATAACTAACACAGTATAAACTTACACATAATTTTTGCTGAAATAATCGATTTAAAAGGTAAGTTAAACCATACTACAATATCATTTTCCATGAATTTATGTTGTTTCTAAATCCTAAGGATTTAAAATGATTTTAAGCCATACACATTTTAGTTTTAGGGCTACACTAAAGTATTTTTATGAAAATACATGGTATAGGGTATCTATTGAAATGATTTCGTATTAATTTTTATACGGAATAAGGTGCTAACAAATTAATATTTACTTTAGTAGTTAACCAGAACAATCTACAAGACCTCTTCACTAATAACAAGTCACCTCCTCATAATATACTGAAAAGAAAGGGCTTTTCTCTATCCATGCCCTGCAAATCTTTAACCCTGGTTGCTTGCCTGCCATGACCTTACTGCACCAATAACATGTAAGATGATAGTGAGCATTGATATTGAAAATCTGAAAAATATTAAGTAAGCATTGGTGTTACTTACATAGATCATTTTGACAAAATTATAACGTTTTTACTTTAAATTAAATGTCTAAATCCATTCTCATGTTGAAATTCAAACTTTCTTACTTAATGAATTGTTTGAATATATAATATAGTAAAATGAGCCTTCTTCTTAAATAGTGACCTCTCTTTCATCTTGATTTTTTAATTACAATTTGTCTAAATTTTTTTTTTTGGATACCCACTCATTTTTTAAATTTATATAAACATAAAATGAAAAAATCTTACAGATTTATTTATAATTTTACAAAATTAGGTTCAGTGTCACTTGTATAGTTAAAACTAGTAATTGGAGTGACACCTTAACAAAATAAACAAATAAAGCAAAAACAAACAACAAAAAGTAATAATATAGTGACCAAAAATAATTATAAAAAGAATAATTAATTATAATAAAAAGAAAAATAATTATAATAAAAAGAACTATTAAAAAAAGCCAGACAAAAAAGTGAATGAGCTGAGAGGTAATGAATGAATGAGATAACTCTACTACATGCACTACTAATCTACATAGTCTATGTATTCTGATCTATGTAACCCATGTACCATGTTTCTGTACTACCAATATAAAAAGTTTTTAAGTAACTAACACTAGTCCTTTTGAGGCCAGATAAATTGAAGGTCTAAAATCAGTATTTTTTTTTATCTCCCTTACATTTACACAAACCTTTTCCATACATTCTAAATCACAGTTGTAGTCTGAATAACAAATAAGTTTATATTTGCAAAATAAAATGTCTACAAGCTCTTCTAATTTTAAACCGAAACTTTTTTTTTAAATTTTGTTTTCTTGTCTAAACTAACATAAACAGCTAGTTTCCATAAATATTAAAGTTTTTTTAAATCTGCTTACAAAAGCATATGCAAAAAGCTTTTAACAACTGACCAAGTAAAGAGGGTCACTAGTGAAGCAGGTAAGATAACAGTTGCTAAATGTTGCTACAGTATAGTTCCTAATATTTTTCATTGTTCTTTTATAAATTTAAATAAAATACTCAATAATAAACAAAGTTATTTTTTCACTGCTTTTTTTAAATTTAAATAAAGAAATTTAATTTAAAAAAATTAACACTCTATCCTTATAAATGTAACTTTACATTTACAAATCAAAACATGTAACAGTCAATGTTACCCTATAACAGTTTTGGTCAGAAAGATATGCAATCTATTATATGACTACATCAATATTAGTTTGTTCGGATGATTTGACCACTGCAGTTAATGTTTTTGAAATTTGAACATTTTAAAAAAGCACCAAAAAAACTTATAAAAGTAATAGTTAAATTAATAAAAAACTAAAATTTTAGATTATTTAAAGTTATTTCTTTAAAATTCATTCTTTCTATAAAAAATCATTTGCAGCAATTTGTTACTTAATAAAAGCATTTCAATAATATAAAAACATTTATAATTTTTTTAGTCTTGAGTGTATAAACTTTTTGTGTTTTTTATATAAAGTTCATTTAAGAGACTATTGTTGCCTAAAAAAGTTGTTAATTATAAACTGGAAATAAATTTTATTCAAAAAATGTATACTTATACAATTATGTAATAATAAAAAAAGATTAAAGAGAAAAACTGTAAATTTTATCAATACTTTTAACAAAAACCATTATCAGTAAATTGCTACTTTATTTAAAAGTGTTTAGCTAATATAAAAAGATTAAGTTTTGAAGTTATTTAATTCTAATGTATAATTGAAAATCTTTTAAATTCAGCACATTTTTGAAATGTAAAAAATGTGGTTGCTGATATATATGAGTGCTTGATGTTAAGATTAAACGCTAATGTTTACTACTTCATATTATTTGAAAACTACACCTATTTATTCACTAGTTAGGACACTATAGCCTTGATAAGTCTATGCCTAATCTGTCCACTTATTTTTGGTAAATTTAATCACACTTGATTTAAAAATTTTATTTCTTAAATTATATATTATATGCTTAATATAAATAGGGGAGGAGGAGTAAGATTAACAGTTGATCTTTAACTAAATATTAGCTATTAAATTATCAATTATAAAACTTATCTATTATTGATTTTAAATAACCAAATTACTTCTTTATTAGTACATGGCTGAAAAATCATTAATAAATGCATAAAAATAGTGCATACTAAATATTATTTGATAACAAAAAAACAACAACAACAAAATTACTATTGTTCAATTATTTTACTAGAATATAAATGATTTGAAAAAACTTACATAAATTAAACAGTATTATTTTATAAATTATTATAAGTATAGTTTAGATATAATAAATCAGTTTTTAAAAGGAAGCCAATTCAAAATACAGATAAAAATTATTTAATAAACTATACCTTGTCGAAGATATACATGACGAACAGCAGTATCAATATATTCTTGAATTGGATATCCACTGTGAATCATAAAACCATCTGTAAACTTCATTGATTTTGCTCGTTGTCCCCTTAATTTACCAGAAACTATGACTTCACAGCCTTTAGCTCCACTCTCCATGATAAATCGAACAACACCATAACAAGCTCTAATAATAATAATTTAATTAAAAACTGCTGAACTTAGTAGTATTCTTAGAATAAATACAAAACATACTTTCTCACGGGTGCACCAGCTAGAAGTTTATATCTAAGCGATTCACATTGAGCAATTGCACACAGGCCACGTGTAGCAACTTTCTCTGCATATAACTAGAAAAAAAAAAAAAAAAAAAAAAAAAAAATTAATAGATAATAATCAAAGTCAATTAAAAATTAAAAGTTAATTTGCTAAGTGTAGATAAACTATCATTTAGCTAATTAAAAATTTGTAACATATAGTGTTTATAAATTTTACATTAAGTTTAAACTTAAAAAGTATTTTTGGGTAAATAATAGTGATTTGATAATGATGATAATTCATTATTTATGAAAGTCAAAAGTAACAGAAATTTGGACACAATGATGCACATAAATGTGTATCTAAAATTTTTATTCAACACCTAGTTGCAATATAATATAAAAAGTAAATTTTTCTATCTTGTCTACTTTTAAATTAGTTTTAATAGTCTGTTTACAATGATTTAAATAAGATAAAAACTTGTACATAAATTTTTAAAGAAATTAAACATTAACTTAAATTTTGAAACGATTAAACATTTTAATATGAATAGAAATTAAGAAAAATCACAAATATGAAAATTTCGATTTTATAGTTTTAGTGAAGCTTGGATTCAACGATATTGAGCGTAAACATGAGTGGCAAATTGGGCATAGATACATCATAAATTTTTTTGAAACTAATGGATCCTTGAAGAATAGTCTTACACATATCATAATTTACTAAATACTTGCTTATAAATCAATCAATATTAGGTTAGGCAAAGAAATATTGCAAAATATCATTTCAAGAATGTCAACAATACTCTTCTTTTACTTCAAAATTAAATTGAATAATGGAAAATTAACATTCAATACTGTCGAATTGATACATAATTTGCTTTTAATGGGATCCAGTAAATAACAAATTGCATTAGAAAATTAGGATAATTCATCTGAGAACTATACCTCCACGCTTCCTTCAGGAAAGTTAAATCTCTTCTGAACTACTGAAGTAAGCTCTCTTATACGTCTACCTTTTTCTCCCAAAACATTTTGAGTTCTTGTGGCGAGAATAATTATTTCTGTTCTCAAAGGAGTAACACGAACTTCAACCCCACTGTAACCATCCTCAGCAAGTTCCCGTTTCAAAAATTCGTTCAGTTCTGCTTTGAACACACCATCAGAAACAAACTAAAATCATAAGGTATATAGCAATAACATAATATCCATTTATATCTTTGCAATAGCAAAAAAATCTTTATTAAAAATGTAAAATTTATATCAAAAATACAGCTATAAGATATTTTACTTTAGTATTTAAATAACAAATTAAAGAAATAAGAAAAAAAAGACAAAGTTTAGAGCATCACCTTCTTTTTTTTGGTGATAGGGGCCGCCATCTTGAACGATAGATACTTTTAAAGGATTAAACCGGGACCGAATTTGTTTAAATGCGCGAACTTCAACTATATTTGCGTGAATTTTCGTTTGGTACAGTACGCAAAACCGGATTATGCTTCCGGATTTATGGGTATAAATCCGGTACCAGGTCAATTAAACAACGAAGGAACTCCTACTTAAACAACTTATTACATGAATCATACACACATAAAAAAATTTTAAGTTTGACTAAAAAGTGTTTCATTTGTTGCATATGATAGGCGCACTATAAAATTAAATAATTTTTTTCTTTTTTTTTACTTTTTTTAAAATAAAACTGATTTTATTAATAGCCAAATTTTTTTCAGTTATGTTTAAGCACCGGCGAATAGTGTTTGAACGAAAAGCGATAAACTCTTCGTAAAACTTTGGTATACGAACAGCACTTATTCGTTAAACGAATAGTACTATTCGTTAAAAGAATAGTAGGAAGAAAATATATATTGTAAACTCCTTCGTGTGGATATAATTATGAAAAAAGGAATTATTTGTGATCCGAACATTAATTTTTTGTATAAAAAATTTTAAAAAACGCTTATAATGCCCGAAAGAAATTAATTCTTTGGAATCGTTAGAGAAAAAGAAACTAAAACGAGAGTCTTGAACATTAAACTAAAAAAAAAAAAAAAAATGTAAAAATTTTTACATTAGCACAAATCAAAGAGTTTATGAAATTATATGAGAATACATAATTAAAAATTCTTAACATCAAGATCAACAAAAATATATAGTATAAGAGGAAACAAAAATATATAGTATAAGAGAAAGAAATAAAACTTTAAAAATCGTGTGCAAACTAAAAGAACCAGCACAATTTATATGTAAAAGTCGTAGTTTACATAATCCGGCATAAACATTGATTTATCACACGTTTTATCATAAATTAACGACTCACAGTTTTAGCATATAGACCGATATTTAGGCTTTACAATACCCTAAGATTGCGTGATCACCGATAAACAAATAAGGTGGGTA
The DNA here is from genome assembly GCF_022113875.1 of Hydra vulgaris. Taxonomy (NCBI): domain Eukaryota; kingdom Metazoa; phylum Cnidaria; class Hydrozoa; order Anthoathecata; family Hydridae; genus Hydra; species Hydra vulgaris. The sequence continues at coordinate 55,340,288 of NC_061157.1, forward strand.
TATATATGTATATATATATATATATATATATATATATATATATATATATATATATATATATATATATATATATATACATATATATATGCATATATATACCCACCTTATTTTATCTATATATATGTATATATATATATATATATATATATATATATATATATATATATATATATATATATATATATATATATATATATATATATATATATATATATATATGCCATATAGCCCTCAAATGAGTGTCAATTATGTGTTCGCTATTGGTTAATTTTTATCTATGGTTAGTGTTTGCCACTTTTGCTTATTTTTTAAAACACGTTTTGTTTTTAATAAAATAAATAGCTGAACCATTATGCTAACGTTATTAGATAATTTTTACCTGAATCGTTGCTGCTTTGGACGACTACTTCATCACTTTCATTTTTGAATAGGGATTTTTTTTGCCATCTGAGTTACCAAACGTTTGATACTTTCGCTAGCTCTTTCTTTTTCTTTTTTACTCCCGCCAGTATCTATACAACTCAATCTAACGTCGATGTATCTTGCGTAGCAGTACGAGTTTTAGTTAGGAAAAGTGTACATATTAGGTCTATTAAAGAAAGATAACTTAATGGTCTTAACTAGCGCTATGTTCAAAATAAAAATAGGGTGCATAGTGAAGTAAAGATAATGAACGCTATTAACTTACAGCATTTTTGGTCGAAGGAAACCATTTACTGTTGATCATGTCAAGAATAACAGCGGACCTCTTCATTGTGGAAGCTACCTCGGGCAAAGGAGGCGTTGCGTTTGTTTATGAACTATAAAAAACAGAAAGATGGCAAAAAATTCCTCTATTAAAATTATTTGCCATCTTTCTTGGATTGTAATCTGAACTTGGATTTTTAGATCTGCTGTTTTGCATCTCCATTCGTCTTTTTTGCTCAAACACGAAATAAAACCATCTTCTTCTTTAGCTTGTTTTAAGCACATCAGATCTAGGACAATCCAACACGAAATCATTTCAGCTTTTTAAAACATTGTAATTATAAATACTATGTTTAACAGATGCTAAAGACTTTTTATTTTCATTCATTTTTTTATTTCGTCATTAAAAAAAAAAATACAACGCCGTATTATATAAATAAAATCTACATGACCGGGGCTAAAAGAAGACAATATTTTCCTTATCACTTCTTGCATATGGTTATGAAACTTGATGAGTGAACACAGCGTAAATAAAATTGAAATTCAGTGATAAAAAATTAATTACAGCCCAAATTTATTTAAAAAATTGTTAAAACATACTAGGTATCTAACGAGTACCAATCTTTTATTATATTTATTAAATTGTAAAAACTTTATGGGTTATTAATATTAGTCTGAACTATTGCGTTTAAATAAAATATTAGTTCAATTTAAGTTAAAGTTCTACAAAGCCATCTTCATTTATTCTCTTTAAAAAAGTGTACACCCTCGGCGTGTTTCGTTTGTAATGTTAACTTTGTATAATCAATAGCATCAGGAAAAAGCTGTAACCCGCAATTTTCGAACGCACTTTAATTTTCTTGTCAGTCATTGATTTTAAATACGCTGGGAGGTAAAGACCCGCGAACGTTTTTTATGTAACATAAGAACTGTGTTTGACTTTGTAACCCTTTGCCATTTTCACCCGGATCACTATGTTAAGGTGTCTGGCCATAAAAAGACTTGAAAGTAAAAATGAAAACCACTTTAATTGTAAAAAATTTAACGTCAAGAAAACTCTGTAATAGAATTACAGTATAGTAAAAACAGTAAAATAAATAGAAAAACTCCTTAGTAGGAAAACCTAATAACTTTCTCTTTAAGCTGAAAACTTATGTTGTATTTTATAATTTAATTAATAAAAGTATTACTATTATTATTATTATTATTATTATTATTATTATTATTATTATTATTATTATTATTATTATTATTATTATTAATATTATTATTATTATTATTGCTATTATTATTATTATTGTTGTTATTTTTGTAATTGCTGTTATTATTACTATTGTTGTTATTATAACTATAAAGTAAACTATAATATTTCTATAATGCTCTAACTACCGCGTCCGTGGCGCGGTGGTTAGAGCGCTTGCGTCAGAAGCAGGAGATCAAGGTTCGAAGCGAACTCTAGACATATTTTTGCGTCACTGTAAGGATGGAGGCACCTAAATGACAAATTTAAAAAAAAAAAAACTTTTAGATATTGAACTTTTTTTTTTTACTTTGCAATATAAACACTTTTGGGTGTTTATTAGCAAGTTTCATACGGGAAGGTCTGGGCACTAATATTTGAGCTGTACGGATAAAATATAATATCGCGTTAGTTTACGTTTAAAAGCTGTAGTGTAGAAAGTATTATAGTACAGTAAAACAAAGATAAATACAAAAATTTATATAACTATAACTATTTATTTATTATTACTTATTATCCTTTAAAAAAAAAATTGTTGAAAATAAATAATAATATAGAAAACTTTTAACAGATTTTATTAGTCTGTTAAAAGAAGGGCTTATAATTCATAGATTTATAGACCATAAGGTCTGATATTATAAACTATCAGTGATAAAGAATTGTAATTTGCACACATGTAATACATAAATGAAACAAAAAACAAAAAGTTTCTATCCCATTTCCGATTTTAAGAAACACATATTTATGTAATCTCTGTAGATAAAGGATATCAATCTTCAATGAAGGATAGTTTAAAATTCAGGTATGACCCTGGAGGCTCAAATTTTAAAATTAACATTAAAATAATGACAAAATATTCAAATAAATAATCTTAACTAATAAATAATCAATAAACACACAAAGATCTATTAAAAATTATACTATAAAGCCAATTTGAAAAATAGTATTTCAGATTTAGCAAAAATTAAAAAATTCCTAACTTAACTAGAAAATGATATAGCTTAAGGAATTAAAAGTGTATATAAATATCAAGAAATCTTAACTCTATGTGCAGGCCTATCATAAACCACTATGTATAAATACTGCATTTTTATCAAGTATATCCAATTATTCAGTAAATCATGTTATACCAAAACTTATACCTGGTCAAAGACTGAAAAACTGAAGAGCAGTTTGCTCGTTATACATTTAAAAACTTAGTTTTCAATAAGGTGACAGTCTGGTGCAACAAAATAATGTAGGATATAGAGCTGCATAGTTAGTAAACATAATTATTAAAAAAAAAAAAAATTCATGTCTGTATATGTTCATATTATGTTATGAAATGAAACATTTTTACTTCAAAATTTCCATTTGTGTTTACAAGTATGTCCATTTGTATTTTCAAGTTTGCGTACTTGAACTTTAATTTATTTTGTGCAACATCCTTTAAGTTAACTAGGGAATTTTTATTATATACTTGTTTGTTTTGTTTAGTTTTATTTGAAGGTTTACATAAGCATCGGATCATTTTTAGTAGAAAACTAGAACTTATCTGTTGTTTACTTGGTTTACTTGTGGATAAATTTTACTTGTACAGCTATTCACGAAAGTTTAAACGAGGGTGTAATTTTAAGAACAAATCTTTGGTTTTTCTTTAATAAAAATGTAACGGAAATAGATATCAAAATAGTTTCTCCCCATTCGGTAACTAGGTTTTCTGATCAAAAATAAATAAAAAAAGTAGGTTTCGACTCATAAGTGATCTCTTGGGAATTTAATTAATAGATACATGTGAGAAATTAATTGGTGTCATAAAAGTTTAAACGAGTTTATTAAAATTCAATTATTTGTTAAGTAATTAATTAATCCGTTGCGAAAATTGTTTTAAAACATAAACATAAGTAGATTGAGTGGTTTTCAGTCAATAAAAATCGTCACATCATTATTCAACAGCTTCATATTCAACGAAAATCAACTGAAATCATTGCAAATTTCAAACAATTTTAAATTGCGTGCAAATGGGGCGAAAACCAGTTTTAAGTGAGATCAAATGGCAAATTATTGGTATTTCTAAGTCAAAAATTCACAGCAACGTTCAAATAGGCAAAAACTTGGGGTTTCTGAATCTTGCGTACGAAAAACAGTCAAAACCTGGAAGCTTACCAAGGACGTCATTGACATGCCGCGTTCCGGGAGACCATTTAAGCTTAGTGACCGTGAAAAAAGTAGCATATTCAGAAGCTGCAGAGAGAATCCTAGGCACAGCTACAAAAAGCTAGCACAAATCTTCAACGAGTCGAAAAATAAACATAATGTAAGAGAGCTCGTTAGGCGAACATTGCTGCAAAAAGGTATTGGAACGTACATTGCAGCAAGAAAACCTATTTTATCAATCATGGACCAACGTAAACGGCTAATATGGTCAAAAGAAAGATTAAGCTGGACTGTTGAAGACTGGTTAAAAGTTATTTGGAGTGATGAAGCTAATTTTCAAGTTGTAAACCGCAAGGGAAGACTATATGTCAAAAGATTTGCAACGGAGAAATATTCAGAACGGTTTTTGCAACCACGTCGACAAGGCGGTGGAGGTTCCATGGTTTCTTGATCAAAATTAAACTCTCGTTTAAACTTTTGTGAATAGCTGTATGTAAAACTTCTTACAAGCTTCAACTCATTTGATTTTTTATTTTAGCTTCAGTTATTTAAATATTGTGTTTATGGTAATTGTATCGTTCCACTACATATATTTTGTTTAATCCTGCAACTATGTCTGGAGTAGAGCAGTGAATAACTCTATAATCCATGATTTAAAATATTCTTACGTAATATGTCCATCTCTAAAATTCATTCAGTTTGTAAATCTTATATCTTTTTTTATAAAACGTCATCTTTGGAAAGCCTGTAACTAGGTACGTAATTAAAAAATTCAAATTATTTAAATATTTTACTGTTATATATCATTGGAAAGAAGATCAATACAGTATTTTAAAGGTGAAAAAATTATCAAAATCGAACAATTGGTTTAAAAGTTATGACGGTTTAAGTACCGATTTTTCGATATATGGAATTGTTGAAGAAACTGTGGTCAAAATTATGTTTTTCTTCACTTAAATTGTCATAACTTTGTCAATTCTTATCATAATACAAATATCTTGGTGTCAAAAGATAGGTGTTAGAGTGGCCTACATATTTTTGTTAAACTCTTACCATTGGGTGTATCGGATGGACAGAGGGAGCAACAAACCACCACCTTACCCGTATGAAACTGAACATTTTTTTCAGAAAAAAGATCTTTTTTAAGACATTAGCTGTTTAAATATACTAAAAAGTTGATATAAGTTTATATATAACCACTAAATTATAAAAGAGGCGTATTTAAATGATAGAGGTGGGTATGGTGGTGATGGTTTGATACACCCTAACATCAAATATGATTTGTTTTCATAAATATTTTTATCTTTACAAAAATGAATTCAATTAGTATGCAATATAAAATTATGTTCTACAAGAATTTTCGCATACAAGTGGTGTTTACATCAACGTATGGGTGGAGGGGGCGTATACCCCCCCCCCCACCTAAAAAATATATTAAAATAACACAACTACTGTTTATTTAAATCCCAAAAAAAAGCTATAAAAAAAGTTTTTTCAAATCCCAAAAAAAAGCACTCACATTTGTTTGATTGCGGTGGTACTACAAAATACTATTCGAAGAGTTGCTTGTAAACTTTTACACTTTACTGTTTCAATTGTAAGATATTGTTTAAATTTACTGTGATGCTTTATTAAAATAAAACAAGTATGGAAAAGAATGTGAAGCCTGTTTCCACGATACATAGGAATGATACCTCGTGATAAATCATTATTATCTAAAAAATTTATAAAACCTTGTGGATCGCCTTTTACATCTTTAAATCTCATTTTGTTTATAGCTAAAATAATCAAGGTTGCCATGCAGTCATTTCCAAACAACTTGCATTTCTTATTCTCTAGAGACTTTAATGCTGAACGGCATGATGTATTAAGTGCCATTTGCACCCTCTTGATCAAGAGGGTGCACTTTGCACCTTCTTGATCAAAATGGCGAGTTTGCACCCTCTTGATCAAAATGGCAGTTCAACTCATTTAGACTTTCACCCCAGGTTGTAAATACTTTGCTTATAGTAAGATGATCAACAGCAACTCGGTCAGACATTGTGTTTGAAATCTTATTAATAATTGAACTACAATATTCGTTATAGCTGCAAGAGTGAAAATGACAACAACTAGACATTTATCTTTTGACGTCAAGTGAATACTGTTAATATGAACACCTTCTTGTGTTACCCAAGAGTAAGTTGGCTATTGTTGATTGCCCATTCAGCTGCCTGCAAGCTTGAAATACTGCCAAGCTCAATAGCCATTTGTTCAACGGAATTGCGGTGTGGAATATCAGAAAAAATAAAACCCATACATTGTCCAATTTTCTGAATTAGAAAAGGAATGTTACCTGTTGGGACATTACATATTAACATATTATATGTTTTTGCTTCTTCATTCATGTTCAAAATTTTAGTTGCGCTCTCCTTTTTTTGAAACAAGTTGTTTTCCAAACTAGCAATCATTTTTTATTTGCACTATTATCTGTGTTATGCTTTATTTGCTTCAACTTTTGTTTTTCATTATATTTCTTTATTGTGGCTGTATGATTTCGAATTTTCGAGTATAATAAGACATTTTCATTTTAGTTTTTAATTCTCTCAACTCCCTTCTTAAATCCTTTATAATATCTTCTTTTCTTTTAACACTTTGTCTTAAAAGTTTTAGTTTATATGGCATGCTATTTAATTTAGACTTAACTATAGCTATATTCGTTCTGTATTTCTTGTAAGAGGTAGCTAACTGATAAGCCAAATTAGATAATTGAATCTTCAATAAATTTTCTCTCGGTGGAATTTCTTGTCTACAAATGAAAATATCTTGTACATGATTACTATAACTGGCTGTAGGTAAAAACTCATTGTGTGCCTCAGATGAAAGACTGTCATGTTCGTAAGACAACTAAATGGGAATTACTAGGACTAGACTGGGATGGTTGTGTCATTGTTGAGATTGTTGGGTAGCATGTAAACAGCTTGTTGCAAAAATTGACAAAATGTGAACAGTCCCTTTTAAAGTTATGTTTCCATTTTTTTGCTACATTCACTACATTTTGGGCATGATATGTGCAAGTGTTGAAGTTAAAAACTAATTGACTAATTCTTTAACAGTTTTCGTATATATCTCACCACCTTTTATGAAAACAAAAAGTACATGTCCGTTTCTACACTCAATGTTTGTATCATTAAACAATTTATATTTTGCATTTAAAAAAGTGTTGATTTTTTCTCCAAATATCAATGCTTTATTTTTTGGGCCAATAACACCTATATATATATATATATATATATATATATATATATATATATATATATATATATATATATATATATATATATATATATATATATATATATATATACTAAAATCAAACAAACATCAATAAACAAAAAATTTTGATGTTTTAATAAGAATAATTATAATTTAATTTTCAACTTGTATTCAAGATTAACCACAAAAAAATTTACAAACATTATTACAAGTATATATAAATTTAAAAAACCGCTAATGTAGAAAGTAAGTGTCACACTGTAACACTTACTTTCTCCGTTAGGGGTTTTTCTTTAAAGTTATTGAAGCACTGTTTTGATAATTGTCCAAGTAACCATTAATTACTAAAATTCTGCGCCAAAAAAACAGTTTATCATTAGTAATTAGTAGTAAAATAAATATTTCTCATATTTTAATATATTATTGTAATAATCAGATAATGCTAACTGCTTTGTGTGATATAGTTTATGAACAACATGCATTTGTTTTAATTTTTTTCGTGTTTTTCGACTCGATTATATTAAGCGATGAGAGATCAAGCGCTATTGATTTCTTATTAGTGTAAGCGAGAAAATTTTTCAACTTATCTCAAGATACAATATTACATATTACAAAGTAATATTTTTTTTATTTCGTTGCTGTAGATACCTTTATTTTGGTTAGCAACAACCTATTTTTGGTATTTGCAAATATTTTACGAGTGCTATATTCCCTAAATTTGGCATGAGTTCTAATATGAGATAACACTTCTTATAAAAGTAATAACTGTTTTTATTTAGTTGATATGTATACTTATATTGCTTAGTTAACAAATACTTTCCTTAGCTACAAAGGAGTAAATTGTTTTTTGAATAAATTTTATCGGATTTTCGACCCAACTATTTTAAATGACAATTAAGTATTTAGGTAAATAATTTTTTAGCAATAATAAAAATAAAAAATAGTGCAAGAAAACATTGTCAATTTTAAATTACATTAAAAATTTATAAAACAATAATATCGTTTGAAGATAGTTTAAGTGATTGTAAAACATCTGAAGGAAATGTTTTATGATTTGTTTGGTGTGATGTTGGTTTACGCAGTGATGATATAACAGGATCACTGGAAACTAGGAGTCTATTGATCATCCAGCCATTGATCAGACCAGTATTTGTTGCTCAAGAGCATCAAATACTGGTCTAATCAAAACAAAAGCTGTTCAGTTTTATGCCTTTATATTAAAAAATTTAAGCTGGCAAATATCAAAAAGGTTTCATTTATTTCTGAAAATCCTTTTGCATTTTGATTACATCTCGAATTCAGAAATGATTTATTCAAATTAGTTAATTTTTTTTTCAGATTTGAATTTTATTTTATATCATTTCAAGATATTTTTATATAATCTTCATAAAATAGATAGCATATTCAAAGTATGAAAACAATTTAGGCAAAAGCTACGAGATGCCAACTCCAACAGAAAACACCCCTGCCTTGGGGCTCTTGATTGAGTAAAGGCTAAAGATGGTGTCTTGATAAAAATACTCATCTTGGGCAGATGTTAAATGCATCCAGCTGCTGTCTTGTAGAAGGCCTCCTAGGCAAAGACTTAAGGGGTAAACTGATTCTATCTGTTGACCAGCCTCGCACCCCTTCTTCATCTATTAAGCTAGCGCAGATGTCCTTTTTAATACATTGTTTTCAGTTTAGGATGTTGAATGCTGGATTGTCTTGACTCGATGCATGGGTTTTGCTTGTGTCTCTGTTTTTATGACAAGGCAACTAATTTTATTATCTCCTAATGAGGGTACAGCTCTAAAATTTAGTTTTATGGTTCTGAGACTGGTAGTCAGGTTTCCCGAACTCCGTGGTAGCTCTCAGAAAGGCTGATTCCATCAACAGCTAAAAATCAAAGTATTAACAGTGCCATGTTGCGCATGGATGGTGTCCCTGTTTGTACTTTTCGTGTACACTGCAAGGCCACATTGGAGTCCTTTGTTACGGCTTAATGTTTATTAACAGTAATGTGGCAATTGCTTGGGTTATTAAACAGTGTACTGAATACTATCTATGCTTCAAGTCAAGTTCTTTAACAAATTTAAAAATGAATAAAGAAACAAAAACTATAAAACACAAAAAACCATTGCAAACCTACCATTCACTAATAATCGTGATCTTTGAAGTAACTTTTCTTCTGTTGAGTCTTATCTCTTGCAAAGTTCACCAGACCTACTTGCTCTTTTTGAGACTAATTTGAGTTCAGCTGTCTCACCTTGTAATCTTAGTGTTGATGAATATCTTCCTTTCATTCGTAAAGACTCCAATAGTCACATGCTTAAACTAGGCATTTACATTTGTAAAAATTCACCCAACTGTCGGGAAACTAGGTTTGAATCAACAGACTACTCTTTTATGTGCTTTCGTTTAGCACCACTTTACTCTATCGCCTTTCTTTTTGTTCTATATTGCTCTTCTTCATCTCAAGACTGCACTCTTCTTGATCTTATTTCTGGTCATATTGACCAAGTCCTCTCGCTTTATCCATCAGCCAACTTTTGTTGTTGTTGGTGACTTTAATGCTCATCACACTGAATGGCTTGGCTCTAGTATCAATAACTCTGCAGGCTTTAAAGCCCACAACTTTTGCCTTTCTCAATTTTTAACTCAAATAGTCAACTTTCCAACATGCTTTCCAGACAACCCAAATTATTTACCTTCTCTACTCAACTTATGTCTTGTTTCTGATCCTAGTCAGTGCTCAGTTTCTCCACATTAACCCTTACGTGTCTCTGATCACAGTTTGATCTCTCTAAAACTATTATCTCAGCCTTCTTTATCATCAGAATCCTTCTATCATTGTACATTTTACAACTACCTTAAAGCTGACTGGGATTCTTTCCGTGATTTTCTTCGTGATGGCCATTGGGTATAAATCTTTCATCTTCCTGTTAACAAATGTGCTTCTTACATAACTTCTTCGATTCAGGCTGGCATGGAATCCTTTATTCCCTGTCGACAATTTCAGGTTAAGCCTCACTCTTCTCCACGGTTTTCCTCGAATTGTGCTGCTGCAAATATCAATCAAAACCATTACTTCCATATCTATCAGCAAAACAATTCTCCAGAAAAAAGACGTCTGTTTATTACTGCTAGAAACCATTGTAAAATGGTTTTGTCTAACGCCAAAGCCCGCTATTCTCAGATCATGAAATCTTGTATTTTATCACAAAAATTAGGCACGCGTGACTTCTGGAGAACCTTTAAAAGTATCAATAATAAGAGAAAATCTGTAGTTCTACCACTCTATGGTTCAGACTTTGTCACCTCACCGAAAGACAAAGCTGAATTGTTTGCTAAATACTTTTCATCAATATCATCTCTTGATTCCACAAGTTACGTTCTACCTGATATAGACATCAAACAGGTTGATCAATTGCTTGACATTCGTAAAGCGATTGATAAAGTTTGGCATGCTAGTCTTTTCCATAAGCATTCTTCTTAGGGTGTATCTGGAAACATCTTTAAGATTATTGAATCCTTCCTTTCCAATCGTAGTATAAAAGTTGTCCTTAATAGACAGCACTCTTCTTCTGATTCTGTAACCTCAGGGGTTCCTTAAGGTTCAATCCTTAGCCCTATACTCTTTTTAATTTACATTAACGATCTTCTAGATATTCTCACATCTAAGGCGGCATTGTTCGCTAATGATACTATCATTTATTCTTGTCATGATAAGAAGCCAGCACTCTCTGATTGTTTGGAGGGGGCATTTGAGCTTGAAAAGGATCTCACTTCTGCTACAGCATGGGGCTCACAGTGGCTGGTGAACTTTAATTCAGATAAAACTCAAGTTTTTTCAGCCAATCGTTATTGCAATAATTTAGACCTTCCTATATTTATGAAAAGTAATCAGTAATGTACTCGATGAGTCATCTACCCTTCCTCTTCTAGGATTAACTCTTACTTCTAATCTTTCTTGAAAACCATTTATCAACTTCGTTGCAAACTTAGCATCTGCGAAAGTTGCATCTCTTTATCAAGGTCGACGCTTTCTTACTCCAGATTCTATTCTCTATCTCTATAAATCTCAAATCCGGCCTTGTATGGAATACTGTTGCCATGTTTGGGGCGGATCTTCTAATGATGCCCTTTCTCTTTTAGACAAGATGCAAAAACGCATTTTTTACATAGTTGGGCCTACTCTTTCAGCCAATATTCAACCATTATCACATCGTTGTAATGTTGCTTCTCTTTTTCTTTTCTACAAATACTATGTCATCTACTACTCATCATTCAATTAAGTCTCATCATTTTTTTGTTTCTGTTCCTAAGTGCTCCAAAAACTCTTATTTCTTTAGTTTTTTTCCTCGAACATCAGTTCTTTGGAATTCGCTTTCTTCATTTTGCTTTCCTGATTCGTATAATCTGCAATCTTTAAAGTCGTCTGTCAATCGTTATCTTGCTCTACAATCTTCACCTTTTTTCTTCCAGTAAATTCCAAATCTAATTAGTGGTTTCTTGCAGCCTTGTTTGAAGAAAAGATGTTTAAAAAAAGCAACTTACTATGACTGTAAGTGTGAAAACACCCGAAACTGCCAATCGGAAGATTTAAAAAAAAAATTAACCCCGTGTCTTCCGAATGTTTTTCGGCTGAATTATTTGCAATAAGATTTAAAGTCTTTATTTCTAGCCTTTTGAGCTTTCACTGAAATAAGTCCGATGGGTAATATAAGGTTTTTAATAATGTCATGCCCATTCATCAATACTTCGTGCACAGATTAAGCCATGTAATACCATGGATAACGGAACACATATAGTCTAACAGTATCAAAACAATAATCATTGAATTTTAAGCAATCTATTTTATATTCTGAAGAGAGTGTTAGCATGGAAATGTAAAATCTGAATATAAGTTTTGATCAATACCCGAAACTTCTGCTGTTTGTTTATATGCTGCAAAAGCACGCCTTAATATAATGTCATCGTTGCTTGTTCCAGAACCACAACTTTCAAGGAAATCAACAACAAGTCCTATTTTGTTTATAAAATCAGTCATAAATTCAAATTAAATCAAATAGATATATCACAAGAGCAACAGGGAACTTCACATTGTTGTGAAAATATAATGAAGTTTAAAAAAAAAATGTTTTGGCTAGTAGCACCATCAAAATCAGCCTAACACGTATGTATTACTGTTTTTATTGCTTTATCGTTCAATATCCAGTGTTTCAGCATATTTCAGCATGGTTTCTGAACTGCACAGATTCTTTTTAAACTATGAATCATTAAATCTTTTAAAGGAGCTGAAGCTGAATAGTCCTTTACTGTTATATTTGCAGGATTAAACTTCAATTTTAGATCCTGACATCATTGTAAGCTGCATAGATTTTTCCAAAGCTCCACTACTAATCAATTGATAGGAAGCTTTTGTCAGACTTCAATTGTTAAAGCCAGTGCTTCGTCTGCTGAATATTTACTTGCTTTATTTTTATTTTAAATATTTAAAACGTTCTTGGCAGCAATAAAAATAGATTCATCTTTTAATTTTTTACTAGCAGCAAAAAAAAATTCATTGGCTGAATAAAATTCAACTAATAAGTCAGATACATTCCGTTTTTTAGTTTTATTAGAACAATCACCTAATGTAACTGGTTTTTGACCACGTCTACTGACAGTTGGTTCATTGTCTTATTCTCTGACAATTAAATATTTATTAAACAAAATTGAAATATTTATTAAGCAAAAATGACGTATAGCAGATTTCCACTTTTTTTTACAAGTAAACAAATTCTTGAATAGCGTGCCTAAAATCAACGTATTTAAATTCAGCATTTTTCGGCTGAATAATTTTTAATATATCTTCAGTAATATTTTCTTTTGTGCTAAGATTGTTTCTTCGGAGAAAATTATAAATGTCTAAGTTTTCTTATAACAAATATTTAAAAGTTTAATATTATAATATATATGCCGCATGGACTACAAATTCTTGTTAGTAATTACCCAGTGGGCATTTCGACGTCGAACGAACGTCGAGCGACGTCGGATCTCGACGTCGGATCGACGTTGGGTTTACGTTGGAAATGGAAATGTTATTTGACGTCGGATAAACTGACATCGCGCGACGTCGGCATTCCGATGTAAATCCAACGTGTTTTTTGAAAACTTAAAAACGTCGCCTTTGGCAGGAATCGAACCTCGGTCTATTAGATACTAATTCCTATGCGCTTACCACTACACCACAAGGACATATTAATTGATTCGTTTATTTAGTAATTTATACTTGTAGCTATTTGGGAATTATTACTTTGATAAGAAATAATTTTGTTTAAATATTATATAAATATTAAAACGAATAGTTATATATTATAAAAAATGTATACTCGAAAATGTTAATAGTTAAAAAACTATGCTAGTGCATCATACAAAACCTCATGATGTTTTATCAACCTTTATTCAAACTTTTTTTCATTAATAAAAAAACACGCTTAGTTCACATAATTATTGAAGAGCGCAATTGCACACATATTGTTGGGTTTGGATTAAATTTTCATCAGCGATGTCTTACGACGTTGTTCCGACGTCGTTTTAAGGACGTTGGATTGACGTCGGAAGACGTCAAAAGACATCGGAGTACGTTAATATTATGACGTTGCCCGACGTCTTTTTATCGACGTTGGATCGATGTCAGTACTGCGACGTTTTTTGGACGTCTTTTATAAGATGTCGGAACAACGTCAAAATACATCGAAACGACGTCAGGGGATGTTGAGATAAAGACATCGCCCGACGTCATTTTACTGACATTGGAACAACGTTGGAATAGGTCTTTTGACATCGCTGATGAAAATCAAACGTAAATCCGACGTCGGATTGACGTCGGGTGCCCACTGGGTAAATTACTAAAAGTGTTAGTAATTTAAATTAAAGGTAATTAAATTACTATTAGTGTTAGAAATTAAATTACTAACAACTACGATTAATATTGTGTACTTAGCACAAATAAAATACTGATAAAACAACAAAAAGGTTAAATGCTGGTATGCAAAATTAACAACCATAACAACCAAGTTAAATCATATATAAAATTTGAACGGAGATTTAAGGGGACAAACAATCAAGTGACTTGCTGTTGGCTTGCAGTGGCTTGTGAAGTTCAACCAAGATAAAAATCAGTTACTTATTTCATTTTTTTTGCAATGTTGTTGATCCCTATCGTGATAAATCATCAGCCGAGAACCACGAGGCCTTACGTTCATTTTTTGTATTTCCGTGAAAATTAATTTTTAAAATTTAATTTGTTAAGACTTACTGCCATACTGTCCAACTAATTTTTTAAATATTTTAAAAAGTTGTATCATTCTTAAAACTAGATTTATTGGACACATAGTCTATTGATTGTTGAATATTTATTGATAATAATCAGAAAAAACAAAATATGGACATGCGGCCTCTTGGTTCTCGGCTGACGAAATGATAGCACTCTTACTGAGTCCCATAATTTACGTCTTCTTGGATTATCATTCACTACTAATCTCAAATAAAACCAAATATCCATCGCAAAGTTAGCATCTGTTAAAATTCTTTTTATTACGCTTGCTATTTTCCTTACACCCAACTCCATTGTCAATTATATATTTGTATGTATTGGATTGAAAAAGGTTTTCTGTAAACTGTGTAGGAAATTATCCTGTTTTGTATTTTAGCAGAATAGTATATAAACATAGATATTAATTTGATAAATGTTTAGCGCTTTCATTTCTTTTAATAGAGGTTTAACATGGGTAAGTTTGTTTTTACATTGTATTGCCATAGAAGCATGTTTTTGTGCTTCCCAAGCTTCGTTGCTATAGGTAAGATAACTATGTATAAAGGAAATTAAATAAGTTTTAAATGGTTTAACTTTTAGAAGTACACCAAGAATATTTTTATGAAAAGAATTACACCAAGATTTATAGCGTCAACGGCGTTTATGTAAGCTGTCCGTGAAAATTTTGTGTCAATAACTATTTCAAGAAATTTAATTGTTTTGGTTCTTTGAATTTGTTTGTAATTGATACTTAATGAGGGAAGAATTGATGGAAGAGCCTATTTTGTTGTTTTGAGTAAAATAAAATATATTTTCAATTTCTTATGCTTTTAATGATAACTTATTAGCACTGAAGCATAGATTAAATTGTTGAACCTCAACTCAATGATTAACAAAATGGCCGTATAACTTAAATTAAACTTTACAACCTTCCACTCTGACTATTACTAAAATCTGCTTTGAAAAGTTTCTGTTGGGTTTCTTTTGATTTTTTTTTTTGAATACATTTTACTTCTTGTTTAGTTATGTTTTCATGGTTAATTTTATTAACAATATTGACAGCAACAGCTCCAAAATTCTTCATTAATATTACATAGTTCTGTCATAGCTAAGCAAACGTCAATGTATCCCTTAATCAAGTTTATCAGCATCTAAGTAAAGTTTTTATAAAGAATCCTAGTTTTATAGTTTATTCCCTGTTATTATTTTTTCTACCATATTATGTTTTAATTTTGTTTTTTCAACCATTTTGAATGGCAGTTGCACCTAACTTTATTTGAATTTATATGGTATGTGCGTTGCTTTGCGTTTTTAAAATACATAGTATTTTGCCAGGCAAAAAAAAAAAAACTAAAACAAATTATTTTTAATTTTTTTTACAATAAGAAAACTGAATAAATTACGTATAAAAATCATCCAAAATGAAGTAATTTTTTTTGAATTTTGTGGCGTTTTTTTTTTATAGTTAAAGATCGTTGCGTTAAATATTAAGTTAAAATTAAAAAAAAAAAGTTACAAAAAAACAAACAAAACAACAACAAACAATTTAAGTTTGATAACTCTTGGTTTGATACATTTCTTTAACTTTGAAATAACTTCGATATTTTAAACATATTGTATATACTTCTGCTTTTTTAAAAACAAAATCCCGTATTAACCAATTTTTTAAATCAATTTCTTCTTGATGGCGATCAATAACTAAAACGATAGAAAAAAGGATAATATCTAAAGGTATTAAAAGTAAATAATTTCAAAGTTCTAATTGAAAGCGGCTATGCGTTAAAGTTGCCGGTTTAGAAGCAAAAAATCTTTCAAGAATTAAGTTTAACAATAAAAAAGTGAAAAATTTTAAATGGAATTTTCAACCTAAATTTAAAATATTGATAATTCTTTAAAATTTATAAATAACATTTTACTCAAAACGGTTATTATGACATGTTTGTAAAACACATGTCATAATACTCATTGCTGAAGTTTGATAAAAAGTACATACTTACAGGAAACTGGCGATTCTTCATCTTCAGACATCTCTGATGTCACACTGAAATAGCCTGCTGCCAGGGGCTTCAGTACATACATCAACTATCTTAAAGCCTGCTACTGCAAAGCTACATCAACTTAGGGTTTGGCATGGGGCAGCTTTTTTTGGTCTAGATGATTCTTCAGATTATTTCAATAATGATCCTCAATTTCATAAAATAATACAAAAAGTATTAATAAACCTTGGGATTCACCTGTACCTCCAAACTCTTTGCAGAAGTTCAATATTTACTCAGAGAAGTTGAATAAACAAAATTTTGCTCAGAGAAGTTAAATGAACAATATTTTGCTCTGAGAAGTTGAATGAACAAAGTATTTGCTCAGAAAAGTTGAGCATAATTTTTAACATAGTAAGTTATAATTGAAAAGTTTTTTTGTCTGATGATTGGAAATCTTTATTCATAGCTTTAACTTTTACAATTTTTTAAAGACTTTTTCATATATTATTTTCAAAACGTCAGAGTGTTAATGAACATTTTATTGTGCAATAATCAAAATATCAAAGCTTATACCCAACTTTGAAATCCATTTGAAATTAACTCTTAGCAAAGAAAACATAATATTCATTGAGTTTAAAGTTTTAACAGTTGCCGATGATGCATTGTTCATTATATAAACGTTTATTTAGATTTATCTAAATCTAATAAACTAATAAAGGTAATATAATATTTTTATAGACGATATTATTTTCGAAAGTTTTATCTAACATACTGAGATAATATTTTTATAGATGATATTATTTTCAAAATTTTTTTTTTTAATTTTTAAAAGTTATACAATTATTTATACTCAGAATAAAAAATATTTTGAAGAAATTATTTACAAACATTGTTTTAATATGAAATTTTTTATTTTACAGTGCAGTCTGTATCTCAAACGTTAACGAAAATTGTTTTGTGTCAGAGCCAGAAATTTAATGCACGCCAGCGAATTTCATAATTCATAAAAGAATTATAAATCCATCAGCAAGTATATATTTTTATCGTTAAAAATGTTTCCCCCTCTGTTTTTAACAAAATACTCTTTGATGGTTTTTAGTAAATGAGATTTTATATTAATTTAAGTCTAACCAAAAGTGGCTTTTTTTATTGCCAGGTTGTATATTTTTGCAGGTTAGTTAATTGGGACAAATTGGAAATAAAAGCAAAGGAGATTGAATATGTCATTTACTAAGAACAGCTTTTAAAAATGGTCTAGCTTTAAAATTAAACTAGGCAGGAAGAGGACAAAAATTGGAATAGAAAAAATGTTGATTGCGTATGTCGCTATTGGTAAGTGGTTTAGAAAAGTTATTATTTTCAGTTTCAATTGTGCATTACACAATTATTTTCAATTTGTTATGTTTGTTTGGTGCAAAATTAAACAAACAACTAATTTTTTCCAGAAGCGATGAGGTCGAATAAGCATAGCGTAGGCAGGCATGTAATAGAGATGATGGAAGAAAAGCTGATAATTGTGGGCATCAAATATCATTAGCTAAACACGATTCAATCACAACTATATTATTCAATATCTAAACTACTTCATAAATTTTATAGGGAATTTTTTATTTAAAAATTGTGTTAGTTTTTGGTTTATGTTTAGAGTTTGCAATATGTATAATTAACAGAAAAATTATGTAAATTAAATAAATAGATTCTTATACTTGCACCTTACATTTTTGCATATTTGCTCTTTTGCTATGCAGCAATGCAAATCATCTATTTGTAACAACGATCTAATGTTGCATAAAACGTTGGCATGATATAACATTTATAGTTGAATTCATACAATATTGTTGAATTTATTAATTTGTTGAATACATAGGATATTGGAAAATATTGTATACAACGTTAGACTAACGTTGGGTTAATGTTGTATACAACATTGGACCAATGCTTAAACAATGATCAAACCTGCATTGGACCAATATCGAATTTCAACGTTGGACCAATATATTGCGATTCATTGGCCCAACGTTAGGCCAATGTAAGCTTGCTATCTGGGAGATTAAGTTTTTAAATTTTGTCTGAGGACGATTTTTGATTGTAAACTTTTATTTGGCAAGTTTTAAATCACAGTCAAAAATTGAAACTTAATATTCAATATATATATATATATATATATATATATATATATATACATATATATATATATATATATATATATATATATATATATATATATATATATATATATATATATATATATATATATATATATATATATATAAGCATTACTTTTATATATAATTTGCTTCTCTTAGGTAAGTTGTTGCAATTAAAGAGACCTGCCCTAACATAGAATCAATTTAACGTCATAACTAAGAAAGAGGCGTTTCTCTATCTTCACACTTTTCAATATTTTTAAAGCTTGAACTTAACTAAACTCCACACAAACTAAATGTTTTTGTAGTGTTCTGAAACTTCTTCTACAACTGCAAAGGTTAGTTTGCGCAGTTAAAGTTTGTAGTTCAATTATTAAATTAATTTGCGAATTTTTTGTCGAGGGCTGGATGCTTTATTAAACTCCTTTGATGTGTTATCTTAATCTAGACTCATTTTTAAAAATGATCCCTTACCACAGATTCCAAGCTTAATAAGATAATATGTCAATTGTTTCATTTTAAGCAAAGTATGATTATTTCTTTTTAATTACCTAAATTAAAAATGTTTTTTTAATATTTTTGAAATAAAATATATTCTCCGTTACTGTGTCATGTTCTTTTAGCATTTGACAACGTAAAGAATTTGCAAAGCTACTTTTCTTCTTCTACTAATATTTCTGCAAAACATGGCTCAAACAGTTTCAAACCTGATATTATATTGAAACTAGATCCCAATTTCTTTATTATAGTGTTTAAAAATCCAATATCATGCTCTGTTATGTTTCCAATATCATGCATATTACAGCTGAACTGGATGTCCATGGTTCGAAGCCAACTGTGGTCATATATTCATCATTGGTAAGGAAAAAGGCGTGAACTTCCTAGTTAAACACTATTCCACGGTGCTCTGTGATAAAACTTTAAGAACATCTATTAGCATCTAAAAAAAAAAGAGGAATAAAACATCTTAGTTTAGTGCTCTTTTTATGCGAGAAAACTGCAACCTAACCTGTCATTGAATCAAGTGTGAGCCTATTGCGTAAGGTTTTATCACCGAGATTTCGAGCTGTGATGGACTCGACCAATGTCATGTTACCTAAAATGAGAGCCCCTCCAAACCGCATAAAAATAGATGACAGAACGATATTGGCGCTGTATCTCAACATCCTGTTACAAAATTATTAGTAGTATGTTACTGTAATGGGTAACAACAGATGACGAAAAACTTATTTGCAAAGAACTTATCTCTGTAGTATATCTTTTAGTGTTTCAAATGTCGTGACAACAAAACACGTGGCTTCGAGATGATTAAAAATGTAGTGACAATAAAGCACGTGGGTTCAAGATGATTAAAAATGCAGAAAAACATTTGCAGAAGCAAGAAATTTGTGCTACTTTGCTTCTGAACATCAGTGGAATCAATGTATTATCTATTATTTGTTTAAAGGTTAATGGTAGTTATGAAGCAGTTTTTGATGTTAGTAAATGAAAAGTAAAATAGAAATGGAAAGATAGAAACGTAGGCAACGTTTAAGACTGAAATGACTTAATGAGGAGCCTCCTTGATAGTCGAGGAGTGCGTATTACAAGCCCTTTATTAACCTTGAAGAAAACGTATTTATAGAAAAAAACCACTGATCAATAAAAAGAATAGGAAAATTCAAAATATACAGTTATTAAATTAATATCAAGAAACTAGGAACTGACGATATAGTTTGGTTGAAACCGCCTAATGCAAAGTACTATACCATGTGAAAAGCTAGCTACAATAATCTCATTGCACAAGAAATTTTAGAATATGGATAGCGTTCCTTGTCACCTGTAACACATTAAACCTCAATATGAAACTTATATATTATGCCTTATATCTGACGAGGAAGTAAATAATGGAAAAAAATTGTGAAGAGATTGCGGAAACCATGAAGAAAAAATTGAAGGTGTTTCCGAAGCAAGTGCATTTGCTTCGAAAACACTTTCAAATTCGATGTGCACTTCATGAAGTGCACATCAAAGTCGAGAATAGTCTTCAAGAAACAGACGTGTCTCTGCAACGAAATGCTCGAGAGCGATGCATACCTAAAAATATCTTGATTACTAATTGTATGGTCTTTAAGAGTCAAGAAGAAGTGTGGAAATGTTACGTAAAATGTTAAAATCCATAATTGTTGTTAATACGGTTTAAAGTGTAATCGCTAATATGTTTATGCTGGTTTTAAGCGTAATTTTTGAGGTTTCTAAATTATTATATATTGTCATCAGAATTTTTTGGAGACAAATTCTCATTAAGTTGAAAAAAAGAAAACATCTTAATTAATAATAAAAGACATTTGGTCTCGTGTTTGAGTAATAAATAAAGTTATGCCTGAGTAAGTTTATTAAATAAGAATTGATTAAAGTATATCAAAAATACATTAAAAATTATAAGAAACAACTTAGAACATCAAAAGTATCTTTATTAGTAATTTTATTAGTGATCTTGTTGCCAGAACCATATAAAAATTGCAATATAAATATAATACAATACAAGTTGTTTAAATCAAAATAACATTCTAAAATATTTGAAATAATAAATGGTATGGTATTTCAAAATAAATTTGAAATAATAAATTAAAAATCTCAAAAATGTTTAAATATATTATCCATTTAAAAAATAATACTCTTTAACTTATTTTAAAAAAATATATTATACGCGTCGCATGTTTCTGACGGTAATAACGACGTCGAGACGTACTTTTACCTGTACTTCCCCAAGCAATATTAGCATAGTTTATAAAGCTATGAATAATTGAATAATGTAGTTGTTTTAAATCATTTTTATTTATATAAGTTCTAGCCTTATATAGGATTCCAATGTTTTTTGAAACTTTTATTGATATATAATCAATATGAGTTTTCCAAGACTATTTTTATCGAAATAAATACCAAAGAGCTTAATAATAAAATCTTTAATTTCTACTCTATTGATAAAAATTTAAGGTAAATCTTTTGGCAAAAGACGTTTTTTTGTTGTGGAAAGGAAAAAAATCTATTTTGTTTTGTCAATATTATTAAGATTAATTTATTGCACTTGAACCAAGTAGAAATTTGTATAAGTTCCTGATTAATATTTAATTAAAGTTTGTTTATGTCTTTGTCTGATAAAAATTTATTGGTATCGTTAGCAAACATGATGTTCATATGATCAGAATGTTATTTAAAACATTAACATATATTAAAAAAAGAAGTCGACCAAGGATAGAAGTTAAAATTCTTCTGATGAAATAGTTCTTATTTTACTTTTATAACTGAATAACAAAAAAATTTTTTTTGAAATTATATCAACAAAAAAATTTATAAATTAGTTTTTTTTTACATAAATTATATAACTGTTTAAATTATTTTGCATCGTTTAGTCTAACATAATTAAACAATAAACTAAACGAATAATTCATGTTGAATCATATTTTTGAAAAGTGAAAATAGACACAAAATAGACAAATGATTGAACAATATTTGGTGTCGAAAATAAACCTATTAAGACTAAAAAATACATAGTTTTAAATCCCTATATTTGAGATTCAAAGAAGCATTGAGAAACATTAATGCATTGCGACAAATTTTTGTTGTCACAATGAAAAAAATCAAAATGATCGAAACGTTTTGAAAACATTTCGAAATAAATCGAAATGTTTCGACACTTTGAAACAATGAGGGGAGGGGGGCATTGTTTTAAAAAACCTAATACATAACTTATGAACTCCCGTAGTATATTTAGTAATATTATGTTTATTTATAAATATTATGTAAATTTATAAAAATTTATAAAAGTTATTTATAAACATTTAGTAAATGAAAAAAAACCTTTTTCGATGGCATAAGTAGATGAGCTAAAAATATTTTGATCGTACTTTACAATGTTTAATTAAACCAATAACTTACCATATTTTTTAATGAAAAAAGTTGTAAAATCTTTTATAATTGTCAGTAAATTCACTTTCGGCTAGCGAATAGCTAGCTACAATCGTAACGATAAAGAAAGCGATATGGCCACATGGATCGCTAGCTTTTTTAAATTAGCAAAAAGCTATCGATATTTGTAAAGATAAAGACAGCAATTTGGCTACGAGGACAGCGGCAGCTAGCTTAATAAGCTAAAAATCCACTGGCTATTGTAGCTTAAACCATACCGTATTAAATTGCTGTCTAAAAAATTTTGATAGGTAGTTACCAACCGGGTATTGATTTTTAGGTATTTTGTAGCTAGGTACAAAGCTACGACATGTAGCTAGCGACATATTGCTACAAAATCGCAATGTTTAAAGTTCAACTATTCTCATAATTATAATAGACTCAACACTAAGAATCGAATTTTTAAAGATGTTAAAGACATTATAAAAAAAATAAAAAAAATAAAAAAAAAATCGCTTGAAAATTGCTATAAAGCTAGCTAGTCGCTCGCTAGTTGCTCGCTAGTCGCTCGCTCATTTCCTACCGGGTTTCATGCAGGTAGAAGCAAAAATATTTTTAAAGTTTTGCACAATAAAAATTTTTTTATGTATCCATTAAAATTTCACAATTTTAATAGATACATAAAAAATGCAATAATTTCTAAATGAATATTATTTATGAAAACTAATAATGAATTAACATAAGCAAATATTCCCATTCAGCCGCAAGTTTGCAAAGATATTAACAAATAGAGTGTTCTCGTTTTTTTAAAAACAATAGAAACAATTACCATCAAAAGATATTGGATGGTATTGCCAATAAAATGTTAAATGTGATTGGCCAAAAATTTCAATTTTTGTATTTAAATTAATAGAAGAAAATTATAAAAAATAAAACTGTGTTACTTGTGTTGATTATTGTGCGAATTGAATGTTTTAAACCAAATTAAAAATTGAACTAAATAGACGGAATAATAGTACTGCAACCAACTAATCGGATTGTTACAAATTAATTGGATTGCAACCAATTAGTCGTATTGTAATAAACTATTCGGGTTAAACCAATTAGGTACTTAATGAGTAAAAACACAAATAAATAAATGACAACCCATGTTCAAAAAATGAGATTTTTGGCCAATGACATTTAACATTTTATTGGCAACACCATCCGATATCTTTTGATGGCAAAATGGCAATAATGATAAAAAAAGCTTATAAATGTATTAAATAATGTTATTTCATTATATAAAATTTATAAAAATTAGTTCAATTTCCGTGTTGCAACATGTTTAAGTGTTGTTGTAATATACATTAACGGGATTATAACACTTTTATTAGTTAGGTTTCAACATTTTAAACTTTTGTGATATGAATTTTGCAGCTAACTAAAACTTAAATTTTGTTAAATTTAAAATAGCGAATCTTTAAACATACTCATTGAACAAAAAAAATTATTTTTTTCACACAAACAGTAAAATTTTAATAGGTTAAGTTCTATAATTTTTAAAATTCGAACTCACTGTTTTAATTTGTGCTTTCTCACTGTTTTGACATTAAAAGTACAAACTTTAGTTACAAATAAGTTAACAACATACATAGCTACATAAATGTACCTATCGATACGTTGCAAATATTATTAACTTTTATATATAATTATAAAACTAAAGGGATACATTTTTTTACTTGAAAGTTATACGTCTGATATGACTGTCATTATTATAAAAATTTTTTAATCAAAACTGTATTAGAAGATAGTTAGAAGGTAAAACACTAAAAAATACCTTGATATGTCAAATCACAATATTTAAAAAATACCTTGATATGTCAAATCACAATATTTAAAAAATAAAACAGGAGTTGTTGGGTTCCAAGTCATCGTACTATAATTATCAAAATCTTCGTTAAACAAACAAAGTAAAGGAGACGTGCTTTCGTGAAACAACCAACTCACTATTTAAGATAACATAATTTAATTAGCTCAAATTTTTTATTTATTTCAAAAGAAATGCATTAATGACCCAGCGATTTATATTACAGCATAGATCGCCTTATTTTGTTTCAAATTTAAAATTTTATTTCATACAGTTTATAACGGGCATAAGCTATTACCTATATTGATAAAATCTTTATCTGTTAAAATACGTGAGAATTATGTAAGTTGCATTTTGCATAGAATTTTTTATATAGATATTTTTAAGAGCAACTTTCTGTAAGCATCAGGCAAAAATATAAATTTTTATTAGTGACCTCCTATAAATTGATAATTTTTTAATACGTTGTGACTATTTATATTAAAAACTTTATTTTAATTTAAAAAAAAATTCATTATTTCTCCAGTTATTGGACTTAGACTAATAAAATAGGTAAAGTAAACATTTTGGGCTGTCTAAATATCATGCTTCAAAAGTACGCAAAGCCTGATTTTTTGTCATTTTTGACCTTCATTTTCACACAAAGCCACAAGCATCCCTTATTTTTTTTAATCAAAAATATGGGGTGTTAGTGGCTTTGAGTGAAAAACTAAAAATAAACTTATCAAAAATTTGGGGTTAGGTTCAAAATTTAGCTCAAAAACGGAGTTACTATCAATTATCGCAACTTTTGCAATCTCATAATGGCTTTTTATCTTTTTCAGTTATTTAGACAAAAATAAACTTTTACTGTAAAACCAGGTCTTTACCTAAAATTAGCTAAAACCCTGGGTTTACAGTAAAAGTTTATTTTTTTAAAAGAGAATTGGCCATTTATCTTTCATCGAACCTCAAAGTTTGAGAGATATTAATAACAAAATGGTGTCAAATGCATTTTCAAACTTAAAATTAGAAAATAGAAAAAAGTTTAAAAAATATATGGTAGACAGATTGTCTAAATATCATGTTTCAAAATTACACAAAAATTGATTTTTTGTTCATTTCAATCTTCATTATCATCTAAAGTTTTTGGTATTCTATAATAATATTTTTTATTATAAGTCTTCATCCAAAAAAGTACCAAAAATATAAAAATAGCCATAGGGAGACAAATCTAAGAAGCTGTTCATAAATTACGTTGCAATATACAAAATGGGGGGGGGGGGAAGGTTTAATGAATTTTGCGACACTTTGAGATAAGAAAAAAAGGGTTCAAAAAACTCCAAAAAAGTACGTAAAATATACAGCATCAGCTCTAAATTTTTTAGTTTTTAAGATGCTTCAAGAAAACAAGAAGTCTTACCACAGAGCATTACAGAGAAATATTTAACTAGAAAGTTCACGCTTCCTTCCTTACCAATGTCGCTTGTGAGAGAGCCGGTGTCGAACCACAAACCTGTTGGTTCTGAGCCAGAGTTTTATCTACTGCGCCACAGCTGTTTTGATTTGGAATTTGCTATTATGAGGCTGTTCATAAATTATATCACGTAAAGTTTTAAGACCTCTCTTACCTTTTGCGTAAAATCTTAACCCGCTCCCACATTTTTGTGCAAATTAATTAATTATTTTAGGATCCCTAAGAAGTCCTTATGGTATTATCAAAAAGCACCGCGGTAGAGCATTTGAAAGGAAGTTCACATCTCCTTCCTTATCGATATAATTAAGACTTACCCAGAGGTGGCATCAAACCACGGATCTCTAGTTTTAGAGGCAAACACGCTAACCGCTATGCTACAGCTGTTCCAGATAAACGTTTTTCATTAAACTCTAAAAAATGATTTCACAACATTTAAACTTTGAAGGGTAACAACAATTTAACTTTGAAGGGTAGCATGACCAAACTTAAAATTGCAAAAATGATTTATCGTGATTATCTGATTTGGATAACAGTCTCAAAATTAGGGTTTTTATCTCAAAATTAATATAGAGGAAATCTTCTTGAAATTTAGTTAAAAAATAACTCAAAATAGCTTAATCGAGATTTAAATTTCAGAAAAAGAAGGAAAAAACAAAGAGTAATGAAAGAAAAGATTGCTGCCCCAGCCCAAATCCTTAATCGATGTATCGGCTCTTTTTTGCGACAGCAGGCTAAGATAGCCAATGTATCTACTAAAACCTTGTTTTTTAAAACCATTTTTAAGATTAGTTCTGTCTAATCATTTTTGAAATTAATGAATAATTTTTCATTTTGATTAGATAAAATTCGAGATAAATTCATTTTTCGAGAAGTTCTCTTTTTGAGATATGCTTTCCCTTTTTTCGAGAAAAAGTAGAAAAAAACCTATGGAAAAAGTGGAAAGCGTATCTTGATTAGAAAATCAAGATATACTTTCCCCTTTTTCGATAAGTTTTTTTTGAGATATGCTTTGCCTTTTTGAAGCACGATATTTAGACAATCTGTATACAATATATTTTTATACTTTTTTAGGTCTAAACTAGCTAATATATAATAATAAAATGAAATAACCATGGGGAAGTATGGGCATTATTCTAATTTTAAATTTGGAGTGCGTTTAACACAATTTTTTCAATAGTTTTGTTATATCTGTCAAACTTTGAGGTCCGATATCTAGAGAACAAATGAATTTTTTAATAAATTATTTTGAGCTTTATTTTAGTATTAATTTTCTAGTATAAATAGAAACAACATATTAAAAAAAATAAAATTTTGAAGAGGCTCCCTAACGAGTTTTGCCTCATTATTACAGATGGCGGCTCTCAATAAAAAAAGGTCTATAAGTTAGTAAGAAAAAAAGCCTGCAACTTTTTTTCTTACTATTGCCATACCCCATAGGTATTTTTTAAAATTATGATATATAAAAGGCCAATACTCGTTTTTGAAAACAAACTTTCACTTTAAACCCAGGGCTTAATCCATTATGAGGTAAAGCTCATGGTTTACAGTAAAAGTTTATTTTATCTAAATAACTTAACTAATTTTAACTAACTAAAAATTATGCAGTTGTGGCGTAGTGGTAGAGCGCTCACTTTATAATCAAGAAGTTCTGAGTTCAATCCCCACCACGTTCCAGTAGTACCACGCTCAACTTGTTTCTCCACGTAGCGGCCTTGTTCGTCAAGGTTCGTGTTTTTACCTTGGGGAGGTGAATCAACATTAGGAAAAAAATCCCATTATGAGGTCACAAAAGTTGCGTTAATTGACTTTAACTCCATTTTTAAGTTAGGTTTTGGACCTAACCCCTTAATTTCTCATAAGTAACTTGAGCAGCCGTAGCTGCTCAAGTTACAGTAGCGCAATTGTTAGCGTGCTTACCTCAGAAGCTAAAGATCAGTGGTTCAAACGCTACCTATAGGCAAGTTTTATAACATTGGTAAGGAAGGAGGCGTGAACTTTCTTTCAAATGCTCTTCCGTGGTGCTCTGTGATAAGACCGAATAAAAAATAATGAAAAAAAGGATTTGTTACTTTTTTAGGTACTGTACTAGATAAAGATATATGATATAAAAACAATAGGATGGTTATGGCTTAAGGTAAAAATAAGAGTCAAAAATCACCAAAAATCAAACTTATGTTCATTTAAAAGAAAATATTTATACAGGTCGAAATTTTTACTCTATCTATTTTATACTTTTTATTTCTAAATTATGACCAATAAACAATAATCAGGTGAAATACCTATGAAGAATGTATATAGTTTGTTCTTTTTTTATATTTAAAAATACTTTAAAAATTTGTAATTATCAATTTTTTTTAGAAAAACATCTGCCATTTTCAAAATATAAAGAAAATAAACAATTTTTAAAACAAATTGTGCTTATACTTAAATATATGCCGTATTAAATAGAAAGGTTGCCTGATTTCATAAATAAGTCATATCAAAATCATACCACATATCAAAATCATATCACATATCAAAAAAAAAAAAAAAAAAAAAAAAAAAAGAGGTCTGGATATGTTTAGCGCCATCTTTGAGAAAGGAGGCGTGAATACTTCCTATTTAAATGCTAATCCGCGGTGCTTTGTAACAAGACCGTATGGTCTTCTTGGGGCACCAAAAACAAAAATTTAGAAAAAAAAATTATTAAAGAAAATATGTTCTTTGAATTTCCTTATTTAGATAACATGACTATTGCAGATTAAGAAAACGTTACTATTCATTGTAAAAATGAAAAAGAATAATAATAATAAAAAATTACCCAGTTAAAAATACTAATTTTATATATTAAAAAAAAAAATTGTTTTCCATGATAAATAAAGACATTTTTGCCATTTATTCTCGATTCCAAACTTCTAAAACTTAATTATCACTGTTGTAAATTTAAATCTTGATATTTAGCAACAATTTCAAAATTTAAAAAAAAAAAGTTAATTTTTAAACTTAAATTTTGAAATTACTTTGAAAATAAGTTGTTTAATGTTGTTATTTACAGTTCCTTTTTAACTGTACTCAATCCTCCTTGCTTAAAATGTTTTATTTTTATATATAGTAAATAAAAATATTTTGAACAAACATTATTTAAATATTTTTAAAAACATCTCTGCTTTAGACAAAATGTTAATAAACTAAAACAATTTTTATTTAAAGCCTTACTAAGATTTTAGTTATTAAGTCAATAAACAACAATAATTTCTCTTTACTATAACAATAATAATAATAATAATAATAATAATAATAATAATAATAATAATAATAATAATAATAATAATAATAGTAATAATAGTAGTAATAATAGCAATAATAGTAATAATAATAATAATTATGTTATTCTTTGTATTTAAAAGAGGCACTAGTATTTATATATTAAAAAAGTAAACTATATTTTATATAATAAATTACTTATGACGCTAAATAAAAATCAATGTTCTCACCATCTAAGGTTAAAAATAGAATGATCACATTTAACAAAACCATTTTAATAGTAAAATGTGGAATAGTTACATTATTTAAAACTACAACATTTTTTCGTTTAATGATATTTTGCGTATGTTTTTTTTTCTTATTTAAAGATTATTATCGCAGTTGCATGTAATAAATGTTTCGTATTGCTAGGTTACGTTGCTCGAAGAAATCTTAAATCAAAGGCTTATATATATATATATATATATATATATATATATATATATATATATATATATATATATATATATATATATATATATATATATATATATATATATATATATATATATATATATATATATATATATATATATATATATATATATATGAATATATATGAATATATATATATATATATAAATATATATATATATATATATATATATATATATATATATATATATATATATATATATATATATATATATATATATATATATATATATATATATATATATATATATAATTCTTATTTACTCCCAATAAGGCTGCAAGCAATCACTAAGTTGGGAGTTATTTGCAAACAAAAAATAGAGTTATAGAGCAAGAAAACAGTTGACAAAAGACTTGAAAAGTTGAAGATTGTATGAGTCAGGAAAAAATAATGATGAGAGAGAGAGCTCCAAAGCATTGAAGTGCGGGGAAAAAACTAGATGAATAAAAGTTTTAAGAATATGCAAAAGCAGATACAGTAAAAGAATGAGACTTTGCCGGGTCAATAACGAATCAAACAAGAATGAGTTTTGGTTGATGGAACAAAAGATGATAGCTCCTTTGAGCAGCGACCATAATAGTATTTGTTGAAAAGAGATGGAGATACAACTTTACAACAATAGGAAAGAGACTCACACTTTGCAGATAAAGTAAGTCCAACTACGTTTACAATGAGTTTTTAGACCTTGTCGAAATAAAAAAGAGCATCATTAGAAGAACCAGCCTAAATATGACAACAGTATTCCATACAGGAACGAATAAGAGGCAGAGAATAGAATCAGCAGTATGATAATTGCCAGCATAATAAAGAGAAGCAATCCAAGCAGATGCTAACTTAGCAATTGTTTGAGTATATAGTTTTCATGAGAGGTTAGTAGTGAGCAATAATCCAAGAAGACGTAAAGAAGAGGACTAGTGAGGGGTTTACCACTAATTAATATAGGAATGATGACAATATTGTTATTTAGATGTGACAATGTTAGACAATATTGCTGTGATAGATGTTTGCAGTAAATAGCAAGTCACTGCAAGCCTCAATCTGTTACAAAAGTGAGATCAGAATCAAGATCGGCTGCCTGTTTTAAGCAATTGAAAAGAGAAAATATTATGTCGAGACAGGAGTATAAAGTTGTATTGTCAGCAAATAGAGCTAATTTAAATATAAAGTTATCAGAAAATGCTAAATTTTTTCGAAAACTTTAGTTATGTAGAAAGTAATAGCTCTTGCCTCGCCGTCTCCATCTAATACGCAATAAAATATTTGATAACAGCAGTTAGCAAGTCAACCGTAAAACGAGAAGATCAAAAACCGTATTGATTGTCTGACAATCAACACTGTTTTGATGACCAAGGCCACATGTTACAAGACCAAGACCTAGGTCAAAAATTTTAAGACCAGGACAAGGCCAAGGTCAAGACCAAGTATTAGAATTGCAAGTCAAAAAGGCCCATGCAAACATTTTTAAGACCAAAGACTTAAATTTTTGCTTTACGTTAAGGCCAATTGTTAACAAAACTGTATTTAGCACGTGCTGCGACAATAAAACCACATGTTGTGAAATTAGATCAAGGTTATGCGTAGAATTCTACGTCAATAAAAAAATATACTTGTAGATATATATGAAAACCAAAAAAAATAATACATAAAAATAAAGAATAAAAACTTTTAATTCTTGAACTTTATGTATTTTTTTTGAAGGCTAAGGCCAAAACAATCAAGGCCAAGGCCAAAAGTTTCAAAGCCAAGGCCTTAATTTTGCTTACAACAAAGAAAGTTTAATGCTGGTTTGTCAAGATAGTGGAATGGCCTGGGAATTTACCAGACTTATCCAATAGATAGGTTGATGTACTGAGAACTTCAAAAAGTAGTCAGTTTTAGCCAAAACGTATTAAATTGGTGCTTTAAAATAAATGACATTCAACAAAACTTTAGTTGATAGTTTTTTTTTATACTTTTTAACTAGGAATTTAAATGTAGGAGTTAAAACTAGTTTTATTATGCTTTTGGTATTTTTTTTAGATCAATGTATTTTAGCCACAACTGTAGCCATAATACTTTAATGATATCACCAAATTTTAAGCAATTTAAATCACACCAGTTTCAATCACTATGTGACTAAGGTGTAGTAATAGAACTTTTGTGATATGTAAAATAACCTCCTCACTCTTAGATGTGTAACATCATTCAATATGATTCCCTCAGCTGCAGTGGTACGGTAAACCACTACATACAGACTTTTAATATCAAAAAGAGTGAAAATCTTTTATAGCCTCAACAAGAAAACTAAGTTTCAGTTATATATATAAGAAAACTAAGTTTCAGTTATATATATATATATATGTTTTTGCAAACTGAGAAAATCGATGTCAAAGTTTGAATTTGTTCGCAGCTAAATTGAAAAAATATTTTGAGAATTTAGGTATTTCCTAAGATTTAAAAATGTTTATTATTAATTTTTAGATAAAAAAAACTTTTTAAAATTACGCTAACGCCCTTTTTTTCGCACCCTCTTTTGGAGATTTTTTTTCGAGGTAACTTCCAGACATGGAGCAAACTTCAAACATTTATATTTTTATACTTACGTCAAATAATGAGGCTTTGCAAAAAAAAAACGCGATTATTAGAGGCTGGGAATGAAAATGCCCTAAAATTTTTAACCCTCTGCCCCAAACGTGAAAGCAACAAGTTGATAAAATGTTTTTTGTACTATTCTTAACTAGACTTACTTAAAATTTTTTGGAGAGTTTTTAGTAAAATTCAAAAATATTATGTTGTTACATCATATATATTAAACATATTAAGTACATTTTTCAACAACGACATGTTAGAAATTGATGAAATTTTGTTCTACCTGCTAACTATTCTTACGCAGTACCATACACTCCTAATTTTTGGGCATGGGCCCCTAAATTAGGGGCATGGGCCCCTAATTTAACGGGTCCCTTTTCAAAATATAAGACGCTTTTTGTATTACCTAAAAAATTAAGTTTTTTTAAATAAAATGAGGCCCTAATTAGGAGAACTTTTAGAAGAGCCTCTAACGACACTGTTCTTACGACTTACATTTACTTTAATTACCTGTAGGCGCCGGCCCTGGACAAGACTAAGACGTCTAATTTAAAACGGAAAATTTGGCTGCGTAATAATAATATAAACGTATTAATATAATATAAACGTATAAAATAAATTATGAAAGGTATATAGGAAAGAGTTATGTTAAAAAAAATGTAATAATAAAAGAAATAACATTATGTAACTATCTGATAATTCACAACAATTCAACTCTAATCACAAACTCCATGCAAGATGAACTTGATTTTATTTTTCTTATGCCTGTGTATCCATTAATAGAGTTTAACTTTTTATTAAAAGTTATTGCAAATATTTACAAATAAAAAATTGTTACTCAAGTTAACGTCAGGAAGGGCATCAGGTTGTGAAACATTGCTTTAACTCTTTCATAGTGGCCTTTATGTCACTATGGAAAACCATCCAAACCGTTTGGTTTGGATGGTTTTCCAAGTGGGGGAAAATGAATATAAAAGTACAAAAAAACAAACAAAAAAAACACAAGCTAAACAAAAATTTTTATCAAGATTTCAAAATAATATTATTTCAATGTGTTTTATATTTATATTTATACTAAATAAATATTTTATTTAAATATGTTATTTATATGTATATTATTTATATTATTATATATATATATATAAATATGTTATTTATATTTATACTAAACATATAACAACCCTAAAAATATTTTGACTTTATTAATGTTTTGTAAATGTTCAATTTATTATTGTTTTATAAAATGCAATATCAACAGCAGGCATGTATGAATACATGGAAATGATATCATTGTCTTTTGCAACAGATATAGACTGATAAGAAGCACGAAAGCAAGCTGCCATTGGTATATTGGTATTTAATGGTTTTGCAACAATGGTTGATGCTGCTTTCTTGACAGACTTATTTATACGAGCTTGTGAATAATTATCTGAAAACGAGGTTTTAAAAAAAACATGGTATGGCAGTCCGTTTCGATAAACAAGATTTTTAACCTTTGAATAAGGCACTAACTTATAACTTGACAAACCAGCGACAACTGAAAAATTCTTTACATCTCCTAATTGCATTTGGTAAACACAGAAAGGTTTTTTACGGTTTACATTTTTAATAGCTCTTTCTAGCCCAAGTGGACTAAATATTTCTGCAGCAGAGAGGGATTTTTCAATCTGACTATGAATTCACATTTTTGAATGCTGGAATGACCTGGCTCGCAGAACTTCTGTTCAATTACTTTTATTTGTGGGTATCGTATTATAAATTCACACAAAGCTGCTGACATGAAACTATTGCGGTTTTGTGGTACACATGAATCGAACCAAAGTATGAACTTATTTATGTCAAGGTCAGCCATGATTTTCAAAAGCAAACATGATACAGCACAGGCTAGATCATTTCCTCCACGACCAGTCATGGCTTCGTGCCAAAGGATGCAATAACCCTTCCTGTTAAGCGAGCAATGACCAGTTAAGTTATAATTTGAAAGTTTTCGTTTGTAATAAAAGTTTCCCACATTAGCTCTAGGCAAATTTAAAACATTTTCAAGGTCAATACAAACAATTGCAGTTTTAAAATCAACATTTTGGCAATCATTTTCACGTTCAGTTTTGGTATCATTCCTTGATTTTATGTGCTTATTATAACTATCTGTTTGTTCATTGCTTGCATTAACAATGTTGCGATACTCATAGCATGTGTCACATAAATCTTTCTTCGGTTTTTGAAATTCTATATTGAACTTGTGATTAAAGATATAACGATACATATGTTCTTTTGCTGGAGGAGAGACATTTTCATCACAATATATTTTATAAAGATCATACATTCTACCTATATTTAGTGATCCTTCCATGTATTCTTTATGTGTCTTTTTCCTGCTATAATGAGCATCAATTCTTGGGAAAAAGTTAATATGGTCTCGTACAACTTGTTTAGACTCTTCTAGTAACCTTTTTTTAACATGTTTCCCTGATTTTGATTGCAATAGTGTTCCAGTAGTTAAAGATTTATTAAACTTATGAAAGTAAAACACTCTATGGCTGCTAATATTCAATGTTGAAAGATAATATGATTTACAAACTCTATATTGTGTATTAGAAACAAAAAAGCTATAATAATAAGATGTTTTTCTTCTTGAATTGTCACCAGCAGCTGTCCGACAGCGTTTTTTCTCCAGATTTTCAGTAGTTTTAGAATAGAAATGTTTTTTTCCGTCATCATCTAAGGTCCAAAAGTTATCAAATATTATTTGACGCTCAATCTCAGATATATTGGTAGAACATTTAAATTTACAATTTCTGCAACTTTTTAGTGCAACAATAGATCTTTTTGGCATTTGTTCTCCTTTCGTATTTTTATAAGCTTTACCCGACTGACGTTGGATTTTTCTTACACTTTGTTTCCAACTACTCCTATCAGCTTTACGTTTCC
The DNA here is from genome assembly GCF_022113875.1 of Hydra vulgaris. NCBI lineage: Eukaryota > Metazoa > Cnidaria > Hydrozoa > Anthoathecata > Hydridae > Hydra > Hydra vulgaris. The sequence goes on from NC_061157.1 coordinate 55,375,421, forward strand.
TAGAAACCCCACCATGGGGCGACCGACGAGAAGGTGTAATGCCAAGCAGCTCTAACGATTAAAATATTAATTTTTTATTATCCAGGATGTATAAATAATAACTTTTAAATTTAATCTAAAATGGCACAAGCGAAAGTCGAATTCTACTTTTCCAAAATTATAATACAAATTAAGGTGAAAAACTACCTTCGTTTTGATTTAGGGCAGGTTCCATTTCTTGGTCAATATTTGCAGTTGCCATTTTGAAAACAACAAAACAACAGACATTCTTTTTCGCAACAAGTTAAATCTATTTATCAGGCTTCTAAACAACCCCATATGTTACTCGATTATACGGACTCAGATGCCTTTAATGAATCAACGATCATTTGTGGGTGAGGTAATGATAATGTGTAAGAAAGCTGATATAAACATGCTCCAATTTATGATCGAGGGTAAGAAAATTATAATTGCACGCCCTCAGGAAGCATTGGAGGCCAATGTTGCGGCGATCTTAAAACAATCGTTCCAACACTGGAATTTAAAGGAACAAAGAGAAATATTTAGAACGCTGATGGAGGAAAACATTCCAAGAACGATGCAAGAAAATACTTAAATGTGCTTTGCTTTTTTAATACTTTTACCTATAGTTTATGTAATTATTGGGTGTTTAAAAGAATAAATATATAAAACTGATAAAATTATTCCGAACAACTTTGTAATTGTAATATGATTGGTTGATTGGAGATAGAACAAGTTTGCTCATTAAGGAGATAGAACAATGGAATATTGCATGCAATACCGTGTTAAAAGTTTCATTTTTTTTCAATATAATTAAAGTAGAACAACACAATGCTAAAATATTCGAAAATAATAAAATCTTAATTTTTTCAAAAATTGGAGATTTTTGAAAAAATACTCTTGCATGTCTCTTGCATGGCATCAAAAAAAGTTTCCCATAAACTGTAGTTTTAAAGAGCGAGTCAATAAACCAGACCAGAAAAAGTTTTTAAAATTAAATTTTTTTTTAATTGATAGACTGCCTGGCCAAACCAAACCTCAGTCAATGTAGCAGCACTCTCTTGCGAGTCAGGCTATTTGTCAGTCGTTGTAGCAGCACTCCCTTGCGAGTCAGGCTATTTGTCAGTCGATGTAGCAGCACTCCGTTGCGAGTCAGGCTATTTGTCAGTCGATGTAGCAGCACTCCGTTGCGAGTCAGTCTATTTGTCAGTCGATGTAGCAGCACTCCGTTGCGAGTCAGGCTATAAGATAGTCGATGTAGCAACATTTACGCATGTTTTAAAATGTTTTTTATTAAATCAATAACAAAAACACCACTAATTAAAAAAAACTTTCCAGTCGTTATAATTGCGGTTTTTTAAAAATTTTTTAAAAAACCGCAATTATAAATTAAATTTAAAAAAAAAAATTAAATTTAATGTATTTCCGCATAACTTAATTGCTTTGACATTTCGATGACAATCAAAAACAGCTTAAGAGACGAGGTAATTAAAATTGTAGTCGTAAGAGACTTTTTTTACATTAAAACGCTCTTTCGACTACACTATATGGGTATATATATATATATATATATATATATATATATATATATATATATATATATATATATATATATATATATATATGTATATATATATATATATATATATATATATATATATATATATATATATATATATATATATATATATAACTGAAACTTCGTTTTCTTGTTGAGGCTATAAAAATTTTCACTCTTTTTTGATATTAAAAGTCTGTATGTAGTGGTTTACCGTACCACTGCAGCTGAGGGAATCATATTGAATGATGTATATAGCTTTTTCTGAAGAAATTTTTTTTTTTAGAAAATTACTTAAAATCCAATTTTATTGGTTTTAAAAAAAAAAAAGAAGAAAAATTTAAACAAAAAAAAAATAGGACATCTTTAAAAAAATAAAACTATGACATTTTGAAACATGAGATCATAAAAGGTTTTATTAATGTTGTTTAATAATTTTTTAGTACTTTAATATTTTAGTCTTTATAATTTTGTAAATAAAAAGTATTTAGTTTTTTGTTTTATTGCAAGCCAATTTAACTTTATAATTGGCTCGCAATAAAACACATTGTAAACTTTATGTAAAGGAATGTTATTGCAGACCGCAATTTCGTTTGCACTTTGTCTTGCACGCAGTCTAGAAACTATAGTTGCTCTAACATCCAATTCTTTCAATATAAAGTTTTTCGAATATAAAATTTTATAAATTTCTCAAACAATACTGTTAAATCATAACAGAGAACATTCAAAAATAAAATGGAGCACAAGAATGTATATAAACGTGAGTGTAACAAGTTGATAAAATATATTTTTTTTTATTTTCAAAAAATTTATATTCTTCTTTAAATTCTAAATTTTATTCAATAATCTCTTAGTCTTCAAAAATTATGACTTTATAAAATTTGTAACCCTTTTAAATTGAGGGGGTTTCATCAAATTGAGGGAGTTTCAAGCTTTATGTAGCCATAATTTTTAAACTCTAAGAGAATATTGTATGTAACTTAAAATGCATCAAAAAATGTAATATTGTTTAAGAATAATATAAAAACTTTTTTAAGAAGTTTCTTTTAAAGCATTTTTTTTCCTTAGCTTCAATCATCGCAATTTTTTGCCGATGATTGAGTTTTTTTTCAAGTAAAAAACACATTTAGTTGCATAATATTTTAGAAAAATCTACATAATTTCAAAAGATGCAATTTTTTTTTTTTTTTTTATTTTTGTGTATTTTATGCGTTTTCACGTTACAGCGTGAATTGTTGATGTAGAAATGCTCAAGACAGTTTTTAGCTAATTTTCTAAAACTGTAAAAAAATAAAAACACAAACTTGTTTCAATCAAAATGCTTTCCCAGCCAGCACTATATATATATATATATATATATATATATATATATATATATATATATATATATATATATATATATATAAGTAAGCTAGTCCAACTGTATGCAATGTAAATATATACGCCCATGCTAAACCGTTACTTAAGGAAATCGGCGCTTATAAGTTAAACATTTTTTTCTTTTCATGTTTTGGTTTTGAAATAGTATGCTATTTCGAAACCGAAACATGAATAGTAAAAAAACTTCTAAAAAATTTTCACAATTAAACTTTTATCATTGGTCACAAAAAAACACGGTACTCTACTCACAATTTTAATATCCTTAAGACATTACTAAAATTTGAATTTTTATATTATTTTGTGGACTTCGCTTATGAAATTCAATTATAGAAAAGGAAATTAAAGATATAGAATTCTTTATATCTTTTAAAACCAATGCGAAACAGCATATTGTCACGTCATTTTACATTATATGTGATTTTAGGGTATTTAAGTTTAATATTTGATTTTAGAGAGTTTTAAGTTTATGTTAGAAATGTATAGTTTACATAGTCTTCTATCTACAAATTACTTAAATCTTAAAAATATAACAGAAAATAGTTTTTTCTCTAATTGTTTCATTTTTGCCCAAACCTACTTTTTGACTCATGCGACAGTTTTTTTCAACGTGGAAATAACATTTCTACAGTGATACACAAAGTTTTTTAAACAATTATTTGAGAAGGCCTTAGTTAAAGCATGTCACCAAATGTACGTGATATAATAAAATAATTATTTATTTATACAATCTTTTACAGTTTTCTCAAAACATGAAAAAATGGCGATTGTGAAATGGCTGTGACAATATTTACTAGGCACGACTTATTTACTAATTGTTACATTATTTTTTAAAATTATTAGTTTTATGTTAAATGTATAACACTTATAGTGTATATAATGTATAAACAGTATATAGTTTATTTTTTTCTGAAATAGTTTTTTAACGGAAATGGTTTTGTTTACTTATTTTAGAACTGAAAGTTTATTTCATTTCATTTTACTTGACAACATGTTGTAAAGTTTAAGTACAAAGGCGATGATTCCAATGATCAGCATGCCCACCTTATTTTCATACTATATACTATGATGTGTAAAACATGTAGGGTAGAACGGAGCATATAGAAACACTTAAGAAACAAAAGGCTAGTTGCAAATAAACTAATCTTAAGTAAAATTAGTTTCTTAAAGATCATTAATATAGTAAATTGAAAAAATAAAAATAGAAATTCTCAAAATAAGCTACGACAATCAAAGTAATACTGCAAGATGAGAGTATAGGGGCGCTTTACATAATGTGAGATCTATTGTTTTTTATTTTTTTAATTTTATTTAGGTACCCCAAGAAGTCTTTACGGTCTTCATAGAGCTGTGCGGATAAGCAATTAATTGGAAGTTCCTCCTTGCTAACCGATGAGGCAAAATTTACTTAGAGGTGGAGTTTGAACCACGGATCCTTTGTTTCTGAGGCAAGTGCGCAAACCAATGCGCTACGGCTGCTCAAAGTTTAAAGTAGATTTAATAAAGTGTGACCAATCTTTTTAAAGCGCTTTAGTAAATAGAGTAATGACTTAATAGAGTTATGAACTTTTATCCAATGATCATTCCAGTTAAGATTCTTGTTTATTAGGATTCCTAGGTACTTATAGCAATCAACTGATTCGAGTTTGGAGTTTAAATTAATTGGAGATGGAATTGAAACTTGATTAGGGTGGCAACTCTCTATTAATAATGTTTTCACTTAGGTTTCATGCTATTAACAGTTGCCCAGTTCGCCACACCATCCACAATAAATTTTATTGTCTTTTGCGTAGCTATATTCTTTTTTTACTTTTATCATAGCATCCATTGTACTATGTTAAAGGAGAAACCAAAATTGTTTATTTGTGGTCCAGATATGCTTCGTATGATTAAATATGCACAAGATACGTTTAAAGAATTTACACAGAGAAGATGTAATAGCTATTGGTCGATAATCTTCCATAGGAAGTGGGTTCGCTATTTTAGGTATAAGTGTTAAGTGAGTTGATCTGGCATATAATTGCATTCAATTAGTTGATTAAATAGAATACTGAGTGATGAGAGTATTTTGAGACGGGATTTTAACAAAATTGGAGATTATCAGAGCCTGGTGATCCAAACTTGAGTTTGCTAAGTTGGGTTAAAATATTTTAAGTAAAAATGGGATTTGCAGGTTGATCTGCATTCGTGTTAATAAAGATTGAGATATTATAAGCATTTTTATCTTTCCGAACATTACGATAATGATCGTTTAATTTATTGGCTAGATTTTCAGAAACTGATGGTTTATTTATCATTCTAGACGTTGACTGGAAAAATGTTTCAATTTGCTAAGGTTTTGAGAGAGTTACTTTTAAAAAAATATTACTTTCATAATAGTTACACAACAATTCCCTTTAAACAATTAAAAATGTTTTTTTAAGTTCTATTTGCACAATGATTAACGATTGCAGCACTGTAGTTTTCTTGGAGATTAATACTGAATCTTGGAGTTCTCAAATGAATATCTAAATGTTTGTATTGTTTTTCAAATGAATATCTAAATGTTTGTATTTATTTATAAATTTTTGTTATTAAACTTGTTTATATTCTTCTAAATCTAAAAATAAAAAAAAAAATAAAAAAAAAAAGCGTTTTTTCCTCAAAGGAAAAAACTGTTTCATTATTTACAAAGGAGAAATGCTGATAATCAATAAGAAAAAAAAATTTCTTCTTTGAAATACACAGACAATCAACTAGCTATGTAAAGGGAAGAATCTATGTAAAGAAATAAAGCCATATAAAAGATTATATTTATATTTTCTTTAAATTCTATTGAAATAGCATAGCCTATATTAAATTGCATGCGTTCTGTAAATGTTTGCCCTGGCACTCTAATTTAATATTGTTTTCTTGCATTTTCAATTTCTTTTTTTCTTTAGACATGATAGAGGATACTGTCTTACCACCCCCTGCCTCTGTTAGGTTGGGTAAAGGGTAAAGTCGGGCAGCCGACTTTACCCTTTACCTAACCTAACAGAGGCAGAATATTTATTAATTCACTGGCTTTAAAACAAATACTAGTTTTAAAGCCAGTGAATTAATAAATTTTTTAATAAATATTGTAAATAAAAAAGTATAAATAAAATTGAATGTGTAAAGAAATTATAAATAATAAGAATGTATAAAGAAAAAAAAATTCAATAAAAAGTTATTAGTTTACATAAAAATTAGATATATTTTTATATGAATCATACATCACTCTTCTGGTGTTGGGAATCAATATTTTGTATTCCCAGACAATCGCTTAGGCATATTATTACAAATATTTTGCATATGCTGTATTTTCATTCAAATATTGTTTTTATAGTGTTTAAAACCACATAGTTTCTTTAGTTTAAGCTGTACATCAAGTGTCTGGAGTTACAAGACATCCGGGGCTACCCAAACTTTCCCTAAGCAAAACTTTACTGCATCACAGATAATTCCCTGGCCAGAGAAGACTATTTCTAAAGTTAGGACAGTTATTCAAGAACTCCATGCAACATTTGTCTTGAAGACACTTTAAGTACATTCCACCTAAGGTAATATCCGACAAAAAAAAGAAAGAAGCTATGGCTCCTAAAGAAATTTGTAAACAAGGACGATTGGCAACTGGAGATAAGAAAAACACATTTACGGATGGTGTTAAAGAAAATTAAGTTGTGATGCTAAGAAAACCACAAAAATAAAGCGGAAAAATGACGTAATTTTGTTTAAAATGTATGTTTTTATCTGTAAAGTATAAAAAACTTTTTTTCCTTTATTTTTAAACATTTAAACTTTTTAAATGTTTTCTGTATTGTATGTTTTTTATAGTATACGTTACAAACTATAAAAAACATACTTTTTTGTTTTTCCACGTATTATTCAAGCACCTGTGCCCAATTTTTGTTTGACATTTCGGGGGCTATAACCCTTTTGTTTATTTTCGGATGTCATTTACTCTAAATGTATCGAGAAGAGCAACTATCCTTTGATACAATAAAACTTTGAGATTGATAATTTATGAAATAACGAGTTGGAAATTATTATATATATATAATACTAGGTAAAAACGTTGACCACTAAATTCTTCAATATAACAATATATAACATATAATAATATAACATAATATAACAATATATAATATATAATAATATGACAAGCATGGTTATTTTAAAGTCATAATTACAGGTAACCTTGTCCGAAACTTGAATCATTTTACTTAATTATGCTTTAAGTATTTTTTAAATATATTTATAAAAGTGTTTTTTAGTTTTTGATATGAAAAGTATGAAGATGAGTTAGACACATTCTCCAATTCACCTTCAGATTGTTTTCGTTAAATGTAATTACTGAGATTCTCTATCTCCATAGAAAGTAGATTTCTAATCTCGTAATTGAGCTGAGGCTCGCTTGTGAGATAAACTTGGGTCTTGAGGTACTGTATCTTTATATAATTTATACAAGCCATTTACATAATTTATGCCATTTTTTATCTGTGTATAATTTTTATCTGACATAAACACTGCTATATAAAAAAGAAAGCAAATTTATTTCGTGAGCATTTATTTTAACAAACTTGTTAATATACTAAAATTGTAGCTTCTATAACCTCTAGTATATAACTTGTTTAAATCTTGTAGACTCTCCATTAGTATTTTTATATAAATACTAGTGAGTGGATAGCGCAATCGCTAGAACAAATAGTTGGCGTTTTAAATTAATTTAAATTATTTTTAATTATTCTAGGATAAATAATTGTAATAATTTACATTGAGCCTACAATAATTTGACTAAAATTAAGTTATAACAAATCTGGGTAGAACTGGAAACTGTCGCTGAATCAGCGTAATTGGTAAATCATTTTCTATTGGACTCGCAATTGTTGACTGAATAAGGTTTTCAGTCTATTGCCTAACAATAAATCGTTCTCGTTGCACACTCTTATATACAGGATAATTATTGCTCATACTTGTAGCTGGTGTAGTAGTAATCCTGACACACTGAGCAAATTGAGAAATTGGATAGAAAAGTATTTTCTTTCTCAAACTCAATTTTATCTTTTTTCAATAACAACAAAAATTGCACATATTAAAACAATTTAAAACTATTTTTTATGATTTTTTATTATGAACTTTATTAGATTTTTTTTTTTATAATTCTTTAAATAATATGAAAAAAAAAAAAAAAATTTGAGCATTTTTGTATTTATAAAAAAAACAGCTCAATAATACAAAACAAATTAATTAGAGCTAAACTTTTCTATTTTTATAATTGTAAAACTTCTAACTTTTCAAGCAAGTTTTCATCAGTGTTCTTATAAGATTTTCCAAATTTTTCTTCAAAAATAGCTTCAAACTTTTCACATTGTTCACTGCGCGCAAACTTTACAGTTTTTCTAAGCTTTACATTTCTCTGTTGGAAAAAAGTGAACACAGTATGAAATATCAGGTCATCCCCTGTTGCTAAAGCAGCACTTAGAAATTTTTGAGGAGCAATTAAATCAGTCAGATCATTTTCTTGCAATGATTTCAAAGCACAAATAATGCCATCTTTTTCTAACAAGACTTCAATTATATCGTCATGGTTACCCAATCTTTTAAGCATGTCAAGAGCTAAATTAAATGCTGGCGGATACTCCTTTTGCAGGGAGATAAGTAAAAAAGCTAATGATTTTGAATCATTAAAAACGTGATATTGTAAAAACTGATGGAGCTGATAGTACATTTTATGATCAAAAAGAATTTCTATAAGATATTCATTTAAATAATATTCTAATTGAATCTTGTAACAGCTTAATGAACGAATATAGTCTAATATAATTGCAACAACTGTTTTAGGAGAACCCTCCATTTCAACAAAAGGTTGAAATACACTAACATACATATCATTTTGCTCAATAATTGACTGATTTTGAAACCAAAGTCCTGTAAAATCATTTTCTTTAATGGTGTCTTGAGAATGTCCAGAACTATTCATCTCAAGATATTCTGAATAAACTGCATTTAACTTATCAAATACTTGAGTTATGATACCAAGATTATACTGACAACCTGGAGTAATTAATTGGTTTAAAACTGATATAATAAAACTTTTACTCCCAGATCGAAGAAGTAAAAAGTCTATAAGTCTAACTTTATCATTAATCATATTTAACAGAGATGATAGTTTAACTTGAAGTTTCCATAGACATCCTAATTTCGCATCAATTATAATATTAGGTTGAAACACAACCCAATTGGCTGAGTAGGTTTCACAAGTTAACTTATTCTCTATGCTTCCAATAGTTTTAGAATCGTTATTAAAGAATACAGGCTCAATAGGTAAAGGAGAAAGCACTGGATAATAGTAAGTCACTAAACCATCAAAATCTCCTTGAAGACCAATATCAAATATCATTGATGTTTTTGATGCTTGGTGATGAACAGAAATCAAATTATCAACTACATTGACAGCAAACCTACCAACTGCTCCTAAACGCAAAACAGCTGTCTTTTTAGCAGGACCCTCTTTTTGTAACTGATATAAAACAATTTCTGCACCAACAGAGTTCATTGAACGAGGGTGATTTCGCAAAACAACAACATATATATTGTTATAAATATTAGCAATTGTAACATCTCTTTCTAATAATGCAGCAGCCTGAGAATTTCTAGAACATGGAGGATTCTCAACTTCAAATTTTGATAATCTGGTAATAGATCCATTTTTAAAAATATAAGGATGTATCATGTTTCCCATTATATCTGATGATAACAATAATACAAAAACATCAGGAAGAAAAACAAACCAGTTCACTGAAGTACGATAAGTTTTTATTAGTTTTAAAGAGTATTTTTCATTTTGTACTAAATAAAATTCTATTCCTTGATTTGTAACAAAAACGATATCATTATTACCTGTCCAACAAAAACCAATAATTTGTGTTGAATGACCTTTACACGTTTGTGAATACTCATCAAATTTTGCACCTTCATTAAAATTCACAAAATCTATTGATTTTACTGTTCTTTGAATTGCTAAAACAGATTGATTAGGTGAGAATTTAATAGAAATTACATGCCCTTTGTTCTGTAATAAAAACACTGTATTCAAGTTACTATCGAATCTTTTTACTTGTACACGAGTTCTGTCATTATCGTTTGAGACTGCAAATACTTGCTTCATGCATTCATCAAAAAATACATTGATATCTTTTGAAACAGGTGGAAACGTTAATGAATTCTGTACTAATTCTAAGTAATACGATGCCATGCAAATTCTAGTCTAACCAAAAAATGGTTTATCATATAATTTAATAAAAAATGGTTTATCATGTAATTTAACAAAAGTCTTTAATGCATGTATAAATATTCTGCTTAATTTGAATTTATAACTACTGTAATAAAAATGGTCAGTTCGGGTTTCTACAAAAACTGTACAAATAAAAAATATATATCATTTTATTCTAATACTTTACAAATCGCTTCAAAAATAAGCTTCTTTCAAAACTGGCTATTTAAAAACATTCGGCTTTTAATAAATAAAATTGGTAAGTTTCGAGTGAATCCGAGGTCACAACTCGAAAAGGTTGTTTTTTTTGTAATTTTTGTTTTAGGTGCTCCAGTTAGAACGTCGCTGAGCACTGCGGAAGAGCATTAACTTGGAAGTTCACGCTTTCTTCCTTACGGATGGTGTGAAATATGCCCAGAGCTTTTCTACCCTTGCTTTTCTACCCTTAGATTGCGCCACAGCCGCTATTTTCGAAACGTTATCAAAATCCTATGAACGTTTTGATAATGTTTCTGATTACTATACTCCATAGTTGGGGGCCTCTAGCTGTCATAGAAAAATTTAGTGGTTGTGAATGAGAGAGGCGGTCTGCGTTGGGTATTATTCTTATGGCATGTTTTTGTTTGTTGAATAGTTTGTTTAGTTTTTTTTTTATTGGTGCTGCACCAAGAAATAATAGTATAATTGAGATAACAATGAATAAAAGAGAAGTAGATATATTTTAAGCATATTTGATTTAAGTAAGGTTTTACCTTATAAAGTATGCCAATATTTTCAGAAACGATTAATTTTATGTGATTTATCCATGTGACATTTTCGTCAAGAAGAACACCTAGAAAATTTATTGTGTTCTCTTTTTATAAATTGATTCCCAATGCTAACATTTAGGAGCTTCAGAGGAATTTCGTCTCTTTGATAAAGGCAATGAAAAAAATATACTTAGTTTTGATTAAGTTTAGTGGCAATTTATTTGTGTTAAACAATTCAGCTACTTTTAACAGTTTTTTGTCGACTGTTTTAAATAAAGTTTTTATATTACTATGGGAATAAAATAAATAGGTATCGTCAGCAGACAAAATGAAGTCAAAAATATTCGAAGCTCTAAAGTCGTTAATATATATTAGAAACAAAAGCGATCCTAAAATGGATCCTTGAGGAATTCCACAAGTGATTGTCTAATTTTCAGTTATACCACTATTATAAGAAACATACCGCTTTCTATTAGAAAAGTAGTTTTTAAACCAAACTATATTTGGATTCTTAACTCTGTAATTTACTAGTTTTTCTAATAAAATATGATGGTCAATTGTGTCAAAAGCTTTGATAAGGCCTATAAAAATATCTAATGTATATTCTTTTTTATCAAAGGCTTGAAAAATATCATGAACAAGTTTAAGAATAGCATGATCAGTTGAATGACCTTTTTTAAACCCAAACTGTTTGTTATATAAAATATTATTTATTTCTAGAAAAGAGAATAGTCTGTTATTCATTATTCGTTCAAGTATTTTAGAGAAGCAAGGAAGAATTGAAATAGGTCTATAATTAGAGACATTAGAAGAATCACCCGATTTAAAAACCGGTATAATTCTTGCAGTTTCAAAATTTTCTGGAAATATTCCTTGTTTTAAAGAAAGATTAAAAATATTCAACAGTGGTGTTATTAAATAATGCATAGATTTTATCACAATATTACTACTTATTTCATCAACTCCTAATTCTTTTTTTAGGTTTAACGTTTGAAAACAATTAATAATCATTTTAGATATTAATAATCATTTTTAGAAAGTTTATTGTTGGTCATTTTTGTATTGTTAGCAGTTAAATATGACTCTACGCTAAATTTACCAGATTTTAGTTTTAAGGCTAAATTTGATCGTACACCAACAAAAACTTTTAATTAAAAAAAAATTTAAGATTAAATATTTTTGCAATTTTTGATTCATTAAGTATATCAACACCATCAAAGTTTATTGTTTTTGGAAGACAAGTAGTTGATATTTTTTTTTACCAATTAATTCTTTAATGACATTCCAAGTTTTCTGAGTGTTACCTTTGAATTTTAGTAATTTATTTGAATAATACATTTTCTTTGAAAGATTTATAACTTGCTCAAAAATACCTTTATATTTTTTTACTTGGATTCATTATCAAATGTTCTTTTTGAAAGAAATTTTTCGTACAAATGTTGTTTCTTTTTTGATGATTTTAATATTCCGCTAGTTATCCATGGGTTCAAATATATTTTAGCTTTAATAATTTTTGTTATCTCTGGAAATGCATTATTTTAATGTGGTACTAAAGCTATTATTAAAATGTTAAATAATCTATTAAAAAGTTGCAAATTATAAGTTTTATATATAAAAAACTCAAATATACAAATTAATTTGTAAATAAAATTTTTTTCTTGCCTCGCTACCCAAATCTAAAAACACATAAAAAGAAAAATACGCAGAATGCAATATTTAGCATTTTAGTTACATTCATATTTAGCGAGTTAAGATTACATATTTGCGAGTTAAGATTACACATTTGCGAGTTAAGATTACATTTTTGCGAGTTAAGATTATATTTTTGCGAGTTTGGAAATTGCGAGTTTGGAAAAAAAAAAAATTGGAAAATGATCCGATATTTCGGATATAAATATTTTAACTTTTGTCTCTGTAAATTTGTTAGTTATAATTTGATCAATTGAGGTTGCACTATTTTCGGTGGTTCTAGTTGGTTTTTTTATGGTTAAAATCAGGGCTTTGGAGCCGAGTTCTAAAAATTGGCTCCGGCTCGATTAGAATTTTTGGCTCCAGCTCCGGAGCGACTCCGAAAAAAAAATAAAATTTTTTTATGTTTTATGACAACTTAAATACTATTAATATTTTATTAATCAAAATCTTGATTCATCCTTAAAAATAAAATATTTTAAATACGAGGTTTAAGTGAAGAACGCAGATCGCTCGATACAAAATATAAGAGCAGAAAATAGCCTATCTACACTTGCTTAGATAGGTATACTCTGCACGCCTCTTGTATTCCTTTTTAGTATTTTTCAATTTCCTCTATAGCTGAATTCACTTTTAAACGTCCCATTTCTTCTATTATCCTCCAGTCATCAAAAAAGTTTGTATTTAAAATATTTTTATCAAAATTCATTTTGGTCCCGCTTTTCCTTTTATCTTTTTTATAAAGCTCCTTTTCAAACTAATCCTCTTCTCCATCGGAATTAGATTCACTTAAAACTGAAAGAAATACTGTAGGTGGCAAATCATTACATTTTTTTTCTTGACATTCTATTATATTGGCGTCTCTTTCTATTTATTTTGACATCTCTTTTATAAATTTTTTCTGCTATTGTTTGTTTTGCCTTTTTTTGCTCGTAATAGGTTATCTGGTATCAAAATTTCCAATAGTATTCTATATCTACCATCAACATAAACTGCAAATATATCATTATCAAAAGGTTTTTCTTCTTGTCTCTTCATAGATTTTGAAATATCTTCTGCAAATAGTCCTTGATTCTTTTCTAGGTCAGATTTCAATTTCAACCATTTTTTTAGGAACTCTCCCGGAGTGATGTTAATTTATTGAAGTTTATCTATCACATCGTGTGGCTTTTTTAAAAGATTGCAAAGATGACTTAAATTATTACATATTTCATGGCATATAAAGAATATCTGATCTACTGCAGAAAATTGCTCACACAGTGGATGCAAAAGTAACAATCTTTCAATTATCCAGAATGTAGAACCTCAGCGTGTCTCATTATCCAAAATTGAAACAACCTTGTATCGCTTCCTTGCTAAAAATATTGTATGCGAGTTTTTTAGTTTCTTTATAACATAACGGACTTTTGCTAAAATTTGGGTAATGTGTATTTTTTTAAATCATACGAATAGTTAGATGCAAAGAGTTAATAACACAGCGAATCAGCTTGAAGTTAGTAGACACTTAGTGACACCATTCTGGGTTGATAAAGGCTTTGTTTTTTGTTGTAAAAACTCCACTTGATACCACTATGTGAAAGCAAACGAATCTAAAGTAATCTGTTTAGTTTTATTAGTATTGCAATCTTGTGATTGTGATAAAGATGATTTTGAAGATTTTATTTAGTCCATAAGGCTTATTTCAGACTGCAAATTTTTGATTTTTTTATATGCATGGCGTATGAAACCACATTATCAATTATCTTTTCTGTAATCGTACATTTAACCAGTTTTGTAGTTTTATCAGTTGAAAAAATACTTATCTAGAAACCTCTCAGGATCGTTTAAAGCTATTTTTTTTAAAAACTATGAAACAAAGTAAATGACAAATTTTAAAGATAAGAGAAATAATAAAAAAGATAGTATGTACAAAGATAATATCAATAATCTTAAAAAATAACGTTTAAAACCATATTCTAATTTTATTTGGAAACCACATGTTTAAATCTATTTTAAAAATGATCCAACTAATTAAAAACTTTAAAACAAATCATGTGACTAGATAAAGTATTTTTTTGTTAAGGATCGTCCATAAAGTACGTACTCTCGAATTGGGGAAAGGAGTCAATTATAAAAGTAAAGAGACACTAAATTAAAAAAATTATCATAAGATGTTAAGAAGCTAAGTTAAAACGGTAGGTGCTTTAGGGAGGTGGAGGGTACTTAAAATAGTGTAAAGCAAAATGCAGGGGAAGGGAGATAAAAAAAAGCTTACGTGTTTTATGGACAACCCCTTAACCAATCATTGTTTAGAAGTATTGTTTTAAAGTAACTCATCATACTCTACAATAAGAACCACATGAATTATAACATAAAATAATTGGATAAAAATTAGTATTTTGAAAAAAAAAATTATTCTTTTTGTTTTTTTAATAAACCGTATAAAAAAAATGCTATATTTAGAAATTATAAATATTTTAAAAGCGTAATTGTTTAAATTCTTTTAAAAAAATCTCATTATATAAAATAATAGCTTTATAAAAATTTGGTATTTCAAAATATCAAAGGGTGGCTCCATGTATAACCTCCAGCTTCGGATAGCTCCGGCTCCAGCTCCGGAACTGCTTCAAAGCCCTGGTTGAAATAAATCCGTTTTAAAATACTAAATTAAAAAAAAATTTTGACTTTTTCATTTGAGTCATTTTCTAACACATTTAATTTCAAATTGGTCACAAGGTAAACGTCACAAGGTAAACGCCACAAGGTAAACGCCATAAGGTAAACGCCACAAGGTAAACGCCCACAAGGTAAACGCATTTACTACAGACATCTCTATTTGTAATTAAACATTTTATGTGTTTATCAAATATTTTCATATTACCTTAAGGCGGTCTGTATAAAACATGCACAATTACGTTTTTAGTAGTTTTACTAAATATTTCAATTGTCAATGACTCACAATCTTTACTTGCAGTACAGTAATCACTTTGCAGTTTATAAATTAATGAGTTGTAGATAAAGATGCATACTCCTACTGGTTTTTCTAAGTTGTAAACTATTTTACAAATTTTTAACTGAAACTTTGAAATATTTTCAATTTTAATATTGTGACACCATGTTTCTGTGAAGCAAGTAACTTTAAACTCCGTTTTTGTGTTGAGTAAAAAAAATTTAAATTTCTCAAAACTTTTTTGAATGCTTATCAATCTATTTCAAGATTTAAAGTATTTAAGTTTTAATATAATAGACTTATGTTTTTAATTTCATTGCTATTATTATAAAAATTATGTTTTTAATTTCATTTTTAATTATTATAAAAATTACTTGGATCTCTAGAAGTATATTTTTGTTCATTTGGAAAGATTTAAATCGTGAATTTTTATCGTTTTTATCATTTAAATCGTGAATTTTTATCGTTTTTATCATTTAAATCGTGAATTTTTATCAAAATTCACGATTTAAATAAAAAAGTATAAAGACCAAAAAAATATAAAAAGCTGAAATGATTAAATTCTAGGGTTCTAATTTTTATGAAATTCTTTTATTATTAGTTTATCATAAATAACAATCGAGTACATAGCGTTGTTCCTATTGACTTTTATTTCTTCAAGTTATATTTTCCGTATCACTATTGTATCGAATAATCTTCGTTTATGTAAATCCTTGTTTATATAAAGGTATTATCCTCGTTTATGTAAATATTCGTTCCTTTGAGTTTGTGTGCGTTTTTTAATATTTGAATCTTATCTTTATAATTTAATAACTTTATTACTATAGTTCTTGGATTTTTTGAACTTGTCTTTCCTGTTCTGTGTCCCCGTTCAATAATAATTCTTTTTATGTTGAGATTCAAATACTTTAATGACCTTTTGTAGTTTTCAAATACTTTAATGACCTTTAATTCGGTTTCCTTCCAGCTTTCCGATTCGTTCTCTTTAAGTCCATTAAGTCGAAAATTGTTTCTTCTTTGCCTGTCTTCTAACTGTCTAATTTTATTTTTTTCTGTTTGACCGATTTCTATTTTGCTGTGAATTTTTTTCTCTAGGTCATGAACTTTCTTTTCTTGATTGTCTTGGGAAAAATTAAGCTAACTAACGATAGTTTTTAATAATATCAATAGCTACAAAGCTACGATATCTAGATAGCGACATGTCGTAAAAAAATTTCATAAATGTCATAAGTTCAATTATTTTCATAAATATATTAGATCCAATAACTAAAAATAGAACTTTATAAGACATAAAAAACAAAAAAAATGTGAAAAAATTGTTATAAAGCTAGTCGCAAGTTAATATCTCACAGAGTATCAGTGGCGTATTCAGCATAAGGCTTGGGGAACGTTAGGAAACAACGAACCGTCGTTTACATATCTGCTTTACAAATTTACCCGCATTTATGGCAGAAAGCAAAACGGAGATATTTTTTTGTTAAATTATCTCTTATAGTTATAAAATACACAGTCAATGCATTTTTAACATTAGTTTGATATATCAAAACTACTGTGACTGCGACAGATATTCCATAAAGCTAGAATGACTTTGCAAACGGTAAACAACTTTTTTTTCAAAGAATTAAATGATTTCAACACTGTTCGGCAATTTAGATTTGTTTTTATGTGTTTATGTAAAAATCTTTTCAGCAAAAACAAGTAAGGCACCCCTCCCCACTTGTTGCAACATCGTGCCTGCCCTACTTTCAAAGTTGTGTATGCATCAATATCTCTAGCAGTGACAACTGAACAACAAATAAAAAGAAGTACATCTATTCTTAATTAAGAAATAGATGATATTACGTTTTGCTAACTTGTCTATACTCTACAGACTCTTCCTTTTACACCTGATTATGATGAGAGAATTTTCAGTATAACAAAGATTGTTTTTAAAAAACTAGGATCTAGGATTGACAATGACAAAAGAATGTCTTTCTGGATTGGTAAGAATGTCTTTCTATATTGGTAATCGTACAGATTTGTGACGTCTTATAGACGTCACAAATCCGTACGATGTATTAAAGAGGTACATCGTATTGTTTTTTATACTAATAATCCATTATACCTGAAAATCGACTTAAAATGGATTTACACGTTTTTTGGAGGTCTATATATATATTAACATAACAACAACAACAACAACAACAACAACAACAACAACAACAACAACAACAACAACAACAACAACAACAATAATGATAATAATAATAATAATAATAATAGCAATAATTGCAATAATAATAATAGCAATAATAGCAATAATAACAATAAAAAAACTCAAAAAATAAAATAGCAATTAAAAACTCTAGAAAATAATAAATTTAATTAAAAGCGTGGAAAAACTTTTCTAATTAGGTATATAAAATTTTTATATAACTTGTTACTTTTTATTATATACCCAATTAAAAGTTTGTGTCTTTTATATACTTTGGTGTTTTTTATTAAAAGACACAAACTTTTAATTTGAAAACTCTATTTTCATTAAAAACTATTGATAGTATAACATGTTAGTTAATATCAACAGTCTAAAATTTATTATATATATGGTTTACGATATTTTTAAATGTTTTTTTGATGAAAAAATGATTTAGTTATTTCCATTTTTTGGCATCCATTCAAGAAAATTTGCAATGCTCAACATTAATAATGTTTAACAAACTCGCTGCATAAACGACGTCATTCATATCCCAGAAGACAACTTCGATTCCATCAACAAAAAAATGGCATGCAAAAGCTACTTGCGGAACATTTAGTCGTTAAATAAATTGGTTCAAATTATACAGTAGTTAAAAAATTGTTTATATCAAAAAAAAAGGCTCAAATGTTTTCAGAGTCTGGAATAGATCTTGATTTTGATGTCTTCGATCAAATAGAGGAAGACCACAAGTTTTTTGAAGTAAAGTTAAATAGTCTCACTCAATCCAGGTAAGTCGACAACACTATTATTATAGGCATAGTCAAATATATAGATGTTATTTAATTCTTGGAAAAACAGTTAGTGATTATAGATTTTAATTAAAAGAAAAAACAATAATTAAATAATAATTTTATAATTTTTGTCGGCGCTGATAAAACGACGATTCTTATATTACGTGTTGTACAACATTATTAGGATATAAAGGGCTAGAGTATGAAAAATACACGTTGAAATTGTTATAGTAAGGGTTCTGTCTAATATAAAATAATATTTCTCTTACTTTTGACGCATACAAAAATATAATTTGAATTTTGATCTAAGGTTAAAGTTTATCTGCTATTTGGGTATGATAAGAAAAAAGATTATTTTTATATTGCAGACATTGTGTTGATGTTTATAAATTATATTTTTATTTGCCATAATCTCACCTACTTCATAGAAAATGATTATAAATTTTTGTGTTACATGACTTTTTCACAATTTATTAAATATAAAGCAATTTTGTTTTCAATTCACATATTGGTTATTACTGTTAACAAACCAGCAGTAAAACAAGAAGATCGAAATCCATATTGATGTTCAGAAAGAAAGTTATTAGATTCAAGATGAGAGATTAATTGTTTGTTAATTAAAGACTCAAAAAGGTTGATTATGATCGGAAGAAGACTAATGGGATAGTAGTTAGATAAGTCAGATCACTCTCCAGAAGTTTTAAAAATAGGGATAACAGATGTTGCTTTCCAGCAGGCTAGAAAACAAGATTTTGATAAGCACTTGTTAAATAGTTTTGATAGTATAGGCGACAGCTCCAGAAAACACTTCTGCAAGACTATAACAAGTATTTTGTCCAGACCACATGCTGTAGAAGAGTCTAAGCAGGGAGAATCTATTTGAATCATGAGAGAAGTAGTTTGTTATTACTTAAAAGCATTTTGCATGATATATAAAAATAAGTTATTTTGAAATATCGAAGTTATTTATCATAATACATACTTTTTAAATAAAAAATAAGTTTATATATATATATATATATATATATATATATATATATATATATATATATATATATCTTATACTGCTGATTTAGGCAGTGTGATGTCATACTGAAATAGCCTGCTTCAGTACAAAAATTGGCTGGTAAATAGCCTGACTCGCAGCAGAGTGCTACTACATTGACTGAGGGTTTGGCATGAGGCAGCAATCTTTTAATTCATTATTCTTCGTTTTTTTTTTTTTTTTTTTTCTAAAAAAGCTGTATGGATTTAGATTTGTCCTTGATGGACAGCACTCTTCTTCATATCCTGTAACTTCAGGGGTTCCTCAAGGTTCTTTCCTTAAGTCTATACCTTTTTTAATTAGCTTTAACGATCTTCCAGATATTCTCACATCGAAGGTGGCATTGTTCGCTGATGATACTACCATTTATTATTTTCTTAATAAGAAGCCAATACTCTTTGATTGCTTGGAGAGGGCATTTGAGCTTAAAGAGAATTTCACTTCTGCTACATCATCGAGCTCACAGTGGCTGGTGAACTTTAATTCAAATAAAATGAATGGTGATGTACTCAACTAGTCATTGAGCTTTCCCAGGAAACCTGTGTGGTTTTTCATCTTGTATGTCCACGCATGAGTATTTTATTTTAAACAACTTGGTCACAGCCATTTGTAAGTTTTATTATATGTGTTGCTGAAAAAAGCTTCAAAAACAAAGAAAGCAAAATAAAAAAATAGGCAATTAAAATTAACTTACAGGCCTTGTTATGAGATTTTGTTGCGTAACGGAAAAGCGCAACGTGAATATATATAACTTTATTAAATAAAGATATTTACATCGTTAAAAGTTTAATTGCGCCTTGTATTTTAAAATACCTTATTCTAATTAAATTCAAAAACACATCAGAAATTATTGTAAGCCTTTTAAATGTTTAAAAAATTTAAAATTCTTTAAAATGTTTAAAAATTTAAATTTAAAACTATATCTTTAAATTAAACAATATTGTGAAAAAAAAAATTATAAATCAAATTTAGCCCTAACCCTGATGTTGATTAAAAAAAAATTTCCTTATTTTAAAATCTTATACTTATTAAGCTTAATTTTTTTCTTTAAAAAACTATTTTTATGGTTATTTTTTTTAAATGAGGGGACACTTGTTTATGGTTGATTTTCTTAAAGGGATTTAAGTGTGCACAATTAGATTGGGTTTTCCCCTTTTCAAAAAAATCTTTGCGCTAACTGGCTTTCTATAAAATAAAGATTGTAATTAAAATAAAGATTGTAATCTACAGTTTTTCGGCTTTTTTTTCCATTAAAATATTTTAATTTTTTTTCCATGAAACCTAATGTATTTTTACTATTTCTTACTGAATCCAAAAAGAAAAATAGTTTTTCGGTTTTAAGATGTTATTACCAGAACTTGTTTTTAACAAATATCAGTATAATTTTGAAATTTTATAAATCTTATATTAAAGCGAAAGAAAAAAAAAAACAGTTTGAAATATTAAAAAGAATGATTTTCCTCTTCTTTTTTTTTTTAAAGAGGGAAGCAAAAATATAAATTGTCATCTGTTTGTTAAATATATTTGTATAATTACAACAAGTATATATCAAGGGTTTAATTAAGCGATGGCAATTTGCAAACTCTAGAAAAATATCTGGTCTTCAAAATTTTAGTTTGTGCAAAACCAAGTACTTTGTTTTCAAGGAGCAAGTTATTATAAGTTAGTCAACAAGAAAGTTATAAAAAAATAATAATAATAATAAACTTATGACTACAAAAGTAATGACACTCTACACCTTTTCAAGATGTAATTGAGAAAACAAAAATTGTAATTAAGAATCGTAAGATGTAATTGAGAAAACAAAAGTTGTAATTAAGAAACGTAAGATGTAATTGAGAAAACGAAAATTGTAATTAAGAATCGTAACATGTAATTGAGAAAATGTAAGTTGTAATTAAGAAATAGAAAGATGTAATTGAGAACACGAAAATTTTAATTTAGATATCGCTTTAAAGGAGTAAGTGTAAAATGGCGCTTAAAAAAAATGGCGCGTAAAAAAATGGAGCGTATTAAATGACGCACTTAAAAATGACGCAAGATTTGTAGCGTAAATTTAATTTTTTAGGGAAAAATTTATAATTTTTGGGCAAATGAATTTAACATAATAAACACTAAAAACATTTTAGGGAAAAATTTATAATTCAATTAAAAATTATAATTAAAAATTATATAATTAAAAATCACTTCATTGATTATTTAAGCACCAACTTGTACGTCTTCTATATTTAAAATAGTTGCATAGTGCGTGGTTGTGTGTTGTACCGCAGGTGCACAATCTCCCATTATAGTATTTTTCGCCTCAATTACAATTCGTTCTAAGTACTGCATGCGCTGTTCCGCAATCCCGTCACCTAATACAGGTGGAATGCGAATTGCATTTTTAACGTTACTTTTAATTTTGGACCAGATCGTTTCCACCGGGTTCAACATTGGACTGTAAGGTCCCAAACGTAACAACTGAACTGGTAAATTATCAAACACCCTTTGCAAACGAGCGTGACAAGGAGCATTATCTGTTACGACGACCAAATCCTCCAAACGATTCCCGGATGTAACCCACTGGTGAAACATAGCCAACATCCACTCGTTACAGGAATCTGCTTTAAATGATCCCCTGCGAGTTTCTATCATGACGACATTTGTAGTTGAAATAGCTGCGATCAAGTGTATGTTTAAACCTTTTGAAGCAGGTACTTTCATAATTGCTCTTTTTCCTTGTCTCGCGCGTCCTTGCGTTTTTCTACAAAAAAGGTTAAAATTTGTTTCATCCAACCAAACTATCTGACGACCATTTGTGATATGTTCGTTGATGTTTCTAACATATTCAGCTCTTTTTTGTTTGTTTTCATAACTGTTCATTGTAGAAGGCTCCTTGTGCACTTTTTTAAATGAGAGCAATCTGCCTTCGAGGTAATTTGCTATTGTTGTTGTGCTAACGTTTATGTTAAATTGTCTTAATATCTTTGTTTTGATGGCCACCAATGTTAATTGACAATCATTTTCAATCCATGTTAATGTTTCTTCGATTTGATCTTCGGTCAACTTTTTCGGTTTAAAACCTCCTTTTCCGATGAAATTTGAATTTCCGCTGCAAACCCAATTGTATGCTGTCTTATATTTGATACCTAGCGTTTGCGCGAAATTCACCCAATCTTCAAATCGCTCCGCACATTCAACAACTCTTCTCCTGTCATTTGGAGAAGATAAAACGTAACGTTTCCTTTCAACTTGTTCAGTTGTGTGTATTTCATGCCGACAAATCGGACAACTTGAATCTGGTTGTTCCAGAACTGGACGTAAACAAATTTGGTGACATAAATGTTGACACGGATTTAGCTTAATCACAGACTTTCGAGTCATAGTGTATTGGCATATAACACAACGATCTTTCAATTCCATTATTATTACTTGTGCATACAAAAGCAAAATTTAAGATTATAACTTAAATTCATGTCCAAAAAGACCTTTTGTAACAACCTACAAACTTAGACTGTGAGTTTGCTATTTTAATTTATGTGTTCTCAATTACAAGTTACGATTTCTCAATTACATATTATGATTTCTCAATTATATCTTACGTTTTCTCAATTACATGTTGTGTTTCTTAATTACATGTTACGACTTCTTATTTACATGTTGTGTTTCTCAATTACATATAACGTTTTCTCAATTACATGTTGTGTTTCTTAATTACATATTACGACTTCTTAATTACAACTTTCATGTTCTCATTTACATCTTGAAAAGGTGTAGTCACTAACTGTATTATAAAAGTAATAACTATAATAGTTATTACTTTTATAAGATACTTTTAAATTTCATTCTTAAATACATTAGTTATTCCAAACATTAATTAAAGTAGAAAAGCATCTAGAAAAAATAAAGCGGATATTCAAATATTATTAAAAACTTCAGGAACTTTTGCAAATCACTTAAATAACTTTATAAAAATGTTTTTTATAAAAAGTTTAGCATTATGAAAAACGTTATTAATAGTCCGTAAAAATGCGCATTTTTACAAACGGATTTTTATTTTAAAATCAACCAAGGGTTGAATTAAGGCATCGCGATTTGCGATATCTGTGAAATTATCTGGTCTTCAAAGTTTCAGTTTATGGAAAACCACGAAATTTACGGAATAGGCGAATAAACTTAAATTTGTTAGTGAAAATGTTATGAAAAACAAAATAAATTTATGACTACAAAAGTAATAACACTACAGTGTTGTTACTTTTATAACACTCTTTTAAGTTACATTTATAGTTTATTGTTTGATCAAACAACACATAATCAAGCTATTATAAATAAAAATGATTTAGTTAAGTAATTCCAAACTTTAATTAAAGTAGTAATGCATCTAGAAAAAATACAACGGATATTTAAACAATGTTAAAAACCTTAGCAACTTTTAGAAATACATATTTTTATAAACAGTTTAGCATTTCTAAACATCTTACTAACGGTCTGGAAAAACTCGCGTTCACTTTAAAATCAACCAATGAAAACACTGGTAATTTACTTCTTAGGAGAAATCTATATTAAAAGGGGAGGGGGGGGGAGGAGGAGGCTATAAACTTAAATTTTGTTTTATTATTAAATCTATTAAATCATAATAAAAGTAAAGACAAAGAAGTGTATTTCTAAATATACTTCTTTATAACTAAAATTTATTAAATTGAACACCTTTGTTTTTAGTTTTAAGTAAATGTCAGTACTACTCTCAGTGGCGAAACTGCGGGGGAAGGGGGGTAGCAGACAAAAAGTGTCCTATTTTCAAGCTAATTTTAGGTTGCATGGGCGATGTGGGGCTCAATTTGAAAGTCGTGCGGGAGGGGGGGGGGAATTTTGCTACTTTTATAATAAAAATGCTTTAAGGTGCTTAATGGGGGGAGAGTCGATAATTTTTGGAAAACTTCTCCTCCCACATCAAGCTTATTAAAACCCAACCCCCAACCCCGTTTTGTTCATTTTCACTTGTTATAAACAAAAAACTATATCTCAAAACAAAAATTCAGTGAAAATTGGCTTTAAAATTAAACAAATATATATTGGTAACCGATAAATAATAAAACTTTCATTGTAAATCCTTCCCCTTTTTTTTATTATTTCCTCCTCCCATTTTATACATCCGGACTAAAATTCCCACCCCCACCTACCTTTGTATTAAGCACATTAGAGTAGTCAGTAGCAAATTCCCCCCCTCCCCCGCACGATTTTCAAATTGAGTCCCACATCGCCCATGCAACCTAAAATTAGCTTAAAAATAGGACACTTTTTGTCTGTTACCCTCCCCCCCGGTCCCCTGCAGTTTCGCCACTGAGAGTATTACTGACATTTACTTAAAACTAAAAACAAAGGTGTTCAATTTAATAAATTTTAGTTATAAAGAAGTATATTTAGAAATATACTTTTTTGTCTTTACTTTTATTATGATTTAATAGATTTAATAATAAAACAAAATTTAAGTTTAAAGCCTCCTCCTCCCCCCCTCCCCTTTTAATATAGATTTCTCCTAAGAAGTAAATTACCAGTGTTTTCATTGGTTGATTTTAAAGTGAACGCGAGTTTTTCCAGACCGTTAGTAAGATGTTTAGAAATGCTAAACTGTTTATAAAAATATGTATTTCTAAAAGTTGCTAAGGTTTTTAACATTGTTTAAATATCCGTTGTATTTTTTCTAGATGCATTACTACTTTAATTAAAGTTTGGAATTACTTAACTAAATCATTTTTATTTATAATAGCTTGATTATGTGTTGTTTGATCAAACAATAAACTATAAATGTAACTTAAAAGAGTGTTATAAAAGTAACAACACTGTAGTGTTATTACTTTTGTAGTCATAAATTTATTTTGTTTTTCATAACATTTTCACTAACAAATTTAAGTTTATTCGCCTATTCCGTAAATTTCGTGGTTTTCCATAAACTGAAACTTTGAAGACCAGATAATTTCAAAGATATCGCAAATCGCGATGCTTATTCAACCCTTGTCAACCCATAAAAATTTTTTAATGGTTGATTTTAAAATTAACACGCGTTTTTATAGACCTTTAGTAATGTTTTTCATAATGCTAAACTTTTTATACATTACGTTTTTATAAAGTTGTTTAAGTTCCTTAGGTCCCAAATATCATTCGAATATCCACTCTATTTTTCTAGATGCTTTTCTACTTCAATTAAAACTTGGGATTGCTTATGTTGTTTGAACAAGGAATAAATTTAAAAAGTTAAAAGTGCATTATAAAAGTAATAACACTATTATAGTGCTATTACTTTTATAATGCAGTTAGTTACTAGAGCAAGCCCAGGAAAGGCGCGCAGTTTTTCGTCCCGTGTGACCACACACGATTATAATATTTTAGAAAACGTGAACACAGCCATTTGCAAGTTTTATAAAAATACTGAAAAAGTTTCAAAAACAAAAAAACAAAACTAACAAAATAAAAAGAGATTGAAATAGAAAAAACAAAAACAAATTAATAATTTAAATAATTTGTGTACTGTTTTTATTTTTGTTTCCTTAGAGTTACATTCAGCAACAAAATTAGAAATGGGCGAAGCAAAAAAAAAAACAGTTTAAAGTCTAAAATAATAAGAATGATTTTCCTTTTCTTAATTTTTTTTCAAGAGGATAGCAAAAATACAAATTGCAATATTTTTGTAAAATTTAATTATGTATAATTTTAATGTAACAACAAGGGTTGAATTAAGCGAATGCAAAACGCAAAATCTGGAATAATATCTAGTATTCAAAATTATAGTTTATATAAAACCGTGTTCATTTTTTTGAAGGGGAGAATCAACTTAAATTTGTTAGCGAAAAAATAAAAAATAAACTTACGATTACAAAAGTAATAACACTCTAGTCACTAACTGCATTACAAAAGTAATAACACTATTATAATGTTATTACTTTTATAACGCACTTATAACTTTTAAAATTCATTCTTTGTTCAAGCAACATTAGTATTCCTAAATTTTAGTTGAAGTAGAAAAATATCTAGAAGAATAAAGTGGATGTTCAAATAATATTAAAACTAAAGTAACTTATAAAAACGTGACAAACAACTTTATGAAAACCTATCGTATTAAAAGTTTAGCATTATGAAAAACGTTACTAATGGACCATAAAAACGCGTGTTAATTCTAAAATTAACCAATAAAAATTTTATATTGGTTGATTTTAAAATTAACACGCGTTTTTACATAACGTTTTTCATAATGCTATACTTTTTATAAAGTACTTTATTATAACGTTGTTTTAGTGATACGTGAAAGTTCCTGAAATTGTTAATAATATTTTTATATCCGCTTTATTTTTTCTAGATGATTTTCTACTTTAATAATTGTTTGGAATTAATAATGTTGTTTGAACAAAGAATGAACTTTAAAAGTAATAAGTGCTTTATAAATGTAATACTATTATAGTTTTATTACTTTTATAATGCAGTTAGTGACTAAACATGCAGTAGTGGTGTAGTGGTAGAGCGCTCGCTTCATAAACGAGTGGTTCTGAGTTCGATCCCCACCACGTCCCTGGTAGTACCGCGCTCAACTCGTTTCTCTGCGCAGTGGCCTTGCTTGTCAAGGTTCGTGTTTCGGAGTTATAGAGTTGAGAGAGGGTTATAACCACAAATAAGTAGCCTCCTCGTCTGTAGTGGCCTTCTCGGCCTTGAGGAGGTGAATTAAAATTAAAAAAAAAAAAAGTGTTATTACTTTTGTAGTCGTAAGTTTATTGTTTTTGTTTTGTTTTTTGTAACTTTCTCGCTAGCAAACTTTTAATAATTTGCTCCTTATAAATAAAGTACACAGCTTTGTATGAACTAAAATTTTAAAGACCTAATATTTTACCAGAGTTTGCAAACGCGATCGTATAATTTAACTCTTGATATAAACTTGTTACATTATGATTATACCAATATATTTTACAAACAGATGACAATACAAATTTTCTTTTTCCTCTTTAAAATAAAAAACACATAAAATATGGGAAAGTCATTCTTTTTAACGTCTAAAACCGTTTTTTTTAAAAACAAAAATAAAAACAACACACATTATTTAAGCTATTATTATTATTTTCTATTTAAGTTTACTTTAATTTCTTATGCAGTTATTAAATTTAAAACTTTTTCAGTAACGCATATAATATAACTTGCACAAACGACTGTGATCACGTTCTCTAACTTGAAAAACGTTTTCGTGGTCGTACGAAAAAGAAAACCGCATGCCTTTCCTGGGAAGGCTTGTAGAGTGTTATTACTTTTGTAGTTGTAAGTTTATTGTTTTATTTTTTATAACTTTTTTCAGTAACAAATTTAAGTTGATTTTCTCTTTGAAAACAAAGAACACAGTTTTGCGTTAACTAAAATTTTAAAGACCAGTTATTTTTTCTAATTTTGCATTTCGTAATCGCTCAATTCAATCCTTGTTGTTACATTAAAGTTTAAAAATATATATTTTACAAACACATTCCAATTTATATTTTCGCTTTCCTCTTTAAAAACAAAGTTAAACTAATGAAATCATTCTTTTTATTGTAGACTTTTTTTTTTTGCTTCGTCTTATTTAATTTTGTTGCTGAATGTAATAGAAACAAAATAAAAACAGTATACAAGTTGGTTAAATTATTAGCATTTTTTTATTTTATTCAATTTAAGTTTCTTTTTATTTCCTATTTTGTTAGTTATGCTTTTTTTGTTTTTGAAACTTTTTCCGAATGATTAATATTATAAAATTTGCAAACGGTGACCAAGTTGTCTAAAATAAAATACTCGCGTCTTGTCATGCAAAACAAAAAACCACATGCGTTTTTTGGGAAAGCTCAAGTCATCTGCCCTTTATCTTTTTGAATTAATTCTGATCTTTCTTGGAAACCATATATCAAATCCAATGAAAATATAGTATCTGCTAAGGTTGCTTCTCTTTATCATGCTTGCCACTTTCTTACTCCGAATTCTATTCTTTATCTCTATAAATCTCGAATCCGTCCTAGTATGGAATACTGTTGCCGAATCTGGGGCGGATCTTCCAATAATGTCTTTTCTCCTTTAGACAAGGTGAAAAAACACATTGTAAACATAGTTGGACCTGTTCTTGCAGCCAACCTCCATCCCATCCAAGCCATCACATCATTGTAATGTTGCTTCTCTTTCTGTTTTCTACAAATATTATAACGGGCACTGCTCTAAAGAGCTAGCCTCTCTTGTGCCATCTAAAATTTATTCTTGTGTTATTTGTCATTCAATTAAGTCTCATCCTTTTTCTGTGACTGTTCCTAAGTGCTCCAAAAATTCTTATTTGCCTAGTTTTTTATCTCAAACATCATTTTTTCTCGAACATCATTTTTTACCTCAAACACCATTTTTTATTTCGAACATCGTTTTTTACCTCGAACATCAATTCGCTTTCATTCATATAATTTGCTATTTTTTAAGTCGTCAGTTAATCGTTATCTTGCTCTATAAACTTTGTCTTTTTTCTTCCAGTAACTTCCAAATGTAATAGTGGTTGCTTGCAGCGTTGTTGGAAGCAAAGACGTTTATATATATATATATATATATATATAATATATATATATATATATATATATATATATATATATATATATATATATATGTGTATATATGTATATATGTATATATATATATATATATATATATATATATTTATATATTTATATATATATATATATATATATATATTTATATGTATATATTTATATATTTATATATATATATATATTTATATGTATATATTAGGGGAGGCAAAAAAGACAAAACTTTGTGAAAATTGCATATCCCCGCAAAAAATATGATCCTTTACACATAAGAATACAAACTATTTAAAAAAGGGAAAAACATTGAGTACTGTCAAGTTTGATTTGAGTTTTTTAATTTTTAGCCTAAAATGTGTCAAAATTATTTATTTAAATGTTATTTAAAATAAAATTATTTTCAAACCTTAATGGTTTGAAATAGCTTTATTTTAATTAAATAATATTTGCGCTCGATTTCTATGAATTAATTTTGAATCATTTTTCATTGTCTTCTATGTTATAAAAACATATCTCTGCCTGTAAAAATGTTTATAATTCTGCAGCAACTTATAAATTCCTTATGCATGATACTTAAGTAAAAACTTTTTTAAAGTAAAATTTCTTTAATGAGGCAATTTGATTTTTATAGTTGACCATTAGTAATATTTTAGAAATACTAAACTGTTTATAAAAGTATGGGTACAAAAAGTTTTTTAAGTTTTAAAATTACTTAAATATGCATTTTATTTTTTTTAGATGCATTTCTACTTCAATTAAAAATTGGGATTACTTATTTTAGTGACTTTTATTTCAAAGAATTTGAGTCACAGATTCTTTATTGAAACTGAATTTTAATAAGTCGTTTATCCTGCCTATCCATACAGTTTTTATTATTTCATGCAGTAATCTTGTTCAACAAGGTTCGTGTTTTGAAGTTTTAATTTTAATAGCAAATAAAGATAATTTTTCATAATTGCCCGCACCAGCCTAAATAAGATCATCTGGCCTGCACTTTTTTGTGCGCTAGCATTAATTTTTAAATGGATAAGACTATATATATATATATATATATATAATATATATATATATATATATATATATACATACATACATACATACATACATACATACATACATACATACATACATATATACATACATACATACATACATATATACATACATACATACATACATACATACATACATACATACATACATACATACATACATACATACATACATACATACATACATACATAGATCAAAAGGTTGCGTTGATGACTTTATTTTTAAGCATGGTTTTTTTGTCTGCTTATAAAATTTTTTTACATATTTTGCTAACGAAGAATATTAAAAGCCTTTTCTCATGAGCTGTAGCCATGTATCAATAGTTTGTGCTTAGACTCAGGAATTTTTCCATATTGATCAGGCTTGGTCAGAAAGCAAGAGCAATCGCTCTCGATTGCTGACCACGTAAATAATATTTAGTTGCGAAAAGCTGGCCTAGTCGTTTTGAGAACATTTTAAAAAGCAAAAAAAAAAAGCGCAAAAGATTAATTGGATTGATGAAAGACGATTACAAAAAAAAAAAATTAGGCAAATAAAATATCGTTAAACGCGAAAAAACTTAAAGCTAAATAAATTACATTTAGAATAAATATTTTCGAAACATCTTTTATAATTTTTTTTATAAAATTAGGCGATGTTTTTTATATTAAGTAACAACTTACAATTGTTTAAAAAGGAAACAAATATTCTTTATTTAACAAAGTTTGCAAGTTTTAGTTTTATTTAAGCTAAATTATTTTATAAATAAAAAAGTTAATTTTTTATTTATAAAAACATAAAATACCTATTTTATGTTTTGCGTAGTTTGAAAAGTTTAACATATTTGAAGCAATTCTTCTTAGTAAGATAAACAAATGAAACAATTAAATCATTGAATTACTAAAGAAATTAAATTAACAAGATAGAAATCAACTAAAAAGGTTAAAAATACTTTATGACGAGAAAGCGAAACTGCTTCACAATATCGCGGATGATGTTTAGTGAGTGGGCTTTTTAATTTTAATTAGTATTTAAAGTAGAAAAAAGTATAACGAGTTTAAAGAATGGCAACTTAAGCGAAAATAATTAGAGTTAGTAAACCAATATCTTGAAACTTTTCTATATATTTAATTTTTTGCTATATATATATTTGTGTTCTGTTGTGACCTCAGGCGCGGTGCTTGTTTACCAGCGAGTTACTTTGTACGCGTTGTTTGTGTTTAGTAACCAGAAACTTCTTATATGTTTGTTACATAATTAGTTTTATTAACTATAATGATTATAACTTCATTGAAAACGCAATTATTTTTGTAAGTCTTTGTTTAAATCATAAAAATTGTTTTAAAAGATACATTACGATAAAAAACAGATACACAAAGTTACATTTACATAAGGAATACATACTTTTTAAATAAAAAATAAGAATATACTAATAAAATCTATAATTTATAATAAACTTTTAAAATTTTGACAATTTAATATATACTTAAAACATTTATTTTTGTAAACAAATAATATATATTCTTAAAACAATTTATGCTAGAAATCTCAAAACGTAACAAATCGTAAATAATATAATTTCTAAAACATTTCAACAGAATACTCTAGAACTTTATTTCGTTAAGTCAGCGTATTTTTTGAACCAATAGAATTAGTTTCTTCATTAATTTGGCGGGTTTTTAGTGTTTGCGAATATTCTTTTTATTCTTTCGCGCAAAGATGTTTGAGAACATTCAAGTTTATTATGTTTTCATGTATGTCCGTAAAACAAAATTTTTTTGTTTCGTACATAAACTTAAATGTTCTCAAAATGACTAAAAAACCTGGCCAGTTTTTCGCAACTAAATATAATTTCCGTGGTCAGTATTTGAGAGCGATCGCTCCCGATTCCCGACCAAGCCTGATTGATACCTTTATACTAAAATTAAACTCAATTTTTTGATAAAATAGTCTAATAATGGCATTTTGTTTTCTATGTTCCAATACACATGTCAGGTATATAAGGCATATACACATGTCAGGTATATAAGTCTATAATTGAATTGGTTTTGGCATAAGTTGCAAATTACACATTTTTCAAAAATTAAAAAAAATCTTGCTATTAAAAAAAGTGTATAATTGAATTGGTTTTTGTTGAAAGGGCATAAGTTGCAAATTACACATTTTTCAAAAATTAAAAAAAATCTTGCTATTAAAAAAAGTTTCTAAATATCAAGAGCCCTCGTGCTTTATATAAAAGGTTAGTATTAATTAAATAATTTCCATATTTCTCTTGTGTATATTTTAAGTTTATTTATGGAAACTTGTTAGTTTCCGTAAATAAAGTTTCCTTTAGTTTGAAAATGTTTAAAGTTTCTATTTTGAAAAAGTCTGAAGTTTCCTTTAATTTGAAAATGTTAAAAGTTTTTTTTTCAGCTAACATTTTTGATGTTAAGTGAATTGTATGTTAGGGATCGTCCATAAATTATGCAATGCAAAAAATATTTTAAGAGCAGAAGTAGGAGATATTAAGCTCTTTTGTGTGGCGATTTTCATTAAACTTAGTTTCCTATTTTGATGATTTATTTAAATTAAGACTCTGCAAGGAAAAACCTTTGATCTTTTTTTGTTTTGTTTATTGTGAAATTTTGTGTTACCTAATTTTTGGACAATCCCTTATTGAAAATTTATTTAAAGATATTTTTTTTTTAAACATAAACAAGTTTTATATAAAAATATAATTCCATAATTTTCATTATATTTTAGTAAACATACATGAATAAATAACTAATTAGTAAATAATCAATTTCATAAATAATTATTAACAATTTTGATAAACAGTAAGCAAATAATATTACTATTACTATTATATTTACGTTACAGATATTGATTCGAAATTTAAATTTAAGTTTATTTATTGATTTTACAAAATATGAATATTTCAATCCAAGTACACAAATATACAGTATTTTATTTCTTTTCGATTTTGAGTCAACTAACTGAAAATCTAAAATAAAAACACATAAGTTTTTGAGTGAAAGAAGTTTTTTTTTAATTTTAGATGGTATTAAATTATAAATATTGTCATTAGGTGCACTAATTAATTATTTTAAATCCATTAGGATAACTAATTATTACACAAATAATAGATATTTTGTGACATTTTTATCAATCCTCCTTCTAGTATGTGACGTGATATTATTATAAAAAAATTTTTTGAGTTAACAATTTAGGATAACTAAGCTGCAATAAAAATTTAAATAAAATTCTTTTTTGTCATGTGAAACTATTAAAATAACCACTCCCTTCACCATTTTACATTTAGTGACTCTTAATAAAGGAGAATAATACAATTTAAAATTCTTCAACTCTATAGCTTTTTTTCAGCTAAGAAAGTCACAAATATACTAGATAATGTTTTTAAAATACACACCAACTAAAAAACCTAAAATTGCTTTTTAATGTGACATTTTGTATGCAAAGGCACTTTACCTTCCATAATATAATCTTTATGTAGCAGAAATTTCTGTGAAATTTCAAATGCTAATAATGGAAAATTACTCCATAAAGATATAGGAATTTTGAAAAAAAAAAAACAGTGAACATAAATCCATCCTGTTGGCTGGGCATGATGTGTTTTTAGTTACAAAAAACCATGTTAACTTATATGAAATTGATTAAAAAAAAAAAGTACTGTAATATTTAGTGATGTACTGATGGCAAAGGTCAATTAAGACTAATGATAGGGTTTAATTTATGTATATAAAGGTAATATATTATTATTAGGTATGCAATTTACATATATGTCACTGCTGATGTATAGGTACATGTTATATATGTTATATTATGTATTTTACATCCTTAATATTATTATAATACATTAAAACCTATTATTAGCCACAATTCGTTTTTGCCATTGGTACATCTCTAGTAATATTGGTTCAAAATCACTGTAATTAATAGAATGAGTGATGAGAGTTGTTAAAAAGCCAATGGTGGTTTTAAGAAATAAACTAAGCTGCTTAGTAACTTGCAGAAAACTAAACTTCTATAGAAATCTTCAAAATAATTCTGTTATGAGTATTTTATGTAGCTTTTAGAGTATTTTTATAAAAGTTCTGTATGTTTATAAGAATTTTAGTATGCTTATAAAAATTCCGCTATGTTTATAAAAATTATGTTTATAAAAATTCTGATTTTAAAAATATACTTGATATGACTTAATAAATTTCATTTAATCTGCAGATCTGTTGCTTCGTTTTTTAATTATATTAGTTCTGTTCTTTTTTTTTTTTTTTTTTTTTTTTTTTTAAACTATAATTATTATTATGTATTAAGTTAAAAAATTTTAAAGATTATAATTTATGAATTAATACCAAGATTTTACTTAATAAAAATGTCATCAGCTATTGTATGAGATATGATACTACTAATCCTTTTATTATTATTATTTGATGTTAAAGTTTTTGTTTTTATATATATTTCCAAGTAAAGTAAAGAAAACACTGTAAATGCATTAAAAAAGGCTTAATGTTATTTTTTGAATGACTGTATTAAAAAGAAATTTGAATTTTTTAAACAGTTATTGCTGTTTAAAAGATAAAAATGGTGTTGTTTGAATGGTGAGAGCCTCAATGGAAATATATAGTTTTAACTTTTTCTTATTGTTGGTAACAATTAGTTATTAAACATACAAAGAAAGAGTTTTAGTAATCCTTTTAAATTTTTTTTATTGATTTTTAGTTTTTAATCTTTAATAATATTTTTGAAAGTTATTATATTTTATTCGTATATATATATATATATATATATATATATATATATATATATATATATATATATATATATATATATATATATATATATATATATATATGATACTTAAGAAACTGATACTTAAGCTGGTATTTCAATATTTTGCATTACTCCAAAAGTAAAAATGACTCATTTCATTGTTTTATTTTTTAAAAAAATTATTAACTCTGCCTTGTGGTTTATAAATTAAATTAGATGTCTCCGAATCTCCCAAATCTATCATCTCTTTTTATGACTAGTTTTCTTTATTGTATGTGGATCATTTAAAGCCCAATCAAAATTACTAGCAAAAAATATATTTTTCCTTTTTTTTCCTTATATTAAATAACAACTCAATTTTTTTTAGAGTGAATGTAGAAATTGTAAAATATCTTTTTTTCATACTACATATGTGTGTATTCATACACAACACACAATTAACATAAATATCAGTCTACAGAAAAGTAAATACTGTGAAATGTTTTGTTTACATAATAGGCTCCTAAAATCTAGTTAAAACAAATATAATGTAAAACAAACATTCAGTAAACAATTTTGCTATATTTAAAATGTAATTGTTTGAGCAACATTGGTTGCTGAAAGAGTGAATGTTCTGATACAAATAAAAAATGGTTTTTGCTGAGATCAGAACAGGGATTTATGAAAACAAATAATTCATCTTAAGTGATTATATTGATATTTTAATATAGGGTGTATTTTCATTTTAAATTCAGAAACTTCTTAAGTTTTGATATAACACATGATAAGCTAACTCAATCAGTTAAATTAAAAAAATAAAGTTTTAGAAACAAGTTTTTAAGTATAAGTTTTCAGTATCAGCTACTGATAATATTTCAAATCAAAAAGTTACATTACTTTTATTTGTTGAAATAATTTCCTGTATTGTGTAAATCCTTTGTCTAAAATTATGATTGTAATCATTCATTTTTTGGGACAGTTAATATTTACTTTAGTCTATTAAATACTTCCTATAAACTAATCTACAATAAAATTCTATTATGATTGATTTGGTTCTGATAAACGCTTAACTTTTTTCTATATAACTAAAAAAGTTTAAACCATTTTAATAAATTAATCCGAGTTGTTATCCATGTGTAAAAAAAAAAAAAAATTTGGGGTGCCTTTAAAGTTTTTATTTTATTTCATAAATTATAAAAACAATTTTTTGTTGTTGTTGGTGATGATAATTGTTAGCTATTGATTTATTATTTTTAAGTTCTATGATTTATCCTATTTGATTGCACAAAACACTTTATTTTTATTATAAACATATATAATAATTTTATCAAATAATATCAATATAAATTCTTTTGAGTATTTAATGCTATTAGTTCATAAGATGTGAATTGTTTTGCAACATAAGCATCCATTATGTTTTTTTTTTAAATAAAAAAAAGGAAAATCTTTAGTAAGATTTGCTTTTGTTTTTAATATTGTTAGCTCAAAAACACTATTTAGTATAATGTATTACAGCTGACAAACAGACTGGAGTTTTAAAACATTAAAAAAAAAATGTCTAATGTTTGACCCTTACATACAACTTTTGAAATGCGATATGAGAAAGGTATTTTTTGTTTTTATATTTATGCATATTATCTTGTATTTAGCAGCTTAAAAGCAAATAAGTTTAAAAATGTTTTATATTGAATTAAAGTTATAAATATGCATTTTTTTTGTTGTTGTTGTTTTTTTGTTTTTATACTTTTTTAAATTAACATTAGGTTTAAATCAAAATGCCTTAATATATAATATTAAGGCATTTATATATATATATATATATATATATATATATATATATATATATATATATATATATATATATATATATATATATATATATATATATATATATATATATATATATATATATATATATATATATATATATATTATATGTATATATATGTATATATAATACATATTTAATCAGATTTTTAAAAATTTAACCATTTATTACTTTTACAGTCAAAACATCCCTGATAAGTTATCTTATTCATAACTATAAAAGAAATTATTTCATAGTTAGTCTTTATAAATTTATCATCAAAAACATATGTTTTTGATTTGTTATATTTTAATATATAACAAAATTATAATTTATATATTTATATGTTTGTATAGTTTTTAGATTATTGATTATATTAGGAGTTTAAGTTATTATTTTATTTACAAAAAGATATTTTCACTTGAACAATATGTTTGCTTTAATCCATAATGATACATTTTATATATAAGTTGAGTATTGATATTTGGAATAAAGATTATTTTTTATATATTTATTATTAGATATATTTATTATTTATGCTATAATTTAATATAAATTGTTTTATTTTACATTACAAAAAAATTAAAAATTACAAAAGTTGATTACATAATCAAGTTTAAAAAACCAACAAAAAAAATTTTTTTATCAATGCAAATATTTAATTTTTTCAACATGGTTTCAATTTCATTGTTACAAAAATACTTTTACAATTTTTTTTATTTACTCAAATTTAAATCTTATAAAAATGGTAGACGATTTGATTTGCATTCTACTTGAAGCAATCAAGTAATGTGTTAGTTTTTATTTTTCTTAGTAGTTATTATACCTTGTCAAGTATACCTCTGTATATCTTTAAGGCTTTTATATGCAAACTATATTTTAATGCTAAATTAAAAAAAAATCTAATCATTGTTCAACATTACAATTAATGATCTGTTGAAAAAAAAAATTTCAAGTTGGATTTTAGTAAATAAATAAATTTGGAATAAAGTAGACTTAAATAACTTTTTGTTGATAGTGTATAATAGTATGATGTTATCTGTAAATCTATTTAAATTTAATGCTATTAAATTTTAGGAAAGACCCATCTATGCTTATGGACCCAAATTTAGTTACTGTGAAACCTGATCCAGATGCTTCTTGCCCTGATATATCAAATGCGTGTCATAACTCTTTTACTCGTACTAATTTTAAACAGAAACTTCAAAGAGAACATCTCATTGAACTAGAGCGAAAAGAACAAGATCGCAAATTCCTTACAGAACAGGAAAATCAAAAATCAAATATAAAGAAATTTTTTAATGTATCATCATCAATTCCATTCTCTACTCCAAAAGAAGATTTTTCTCCTATTAAATCTTTACCAAGCAATCTTCCAACAAGTGTACTTAAGGTAATATTTTGTAAAAAAATTTTTTTTTTTTATAATTTCAAATCAAAATTTTATCAGGTTATTTAAAAAATTTTAATTTAGGTCAATTTTTAAATAAGAAATATTTAAAAAAGACTGAGTTTTTTCCATCAGTATTTTGTCAAAGGTTTTTACTTTTTCTTTTTCTCTTTTCTCTCTTTCTCTCTCTCTCTCTCTCTCTCTCTCTCTCTATATATATATATATATATATATATATATATATATATATATATATATATATATATATATATATATATATAATATATATATATATATATATATATATATATATATATATATATATATATATACATAATAAAAAATATTGGCTTTGTACTCTTGTCTCTGGACCTTGTAGAAAGAAAATTATTTGAAAAAAAAAAGCCTTAGTATAGTCACTCCATCATGTTCATCATTGACATGCAGAGCTTTAGTTGATATATTTAAAGCTGTAAGACCAGTGTATTAAAATACTCAAATGCTGCATCATTATTCTTTGATGGCTGGACAGATAAATATAAAAAACTATCATTTGTTGGTGTAAAGTTTTCTGTATTAACATGTGAATGGATAGAAAAATACCAACATCACAGAGACTTCTAGACTGCTAGGTTGTGAAGAACTTCAACATTGCTTAACTAATTTGCAGAATTTGCTTTTGGTTTCTGATAATCTCACTAAATGTCCTTAAGTTTTAAATTTGCTTGGGAGTTTAAAATATTGTAACATGTTTAGGTTTCAAATATATTGTTCTTATTTAAAAAATTTTGTGTACAAATGATGGTGTAGATCTTATCAATAAGAATATCAATAACAAATTACGAAAAATTGCAGAAGTGAAAGAACTTGATAATCATGAATGCAAAGAATATGATAATTTGCAGAAAGTTTAAAATATAACTCTAAACAACATAAAAGTTTAAATCTCCAAATATGTAGTCTGTGGGCAGTGCCCTATTTATGTCTATTAATCTGCTGTATAATGCTGGCACTCTCTGAATATGTTGTATATAATAAAAAAATTCTGGATTTAAAATTTTTTTGAATAAAAATTATTTTATGGGGTTGCTACCGACCTTCAAACATTAAATAGGTCCCTATTATTATAAAAAAAAAAGTTTTTCAAAAGTATGTCATGTTGGGTCTCAAACGAAGCGAAATTATATAAAAATTTCAAAAATATTAATCATTTTATAATTAATATTTTATTTTAGATTTTAGTGAACAGAAAATTACATTTTTTAACTAAAAACGATTAATAGAGAAATTAACAAGATTTTTTTATTATAATTTTTTTTTTATCAATGTTTTTTTATAAAATGATTAATATTTTTAAAATTTTTATATAATTTCGCTTCGTTTGAGACCCAACATGACATACTTTTGAAAAACTTTTTTTTTTATAATATTAAGGGCCTATTTAATGTTTGAAGGTCAGTAGCAACCCCATAAAATAATTTTTATTCAAAAAATTTTTTATTATATACAACATATTCAGAGGGTGCCAGCAGTCATTTATAAAAAAAGTTGTTTTTAGAACCACCCTAAGATAGATAGATAAATAGATAGATAAATAGATAGATAGATATAGATATATGCATAAATACATATATATATATATATATATATATATATATATATATATATATATATATATATATATATATATATATATATATATACACACACACCCTTACTAAAGCGTTTTTTTTATAAGCATTTGCTCACTTTTTTTGCTTACCTTAATCCATATGGATTTTTTAGAAAAAGAAGAAAAAAAAACGAAAAATAATGAATAAAACGATTGCTGCCCTATCCCAAATCCTCAGTCGATGTAGCAGCACTCCACTGCGAGTCAGGCTATTTGTCAGTTGGTGTATGTACTGAAGCCCCCGGCAGCACGCTATTTCAGTATGACGTCAAATTGCTTACATTAGTATGCAATACTATTTGTACTCACACAGACACTGACAAACATTCTTTTGTAGATTTTGATGAAGGTTGTAGTTGGTTTGAGATATGTACTGAGGCCCTTTCAGATGACTATTTTAGTAATGATATTGCAGGCTAGTGCTGTATAAATCATTTGATATGTGGTATTTTATAATATAAAAATTTGATATTTTAATAATTTGTAATAACCAAATAAAAAAGAATTATTTTCCTAAAGTTTTAAAACCCAAAAATTTTTTATATAAAAATTAATTTAAATTAACCAAATTTAATTCACTATAATTTTCTTCTGATAAAAACTTTTTGTGTTTTACAGGTGGAAACAAATCTACAGAACCCTACACAATATTATATAAAGCAACAACAAAAACGTCAAGTTAGAGAATATTTGACCAATCAGCAATTAAACAAAAATCATTCTATAATGCCTATTTCAGCACCTTCTGTGTTACAAAACTCTAACTTTAATACTCAATTTCCTTCCAACTTTCAGCCATCAGTATCACATTTATCGCCTAATAGTCCTGATACTGCAAGTTCAGTTGCTAGTGGAAGTGAGGTCAGTTAGTTTTTTGTGCAGCTTTTTAATTGTTATCTATTATTTTGAAGTAATTTTGCGATACTTATTTGTTTATACAAAAAATTTTTTATACAAAATCAGGTTGATAGTGTATTTGAAGACTTATTTGCGTGAGTTTTTTTCTTTTCTTAAATTTGACTAATTTATTATACATTTGTTTGTTTGTTACTTGATAAAAAAAACAACTGGTATTTTAAAATTTTGAATGTATTTTTATTTTTAGTAGCATTAGTATTGTCTATGTACAAATTTAAAATTATAAAATGAAATGAAAGGGAAAAAAGCCATTCTTTCAAAATAATCTTTAAAATGGAAAGTTTGTGGAATTGTGTTATAAAGTAACAGAAAATAAGTTTAAAGTTAAAAAATAAAAATATATATATCATATAAAAATAAATCATCACTTAAAGATCATTTTTTACCTTGTGAACTTCTTTATTTGAAGACTTTTTGAATTAAGAAATAACAATTTCTATTGCAACAAAAAACGACATCTTACTATTTAAAAAAGTTCTACTTTAAAAAATAAACTACATAATTATTAACAACTTAAGTATAACAATAACAATTTTCAAGACTTTTTGAATTAAAAACAACTACTAAAAAAAAAAACTTATATAATTACTGCAACTACTAACAAGTTAATTAAAAAATGATTTTCTATTACATCTATCAAAATGAATTTCTATAAAATCTGCTAATATAGTTTACAAACCTACCATCTGAAAACAATTTTGCAGTCCCACAATTTTCTCAACATTAGATTTTGATTAATAATTTTGTTATATATTGATTTATATAAAATATTTTTTTATATTTTGATTATAATATAGTTTAAAATATTCAGACATGGCAGTATGAGATGAACTTTTTTGTAATGATATTCTTTTTTGTAGATTGTTTTATTTACATATTATCAATAAATTTTTAATTATTAATGCTGTTTCAATTAATATATTAATTGGAACAGTATTTTAATGCAATGATTTTTGAAAAGCATGCCAATAGAAAAATATTACAAGTTATTTAAAATATTATAAATATACAGTAGCGTCTAAAAGTTTGCAGACAGACAAAAAAATAAGGAATTTTATTTATATTTCAGCACATGCTTCACTAAAGCCAACATATTAAATACCAATTAAAAGGTTTCCAGGTCAACAATTATATTTTGAGCAAATGATGAATATTTAATTAATGTTTTAAAATTGGTTTACAAAATAGCGATTTTTGATAAGTTCAAAAGTTTGCGGACAAGCTAAAGCTTTTAACATTTTCACCACAAAATAGCTAATTTGT
Organism: Hydra vulgaris; assembly: GCF_022113875.1. Lineage (NCBI taxonomy): Eukaryota > Metazoa > Cnidaria > Hydrozoa > Anthoathecata > Hydridae > Hydra > Hydra vulgaris. The sequence goes on from NC_061157.1 coordinate 55,417,402, forward strand.
TGATTTTATAAACAAATACTTTGTGGAAATAATTTAAAAAATTTATATATAAGTGATTGAGATCATGAGATCTAAGAAATGTATTTCATCTCCAGGGAAAAAATTGATCTTGAGATCAGTTCAAAATGGAAACTCGTTTTGTAAAACAGCACAGCTTTATGGAATTGGTAAGTCTGCTGTTGGAAAAATTATGAAGAGATATGAGCTTACTAGATCTACAAAGAATAAAAATCAATCAGAAAGGCCACACAAAACAACGCGTTATCAGGATAAAAAGTTTGTAATACTAACCAAAGAAAATTCTCATTTGACAGCTGTCAACTTAAATGTACAAATGAGACGTTTCTATGGAATAAATTGTAGTATTTCTACTATAAAACTTCGTTTACGTCACGTTAATTTATTTGGAAGACGCCCAGCTAAAAAACTATTAGTTTCCTTGAAAAACCGTAGCGCCCGAAAGGAATTTGCATCAGAACATCTAAAGTGTTGTAAAAAATAAAGAGTTGTAAAAAATGGTCAAAAATTCTTTTTAGTGACAAAAGCAAGTTTATGCTGTTTGAATCAGATGGAATCAGTTACGTTCGATGTCTAGTAGGTAAAAGGTACAATCCTAAATACCAACTGGCTACCGTAAAACATGGAGGAGGTAATGTAATGGTTTGGGTATGCCTTTGCTGAAATGGAGTTGGTCCTCTCCATAGAATTACTGAGACTATGAATCAAGAAAAGTTCAAAGATATATGTAAGATCAGTGGTGTACACTGGATTTATAGATGTTTGAGTTTTGACACTTACACATATTTTGCAAACTCCAAACTTTTGTATGTTCATACTTATGTCAAATGAAAATGTTTTTCAAAAATTTGTGGTGATTGGAGCTTGGGGACAAAAAAGCCCCAATTTTCAGGCCCACCCAGCCCTTAATGTGGGAGCAACAAGTTGACAAAATAATTTCTTTAGTATTTTTATCTAAGTTTATATTCATCAACAAATTTCAAATTTCATGCAATAACCTCTTAGTTTTTAGTTTTTATGACCCTACAAAGTTTACAGCCCCCTCAAATTAAGGGGGGTTAAAACTTTATATGGTCATAATTTTCGAAAAATAAGAAATTATTGGATGAAATTTGAAATTTGTTGATGAATATAAACTTAGATAAAAATACTAAAAAAATTATTTTATCAACTTGTTGCTCCCATGTTAAGGGCTGGGTGGGCCCAAAATTTGGGATTTTTTTGTCCTCAAGCTCCAATCACCACAACTTTTTGCAAAACATTCTCATTTGACATATTTATGAACATACTAAAGTTTGGAGTTTGCACAATACCTGTAAGTGTCAAAACTCAAACATCTAAAAGTCCAGTGTACACCACTGGTAAGATATATGTAAGACCATATGCAAAGGACAAAATGCCTCGAGGATGAATATACCAACAGGATAACGATCTTAAACATACAGCCAAATCGGTTTTAGAGTTTTTCAAAGAGAGTAAAGTTAATGTTTTGAAGTGGCCATCCCAATCACCTGACTTAATTTCCATCGAACATCTATGGGAACATGTTGACCATCAAATGAAAGGAATCAAGCCTACAAATTAAGCTGATTTGTTTAATAAAATCAAAGAAGTATGAGACTTAATTCTTATTGACATTTGCATTAGTTTAGTTGACTCTATGCCTCATAGATGCCAAGCTATTCTTGATTGTAACGGATATCCTACAAAATACTAATGTGATTTTGCTTTTGTATAAATTTTGATCAAATATTGTTGAAATATTTATACTATTTAAAAAAATAATGCTTTGTCCGCAAATTTTTAAACTTATCAAAAATCGTTGATTTGTATACCAGTTTAAAAATATTAATTAGATAATCACTATTTGTTCAAAACCTAATTGTAAACTTGAAAACCTTTTAATTGGTATATAATTTGTTGGCTTTAGTAAAGTTTGTGCTGAAATATTAATAAAATTCCTTATTTTTTTGCCTGTCTTTTTGGATTCCACTGTATATTGGAATGTTGTGGTACAAAAATAGTTGCTATTCAGTTTTGGGCAATAAACTAGCTCTTGTATCATTAAAAATGTTACCTGCCTCTTAGAATAGTCTCATTTGAAATGTTACTTAAATTTTAAATAATTAAAAAGTATAGGATGCCTAATACAGTAAATATTTCAATTTTAACCTAAATGGAAAAATAGAAAACAAAGAAACAATTTTAAATAAAAATAATATGCAACTTAAAACTTTTAATAAATAAAATTATAAGAAACAAATAAAAACAACATAAGATAACAAATAAGATAACAAAACAAATAAGATAAAAAATAAAAACAACAATAGATTTAAATGAAACTAGAATCAAATTAATGAAATATATATATATTATAAATATATATTATAAATGTATATTATAAAGCCACGATGCTGAAGTGCAGGCTTTCACTTTCAATCTTGAAGGTAAAAAATTACAAATATAATTCTTGTTCCGGCCGGAATTTTATTAACAATTCTGACAAAATCGGTTCTGACCAGAATTTAAATTTTCCAATCCAGTACACCCCTAATATATATATATATATATATATATATATATATATATATATATATATATATATATATATATATATATATATATATATATAATATATATATATATATATATATATATATATATATATATATATATATATATATATGTATATGTATATATATATATATGTATGTATGTATGTATGTATGTATATTTTTTTCAAAAAACTAAAAGTATGAAAATTTAAATATACAACTATATTAGTTATTTAAATATACATATAATATATAAAAATATATAATATACTTAAAAATATATATATACATAAAAATATATAATATACATATAATATATTAAAAATTTAAAGTATTTAAATACACAACAAATAATTTTTTTTTTTTTTTAAACCTTTCTTAAAATTTTATTTTTATTTGTTTGTTTTTGATTATGTTTGTTTTGTATTATGAAAAATAAAATTTGTTAAACAGCCTTTGAAAACTATTATCTTTAATTATTTTTTTTATTATGTTACAGTAATTGCATATAAAAATTTATAATAAATTTTGAATTATGTATTTTTAGATTGGATAATAGTGTTGATCAGGATTTTTCTATATTTTCTGATAACATATTTTCAACAACAGTAAGATGTTTTTCACAAATTATTTTCAACAAATTTTCAATTAAAGATTTCAAATAATCATTAATAATATTGATAACAATTAAATAACATGTTGTTTTTTTTTGTTGTTGTAAAGCTTCCAGCAAGATATAACATCTTTATTACTTTTTTTTTTGTTGTAAAGCTTCCAGCAGGAAATAACATCTTTAATACTTTTGCAACAGAAAATAATCAAGAGGAGGTATTTTTTTTTTTTATTTTAGTATTAAACAAAAGATTGTTTTTTTCCCTTCTTTTCATTGTTGTTAAAAGATCTGAAAGATATGAAAATAACGCTAGAAAGCTGTTTAATCAATTTATATTTTGGTTTAGAGCAGAATTTTTTATATAATGCAATCATTTCTATTTTAGATTAAAGAAAAAATCTCAACTTCGTGTCCCATTAAACAAGGTAAATTTTTCTTTGGTTTAAAAAAATTTAATAATTTTCTGATATTTAATTTTTGACAATTTGTTTTTGATGCATGCTTCAATATATTTACTGTTAAAAGGTCTGTATATTAAGCTAATGAAAGATAAAAGTAATTGCTAAATAATATGTTGGCATAATTAGGTAAAAACCAGGGGTGGGTAGCCAGAGCTGTGACAGCTATAGGTTTTCGCTCGGAGACAGTCATTAAAAAACTGCTGGCTCCTTGGGTCCATTCAGTTTAATTTTTCAAATCAATTTATTATTTATGCTAGATTTCTAGAAAAGCTTTCCATTCATTCTATGTTTGTGGTGTTTAAACATTTAGCTCATTAAACATTAAAAAAATTTTTTTTTTAAATACTTGTCACCAAAACCAGTGCCGGAGCTGGAACAAAATACTTAGAAGCTGGAACCATAAGGTGGAGCCACAAATAAATAAATAAAACCTGTAACGGGAGCCACATGTTTCAAAATTTGGAACCAGAGCCATAAAAAATTTTTCCTGCCCATTGGTAACAATAAATTGGGCTATTGGTAACAATATAAGAATAGTAACTTTTTTAACTTTTTGTGTGTGAGAATGTATGTGAGTTTTTGTGTGTGAGAATGTATAGTGAGTTTTTGTGTGAGAGAATGTATAGTGAGTTTTTGTGTGAGAGAATGTATAGTGAGTTTTTGTGTGTGAGAATGTATGTGAGTTTTTGTGTGTGAGAATGTATAGTGAGTTTTTGTGTGTGAGAATGTATAGTGAGTTTTTGTGTGAGAGAATGTATAGTGGCTTGAAATTGATATGTATCTTTACTACTCCTGATTTAGTAATGTAATTTTGGAAATTTTTTGCAACTTAAACTAAAATTTTGGGTACACCCCAATCTTTCGAAAAACCAAGAAAATAAATTTGAAAAATTGAAGTTTTTTGTTTTTTAAAGGTTTTCATATCTAATTGCTTTAACACATAGTTGATGTAATGAAACTCTTGTCAAATCCTGTTTCTGATGTTAATAGTTACATTTTATCTATATCTAAGTACGCATTAAAAGATATATGTGTGTGTTTATGTGTGTGTGTACACTCACATTTTATATACATACATGTTTAGCAGCTTCAACCTTGTAGGTAAATCTTTTTGTAACTGATTTGGATTTTGATGAATCAAGTCTATTAATTATTTTGATGAATCAAGACTTTATTTTACTTTTCTTTTGTCATTAAATCTTTATTTCTCACAACCTCTCTGTTTTCTGTTTATAAATTTGTTCTCTTTACAACATTTTATGACAATTCCAGCAGATAATTTTGGAACTTTACATGCTTTTGAAAGTATTGAATATGAGCACAGTTTTTGAATATAAGCAAAGTATTTTCTATATAAAGTTTCAAAATGTTTTTTTGATTTTCAAGTTTATTACATAGTAAAAACTAATTAGATGTAAACAAAACTATACCCACACACAAAAAACTACTCATGTATGCATTTTTTTTAAATCATTAGAATTAGGTGGTTTCCAAGATAAGTCAATTTAAAATCGTCAAAATTTCAACTCAACATAGTGAAATCTCCTATTTTTCTTACAATAATTTTACAGTTGCATTTTCTTGCTTTTGCTTTTTTTTTTTTTTTATCCTGTTTGTTGATCTGTTTGCTTCCTAATTGAAAAATGTAAGTTTGAAATAAGGGAATTATGTTAGTTAAACTGAATGCTAAAATGGATATCTTACACCTGATTAATTTGTAAATTTGATTAGTATCATGTATGTATGATTGTATTTATATGTATGTATGTGTGTATATAAGTGTGTGTATATATGTATGTATGTATGTATTCCTTTAACATCTGCTTTTAAATCTAGAACATCATGAAGGATTTTTAAAAGATAGACAGAAAAAAGACAATCATAACTTGAGTAAGTTTTTTTTGTTAACAAAATAAATGTTGTAAATGATAGAATTATTCAATCAAGTTAATATATACATTTAAAACAAGCTTTATGACTTTACTTGGATAGAAATGAGAAAGTGATAGTGTGTTTCTGTATTGTGGCCTAACATGAATTATGTTGAGAGGGTAAAAATATATTAATTTTTTCTGTATTAGTGGTTTAAAATGATAAACTTTAAACTTCAAATCAGCATAGATAACAGTTTTATTATCAGTCATATCTAGTTGATTGTATGCTGAACACATTTAAAATTCCATTGTTTAAAATTTTAGATATAAAAGACATGTGAATATAAATTTAAAAATAAAAGACATGTGAATATATAAATTTGTATGAATGCTAAAGTAGGATCCTATAATGCCATTTTCTTAGTTAAGTATAGCAGAAGATTTTTTCTTTAATCAGTAAAGTTAATATTTCCAAAAATGTAACATTTTTAAAAACATTTTTTTAACTTCATTTATTTACTAAACAAAGCAGTAATCATTATTAAAAAAAATTGACTTTATTTATATCAGGGCTGTGGAGTCGGAGTCGCATATTAAATGTTTTATTATTCAACTAACGTTTATTTTGTTAAAAACTTTTTTGAAAAAATAAAAGAAGTTATGTAATACTGTTTAAATATGTGAATAACATTTGATTCGTTACTAAAAAATTATTTTTCATTAGAGTCTAAATATAAAACTTTTTCGATTGTTAATTTAAAAACATAGGAAAAGATCAAAGTTTCGAAGTTACTTATCAGAAACATAATTGTAACCCTAGTTTAAAATAGTTTACTCTTGCAGTTAATTTTTTTTTAAATTGAATTTATTAAAAATTGATTTTATTGAAGAAAAAAAACTAATCTTAAAGAATTGTGTTTTTTTTTGAGATTTAAGAAACCGTACTAAAATATATGCATGGTCAGAATTACAATTTACAAGAATTACAAATAACAGTGTGGTCAAACGCCTTTCCCAACCAAGTCTGATATGTGTATGTGTGTATATATATACATAACATATGTTTACATATATATTCATATATCCCTTTTTATT